>CM066033.1:124687459-125287459 GCA_033557465.1 Ichthyophis bannanicus | reverse complement strand
CCTCTGCAGTGGGCACACATGCACCCTGGCTCAAGGAACCAGCTCCAGGATCAATGACATGGACCTTAGGATTTGAAGGTAGTACCGGGCTTGAGGAGCAAGTCTGCAGCTCAAACAACCTCTCTGGCATGAGAAGACCTGGCCCAGGAAAGAACCAAATCAAGTTCCCAAGATACTCCAAAATCTTGGAAGGATTCAGGCTGCTCTTATCATAATTGATCACAAAACCCAACCATTCTAGCCACAGAATCTACCAGGGTTGTGTCTTCTCTGGACTTCTCCAGGGAATATGACCAAATCAGCTAATCATCCAGGTATTGGTGAACTCAGATCCCCTGCTTGCGCAGGAATGCCACTATCACTATGACCTTTGAGAAAATGCAAGGAGCAGGGGCCAGGCCAAAGACAGAGCCTGGAACTGGAAGTGGCAGCTCAGGATGCAGAAGTAAAGAAAATGGTCAGTGTTGCTCCTGGATGGAAATATGGATGTATGATTTAGTGAGATCTAGGGAGGCAGAGAATTCCCTTTACCAAAATGGACACAAAATAGCCCTTGAGTTGTTTCAGTAGCTGCTGCTCACAACAAAGCAAAGAGGGAGCACTAGGGTACCGAGGAGGGCTGCTGGCCAGAAACTGGGGCCTCCTCACTGCTGTCCCTCTAAGCAGACACCTTGCAGGCCTCCTGCCCCACAGGCTGAACCATCTTGGATAGCTCAGAGGCAGAGCTAGAATCGGCATGGGATTCTGACAATACTGGGAAAAAAATTATGGGGCTCTGGGTATCTCCATTGCACAGGGTGAAGAGAAAAAAAAAAAAAAAAAAAGCTCACCGCCAAGCTGATCTGACGAGAGCCACACATGGCACAATGCCAAGCACCAGGCATGCTTGCAGGGCTCTACACAGCAAAGAGAAAAGAATGGCACAGGTCATAGCAAAAAAAGGGAGACCTAAAAAAGGAATCCCAGTACCTGACAGGCTGGTCAGGGAACCCTAGCAGCGCTTCCCCGAGCCACCTAGGAGGCCCCACTGCCTGAGAAACAAAACCCGACTCTATTTTTAATTTAAAACTGCATTATTAAAAGTAGCACAGGTGGTGAAATTAGACTTACCTGCTAATTGTTGTTTCCTGCCGCCTGGATTTCCAAGCGGTAATGCTTAGCAAAAGGTATGAAGCGATGAAAAGATTGCCACCCTGCAAATTTCGACCAGGGGCACTAAGCTATACTCTGTCCATGAGGCATCCTAAGCTTTCATAGAATATGAGCATGCAACCCCGTCAGCACTGGCTTACTCTTCAAGATGTATGCCGATGCAATTGCCTCTCTGATCCATCTATAAATAGAGGCCTTAGCCGCCTCCTCCCCTCTGCGCGGCCCTCCAGACAGCACAAAGAGACAATCCGACTTGCGGAAAACCACAGTCTTCTTTAAATAATGCCTCAGGATGCACCAGACATCCAAGAGGCACAACTGTGGACTGGCGGAGATGTTCTCCGCACTACTGAGGACCGGTAGGGAGACAGATTGGTTTAAACGAAAGGTCGAAACCACCTTAGGCAAAAAGGATGGTACCAGTTGCAGGACCACCTCGTTGGAAAAGGAAAGAAACGGCTCCTGGCAAGACAAGGCTTGAAGCTCCGAAATTCTGTGCACAGAGCATATAGCTACAAGCAACACCATCTTGAGAGTTAAGTCCTTCAGAGAAGCCCAGTTCAATAGCTTAAAATGGCTCTTTCACCAGCGCTTCTAATACCAAATTGAGATCCCACAGTGGCACCACCGCGACAGGTGCAGGTGGGCCACCACCCTCAGGAATTTCCAATGTCCGGGTGCATCCCCAACGCTACCCCTGGGACCTTTCCATGATAACAGGAAATTGCCACCAGCTGCACTCTTAAGGAACTAGCTGCCAGGTTGTTATCGAAACTGGTCTGCAAGAATTCTAAGATGTCTGGAATAGAAGCTGTGGACGGTTGAGCCTGTCTGCACACCACGCCTTGAAGATGCACCTGACCTGCATATATGCAAGAGAGGTAAATCTTCTCCTTGTCTTCAGCAAGGTCAAAATCACTGAGGCAGAGTAGCCTTTCCTCATCAACCATGCCCTCTCAAGGGCCATACCGTAAGCAAGAACTGATCTACCTGTGGCATGCACACCGGCCCCTGCATCAGTAGATCCTCTCGAGCCAAAAGATACTATGGGCAATCCGCCAGAAGCTGCACAAGGTTGGCATACCACAGAGGTCTTGACCAATCTGGAGTGATCAGAATTACCAGGCCCCGATCCTCTGCACAACCTGGTCTATTAGTGCCCACGGCAGCAACACAGAGAAACCCTTCCACAGGCCCTCAGACATCCTCTCTCTTCTCCTGCTGAAGAAGCGACTTGCTTTTGTAGTCTCAAACATTGCCATCAGGTCCATGACCGGGGTGCCCCAGCAGTGTACTACCTGGGTGAACAGCTCCTGATTGAGCACCAACTTGACTCAGTCCGCTGTCATGTTATCAATTCCCACCACATGTGCTGTAAACAATGCCTGGAGGTGACTTTCAGCCTAGCTTAACAGCCTTTTGGACTCCTTCTCCAAGGCTGCGCTGCCCGTGCCTCCCTTGCAGTTGATGTAGGCTACAGTAGTTGCATTGTCCTAAAGGACCCTTACTGCCTTCCCCTGCAACCATGACTGGAAGCTCCGGAGCACCAGAGCCATTTCCAGCCTGTTGATCAACCAACAAATCTCCTGGGCAATGTGGCCTTCACAATGGGCTCCCCATCCAGACAGACTGCTTCAGTCATCAGTGGAACCCATGGCAGTGACTCGAGGGGCATACTGCCTTCCAAATTCCCTATAGAGGGTCTAACACATGTCGCAGCATCCTCGCAATGTTCTCTTTAATCTGCGCCAGATTCGCAGCATTCCTGCCAGTGAGGGGAGGGGCAGAGCGTCGATCGCTCTGCACCCCCCCCACCCCGCCGGCAGGAATGTTGGCAGCAGACCCAGCACAGGTTAGAAGGAACATTGCTTGTGAGAGTCCTCCTTACGGCTTTCAACAAAGAGTCCTCCAATGACTAGTGGGCATATTAAGAGCTTTCAGGGATTCACGATGAGTGCCGGCAACTCCTCCTGGTGGAACACCCGTACAATCCGTGCTTGCTCCTCCTGTTCTGGCATTTCTCCTTCTTCCAATTCTTCGTTGATATCTAGCTCAGTGTCCAGGTCATCTCCCTCCAGACCTGTGGAAATTGGAGACTGCCCCAGTCCCTCCTCTGAGGGCCTGGGTTCTTTGCAGATACTATCCCCAGCTTACCCTCAGTAGGAGCCCCTGTTCTGTTGGCACCATGCTCAGCCACCGAGGGACCGATCCCTGGTACCTGCTTGCATAAGCAGAATGTTTGGTGAAGAAGTACAAATTCAGGGGAGAAAATACCTGGGGCCCCTGCCTCACCTAGACTCAGAGGCAGAAGTTCCAGGGACGGCAGAGGAGCAGGAAGCTGGCATCTTGGAGGCCATGGAGTCCTGTGCTTCTCTAGATGGAGAGGACGCCTTTTCCTGTCCCAAACTGTCTACTAGGGTCTCTTCCATAGCAGAGGCTACCTGCGCACAACCCAGGCAAATGCCGTCCTCTGAAACCACACCGCGCCAGGTCCCACACACGAGGCACTGGGGTCTGGATGGCATACTGGGAGCAAAGCAGAGGAGACATCTTTAAGGTGCCTCTGGCAAGAAAAGAAGTCCCCTTCTGCCCGTGAAACCAAGAAAAAAAAATAGCACCAGCCAAACTGCTCTTCCCTGTCTTAACATTTTTTTTTATTAAAGGATATCAGAATAGTCCCTTCTGCCCTGTTCTATTTGTAATTAAAAACCCCAAAAGGATTGGAGGCCCTGTGCCACGCGAGCAAAGAGGGAGAAAATGAAAGCAAACAGTCTTCCTTCATCCTGCGCTGTGCACCGCTCTCCTACCAGACGGCTGGGCCTGCCACAGTAAACTGAGGTTGCAGGCTACCCCCTTCTCGGGATTCCCCCATGTAGCTCAGAAGAAGCAAGAAGTCTTTCTGTTCCATCCGCGATAGCAAACTGAGTTTGCACGCACCCCCCTTTTGGGATTCCCTCGAGTACCTCAGAGGAAGTTGGAGCCTTTCAGGACCGTTGCGTGTGCTCTGCTCCTGATGCCCTCCTCTTCCTGCGCTCAACCGGTAAGAAGGGTTCGCCCTCAAGGGAGGGGGCCCTCCAGGGATGTCTGACCGTACCAACTGGATGCCCTGCAGTAGTTAGGCGTCTCCTCACCCGAAGCTGGGTTTGAGACCAGCCGAGTCCCCGATCTCTAAGAGAGACTCCACATACACACACACCCACTCACCCAGGGGGGGCCTCTCCACCTCCTGCCTTTGATTTTTTTTCTTTCCTTTTAAAGAGGCTATACCTACAATACACTAAGACTTAAGGAAATATAAAATATATAAGATACAAACTAAATAAACCTCCTTAGTTGTCCCTTCAGTGAGTCCAGCACCTGGCTCACTACCTCCTCCAGCTGCTTGGAGACTGAGCATACTGGAGCTTGTGGGCGAAACCTCCTGTATTAATACTGGTGTCATCAAAAGATGACATGTGCAGTTCCCCAAGCTGCTGGAAGAGGTACACTACCCAGAGGTGCAGGACTGAACTGGAGGGATGATAAGGAAAGACAAATACAGCCCAATAGACATGAATGGGCAAAGAACAATACAGAAAAAGCTCAGCAAGCAGATAAGTGGACAACACGAAGGAACAGGGGCTCGGGTCCAACTTACTGCCCTCCCGCCCCTCATTTGCTCTCCGGCTCACTGGTGCTGAAACGCATGGCAAACCATGCTGGGCACGAGGCTGATATGAGCTCTAGGAGACAGGGGGGTACCTGAGCTCCGAGCAACACTGAGCCCAATGGACTCTGCATACAGGCCACATGACTGTGGGTCTGGCTCCCCTGGCCCAAATTATCTGCACCAGTCCACGCACCTTGCCATCTGCTGGAGGCAGACAAATACTGGCTCCTCTTATCACTGGAAGTTGCTCAAGCCCACCTCCACCTGGCAACAGAGCATAACCCACTTGTCTGCATTATTGTTCTGCACAGAATATTGCCATAGTATGCGCATAGCATTCTACCACATGTACTTTACACTGTTCTAGCATTTTCCTGTTTTTGGGGGGGGGGGTTTGTTGAGTGCTCTCCTCAGAAAAGCCAGAAAAAAGTTGTATGTACTGTACACTTTAGAAACAGGAATAAAATTCTTCATCAGCACTAACCTATGAGCTAACCTGCCTCAAACCTCATGTTAAAATCCCAGCTTTCAGCTTAGCCTTCTGCACACGTCTCTGCATTTGCACTGCAAAGCTAATTGCTTCACTACCATCCATTTAAAATGCACTGTGCACCATCATTAGCGCAGGTGATAGTGCATTGATTACGCTTGTGTTAGATCCTTTCCTCAATTCTGTGTCCATGACAACACAGAAAATGATGGACAAACATTGTGCTATTGCCTATGCTAACAGCAATGCACTTTGTTGCCTCGGCCTGAAAGTATTTAAAAATATATAACTGGATTGCTCCACTTTAACTTACAGCTGAGTCTTGGGTGTTCATACTATTATTTCTCATAAAGCTTTCCTTACCCAATATGTAGTCTCAGATTACCACGGCACTGATCGTCACTAGATTCAATGAAAATCAACGTGCCTAGAAAACATCAATGACTACTGGGTTGATTACTCTTTTCCGTTTGAGTATATTATATGGCTTTTTTGTGTGATGCTAATTGACACCCCCTATATTGCTTTTCCCTTGTGACAAAATATATATATTCATATTAATAAGCTTATCTTTTGATGTTTTCAAATCCACTAAAATTTAGTGGTGCTACTTCTCCTTGATGAAATAAAGCGTTTTTGTCTTGTCTCAACGCCTCACTTGGCGCCTATGCGTTTCACTCTCTTGCGAGAGTTTCTTCAGGAGATCTGTTTTGTTCTTTTTCTACCTACTCTCTGTTAACTGCTGCCCACGTCTCTCTGTAGTTTTCCTTGTCAAGAACGCCGCGCATATACTCAAACGGAAAAGAGTAATCAACCCAGTAGTCTGATGTTTTCTAGGCACGTTGATTTTCATTGAATCTAGTGACGATCAGTGCCGTGGTAATCTGAGACTACATATTGGGTAAGGAAAGCTTTATGAGAAATAATAGTATGAACACCCAAGACTCAGCTGTAAGTTAAAGTGGAGCAATCCAGTTATATATTTTTTCATTGAATCCATAGCTCCAAAAAGACCATATACATTTATTGAAAGTATTTAAAAGCAAGTCCCAGATAACTATCCATATTGTGAGCATCTATTGCTTAATATAAGTTATGCATTCTGCACAATGTGGCTTTTTCTGTACATGTACACATACGTATGGCAAAAACTGCTGCTATGTATTCTAGTCTCCCAGCTCTGGCAACAGAAATCCAGTAGCCATTAACACTGACCTGGCCACTAGGTTTCTTCAGCAGGTAGCCAAGCATAAGTAGTAGGAACAGCCTACTATTATTATCTGTGCTGAGGTACCAGTAGCCTAGTGGTTAGAGCAGGGAGCTGAAAGCAAGAGTTCAAATCCTACTAGTATCCTTGTGATTTTAGGTAAGTCATTTAATCCTCTCCAGTGCCTCAAGTACAAATTTAGGAGACCGATGCAGTAAAATGTGCTACCCTTTAGTGAGGTGACCTTTAGCATAGCGACTTACACAATTTCCCCACTGTATTTCTCTTGCTACAGAAAAAAATAATTAGCACAGGAACATCAGTGTAAAACCACTGTGCTAGAGGGTAGTACGGGGGGGGGGGGGGAGCAAGCAATGTGCTCTGAGCCCCAGACACCAGGTCCAAGATTGACAGAAATGCTACAGAAGGCTGCAATTGCAGTCAGGATCAGTAGTGTCTGCCAGGCCTGCAAATGAGAAAAAAAATATAAGACAGGGAAGAGCAGCATACTGCTGAATAAATGTAAAGGAACAGTAGATAGTATTTTAGTAAATAATGGTGGGCAGGAGGTGAGCGCAAGGGGTTGGAGGGTGAAAAGATGAATGCATGGGAAGTATATATATGTAAAAAGCATACCCCACCTCCACACCACAGTGAGGGTGGTAGGAGAGGGAGACAGAGTGGGGCCACTGCCTTCTTTTGGCACAGTGCAGTGACCCATTAAGAGCCCAATTTGTTAAATTTTCCCCATAGAAAATGGGCAAACACAGCCTTAGGACCCGACTTACTAAAACCTAAAAAGGTTGCTGTGATATACCTTTTTTTTGGGGGGGGGGGGGGGGTGCATAGCAGTCAGCTCCTAGATTCCAAAAAAATGGTCAAGCCCTAATTAGAACGATGTGCACTGAAGCTTAGCAAAAAGTTCTAATAGGGTGCTTACTGTATCGATACCTTGGATTGTAAGTCCCCTGGGGACAGAAAGTTACTATTTTGTAGCACTCCTAGCAACACGTTTCAATGTTAGTGCCTACATATCATCCGTTATACATATGACAAAAGTTCAGAAAGTTGGCTACTTTATTGCCAAATGTTTACATCGTGTCGGCGTTGCACATTTTGGAAATAGCTTTATAAAATAAAGTTGATAAGTATAGTGAACAATTCAACAACGAAAAAACAGAACAAACCGTTTATTCCAGACAGATGATGAAGCTTGCATACACTGCAAGTATGGAATATCTGAGCCATTGTTAAGCAGGCAGAAACCTCCAATAACATATACGAGATAGAGCCCAATGAGGCTGTCAAAAAGCAGGCTGATAACGAAGCATGTGGCAAGAATAAACGTCTGGAGATAGATGACACTGCCGGAAGACGAACAGGATCCCTTACCAACTCGGAAGAGCTCCTCGGAGACGGGGTTGAACGGACCAGGGAAACAGCACCAGACAGATCGCTGCTGTCTCCTCCTCCCTGGGCGCCAAAAGCTGCAAGGCCCTGGAACACATATCTTACATCGGGTCTCTCAGCATGCAACCAAAATCGCTGCACTCTCAGGACAAGTCTATCCTCTTCTGCATCTCTGTCAACTTGTTTTGCAGCCTTTTCTTCCGCCAGTCCAAGTACTTCCTGCGGATACGATTGGCCTCCCACCCCAAGAGCACCCCGGTGGCGAAAGCGACGGCCACAGCCACCTGTAGCGTGCGCAGGGTTATCTCCGCCATTGGCCCGCTTCGACGCCAGAGCCAAGGTCACGCCGTGCGCCTGCGCAGAGCTAAAGGGTCGCCGCTCTCAAACACAGGCTCCGCCCCCAGCCGTGCGCACGGTATTACGCATGTGCGTCCCGCTACAGCCAATATTATGGCGTCAAATAGGACTACTGATGAGTATGGAGGAAAAAACATCCCCGTAACCTCGATCATCACCTTAAAGGCTCAACTTATTGCCATCCTTTTTGCCTTTGTTAGGAGTGTGTAGATGGTCACGTTATAGCTGATGTAAGCCTTCAATAAGGCAAGATGAGGTGATCATTTCTACAGAAAGCGTCATGCTTTTTGGTATTTTTTTTCTGGTTTATAGAAAAGAGCTAGGGTGGTTTTTAAGTTTCTACTAAAGGCAACGAAAGCTATGTAAAGATCCAAGCAGATTTCAAAATGGACGACTACATGTTCAACATCGCATGTAGTCTATGCATTAGTTTGCCCTTGCAAAAAGCTCTATATTGGACGGACTATTCTGAAGGTTAGACTTCGATTACAGGAACATGCTTCGCGAATACGGAATGTAGTACTTTCTGCTCCTTTAGTTCAACATTGCCAGGAATTTAATCACACATTTTCAGAGTTTAAATGGCGAATTATTGATCATGTTCCATTGAATCCTAGAGGAGGAGATAGGGAACAACGTCTTCAATGGTTAGAACAGAGTTGGATTTTTCGTATTGGATCTTTGGAACCTAAGGGATTGAACTTGGAATTGGATTGGATGAGCCTGCTCTGACGTCAGAGTCATGCATTGGCAGATACAGTCAAACCTCTGTTTTCATGATTAATCCGTTCGAAAAAGTCTGACTAAAACCGAAACGTATGAAAACTGAAGCAATATTTCCCATAAGAAATAATGTAAATCCAATTAATCCGTTCCAGACACCCAAAAATATTCACAAAAAATACATTTTATAGAGAATAACTATATTTTTACATACAGAAAACAATGAGAAATAAATATAAATGACTAATGAAATGGATAAATGAACATTTAACATCACTGAAAGCAAGCTAAGTACAGTACTGTACAGTACAGTATGTTAACATCTGGCCTTAGCCACCCCTGACAAGCTGCTGTGCCCAGCTCTCTTCGGAATCACATTGAATTCAGTCCATTAAAATACCTTTACATTATCTGCTCAATGCTTCAGAATGGCAGAAAATCTTAATGATATAGCTTCAGACGTACCCTGCAAGAGAAAGAACTGCCTCCCACATTCATGCAACATCTCCTGCTTACGTTGACAGCTTTTCTTCCCTGCTACCGGGACAAAATCTCAGTCAAAAGACGTTGAAAACCGAAGCAATGCATGAAAACCGGGACAAAATCTCAGTCAGAAAAGACTTTGAAAACCGAAGCGTATGAAAACCGGGGCAAATGAAAACCGAGGTTTGACTGTAGGTTGAAATTTCTAGTTGTTACCTTAGTTCTTGATCAGTAAGTGAGACTGAACCAACGGAAACGTCCATCACATGAGGAGTGCGAACTGTGCTACTTCTTCGGGAGAAATGTTGAAAAACAACAGAAAGAACGAAGTTAATAAGGCAGGACGCTGAGGCTCCCGTGGCTGGATGCTTTAATAAGATGAGTACAAGTGGTTAGCAGATTTTTAAGCGTTGAAACAGGGCCTGAAATAGGAGAATGGCTGTAAATGCAGTACTGTGTTCATCATGATCTGTAGAATTGAGTTAGGAAGGAGTTATTGTGATATAGCATTAAGGTCGAATGCGATTATTTCACAATATTTTATGCAAGTGGTTAGGTTACCACATAACCTGAAAAGGGCTAGCTGGTCAACCTTCTCTCTAGTCCTATTAGTGAACCACATTACAACATCCAAACGAGTTTCATATTACTGTATATAACATTAAGTTAATCTGTACATAGTACATTAAGTTAATCTGTACATAGTTCCCCCGGTTGTCCTATTGTTGAAGTTCCCTGTTTAATGTAAAACTCAATGTTACTTGTATGCATTGTAGTATGTTCTTGTTCATTGTACACCGCACTGATTGTAATAGCGCGGTATAAAAGAATTGTTAAATAAATAAATAAAATAAATAAAAGGGAAGTTACGCTTCAAGAGGGAGTAATCTCTCATGGCAAAAATTTCCGACAAAAAATAGTGGTGTGTTAATTGTATCAGTTACTTAAGATTCACTTAAGAGGTAGGGGGATGTAAAGATCCAAGGCACGGGCTCATCCGGCAGGCAGGGCTGGTGCAACGGTATGGGGGGCCCTAGCAAACCTTCAGCCTTATCCCACGCCCACCCCGAGATTTTAATAATAGAACTCAACAATCATTCTCATTCCAAAACCACCACCATCCTTTAAAAATACATAATTGGACATCATGTTGTTGTTGTTAAATGCCGTTGAGTCGGTGTCGATGTAGCAGCGAAGTGCATGCAATGCATAAAACCAGGAGTCAGTTGCAGGATCCAAGCCAATTTATTGTGCACAGGCTCAGACAGAATCATGTCCAAAAGAGACTGAGCAATGGAGTACAGGAGCAAATTCCTTATACACAATTTTTACAGTTTGATACAGGCAAACTTTCTATTGGTCCCAACGCCCCTTGCACCTGTCCAATCGGGGACCCTCTCTGGGTCTAGCTCCCTGTTCCCCCTTCTCAGGCTATTCTAACAAAGTCATAGTCTTAGACATTGATACATTTCTACTTCAAGGCCATTTCTAGCTCAGGGAATGCAGGAACATGTCTATCATCAGCATAAAGGAATTATACAAACTTTTCAAAAGCAGTTTAAAGCAATTTCTCAAACTCTGGTTCTCTTCAACACTAGTCTCAGGTGGGGGTTGGGGTCTAGGCCTAGCCATAGCCTACCACATTCCCCCCTTTGATTATTCTCAGCCCGAATAAAAGAGGGTGAGAAAATAATCACATATCAAACCCTGTGCAAACTGATGCTTCTTCTTGGGGTATAGCTTGATACTTCCACATGGCTAGTACCCGTGCTGCTGTCTTACGTTCAACGGTACTGTCAACGATGGAGGTAACCATACGTAAACAAAGAGGCAGAAAACATGGAAGGAGTAAACACATAGCTACCATTAGTGAAACTGCAAACACAATAGTCTTCAAACCTAAACAGGGGTGCGGTATCCCCAGGACCCATCATTCGCCCATGTGGCTGGTCCATAACATGTGATACAAGGAGGTATATCAGTGGGCATTCTAAGGGGCCCCAGGGCTACCGTAAGTACAACATAAATACATAGATATATCATGATTACAATATCTCAATGGAATTCGTCTAGAAATTAGCAAATTCTTTACTGAAGTTCTCTTTTTCCACAGCTTCCACCGTACGTAGACCTGTCAGCTTCTGGTTGGTGACAGGAGTAGGGTTGCAGATTCCTCAAGCTTCTGCCGTACGTAGACCTGCCAGCTTCCGGTAGGTGGCAGGAGTAGGGCTGTTGACTCTTACAGCGATGGTTGTCGCCGCAGCGTGAGTCGCAATGGCGATTCTGGATTGTTTGTTGAAGTCCAGTGATAAAGTTCAGTAGATGCCGCTGGCTTTACCTGACTGTGGTGAATCCAAGGTTCTAGTTCTGCAACCTTAACTGCTGTAGGGGTTGATAGTATGACAACATAAGGTCCTCTCCAATGAGGCGATAACGGTTCCTTCCTCCACTCCTTGATCCACACCGTGCTTCCAGGCTTGAAGGGATGCAGTGGTTCAGTCAGATTGATGGGTAGTTGGTCTTGTACCCAGGCATGGAGACCCTGCAAGACAGAACCTAGAGCCAACAGCTCTTGTCTAGTGATTTCAGACCCAATCTGGTTCATATCCCCCTTTATTCCCTGGACAATGGGCGGAGGTCGCCCATACAAAATCTCGAATGGGGAAACTCCTAATGACTTTGTGGGGACTGAACGTATCCTGAGAAGGGCTATAGGAAGAACCTGAGGCCACTTCAGGTGAGTTTCCTGGCAGAATTTAGACAACTGGGATTGCAGAGTGCGGTTCATACGCTCTGCCTTTCCTGAGCTTAGGGGTCTAAGCTGAATGTAATTTCCATTGCACTTGTAGAGCTTGGGCCAACTGTTGAGTCACTTGAGATACAAATGAGGGACCATATTTAATAGACTTGCCTCCTGAGGTTATTAACCCACGTTCCTTGTACAGGGCTCCATGGGCGTGTAATGTGGTGAAGGCATACTTGGAATCTGTGTACACATTCAAGCGGAGCCCTGTCCCTATTATCAGTGCCCTAGTGAGGGCTATCAGTTCAGCTTTCTGTGCTGAAGTCCCCGGGGCCAAAGCTGATGATTCTATTACCATGTCCAGGGTCACCACTGCATAACCAGCACATCGTCATCCGTTGATGACAAGACTACTTCCGTCCACAAAGAAAGTTCGTTCAGGGTCATTTAATGGGACATCAGTTAGATCAGGGTGACTGGAGAATACAGTGTCCATTATTTTCAAGCAATCATGATCGGGGTGGGGGGCCTGGACCAATTGGCAACAGCGTAGCTAGTTTCAAAGCTTGACTGACGATCAACTGCAATCGGGGGTTTTCACACAACATGCTTTGCTACTTCAGCATTCGTGAATTTGTGAACCAGTAATTCCCTTTGTGTTCCATAAGAGTCAGGACAGAATGTGGTACCGTTACTTGGAGACTCTGACCCAAAGTGAGCTTGTCGGCTTCACTCACCAAGAGAGCTGTAGCTGCCATGGTTCTCAGGCAAGATGGCCATCCTTTTGCTACAGTGTCCAGTTGTCTGGATAGATACGCTACAGGTCACTGCCAAGATCCGAGGGATTGGGTCAAAACGCCCAGAGCATTCGTTTTTAGAGTTGGTGGCTATCAATAGGTCATCTACATACTGGAGGAGGACTCTTTTTCCCGGAGTAACAGAGTAACTTGAAAAATCTTGGTTGAGAGAAGCACTGAAGAGAGTAGGTGAGTTCTTAAATCCTTGGGGTAGTTGAGTCCAGGTGAGTTGACCCCGTCTTCCTGTAGTAGGGTCTTCCTATTCAAAGGCAAACAAAAGTTGACTGGTTGATGCTAGCCGTATGCAGAAAAAGGCATCCTTTAAATCCAAGACGGTGAAGTGAGTAGCCTCAGCGGGGATCAGTCCCAGGAGAGTATAAGGTTTTGGTACTACTGGATGTATAGTTTCGACTGCATTATTTACTCGTCTCAAGTCCTGCACTGGGCGGTAGTCACCTGTCCCAGGCTTCTTGACTGGGAGGAGGGGGGTATTCCAGGGCAATTGGCACTCCCTGAGAAGTCCATACTTCAATAATTTCATTAAATGACAGTGAATTCCTTCAATCGCCGGTCGCGGGAGAGGGTATTGTCTCACGTGCACTGGTTCCACTCCTGGTTTGAGGGTGACAATGACAGGGGCTATATTCTTTGCTAGGCCAGGAGGATTATCCTCTGCCCATATCTCAGGCGGAGCTGAGATTCTGGTGGGTATACGGGGACTGGCTGCCTTGATCGGAGATGCACTGTAGAACCGCCATTCTTCTTCTCGGGGGACAGTTAACACCATCAGGCCAGCAGGTTTTGAGTTTAGAGTCATTTCCATCCCTCCCCCTTCAACAAAGGATATCTGTGCCTGGAGCTTAGCGAGCATGTCCCGGCCCAAGAGGGGGATTGGGCATTCAGGCATATACAGGAACTGGTGTGTTATTTTCTGTCCCCCTAATTCACAGGTGCGGTTCGGCAAAAAGGGTTTGGTGGTTCTGATTCCGGTAGCGCCGACGATAGTGACAGATCATGAAGACAAAGGGGCCACTGGTTTGGCCACTACCGAATGTTCGGCCCCCATATCCACCATAAAGTCCATATATTGGTCCCCAATCTTCAAGCTGACCATAGGCTCCCGGGGACCCAGAGGAAACTTGGAGCCCGGTCTGGCCTAGTCTTCATCCATATTGTAGCCCTCTTCGGCTTCCATTCCCTCTATAGCTTCTTCTTCTCGCTGGAACTGTGTGCGATGCATTCCTCCCCGACTCTGGAATCGTCCCCCTGCTCTCCGTGTGCTCCCTCCTCCCCTCCGGGAGGCGGAGTCAAGGTATGGGCATTCATTCTTCCAATGTCCTTCTTCCTTACAGTGGGCGCACTGATTTGCGCCCAATGGGGGCCGATCATTTCCTCGTCCCCTTCCACGTCCTCAAGTCCTTCGGTTAGAGAAACTTCCTCCTCGTCATTCAACTAAAGCTGCAGCAAGGAAATCAGCTTTCTTCTTCATTTTACGTTCACTTTTCTTCTGACGTTCTTGATCACGATTCACAAACACTTTCTGAGCAACTTCCATTAACTGGGCCACATTCATGCCCGCAAATCCTTCCAACTTTTGCAGTTTCCGTCTTATGTCTCCCTGGGACTGACTCACAAAGGTTGCATTTACCATGCGCAAATTTTCCTGGACTGCCGGATCATATGGGGTATATAGTCTATAGGCTTCAGATAAGCGTTCATAAAAGGCCGCTGGGCTCTTGTCTGGACTCTGGATGACTTCCGCTACCTTTCCGATATTCATTGTCTTCTGGCTTCCTTTCTTCAGGCCTTGCAGTAGGTCCTGGCGGAACCGAGTGTTGGCCGCAGCCCCACTCACACTGTTCGGATACCATTTAGGATCGGCATTTGGAAAATCCACGGCGGCTGCTTGCCGGGGATCCAGGCCTCCTTCTCCTGCAGGGTTCTCTTCTAACTATAGGGTGGATGCTTGCACAATCCGTGCTCGTTCTTCAGTAGTGAAGAGAGTAGACAGGAGCTGACGACAATCAGCCCAGGTAGGCTGATGGGTTTGCATAATACTGGACATTAATTCAATCAAATCTTGGGGCTTCTCAGTATAGGATGCATAATGCGTCTTCCAGTTCAATAAATCAGTGGTGGAAAAGGGCACATAAACAAGACTAGTTGGTCCCATCACCACCTGGTCCTGGTCATTAAGAGTAGGTAGACCCGGGACCTGGCGTAATGGCATAACGTGACCATCCCTCTGACTTGCTGTTGTACTTCTGAAAGTACAAGGTGGTCTGGATTGTTGGAATTCTGCTCCTGGGCCTTGGCTGTCAGCAGTAAGTGACCCCGAACTGGCAAATGAATCCCTGCTGGCAGTGTCATCGGTGGACGATGGTCCTCCCGAGGCACTCTGAACTGAACCGGGGCTTCCGGTCAAGAGGGGGTGCGTGTCCTCCTGCTTCAGAGGTGGCTGGTGGACTATTTGGGGTAAATCTGCAGGGAGGTGTCCCCCTGCGCCAGGCTCTGTCCGGGGTGGTGGCGGAGCTGAGGGGACTGGCCTATAAAGGTACTGGGGTGGACGGGTTAAAATATCTGGAGATTCTGGGGTAGAATAGACCGGCAGGTTCTTTTCCGCAGCCTTCCGGACTCCCCTTGTGGTTGCTACAAGTATCCTGCACTGTTCCTCATAACAACGCTTCATCCAGGAGGGCTCTTTTTCACAAACACTTAACCAGGAATCTATATAGGGGAACTAGTCAGGGTGTTCTTTTCATACAATCTGGTGAACTAAACATATGATACTAACATCAAAAGTACCCCCAGGGGGCCACGAAGTGACCAGTACAGGCCACTCCCTCACACAAAGCATTTCTAATCGGGACAGAGACATTTTTATTCCATAGTCTCTGGCAAATCCGTTGCTAAAATTCTTGATCATACATTTCAACGGAGTTTTCATGAACTCCGACCCTCCCATAATGATGTACACAACAACAGACAGTAGGGGCGGGTAGTCTGGCTGCAGGTAAGGGGTCCGTACAGCCCTAGGAACAAATAGGTAGCCAAACACCAAACGCTTCCTTATTTTCGCGACCTGGGCACGGTCGCCTGGCCAGGAACTGCGCTAATCAGGTGTCCGCACTCGCTTGGTCTGTGTTTCAAGATCTCTCATTCACACACACACAAACAGACATGCCAGCAAAATCCAACATTTCCAGCGTGACAGAACTATATGGCAGTGTTCCTCTGGGTGCACTCTATAAAGACAGGGGGGGCCCATTCCCGTTCACATAAAACTTCCCATCAACCTAGGGTCATTACAATTACATAATCACCAGAGAAACCCCTCTTAAAGTTCTTAAGGAAACACTGCAGAAGACTCAGTATAGATACACCCCCGCCTATGCTGTTCAAAAATGTTGTTCAAAACCTTTGTCTCTCTCTCACTCATTCAGGTTTCTCTCTATCAAATCCCACAGAAATCACTCTCTCACTCTCCAGCAACTGGAAAATTAACACTTTCCTCCTCCCTTGGTCCGTACTCGGACCTCTAAGCAGTTCAGGTTTCCCCCATAAATCAGAGAATAAACAAATAAATAAAAATAATAAGATAACAGGAACAGTTGACGTAGAAATACAGGCAGGGCAGAGATATAACTAAAACAGTTGAGGAGATCCGAAGGGGTTAATAGAAACTAAAACATTCCTTTCTGCAGGCTGTGTGAAAGACACACCCCTTCTCCCTCTGCTTGCTAGAGATACCGTCTCTCACGCTGTGCTGAAAGAACACAGAGACAGCTCGTCTTCGCTGTGCTGTGCTTAGACTTGATTCCTTAAAGTGACTCCTGAGGGTTTTTTTCCTTTTCTCAGTACTGTTCCTTAATTAATAACCTTACATTATACCAGAAGTGAAACCCGCGGTTAGACAACAGACAGAGGGTGCGGGTGATCGGACTGCCGGTAAGGGGTCCGAGCAGCCCTAGAAACAGAGGGAGACACAAACAGACATGCTAGCAACGTTTTCCCAAATTCCCAGGCCTACCTTACTAACCAACAGCAGCTGGCCTCGTGCACTCATGCAAGGCGTCTCGCGCACTCATGCAAGACGTACTCGGACTGCTGAACCAAGGGCAGTAGTTTCGGCCTCGTGCACTCATGCAAGGCGTACTCGGACTTGCCCTGAGAGGTGATCAGGCTCTCGGTACCGTACCAATTTAGTCTCGCGCACTCATGCAAGACGTTCCCCAAGCTAGCTGACTAGATAGCAACAAAAGTTCTACTCACTGGATCCGGTACCCACTACAGAACCAGGTCTTGGGTTGAATCCTGGACTCCCCTCCGGTTCGGAGGTGTTGGCCGGCCAGACCCATTAGCCCGCCAAGGCAAGGCGGAACCCTCTCCGATACAAGAGGACTGGTGGCGCCTGAGGTTTCCCCTGCGGTCGGCCAGACACGGTTCCAGCCGGACCAAACCTTGAGGCGGTAAAACGTGGTATACTCACTTGAATACCATCCACTACTCGCACATTCCCGGCCCAACGCACCAAGAATATGTATCAGCGAAGTGCATGCAATGAATAAAACCAGGAGTCAGTTGCAGGATCCAAGCCAATTTATTGTGCACAGGCTCAGACAGAATTGTGTCCAAAAGAGACTGAGCAATGGAGTACAGGAGCAAATTCCTTATATACAATTTTTACAGTTTAATACAGGCAAACTTTCTATTGGTCCCAACGCCCCGTGCACCTGTCCAATTGGGGACCCTCTCTGGGTCTAGCTCCCTGTTCCCCCTTCTCAGGCTATTCTAACAAAGGCATAGTCTTAGGCATTGATACATTTCTACTTCAAGGCCATTTCTAGCTCAGGGAATGCAGGAACATGTCTATCATCAGCATAAAGGAATTATACAAACTTTTCAAAAGCAGTTTAAAGCAGTTTCTCAAACTCTGGTTCTCTTCAACACTAGTCTCAGGTGGGGGTTGGGGTCTAGGCCTAGTTTACAGGCCATAGCCTACCACATCGACTCATGGTGACCCGTCTGGATAGTTGTCCTAAATTGAGTTAGGTCTTCAGTCAGGCGGCTCATTGTTGACAGAGTGGCACCTGTAGCTGCTGTTATTGTATTGGTCCATCTCATTGCTGACCTTCCTCTTTTTGCATTGAACTGCTACCTTGCCAAGCATGATGTCTTACTCTAATGATCTCTCTCTTTGCAAGATGTATCCAGAGTATGAAAGTTGAAGTCTTGTCATATGAGCTTCTAAAGAAAGCTTAGGTTTGATCTCCTCTAGTACTGACTGGTTTGTTCTTCGGGCAGTCCATGGTAAGGGGTTTTCAACCCAGTCCTCAGGGAAACCTAGGCCAGTCAGGTTTTCAGGATTCCCAGAATGAATATGCACGAGAAAGATTTGCATGTTCTGCCTTGTCATGATGCGGGCACTAATAAAGTTGGTTTTAAGAAAAGAAATCCTGTTTTAGAAGAACTAGATGTGCAGTTACCTTCAGGCACAGCTAGAGGGAGCAGGAACAGACATACTGGTCTTAATGAACCTAATCTCACTGATGACCTGCAGCTGAAAGGGAACCAGGAAGTCAGCAGTAACGGTTCACTTTATAAGCCAGAGCAGAATGCTGAAGAGGAATGGCATAAGCAGCAGTGGCATAAGCAGAGGAAGCAGTGGACACAGCAGGAGCTGAGGAAGGAGGAGAAAGAGGAAGAAGGAACTGGAGCTGGACTAGAAGGAGAAACAGCAGAGAAGCCTGGAGGCTATCAAGGACATAAGCCGGATTGCTGTGAAAGAAGCCAAGCTGGAAGCTGGAGGAGAAACAGACCTCACAAGGTGGGAAGCCAGAAAGCCCAAACTGGACCTGTTGTGCAAGGGGAGTTTGGTGGAAGTTGCTCCAAGGTGAGAGGCTCTGCCACGCCTAGTTCCTATACTCTGCCTGTTTGTAACATAGAGAGAAGAAAGCTAAGAACCAGAGAGGGAGGTTCTGACAGAAGCTTATCTCTAGAGGATCATTGCCCAGTTTCACCTATTCAGAGGGGAAAGCAGTTTTATAAGCAACGGAAGTTTTTACTCAGTGAGCCCAGGTATGAGGCATTGAACATTAACTGTAATGATTGTACTGCTAAAAGCTATGCTAAAAGAAGGATTCCTCCTAAGGGAAACAAGAGTGCAGACTGGTTCACTAAACTACCGCCAGCCTTAAGAGTCCCTGGTTATGTGAAGCCAAACTCCCAAGCTGGAGATTACCATGCTGAAATAGACAGGGACAGTGGAAGCCCTTTGAATCAGTATAGGGGAGAGGATTTGATGGAAGTGGATTCTCCCAGCACTATTCCCTCACCTTTGCCTGAGGAAATGGAATGTGATTGGTGCACTGCCTATCCTCCAGAGTGTGTATGCTCCACAGAAGAATAAATGAAGTATAATTTGATGTTTATTATACTGAATATTACTTTGAAGAAAACCTGCTTTAAACTGTGAAGTAACAGTTAACTAGCCAGTGAATATTGGTACCTTTTAAAACAAAGGACTGTTTCTGTTATCAAAAATATCTGTTAGTTGAACCTTGCTTTAAACGGGGAATAAAAGCCTTTATTACCCTACACTTGGACTCCTTGTTCTTTAACAGCGCTACCTAGTGGCGTATAATCTTTGTGTCACCGGGAACCGAGTGACAGCCTTCATTGCATGCAAATCTATCTTATGTATATTCATTGTTGGAATCCTGAAAACCTGACTGGCCTAGGGTTCCCCGAGGACTGGGTTGAACGTCGCCAGCAACATAATTCAAAGGCATCAATTTTCTTCCTATCTTTTTCACTGTCCAGCTTTTGCATTCACATGACATCATTGAAAATGCCATGGTTTGAATAAGTCAAATCTTTGGAGAGAGACATCTCTGCTCTTGAGAATCTTGTCTAGGTCCTTCATAGCCATTCTGCCAAAAGCAATGTGTCATTGGATTTCTTGACTGCTTGTTGCTTCTTTATTGATAGCTGATCCAAGTAGGTTAAAGTTGTCCATTATTTCCATTTCTTCTCCACCAACGATGAACTTATTGATTTTACCAGTTGTCAGGATCTTTGTCTTCTTTACAGTAAGGTGTAGGCCCATTTTATGACTGTTCCTTGATTTAGAGAAGCAGATGTTTCAGATAATCCTCACTTTCAGCCAGTAATGTGGTATCATCAGCATAGCGAAGGTTGTTGATGAGTTTTCCACCAATTTTCACACCTCTGTTGTCTTCATGCAATCCTGCTTCTCTGATGATTACTAAAGAAGAGCGGGACCTAAGCGTGGTTGTGTCTGATGATCTTAAAGTAGCTAAACAGGTAGAAAAGGTGACGGCAAAAGCTAGAAGGATGCTTGCGTGCATACAGAGAGGAATGGCTAGCAGAAAAAAGGAGGTGATAATGCCTCTGTATAAGTCTTTGGTGCGACCTCATTTGGAGTATAGTGTGCAATTCTGGAGACCGCACCTTCAAAAAGATGTGAACAGGATGGAGTCGGTGCAGAGGGTGGCTACTAAAATTTATTTATTTAACAAGTTTTATATACCATCTTTCTACCAGTCAAGACGGTTTACAGAGAACAAAACAGTCAGTATTTTTCAACCTTTTACATAGAACAATATAACAATGAGTATATATGTAAGTGAACATAACTAATTACAATGATTGATCGAAGATCAACTATTTACACAATGAATTTACAATTATTTATACTTGAGTTTACAGTGGGCCATATGAATAGTAAATGGGTGTTGCAGAAGGGGTAGGAGGGAGGTGTAGTGGTTCAAGCTAAGGTGGAAGGGAGAAATGTTCAATGAAAAGGTGGGTTTTTAACTTTTTGCGGAACTCAGCGTGGGAGGAGCAGTTCCGAAGTTCATGAGGAAGGGTGTTCCAAAGGGATGGGGCATAGAGGGAGAAGGCCCTGTTACTTGTAGATTGTTTGCAGAGTCTCTTTTTTATAGGGATGGCCAGTAAGTTTTTGGTGATTGAACGGCGTGTTCTGTTACAATTGGATGAGGGAAGGAGAGGGGAGAGGCACGGAGCAGACTCATTGGATAATATTTTATGTATCAAGGTGAGGACCTTGAATTTAGCTCTGTAATGGATGGGGAGCCAGTGGAGATCATAAAGGACAGGTGTGATGTGGGAACGTCTGGGGTGGTTGGTTATGAGTCGAGCAATAGTATTTTGAGCAAGTTGGAGAGGTTGGATAGAAATCTTAGGGAGGCCAAGGTAGATAAGGTTGCAGTAATCAAGAAAAGGTATAGTGAGGGCTTGACAGACCGTACGAAAGGAGTTAGGGCTTAGAAGGGGTTTAAGGTTCCGGAGAGTACGGAGCTTTGCGTATATTATATTAGTGGTTCTCTTTATATGGTCAGTGAATGAAAGGTTCTGATCCAGGATAATACCAAGATATTTAACTTGGTTCTTTACAGAAAGTGTTAGATTGCTAATAGTAAGGGTGGTTAGAGGGCTGTATGTGGGATTGGAGAAAACCTGGAGAACCTCAGTCTTGGATTGATTAATCAAGAGGTTATGTTGGGAAAGCCAGGTTTTCAGGCTAGTCAGGCATTCGGATAGTTTAGAGAAGTTGGGATTGGAAAGGTTAAAAGGGGTGAAGCACATCATGTCATCGGCATATAGTTGATACTGAATGTCATATTTCTGGAAGATCTTGCATACCGTTGGAGGAAGATGTTAAATAATAGAGCAGAGAGACTGGATCCTTGGGGTACACCTTGTTTTAAGATGAATGGGAGGGAGGTGTCGCTTCCAATACAAACCTGTTGGGTTCTGTTGTCTAGGTACGAATGGAACCAGTTCAGAGTTGTGTCTCTGAGCCCAATTTCATGAAGTCTGCTTAGGAGTAGATGGTGAGGGAGGGAGTCAAAAGCAGCTGATAGATCAAGGAATATGAGAAGACATCCTTGAGAGGGGTTCTGGATGTGGAGTGTGATGGTGAAAGCCCTATGAAAAGCCTGAAAGGGGATGAAAATCCTGAAGTCCCCGTTGAAGGCAATGATAATGCACAGCTACAAGGAAAATTCAGCCTACGTCAGAGAAAAAGGCAGTTCCCTGTAGGAAGCAAACCACGCCCTAGTGCAAGGGTGGAGACTAACCCCCTTCCTGATTGGTCACAAGGAAGCAGGAAGCCAGGGTTAAAAACCACGTGCAGAGGGAAGGATTGGAGACCCGATGGGAGACCCGAGGAGAGACCCGATGGGAGACCCGAGGAGAGACCCGATGGGAGACCCGATTACAGACCTGGAGACAGAACCGATTGGAGAACCTACAAAGAAGCTGGTCAGGAAAATATCCAGAGAGCCAGGTGGAAGGCAAGAGAAAGCCAAGACCAGAGTCTGAGACCAGAGAGTCCAGGCAGAACAGCCTGTGTGAAAGAAGGCGCCAAGGGAAAGGCACGCACTCAGACAAAGCCAGCATTCAAAGGTAAAAGCACAGACAATTGGAGAAGCCGGGCAGGCCAGTCAAACAATTGCTACAGCTGGGAGGATTGGAGAAGTGGAAAGAGCACCAGTGCTGACACAGAGAAATAGCCTCAAGGTAAAACTGACCATTTTATATCTGATAAATTGGCAAAAGAGATAAAGGCTAGTTTTAATGAGCAGGAGCTGGAACCCTCCCCCTCTACGGTGAAACGTTGGATTGAAAGCCTAGTACCTGCTGCAAACTCCAGACCAGATAACTCTGACGTTTGTGAAGCTTCTAAATTAGGGGCACTGCAGAGACTGTTCTCTAGTGGGAGGATTCAAACCCCTAGTACCAAAACACCTGAAAAGGCTGACTTGCTGTGGGATCACTTCCACCAGTTTCTAAAGAGAGAGAAGCTAAAAGAAGTCCCCACATATGAGAAAGACTTTGGTAATTCTAATGGCATTGAGGAAATGCAGATAGAAACCACTGTGCCTGAATGTGATGATTTTCCTATACCAATGGACTGTTGTTTAACTCACAAGAATACCACAGTAAGAAAGTGAAACAGGAGAGAGTTTTAAAAGCCTTTTAATAAGGTAGCTTTTACCTGTGACTCAGAAGAAGGCAGTGCTGTGCTGTATTCATTGTTGAGAGTAACAGAGTTTGGGAAGACGTTGTTTGGTGAAAGTGAAACCAGCTGTTTAGTTCTGCTGTAGTATAGTGTGTGACCACATGGAGCAGTGCAGAGAACAGCAGAGAAGAAAAGTAGTTCTGGAGTTGGGTTTGGACCAGTTTTTCGGTTATCTTAGCTAGGAATGGAATACTAGAGATGGGTCTGTAAGATGTGGGAGAAGATGGGTCAAGTTTTGTTCCTTTTAAAATGGGACGGATAGTGGCATTCTTAAGAGGTGGTGGTACCAAGCCAGTCTGGAGGGATGATTGAATAATATACATAATGTACGGACTTAGGGAGCTTCTAGTAGTTTTGATCCAGGGTACGGGGCAAGGGTCAAGGGCAGATGTAGAAGCATTTAAGTCCTTTATTACATTGGTTACATTTTCTAAAGTGAGAGGCTCGAATTCTCTCCAGGAGTTTTGGGGGGTAGACTCGAGTGGTTGGGAGTTGTAGTGAATGGGGGGTTGGTAGTTAGTAGAAAGAGGAGGGTGGAATTTGGAAATGAGGTGGTTGGCAAAGGCCTGTGCAGTTATTTTTGGAAGCTGGTCTTGATGCAGGGGCTCATTAATTAAGGATTTGTGGTCTTCATTATAAAGCATATGAGGACAGACTGAAGGATCTTAATATGTACACCTTAGAGGAAAGGCGAGATAGAGGTGATATGACTGAGATGTTTAAATACCTCCGTGGCATAAATGTTCAGGGAGAGAGCCTCTTTCAATTGAAAGCAAGTTCTGCTACGAGGGGACATGGGATGAGGGTGAAGGGAGATAGATTCAGGAGTGATATGCGGAAATATTTCTTTACAGAAAGAGCAGTGGATCCGTGGAATAGTCTTCCAGTGGAGGTGGTAGAGATGAGGACAGTAACTGAATTCAAAAAAGCATGGGACAAACACAGAGGATCTCTAAAGGTAAAAAGGGGACTGTTGTAGTTGTTATGGAAAGACAGACTAGATAGGCCATGTGGTCTTTTCCTGTCATCATATTTCTATGTTTCTATGATTTGTTCTGCATATAAATTAAACAAGTAGGGGGAAGTATGCAGCCTTGTCGTACACCTTTGCTGATTTTAAACCATTCTGTTTCTCCTTGTTCCATTCAAACTGTTGCTTCTTGATCAATGTAAAGGTTGTGCAAGATAACAATCTGGTTTTCTGATATAACCATACTTCTTAATGTGGCCCAGAGTTTCTCATAGTTTACACAGTCAAAAGCCTTGCTATAGTCAATAAAGCACAAACAGACTTCCTTTTGGTATTTTTTAGTCTTTTCAAGGATCCATCTCACATCCGCGATGATGTCTCTCCTTCCTTGCCCTTTCCTGAATCCTGCTTGCACTTCAGATAGGTCTCATTCCAGGTATGGTTATAGTCTCTATTGAATAATCTTCAGTAGAGTCTTGCTGGTATGTGGAATCAGAGCGATTGTGTGATAAATTCCACAGTCAGTTGGATCACCTTTCTTTAGTCTTGGTATAAACACAGATCTTTTCCAGTCAGATGGCCATGATGTTGTCTTCCAAATTTCCTGGCAGAGCCTTGTAAGTATGGTAACAGCTGCATCAGATTGCTGTAATACGTCTGTGGGAATACCATCAATGCCTGGTACATTATTCTTTGATAAAGCTTTCAATGCTGCTTCGACTTCTTCTTTCATCACCAGTGGTTCCGGATCATAAGGTACAGGTTGAAACAGCTGTTGATCCACTTGATCTTTATCATATGGACATCATACGCTTAACTATTAAATTTTGCTTTGTGTACATGTATGCCTTCTCTCCCTGCATATAAAAATATGCGCTGATGGTTCTTTGAGTTTGTGTACTTGTCACAATATATTGCTTGGCTTTGACTACAGCTTGCCTCTCAGAAGCTGACTGCCTAAAATAAATAAATAGTCTTGCTTAGTGGTTAGTGAGCAGCATTGGCAGCCTGGCAATTCTAACATGCTCCTGCCGCACTAGAAAGTACTTTAAGAGCCAGCTTCACATCTTGAACAGATGCCCAGGGATTAGCATCTCTTGGTTGGCCAGTCAGGCAGCTAGTATATGAGATGCAGAAGAATTCATCCCTAACAGCAGGGTCATGACCAGTCTGAATAAATCCTTCAGAGGTACAGGGATTAAAAGCCCAGAAGCAATGGAACCGCAGTTAGCCTCTGCAGGGTCTGGGTAAAAACCAGATCCTCCAGATCTAGGTAATACCACCGTAAATTGGATCCACAGAGAGTCCAACTTTTACCTACTTGGCAGTGAGGATTTAAACATCCCATCACTAATACGAAACGCCGACCATGTTTCTATGCCAGCAGTAAAAGACTCAAAGTTAGATCTGGTGGGTCTGGACCTGAATCTGGTGGATCTAGAGTCTGATCCTCCAGATCTAACTTGGTTCTTTCACTGTTGGAATAGAAACCTCGCCAGCACCGCACACTAGCATCGCCAGAGGTTGTTCTAGAGTATTCTCTGTTCCTTATCGTAACTCCAGTTTAGTCCTTCACCACTGGGTTGTGCACCTCCTCCTGCAGCTTGGAGACTGGGCATGTCAAAATCGTGACATCACTGGATGTAGCTTGCTGGTAACTCCCATCAGCCCCAGTGTGTCCAGTCTCCATGCAGTAGGAGGACGTAGTGAGCCTAGGTGCTGGGCTCACTAGAGGAACACATAAGGAGCTTGTAGTTAGGATATAGCTGTAGTTTGGTTAAACTTTGTTTTTAAAAGTTTTCACTTTAATTCTTTTGATTTGCTAGGTGTGTACGCCTTTAAAAAAAAAAGCCGGCTGCATTCTCTGCTATCCCTTATCCTTTACTGTCTTTTGGGTCAGAGAGGCATAGATCTTCCCCTCTAGATTGTACGGGGGGAAGCTCTGTCTAATTTCCTCAGTTGTACACGAGGTTGCAGTGCTTGGCGGTCAGACGTCTGCAGGACCACGAAGAGCCGGAAGAGCAGTGTTTCACTCCCGGCCGGCAGTTCATTTATTTATTTATATTCTCTTATATACCGCGCTATTCTACATCAGTGCGGTTTACATTGAACAAACTGAAATTACATTGAACAGGTGCTGTGCAGCATCGCAGCTTGCAGGGCTGCCTCTCTTAGGAAAGAACCGGTGTTTATTTGGCAGCATGCCGACGAGGGAAGTCGCGGCGTTTACTGTGCCGGTCTGTGAGACTGCGAGTATTTTGGCGCCAAAATGGGCTTGCAGCACATAGCGGCCACTTTTTCTTTGGTTCCCGCACATGGATAGCCTCGTGGCAGGCCTAAATGGCAGTGCCTGTTCCAGAGGCCACGGCGTGGAACGGGACCGAGTTCCCAGGGGTTCTTTTATTAGTTTCAGATGAGTTTTGTTAGCTTTAGGAATAAAAGATCCTTTAGTAATTTCTTTGCTAGGCCTTTATTTGGCTGACAAAAATAAAATAAAATAAAAGGAACAGTATTTATTTTGTTTGGTGGGGAGTGTGTGTGAGCGAGGAACTGCAGGGAAAGTCAGTTCTGATGTCCTCTCGCCCACAGTGGTCTACGGTACTCGCAGGGGCACCGCTTCTGACACGGGTATCTGTCAGGGCTGCGCTAATGTGTCTGCCAGCGTAGAGCAGCAAATGGAAGATAAGGGGATTCCGGAGTCCCGTGGGGTCTCGGCAGCAGGTGAAGGAGAATGTTTGATGGAGGCCCAGTCAGTACCCGGCGCAGATGTTCTTTCGGGCCAGATCTCAGCGCAAACAGGATCGGTTATGGAATCACCGCTCGTAGATTTTTGTCCTGATTTTGTTTTAATTATGCATGAAGCCTTCTGTTTGAGGCGGCAGGGGAAAGTTCCTGGTTCCTTGCCGCTTCCAACTGTGAAACAGCAAGCCAAGGGGGAAGAGGTAGATCCCCTTTGCTCGAGACCCGCAAAGAGAGCTCGGACATCTGGTCACTCTTCCTCAGAGCTGGAATGGCCAGATACGGAGGAGACAGAGTGTGAGCTAGAGTCGGGACCGGAAGAGCTGGAGGAAGGTGAAATTCCGGAGCCTGAAAACCAGGCAAAAATTATTAGTTTTCCGTAAGGACGAACTTGTGGCCCTTATTACGGAATCGCTTCAGACCCTCAATCTCGCTACGGCACAGCCAGCGGAGGAGGAGCAGGTTGAAGACCCTCTTATCCAGGCAGTGAGGCAGTCCCAGGTGGTATTTCCAGTTCATCGGGTAGTAGACTGGATGATACAGGACGAATGGGATCAACCGGAAGCAGGGTTAAGGGGAGTCAGAACTATAAACAGACTCTACCCTTTGACGGATAAAGACAAGGAAAAGTTCCGATCACCACGGATAGATGCAGCAGTGTCGGCGGTTACAAAAAAGACAACCATTCTGGTAGAGGGCAGCGTGGCTCTGAAAGATGCGCAGGAAAGAAAGGTGGATGGTTTGTTGAAACAAGCCTTCGAGGCTAATGCGTTAGCCTTACAAGCTTCCATCTTGGGTGGCAAGAGCGTGTCTTTGGTGGTCCCAGCATTTAAGACAGGATTCTCTCCTGGAGCAGGACAGTTTGATGCAGGTGTCTTGAATGGAATCTGGATCTGCATATTTAGCAGATGTTCACTATGACTTGATTAGAGCGTTAGCTAACAGTATGGCCTCTTTGGTAGCCACCAGGCGATCTCTGTGGTTGAGGAACTGGGCGGCCGATGGATCGTCTAAGTCCCGCCTCAGTAAGCTTCCCTTTAAAGGCAAGCTCCTGTTTGGAGAAGATCTGGATAAACTGGTTAAGGATTTGGGAGAGTCCAAGGGCGGTAGGCTGCCAGAAAACAAGGCTAAGCAGGGGAAGCCCACGCATGGCCCCCGGGGCCAGTTTAAGGATTTCAGGAGATTTTGGGCTTCTTGTTTGGGAGGATTTCAGAGAGGAAAGTTTTTTTTCTTCAAGAACCCAGGGGTTTCAGGGCTTTCGTGGAGCAAGTAGAGGTTTTGCGGCTGCCTCAGCAGCGGCAAGTCAAAAACAACAATGAAGCGAGGCGGGTCCGGGTAGGAAGCGAACCGTTAGGAGGGCGTCTTCGGGAGTTTCTTCCTGCCTGGACCCAGATAACATCCGATCAGTGGGTGCTGGAAATAATTCGAGACGGATATGCTCTGGAATTGGCTCGTCCAGTACTCGACTTCTTCGTACTTTTGCCCTGCAGAGGCCAACGAAAAACATTAGTGGTAAGGAAAATTCTAGAGCATCTCCTACATTTAGGAGCGGTGTCACCAGTGCCTACAGCGGAGTATGGCATGGGGCGGTACTCCATATATTTCGTGGTGCCAAAGAAAGACTGGTCTCTTCGGCCTATTCTGGATCTCAAAGGCGTAAATCGCTGTCTTCGAGTACCTCACTTTCGGATGGAAACATTGCGTTCGGTGATCATAGCGGTCCGGCAAGGGGAGTTCCTGACCTCTCTCGATCTCACAGAGGTGTATCTTCATATTCCCATCAGAGCGGCTCATCAAAGGTTCGCCCTTCCTTGGGGGCATTTTCAATTTCAGGCATTGCCTTTCGGTCTAGCAACGGCTCCGTGCACTTTCACCAAAATCATGGTGGTGGTGGCTGCAGCATTGCGAAAGGAAGGCATTCTGGTACACCCTTATCTCGACGACTGGTTGATTCGGGTAAAGTCTGAAGCAGAGAGTGTACAGGTGATGGGCAGAGTGGTGATGTTTTTGCAGTCTAGGCTGGGTGGTCAACTCAGCCAAGAGTCGTTTGGTGCCATCGCAGAATCTAGAATACTTGGGAGTTCACTTCAACACTGGAACAGGGGCTGTGTTTTTGCCGGCTCGTCAAGCTCAAACCCTTCGCCAATCAGCCCACCAGTTCCTGGCCTCTCCGGCACCGTCAGCATGGAGCTATCTTCGGGTGTTGGGGCTTATGGTGGCAACCCTAGAAGTGGTGCCCTGGGCCAGGTGTCACATGCGTCCGTTGCAGAAGGCCCTCCTTCACTGCTGATTGCACCAGAGAGATTCGTTAAGCAAGCGTCTCCACTTCAGGTCAGAAAGTCCCTTCAGTGGTGGATGTGTCCGAATCATCTGGAGGCGGGTCTACCTTTGGAGCAGCCGCAGTGGCTCCCGGTGGTGACAGACGTGAGTCTTGCAGGCTGGGGAGCACAGTGCGAACATCTTTTTGCTCAAGGCACATGGACAGTTCAGGAGAGCCAATGGTCAATTAACCGTTTCGAGCTTCAAGCAGTAGCTCTGGCGTTACAATCGTTCGAATCCACGGTGCAGCAAAGGGCGGTGCGAGTGCTGTTGGACAATGCCGTGACGATGGCTTACCTCAATCGGCAAGGTAGAACAGGAAGCGTAGCCATGGAAGAAGCGTAAGCATTGTTCGAGTGGGTGGAGCCTCGGCTACAGGCAATATTGGCGGCACACATTGCAGGGAAGGACAATGTGACAGCGGACTATCTCAGCAGGGTCAAAGTGGATGCCTGAGAATAGGAGCTCCATCCGCAATTGTTTGCACAAAGTCTACAGATGGGGTCACCTGATTATGGATCTCATGGCGACTTTTCAGTCAGCAAAGGCAAATCGTTTCTTCAGCAGACACTGAGAGCGGATGTCGGAAGGGATCAATGCTCTCATTCAGAGTTGGCCGTCGACAGGTCTTCTTTATGTTTTCCCTCCATAGGCACTCATAGGACGAGTGGTTCAACGCATCGAGGCAGGGTACTATTGGTGGCTCCAGATTGGCCAAGACATCCGTGGTATGCGGACCTAGTTCGACTGCTAGAAGGAGATCCATGGAGATTACCGGCAACGGAAGATCTGTTGTGTCAGGGTCCACTGCAAATGCCTCAGGTGGATCAATTCTTGCTTACGGTCTGGCCATTAAAAGGGTGAGGTTAAGGAGGAAAGGCTACTTGGGAGCGGTCATTGCTACCTTGCTTCGAGCCAGAAAAAGGTCTACTTTCCTAGCTTATGTTCATGTCTGGCGTATTTTTGAAGACTGGTGTTCTCAGCATCAAGTTCGCGCAGCAACAGCCTCCATTCCTGTAGTGTTAAGCTTCCTACAAGATGGGTTTGAGAAGGGACTCACGGCTAGTTCTTTACGAGTGCAGTTAGCGGCCCTGGCTTGTTATAGAGGTAAAGTGCAAGGGATGGCCCTGGGCACGCACGGCGATGTTCTCCGTTTTCTTAGGGCGGTGTCTAGACTCCGACCCGAGCGCAGAACTTTGGTACCACTGTGGGACCTCAATCTGGTGTTAGATGCATTGATTAAGCAACCCTTTGAGCCCTTACGCCAGGCTTCAGTGAAGGATTTGACTTTGAAAACAGTGTTTTTAGTGGCTATTTGTTCGGCAAGACGGGTGTCGGAACTTCAAGCGTTGTCCTGTTGAGAGCCGTTTTTGGTGTTTTACAGAGAGAAAGTAGTGCTACGACCTGCACCATTGTTTCTGCCCAAGGTAGTTTCACCATTTCATTTGAACCAATCGGTTTTGTTACCGGTATTAGGTGCGGCAGAGGACAGCGGTTTGGACCCTAGTTTGAAATGCTTGGACATAAAGAGAGCATTGTGGCAATATTTAAAGGTCTCAGAGTCCTTTCGCAAGTCCGAATGGCTTTTCGTCCTGTTCGGAGGACCTCGTAAAGGGGAAGTGGCGGCCAAAGCGTCTATTTCCCGGTGGGTTCGGGAAGCTATTGCGTCGGCATATATCTTGCAGGGTCATCAAGTGCCTGAAGGGTTACCAGTTCACTCTACTAGAGCGCAAGCGGCGTCTTGGGTGGAACATTGTTTGGTTCCGCCGGTGGAAATTTGCAGAGCGGCCACTTGGTCGTCGCTTCACACTTTCAGTAAACACTATTGCCTCGATGTTCTAGCAGCTGGCGATGCCTGCTTTGGGTTGGCGGTGTTGAGATCAGGATTGAAGGGTCCCTCCCAATGATTACTGCTCTGATACATCCCAGTGATGGAGGACTAAACTGGAGTTACGATAAGGAAATAGAAATTATACTTTCCTGGTAACTGTTTTTCCTGGAGGAACTCCAGTTTAGTCCTCATTCCCGCCCGGGGAGTATTCAGTTCAGGGTTTCCTTTTAGATGCGGAGGAGAATCAGTTTCAAAGAAAGGAATAAGATTCGTTCAGTCTCTTGATCGCAGTGAGTATGGATATCGGTATGTTTTCTTTCCCTGCTCTCTTCTTTGTTTTAGTGGGTGGTACAGGGAAAGTAAAGAATAAGAGGATACAAGATCGTAGCAATGAAAATTTCTTAATAAAATATAACAGGACATTGTTCCTTCTAGTTGAAGAGTTGACAGTTAGTTTTCACGCACATTTGTTGATGCAGTTGAATTTCAATTAAAGCTACTTTTGTTGCTCCTTTGAGTCTGCTTTGTCAATAGTTCACTGGGGCTGATGGGAGTTACCAGCAGGCTACATCCAGTGATGTCACGATTTTGACATGCCCAGTCTCCAAGCTGCAGGAGGAGGTGCACAACCCAGTGGTGGAGGACTAAATTGGAGTTCCTCCAGGAACAATAATTACCAGGTAAGTGTAATTTCTATTTTTCTTTCGCCCTCCACTACAGAGATCTAGGGGATCCAGATTCCGGTCTATTTCTAGGTGCGGATCCCCCGGATCCAGGTAGTGGATGGAGGAAAAAAACAGAATAATGTTCTGCAGCCAGAAAAACCTCTGGTGGTGCTAGTGAGTAGTGCCATTTCTGCATCCAGTTCAAACTTCTGCTGACCTATAAGTGCATTCATTCTGCAGCTCCTCACTATCTTTCCTCTCTTATACCTCTCTATACCCCTCCCCGGAAACTCCGCTCTTCTCTAGCAAATTGCTTCTATCGGTGCCCTTCTGGCATATTGCTTCTATTGCTGCCCTTTTCTTCTATTGCTAACTCCAGACTTCGCTCCTTTCATCTTGCTGCTCCTTATGCCTTGAACAAACTACCTGAGTCTGTACACTACATCAGGCACCTTCTCTGGCCCTTTTCAAATCCAGGCTGAAAACTCACCTCTTCACTGCCGCTTTTGGATCTTGACTCACCTGATCTCCTTTGTGTTTCTTTATCATTCCCTCTAGAAGTATTCTTGTCTACACCTACTGTGTTGTCTGTCTTGACTAGATTGTAAGCTCTGATGAGCAGGGACTGTCTCTTACATGTCTATGCAGTGCTGCATACGTCTCATAGTGCTATACAAATGCTCAGTGGTAGTAGTACTACTAGTAATATCAGCCAGGTTTCATTCCAGCAGTGAAAGAATCAACTAAGATCTACCAGGTCTAACTTGAGTCTGTCATTGTTGTTATAGATACATGGCTGGCATTGCACATTAGTGCCGGGATGTTTAAATCTCTGCTGCCAAGTAGATAAAGGGAGGTTCTGGAGGCCAAATTTAGGCTTTTAGGTAGGAAGTTGAAATCCAGAACTTCCAGGGTAGCATTCTCCGAAATGCTTCTCATTCGACACATAGGACCCCAAAGGTAGGCAGAGCTCCGGAGCCTCAATGCATGGATGAGATGATGGTGCAAGGAAGAGGGTTTTGGATTTGTTAGGAACTGGGCAACATTCTGGGGAAAGGAGGGGCTTTTCTGAAAGGATGGACTCCACCTTAACCAGGATGGAACCAGGCTGCTGGCATTAATCTTTAAGAAGGAAATAGAGTAGCTTTTAAACTAGCTAATAGGGGAAAACTGACAGTCGCCCAAGAGCGCATGGTTCGGAATAATGTATCCTTGAAGGATAATAGCAAAAGATTAAAGTTAGGGCATGTTGATAGAGAGGTTCCAATAAAGACATAAGTAACCCAAATGCCCTTAAGTACAGAGCAGACAGAGCTTAAAGATTCCAAATTACCCCTGCCTACTGATAACCAGAGGACAACCAGTGGGACACTGTGATACCTGGTTACAAACTATATCATAATGATAGAGCAAATCAATTTGGTAGAGGGGTTGCACTCTGTTAGAGAGGGCATTGAGTCACAAAGGATTAAAGTCTTGCAGGAAACAAAATATACTGTAGAATCTCTATGGATCGACATTCCATGTAAAAAGGGGAAGGCAATGGCATTGGGGTTGCACTGTCGTCCACCTGGCCAGAATGAACAAATGGATGATGGAATGCTCAAAGAAATCAATGAAGCTAACAAAGTTACAGCACAGTCATAATAATGGGTGATTTCAATTACCCCAGTATCAACTGGGTAAGTGTCACTGCAGGACATGCTAGGGAGATACATTATTAGTATACATATCCATAGCAACCCTTAGTAAGTAAAGAACTTAGATCTAAACACAAGCTTAAAACTTAAGTTGCAGACAGCAGTCCAGCAGCGAGATGGGGGCTTTCCAGTCTTTTGCATTGAGTGTCACATGTATGATTTTCTCCCAGTTGGTGAGAGGTCTCACGTGTGCACTAGGTGCAAGGAGCTTTTTGCTCTCAGGGAACGAGTCCGTTCTCTAGAGGCTAGAGTAGCAGACTTGGAAAACACAAAACAGAGAGGTACATAGACGAGACCTACAGGGATATAGTCCTGAAGTCCCACTTCCAGTCTGGCAGCATCCCTGTTGCCATGAAGGAGAGAGGTCACGTGACAGGAGAGCATCACCCTGGTGTGGCAAGAAGTGATCCTGTAACTAGGACCTGTCCTCCAGTTGATGTAAAACCCTCTCACACCGAGGAAGTTTCTCCAGGGCCATGTGCCCATGAGGGAAGGGTTAGGACTAGTTGGTGATTTGATCATTAGGCATGTAGATAGCTGGGTGGCTGGTGGACGTGAGGATCGCCTGGTAACATGTCTGCCTGGTGCGAAGGTAGCGGACCTCACGCGCCACCTAGATAAGGTCTTAGATACTGCTGGGGAAGAGCCTGCTGTCTTGGTACATGTCGGTACCAGTGACATAGGAAAATGTGGTAGGGAGGTTCTGGAGGCTAAATTTAGGCTTTTAGGTAGAAAGTTGAAATCCAGAACTTCCAGGGTAGCGTTCTCCGAAATGCTTCCTGTTCCACGCGCAGGACCCAAAAGGCAGACAGAGCTCCAGAGTCTCAATGTGTGGATGAGACAATGGTGCAGAGATGAGGGTTTGGGATTTGTTAGGAACTGGGAAACATTCTGGGGAATGGAGGGGCTCTTCCGAAGGGATGGGCTTCACCTTAACCGGGATGGAACCAGGCTGCTGGCATTAACCTTTAAAAAGGAGATAGAGCAGCTTTTAAACTAGATAATAGGGGAAAGCCGACAGTCGCCCAAGAGCGCATGGTTCGGAAGAATGTATCCTTGAAGGATACTACCAAAAGCAGAGAGGTTCCAAAAAAGAGTAAAGTAGCCTAAATGCCCTCGAGTATGGAACAGACACAGCTTAAAGATCCCAAATTACCCATGTCTACCAATAGCCAGATTAATCTGAATAAAATACAGTCACTAAAATGCTTGTATGCAAATGCTAGAAGTCTAAAAAATAAGATGGGAGAGTTAGAATATATAGCACTAAATGAGAGGTTAGATATGATTGGAATATCAGAGACATGGTGGAAGGAGGACAACCAGTGGGACACTGTGATACCTGGGTACAAACTATATCATAATGATAGAGCTGATGAAATTGGTGGAGGGGTTGCACTTTATGTTAGAGAGAGGACATTGAGTCAGAAAGGATTAAAGTTTTGCAGGAAACAAAATTTGCTGTAGAATCTCTATGGATTTAAATTCCATGTAAAAAGGGGAAGGCGATAGCAGTAGGGGTGTACTATCGACCACCTGGCCAGAATGAACAAATGGATGATGAAATGCTCACAGAAATCAGGGAAGCTAACAAAAGTTACAACACAGTAATAATAATGGGTGATTTCAATTACCCCGGTATCGACTGGGTCAGTGTCACGGCAGGACATGCTAGGGAGATAAAGTTTCTAGTTGAAATAAATGACTGCTTCTTGGAGCAGCTGGTTCATGAACTGACCAGAGGGGAAGCCATATTGGACCTAGTCCTTAGTGGAACACCAGATCTTGTGCAAGAGATAAGGGTCTTGTGGCCACTTGGCAATAGTGTTCATAGCATGATCGCAATTGATTTATTTAGTGGAGGAAGGATAGTAAGGAAATCCACAGTACTACCTTTTAACTTTCAAAAGGGAGACTGATAAAATGAGGAAAATAGTTAAGAAAAAACTAAAAGTAGCTGTTGCAAAGGTTAAAGACTTACATCAAGCTTGGGTATGGTTGAAAAATACTATCTTGGAAGCCCAGACCAGGAGTATTCCATGCTTTAAGAAAAGTGGAAGGAAGTACAAAAAACTGACAGCATGGTTTAAAGGTGAGGTCAGAGAGGCTGTTGCCAAAAAAGCATCTTTCAGGAAATGGAAAATAGAGCCAAATGACGAAACCTGGAAACAGCACAAGCACTGGCAAGTCAAATGCAAGGCATTGATAAGGCAGGCAAAGGGAGAATTTGAGAAGAAGCTTGCTGCAGAAGCAAAAACGCAAAATAAAGACTTTTTCAAGTACATTCGTAGCAAAAAACGTGTGAGAGAGTCAGTTGGTCCATTAGATGATAGAGGGGTTAAAGGAGCACTAAGAGGCGACAAGGCGATAGCGGAGAGACTGAATGAATTCTTTGCTTCGGTCTTTACTGAGGAAGATGTAGGGATGTTACCCATGACTGAAGTGGTATTTAAAGGTGCGGAAGAATTGAAGGAAATATCGATACATCGGGAAGATATATTACAACTATTAGATAAACTGAAGAGTAGCAAATCACCTGGGCCGGATGGTATACATCCAAGGGTGTTGAAAGAACTGAAATATGAGATTGCAGACCTGCTATTAGTAATCTGTGAATTTTCATTAAAATCATCTGTAATACCTGAAGATTGGAGGATCGCCAATGTAACACCAATTTAAAAAGGGCTCCAGGGGTGATCCAGGAAACTACAGACCGGTGAGCCTGAAATCAGTACCAGGAAAAATGGTAGAAACCATCAAGAACAACATTACCCAGCATGTAGATAGTCATGGCCTATTGGGAGACAGCCAAGATGGCTTTAGACAAGGAAGATCTTGTCTTACTAATTTGTTATGTATTTTTGAAGGTGTGAATAAACAGGTGGACAAAGGTGAGTCTGTTGATATAGTGTATCTGGACTTTCAGAAAGCCTTTGTCAAGGTCCCTCATCAGAGACATTTGGCAAAACTAAAGAGTCATGGGATAGGAGGCCGTGTACTATTGTGGATCAGGAACTGGTTAAAATATAGAAAGCAGAGGGTAGGGCTAAATGGCCAATTTTCCCAATGGAGAAAGGTGAATAGTGGTGTACCCCAGGGATCTGTGCTGGGTCTGCTGCTTTTTGTCATATTCATAAATGACCTGGAAAAGGGAATAACGAGTGAGGTTATCAAATTTGCAGATGACAGAAAACTATTTAAAGTTGTTAAAACCCAAGAGGATTGTGGATAATTGCAAGAGGATCTTGATAAATTGGAAGACCGGGCATCAAAATGGCAGATGAAATTTAATGTGGATAAGTGCAGAGTTATGCACCTAGGGAAGAACAACCCAAACTATGGTTACAAGACACAAGGTTCCACATTAGGAACCACAACCCAGGAAAAAGATTTAGGCGTCATTGTGGATAACATGTTAAAACCCTCGGCCCAGTGTGCAGCGGTGGCCAAGAGAGCAAATTGAATGCTAATTATCATAAGGAAAGGAATGGAAAATAAAACAAAGATATTATAATGCCTCTATCGTTCCATGGTGAGACCGCACCTTGAATATTGTGTACAATTCCGGTCGCCATATCTTTAATAGGATATAGCGTTATTAGAAAAGGTTCAGAGAAGAGCCACCAAAATGGTAAAGGGGATGGAAGGATACTCCTGTGAAGAAAGGCTAAAAAGGTTAGGGCTCTTTAACCTGGAAAAGAGAAGGCTGAAGGGAGATATGATAGAAGTCTATAAATTAATGAACAGAGTGGAACGGGTAAACGTAGATCGATTTGTTTACGCTATTAGAATATAGAAAGACTAGGACATTTATTTATTTTATTTATTTAACATTTTTTATATACCGTCTTTCTACGAATCAAGACGGTTTACATATAACAATAAAGGCAGTATATTTCAACTGTTTACAAGGAACGAATAACTGGATACAGAATAAGCAACATGAGAAACAAAATTAAAATATATCGTTAATTGCAGTGTTCAACTATTTACATATATACATATGTCTGTGGACAGCTACGGATGGGATACTGTAAGGTTAAAGGAGTAAGGGCAGGGAGGTGAGAGTAATAGGTTTGGTATTAGGGTGGGAGAGTGAAATGCTCAAGGAAAAGATGGGTCTTTAATTTTTTCTGGAATTCAATGTGGCTTAGACAGTTGCGCAGTTCATGTGGAAGGGAGTTCCAAAGGGATGGAGCATAGAGAGAAAAGGTCCTGTCACAAGTGGATTGTCTACAGTGTTTTTTTGTTGAGGGTATAGACAATAAATTATTAGTGATAGAGTGGTGCTTTCTGGTAGTGTTGGAGAAGGCAAGGAGGGAGGAGAGACATGGAGCTGACTCATTAGAAATAATTTTGTGTATTAGGGTGAGGACCTTGAATTTCACTTGGTACTGAATTGGGAGCCAGTGGAGATCATAAAGAATTGGTGTAATATGAGCTCGTCTGGGACTGTTTGTTATGAGACGGGCTAATGTATTCTGGGCGAGTTGGAGGGGTTGAATAGAGATCTTGGGGAGGCCCTGATATATTAGGTTACAATAGTCGAGTGATGGGGTTGTAAGGGCCTGACAGACAGTGCGAAAGGATTCAGTGCTTATGAGAGGTTTGAGGTTCCTGAGAGTGCGCAGCTTAGCATATACTGTGTTGGTGGTTTTCTTTATTTGTTCGGAGAAAGATAAGTTTTGGTCAATTATGATTCCAAGATATTTCACCTGTTTTTTTAAGGAGAGTGTGATATCGTTAAAGGTGAGGGTTGTGGGGGGGACGTATGAGGGGTTAGAGAAGACTTGGATTGCCTCAGTTTTTGATTGGTTGATTATTAGGTTGTGTTGAGTGAGCCATGATTTGAGACTGGTTAGACATTCGTTTAACTTAGAGAAGTTTGGGTTGGAAAGGTTAAATGGGGTGAAACACATCATATCATCTGCATATATTTGATACTGGATGCCATAATTTTGGAAGATCGTGCAAACAGGTTGGAGGAAGATATTAAAAAGTAATGCAGATAGACTGGATCCTTGAGGTACGCCTTGTTTAAGGGTAAAGGGGAGGGAAGTATCACTTCCAATACGGACCTGTTGCGTTCTGTCGTGTAGGTAAGATTGGAACCATTTCAGGGTTGATCCTCTCAGACCTATATTATGAAGTCTGTGTAGGAGTTGATGGTGGGGGAGGGAGTCGAAAGCAGCGGATAGGTCTAGAAAGATAAGAAGACATCCTTGGGTGGGGTTCTGGGTGTGAATATATAGGGAATCTAGTAGGGAGGTGAGGAGAGTTTCAACTCCGTGATTTTTTTTTGAATACATGTTGAAACAGGTCAAGGGGGGAGTGGTCATCAATAAAGTCTTGCAGTTGGTTTTGGACAAGTTTCTCAGTTATTTTTGAAAGGAAAGGGATACTAGATATGGGTCTATAAGAAGAGGGAGAGGTGGGATCAAGCTTTGTACCCTTTAGGATTGGACGGATAGAGGCACTCTTGAGTGAAGGTGGAATGGAGCCTGACTGGAGAGAGGTTTGTACAATATTTAAGATGTAAGGGGAGAGAGAGTTTCTGGTAGATTTAATCCAGGAGACAGGGCAAGGGTCGAGGGCAGAAGTTGAGGCATTCAGTTCTTTAATTGTATCAGAAACATTGTTCAATGTGATGGTGTGAAACTCGTTCCATAAGTTTGGAGGGGTGGCCTCGTGTATTTTAGTGTCATAGAAGGATGTGGATTGGAGATTAGTGGTTGAGGGAGGGAAGAATTTAGATGTAAGATGGTTAGCTATAGTTTGTGCAGAAATCTTTGGTAGTTGGTCATGTTGTAGAGGTTCATTAATTAGGGTTTTGGTGATGGAGAAGAGTTCGCGTGGTTTGTTAAGAGCTCTTCGAATGATATTCTCATTATACTCTCTTTTGTGAGAGAGTGTTTCTAAGCAGTAAGATTGAAGTTTAGGCGTATAGGCAATACGTGTATTAGGGTCTTGCGTACATCTCCATTTACGTTCGAGACGTCTGAGGTCCATTTTAAGGATTCTAAGGTTGGAAGAGAACCATGGGGTTCTTCTTCGGTGTTTTTGAGGATGTTTGGGAGGGAGTAAGGAAGCTGTAGATAAGATGTCATTCCAATTGGCTAAGAGAGTCTCTTGGTTTAGGTTGGTGTCTAACTGGTCGAGAGGAGGGATTATTTGTTCCAAGAAGTCAGCGGCATCAAATTGTTTGAATTTACGGGTGTGTTGTAGTTGGCTGTGAAGTTGGTTTCTGTGGGCGGAGTAGGGAATGGAGAAGAGGATGAGTGCATGATCTGACCAGGGTATTGGTTGAATGGAGTGTTGGATCTGATCAATGAAGCGAGGATGTTGTGGGATAAATATAAGGTCGAGGATGTTCCCTTTAGTATGTGTAGGGCGTTGGAGTATTTGAGTGAAGTTAAGTGACTTCATTGCGTGAAGGAAGGAGGAGGATTGCATTAAGGATGTGGAGTGTAAGTTAAGGTCACCTAAGATAATTAGAGGGCATGAGGTAGGTTGAGGCGAGCAGGCTGTGTCAAGGATTGTGGAGAGATCAGAAGAGTCTGCTTGCGGGGCACGGTATAACAAATGCAAGGAAAGCATGGAATTAGAGATAGTAATGGAGTCCATTCCTGGAGTGGAAGTAGATTCAATAGAGGTGAATTGTAAGTTTGATCTGGAAATAATAGCTACACCTCCTCCTCTTCCATGTAGTCTATTACATATATGGATAGAATACTCTTTGGAACTTAGTTATTTATTTATTTATTTGCATTTCTTATATACCGCGCTATTACAATCAGTGCGGTTTACATTTGAACAAAATATACAGCAATGTAACCTGTTACATTGAGTTTACAATAAACAAGGGATAAAAACTTGGATGAACAGGGAGAAAACTATGTACATTGTTATACAAATAGATTAAGACATCATATTAGGCATTGTAATGTGATAAAGGGTAGGTAACAGGAGGAGTGTCAGGCTAACGAATTTTCCAGTTGGGGTTGTGTTGAGCGTGAATCTTGGTGAGGACGTGTATTATGTTGGGATTGACTGGGGGGATGAGATTGGAATAGCATTTTATGAACATATGATGTTTGATAGCCTTTCTGAAGGAAATGATATTGGTGATGGAGCGAATTTCTGGGGGGAGAGAGTTCCATGCTCCTGGTACAAATAGTGAGAAGGCTCTATTGGATGTCGTTTTTGAACATTTTGTGATTGTTTTTGGCACTTCTAGTTTGTTCAAACATGACAAGCGTCTGCTTCTGTTGGGTGGCATAGGTTGGATGAGCTCGGTGAGCGGGGTGGGGGGCTGATTTTTTGAGGCCTTGAAAGTTAGTACGAGGGCTTTATATATGATTCTAGCTTGTAAAGGCAGCCAGTGTAGGCTCATCAGTACTGGAGTTATGTGAGCTGATCTAGATGTTCCGGTAAGTATTCTAGCCGCAGAGTTCATGGCTAGCCTAAGCGGGTTCAATGTTACTTGTGGGAGCCCAAGGAGGATAATGTTGGCAAAGTCAAGGTGGGGGGTTACCAGTGCTTGGAAAATGGAGCGGAAATCAGAAGGGTCGAGAAGTGGTCGAAGGTGGCGTAGTGACCGTATCTTGTGGTAAATAGATTTAGTGATGTTTTTGATATGCGGTGACATGTCCAGCTTTTGGTCAAGGGTGATGCCCAAGTACCGGATGGTAGGTTTGACTGTGAGGTCATGGTTGTTGACTCGAAGAGAAGGCGGTGGTATGAACTTCTGATTTCAAGTGACAAAAAGGACATCGGTCTTGCTGTGATTAATGCGTAAGTTTTGGGAGAGAAGCCATTCGGAAACTGCATCGAAGCATTTTGTTATTGCTGAGAAGTCTGGTTGGTCAAGCTTAAAGGATGAGTACATCAGGATATCATCTGCATATGCTAAGCACTGAATGTTGAAAGAGCGGATCAGATCACAGATTGGTTGCATATATATATTGAACATAAGAGATGAAAGGGAAGAACCTTGGGGGACTCCTTGTTTGAGTATGAATGGTTCAGATGTCGTGGATCCTACTCTGACTTGTTGTGACCTGTCGCTCAAATATGATCTGCACCATGCTAATGCAAGACCTTGTATACCTTTGTCTTTGAGGCGGTGTAGTAATGTCTCGTGGTTAACAGAATCAAATGCGGCCGCAATATCCATAAAAATAAGGATGAAGCCTTGGTGTAGATCATCAATTCCCATGACTAGGTTGTTGAATAAGGTAGTGAGGATGGTTTCTATACCATGTGCTTCTCTGAATCCATGTTGTGAATGGTCCAGTGGTGCTTCAGTGTCGATATGCTGTTGAATTTGTAGTTGAACTACCTTCTCTATAATTTTCGCCAGCAGAGGGATGCTTGATATGGGTCTGAATGACTCGACTTTGGATGGGTCGAGTTTGCAGTTTTTTAGCAGTGGGCGGATTGATGTGAATTTCAGGCTTTGCGGGAAGGAACCTTTTATAAAAGATTGGTTGAGGATCCTACTGATGGATGGGCTGAGGGTAGATTGCAACTCTTTTATCCAGCTGGAGGGACAAGGGTCATTAGGTGCTGTGGTAAGGTTGATAGAAGAGATGATTTCTTCGATTTGTTTGGTGGAGACCTCGTGTACTGTGACAGCACAGATGGTTGCGGGATGAAGTCTGAGGGGATGGGGGGTGTGGGGGAGGCGTTGATGTTGGTTTGGATTACTTTTGACTGAAGGTAGTTTGAGTAGATTTGTGGGTGAGGCAATAGGTCTTGGGGAGGGGTAGGGTCGCCTGTGAGGGTTTTCACAATGGAGAATAGGTCGCGGGGCCTGTTCATGGATCTTTTTAGAGTTTCCGAGTGGTGTTGCTTTCTCTTTTCCATTGTCATTTGTCTGTGAGCTTGTAGGTGTGCAGAGTATGCGCATAGAGCCTCAGATGTCCGTGAGCGGCGCCAGTGTCTTTCAAGTTTGCGGAGCTGGATTAGCGACTTTCGTATATCTTGTGAGTACCAGGGTGCATGTTCGCATCTTGATTGTCTCTTGGTGTTGGCTGGTAGGTGTGAAGCCTCCTTGAACGCATTGTTCCAGTTTGATACTAGAACATCGGGGTCTGTAGAGGTGTTGGTGAGGAGAGGCAAGATCTTCTCAAGGACTTCATTCTTGTCAAAAGGTTGATAGCGTGCTGTCGTGTTTCTAAGGGTATGTGGACTATTTTTACAAATGTTGCCGGGGTGGATGTTGGGTAAGTCAAAGAGAAGTAAGTTATGATCTGACCAAGGAATAGGTGTTATTGAGATCAACAGGCTCTCAGTAGTGGAGTTGATAGCATCATGGGGTGCGAAAATCAAGTCAAGTTTATTTCCTTTGTTGTGGGTGGGAGCATCAATCAGTTGGTTGTAGCCAAGTTGGTTCATTGCATCGAGGAAGGCTGATGAGTGCGAGTCATGTAGGGATGGCAGATTAAAGTCGCCTATTAACCAGTTTAGGGTGCGTGGGTTGGTGGGATTGGCAGTAATGTTGATTATGGAAGGAAGGTCATCTGGAGATGGTGTGGGAGCTCGGTATAAAAGGTTGATGGTACAGGTGTCATTTGTTATGGAGTGTGTGTCTAGGTGAGTTGTGCTTGTGGTATTACTTAGTCTAAATTGGAGTGAGGATTTGGCAAAAATGAGAGTGCCACCTCCCCTTTGATTGGCTCTGTGACAAGCGAAGAATGAGTAACCTGGGGGTGTCATCTGGTTGATGATGACATTGTCGCATGAGGATAACCATGTTTCAGTTATCATTAGTAGGTCGAGGTTGTGGTGAGATATAAGATCGATGGCTATAGGCCATTTTGATCGTATAGATCGGGCATTAGCAAGTGCACATCTAAGGCGGGCGTGTTGAGCGCGTTTTTCGGATTGGGTCTTGTTGAGGCATTGTAATGGGATGTGTAGGAGGTGTGAATGGCGTGTATAAGGTTTTGCAGTTGTGTGGTGAGGGTTTCAAAACATCTCCTTGCGTTGTAGTGGAGGATGGGGATGTAGTTGATACCGGGGTTTAGTGCGTGGGTCAGGGTGGGGACCCCAGAGGTCAGTAGGGCTAATATGATGGAAATGGAGGGTACAGTGAATTGCATGATGCTTGTATTGGGTGGTTTATGTATTTATGTGGGGTGGCAGCTTAATGCAAGAATCTTGTGAAACGCTACGTGTCAGTGCTAGATTTTTGTCCTAGAACTGCAATAAAGCTTGTGCATAAAGAAGCAAGGTGATTGAAACTTTTGTCAGCAGAGGCAGTGAGAAAGGGTGGATTGTAATAGAGGCAACAGTAGCAGTAGGCAGAGTTACACTGAGTGCCACAGTAAACAATTTGAGATGAATTGTGTGAACAGCAGGCACTGCCTAACATATGGTACTGCTAAGGTTCAGTGAGGTTTTAAGAAAGAGGATCTTAGCTGAGGCAGTAGCAACTTTGTTACAAATTATGTGTTACAACAAGCAAGCATCAAAAATGTTAAGATTGCGACTAAGTGTGGTTTTAAACTAGAAGTTCTTGGCTAAGTCAGAGCGTATGGGAGATAATGGTAGTGCCCAGGATAATGGTGTTCATGGCAGTAAGTAACATGGTGCGATTGGTACCTTTTGAAGTGTCTTGAAGCAGGCTGTATGGGTTCCGTCGAGGATGGCTAGGTAGTTGCTCATCAACGCTGTACTTTGAGCGGGCAGTTGACGGCTCTATTTTGGTGCCCCGCCTAAGGGCCACGCCAAAGGGCCCTCTGGCGAGGCCCTCAGGCGCGGGCCCGACAGGCGTGGGCCTGCCTGACGGCGGTCTGCTTTAAAGTTCAGGCTGCCTGCCCCGATTGGGCAGTGGAAGATGGAGGCGGTTCTCCTGCTCCCCGGGTGCTCGATCTGCGCCGGGAGAGCTTGTTGGTGGCCGGGGTGCTGGAAGGCAGAGAGAGCACGCTGCTTTCGGCGGTCTGCTTTAAAGTTCAGGCTGCCTGCCCCGATTGGGCAGTGGAAGATGGAGGCGGTTCTCCTGCTCCCCGGGTGCTCAATCCGCGCCGGGAGAGCTTGTTGGTGGCCGGGGTGCTGGAAGGCAGAGAGTTGATTTGTTAGGACTGTGTCAGAGTCTTGAAGCCAGGTTTCAGTGAGGCAAAGAATGTCAAGGTTGTGATCAGTAATAAGGTCAGTAAGTAAGGGAATTTTGTTCCTGGCTGAGCGGGCATTGAGTAAGGCACATTTAAGGGGGGGAAGAGGGAGTTCAGATGAGGAGTGGGGATTAAGGTTAAAGTTTATAGGGATGGTCTTAAGTTTGCATGGACGATTGTTTGCATGGGGGTTGTGATGGGCGTAGTTGAGATGTGGTGTAGGATATAGGTGCCTGTGGGAGTGGATAACTGGAATGGGGTTGCTGTGGATTAAGGAGAGGGTATAAGGGAAGGTAAGCAAGAGGTAAAGTAGACTAAAGGCAAGCCACGGAGTGGATGAGTATGATTTGGGAGTAGCCATAATTGGAAGGGAAGGGAAAAAGGGGGTAGTTGGGAAATTGGGAGAGGCAACTGGGACTAGTAACAGTAGTAGTTTGCGATGAAGTTACTAGGAACAGTTATTAGATGTAAAGCTACTGGCAACAGTAATTAATAAATGAAACAATTATTAGATACTGACTACAGTGAGTAGTTATGTGGAACTAGTAATCAGCAGTTATTAGATGCTAGATACTGATTACAGTAAGTAGCTGAGTAGTAACTAGTAACAGCAGTTATTAGATGCAACAAATTGCTAAATACTGACAACAGTAATTAATTGTAATGCAACAATTGCTAGATACTGACTACAGTAAGAAGCTGTGTGGTAACTAGAAACAGTAATAGTAGAGAGATTGGTACAAGAAACAGAATAGATTGTGTTAAAGCTACTGACAATAACTAAAAATGTAGTGCAGCAGTAAGGCAATTCAAAAATGCCAATTGCATAACATCGATTCTGTTGCATTACATTTCGCTTTACAACAATAGAATTGTAATATTAGTACAGGGAATAGTGATAGAGTGTGGTAAAGCTATTAACAGCAGTAATTACTGTGGTGCTACTGGCAACCGTGATAATTGCAAGATTGGTATTAGCAACAGTATTAGAATATGGTCAGATTACTTACAAAAGTAGATGAGCTAATTCTTCTTTGCGTGATATTAGCAATACTGAAAGTCTAATCTGATATAATGGTGTGAACAAAATTATAAAATTGAAGTTACGGTGTGTCTAGTTAATTTAATCTGTACACAGAGTTCGTTAAAAAAGAGTTTGTATAGGGTATACTTGCAATGGTTGAGTTTCAGAAGAGGAGATGAGCTACACGTATCCGAATTGGAGGTAGTAGCTGAATTCAGCGATGCTATTTCTTCGTTGCTTGAATACAGTCTATGAAGATTTTCAGTGCCTTAGCCTAAGGGCCGTGCCAAAGGGCCCTCTTGCGTGGCCCTCCGGTGCGGGCCCGCCGGCGCGGGGGTGCCTGTTGTCACGCTCTTTTAAAACGCCAGGGACTGCCCCGATTGGGCAGCCGCTTCAGCCGGAGGTGGTCCGGAGGTGCAGAAGCTCGATCCCTCCAGGGAGAGCGTGCAGCAGAGAAGAAGGGCTGCTGAATCCTGGCGCGCTCTGCAATGAAGCTACAGGGTAAACTATTTAAGACTAATAAAAAAAAAAAATTTTTCACTCAACGTGTAATCAAACTCTGGAATTTGTTAGCGGAGGATGTAGTAAAGGCTATTAGTGTAGCTGGGTTTAAAAAAGGTTTGGACAAGTTCCTGTTGGAAAGGTCCATAAACCATTATTAAGAAGGGACCCAGGATATCAATGCTTGACCCAGTGCAAGCATTGTGGAACCTGTGTCTTTTGGGGAAACTGCTAGGTACGTATGACCTAGATTGGCCACTGTTGGAAACAGGATACTGGGCTTGATGGACATTGGTCTGACCCAGTATGGCATATCTTATGTTCTTATGTTCTTACTGGCAAATTAGATGCAAGGCATTGATAAAGTAGGCAAATTTGAGAAGAATCTTGCTGGGGAAGCAAAAATGCATAATAAAGAGTTTTTCCAGGAACATTCGTAGCAAAACACCCGTGAGAGAGTCAGTTGGACCATTAGATGATAGAGGGGATAAGGCCATAGCAGAGAGACTGAATGAATTCTTTGCTTCGGTCTTTACTGAGGAAGATGTAGGGATGTTACCCATAACTGAAATTGTATTTAAAGGTGATGCCGCAGAAGAATTGAAAGAAATATTGATACACTGGAACAAATCACCTGGACCAGATTGTATACATCAAAGGGTATTGAAAGAACTGAAATATGAGTTTGCAGACCTACTATTAGTAATTTGTGAACTATCATTAAAATCATCTGCAATACCTGAAGATTGGAGGACGGCCAGTGTAACACCAATTTTTAAAAAGGGTTCTAGGGGTGATCCAAGAAACTACAGACCGGTGAGCCTGACGTCAATACCAGGAAAAATGGTAGAAACCATTATAAAGAACAAAATTATTGAACATGTAGATGGTCATGGCATAATGGGAGACAGCCAACATGGCTTTAGCCAAGGAAGGTCTTGTCTTACTAATCTGTTATGTTTTTTTGAAGGTGTGAATAAACAGGTAAACAAAGGTGAGTCGGTTGACATAGTGTATCTGGATTTTCAGAAAACCTTTGGCAAGGTCTCTCAAGAGACTCTTGGTGAAATTAAAAACTACTATTACTATTACTATTGAACATTTATATAGTGCTACCAGTCGTACGCAGCGCTGCACGGACATGTAAGAGATAGTCCCTGCTCGTCAGAGCTTACAATCTAGTTAAGACAAACACAGAGCTGACAATCTAGACAAGACAAAAACACGGCACTTACAATCTAGTCATGACAAACACAGAGGTCAGGATCTGAAAGCAACAGTGAAGAGGTGAGATTTCAACCTGGATTTAAAGAGGGCTAGAGAAGGGTGCCTGGCGTACAGATACTGGTAGCTTGTTCCAGGCGTAAGGTGCAGCAAGGTGAAAGGAGCGAAGTCTGGAATTAGCAGTAGGAGTGGAGGGCATAGACAGAAGTAATTTGATAGAAGAGCGGAGTCATGGGATAGGAGGCAGTGTACTATTGTGGATCAGGAACTGGTTAAAAGATAGAAATCAGAGGGTAGGGCTAAATGGCCAATTTTCCCAATGGAGAAAAGTGAATAGTGGAGCATCCCAGGGGTCTGTGCTGGGTCCGCTGCTTTTTAACATATTCGTAAATGACCTGGAAATGAGAATAACAAGCGAGGTAATCAGATTTGGAGATGACGCAAAGTTATTCAATGTTGTTAAAAGCCAAGAGGATTGTGAAAAATTGCAAGAAGACCTTATTGCAAGAAGACTGGATGTTCAAATGGCAGATGAAATTTAATGTGGAGAAGTGCAAAGTTATGTATCTAGGAAAGAACAACCCAAACTATGGTTACACGATGCAAGGCTCCATATTAGGAAAAAGATTTAGGCATCATCGTGGATAGCACGTTGAAACCCTCTGCCCAGAGTGCAGTGGTGGCCAAGAAAGCAAATAGAATGCTAGGAATCATGAGGAAAGAAATGAAGAATAAAACAAACAGCTAAATCACTCAATGATTAAATAAAACAAGTAAAAACACATCTATTCAGAGAATACTACGAATTCAATGTGCTGGCACCTAGACTAGCTTTGAATGTCCTGGGGTTTTTTTTTTTTTGCTGCCCTAGAAGCTGCCACCCTAGGTGGCTACCTATTTTGCTTAATGGTTGGGGTAGCCCTGGATGGCAGAGTGGTGGCAGCAGATCTGCATGGAGTTCTGGTAAAAATCTATAAAAAGTGCCACTACAAACCTAGGAATGCATGGGAGTCAAAGCATCATGAACTGCAGCAGGCTGGAGACAGCTGCAGGTGCCAGGGTGGTAGAGCCACTAGGAGAAGCCCCAGGCCAGCACTGAAGAAGGTCAGCAGCCAAAACAAATCCAGCTGGGAACCTACAGAAGGGAAAGAGAGATTCTTACTCCAGCAGCAAGTCCTGCAGAAGAAAGAAAAATTCACCCATCAGTGCACACAGAAGTGCCAAGGAGAAACATTTGGAGAAGAACCAAAAGAAATGGAGGAAGAAAACCCCCTCTAGAGCTCACATACTGAGAAGAAAGGACTATCAAAATAGTCCATGGAGGAGAGGAAAGGGGCAGAGACAGCATATGAGGGGCGATAAAAACGTATCGAGACTTATACAATAAGTATAACACTGACAGTTATTGCACTCAGTCTCCTTCAAAGTAGTCCCCTTCCAATGAAACACACTTCCTCCAATGTTCCTGCCACTGCTGGAAGCAATTTTGAAATGCCTCTTTCGTTATGCTGTGAAGCTGCTGTGTCAAATTTTGCTTAATGGTCTCCAAGTTGTCAAATCTCCTTCCTTTCCATGGTAATTTCCGTTTTGGAAACAAGAAAAAGTCACAAGGTGCAAGGTCAGGTCAGTACAGAGGCTGACGGACTTGCTCGATTTGGTGTTTGGCCAAGAACAGCTGGACAAGATGTGATGCATGAGCTGGGGCATTATTACGATGAGGCAACCATTCACCATTCTGTGCAACTCTGACCTCTTATGACAAACTGCATTTCTCAAACAAGTCAGAACTGAGACGTAGTACTCCTTATTGATGGTTTGGCCTTTTGGACCATACTCGTGATGATCAATACCCTGGTAATCAAAGAAAACTGTGAGCATGACCTTGACATTGCTCCTCACCTGACGGGCTTTTTTTGGTCTGGGAGAGTCTGGAGTCTTCCATTGGATTGAGCCTAGGTTTCCGGGTCATAACCATAAATCCATGATTCATCACCAGTAATCTTTTTTTATGAAATCCGAGTCATTTTCAACGCATTCCAACAACTCCCTGACTGCAGATAGTTGATCTTTGTTTGGGTCAGGGGACAGGAGCTTCAGCACAAATTTTGCAGTCACATGTCTCATCCCCAAATCAACAGTAAGAATGGACTGTACCGAGGCTTTCCTAACCAGGGCTCTACAGATCAACAAACAGTAAGGATTTGAGGGTTTGTTTGTTTGTTTTTATTATATTACATTGCTAGCTCTCTGACTGGGAGCTCTTAAAAGGTTTTTTGTATATTTTTTAAAGCAAGGTTACTTTCTTTTTGGTGCTTTAGGGGACCTTTTGCTGAACTCTAGTAACCTCCTCAGGTTTAGAAACTGCTAACACCTAATCAGGTGTTAGTTCCCTCCCTACCTACCCCGACTCCCACCCACCCCTAGTGAGCAGTCTTGCTTTATAGGGCACCTCCCCCTTTAACAAATCACAGAGAATTGGACCAGCACAATTTGCATATAATTAAAGAGATTTAACTGCTTTTTCTCTGAAAGGACAGCTGCGAAACCGGCTGGTACTTGGTAGATCTCTCTCTTTTGCTTTAACAGATACCTAAGCTCCACGAACAGAACAATGGCTGGGAAAAATCGTATTGCTAAAGCTGTTGCCCCCGTTACAGCTTCTGTCTCGGTCCAGACAGAAGTCCTAATGCCAGTTGAAGGACCTGTTCCATGTGCAGGGTGCCTGCATGCTGAAGCTCTGAGGAAACAAGTGGAGGAACTAAGAGAGGAGGTGGCGAGGCTGAGGAGCATTCAAGACAGTGAGAAGTACATTGATGAGATGCTTCTTGCAGCAACCAAGCTCTCCAGCACAGGAGAAGATGGGTGCCAACAGAATGTCGATGGTTGGACACAAGTCACCAGGGCCTGCAAAATCACCAATCCAACTTCTCCAGCCCTTGAATTGAAGAACCATTATGCAGCCCTGGAAGTGGAGGAGGTGAAAGCATCCCTGGAAAGGGAAGAACCAGAGTTCAAGTACCCCAAAGTTGCAGAATCAGTGACCAGAAGGAAACGAAGGGTAGTGGTGGTTGGAGACTCTCTTCTGAGGGGTACTGAGGCGTCCATCTGCCGACCAGACTTGATGTCCAGATGGGTATGCTGTCTGCCTGGTGCCAAAATCCAAGATGTTACGGAGAGTTTGCCGAGACTCATCAAGCCCACTGACTATTACCCAATGTTGCTAATCCATGTTGGAACAAATGATACTGCCAGGTATACCTCGGAACGTATCAAAAGAGACTTCATGGCTCTGGGACAGAGGGTGAAGCAGTTAGGTGCACAGGTGATGTTCTCTTCAATCCTCCCTGTTGAGGGTAAAGACCAAGGCAGAGAGGCTCGCATCCTGGAGATGAATGCATGGCTGCGTGGATGGTGTCATCGAGAGCGTTTTGGTTTCCTAGATCATGGGATGCTGTTCCAAGGGTTGCAGAGCAGAGATGGCATCCATCTGTCCAAGAAACGTCAACACATCTTCGGTAGTAGACTGGCTAATCTACTGAAGAAGGCTTTAAACTATATTCGTTGGGGATAGGTGAAGAAAGCCCCCAGGTAGGTGATACATTAAATACCTTTATGGAAATGGGTAACAGGGGTAACATATGGAAAGCAGTGTGTATAAATGCCCGTAGCATGGGAAATAAGATCCCTGATCTTGAAGCTTTGGTGGGAGTGGCTGACTTGGATTTAGTGGCAGTTACAGAAACATGGTTCACAGAAAACCATGACTGGGATGTAACTATACCTGGCTATACTTTATTCAGAAAGGACAGGGTAGGAATAAGGGGAGGAGGAGTGGCACTATATGTAAAAACTACTATTAAAGCTTTGGAATTACAGAGCTTAAAAGGGAGAGAGGAGGCATTGTGGGTTAAACTAGAAAAAGGGGAAGAGAAATCTATTTGCATTGGTGTGATATACAGACCTCCCTCACAAGAGGAAGAGATGGACAGAGAGTTAATTGAAGACATATGCAGCATTGCTAGGAAAGGGGAAGTGCTACTGATAGGAGATTTCAATATGCCAGATGTTGATTGGCACATTCATGCTGCAGTATCTGATTACCTGCACATGTTTTCCCAAACACTGTGAGAGTAAAGGTGATCGTAAGAGGCTGCAGTGAGCCTAACTGGCCTCTGGAGGCAAAAGAGAGTAATTGGCTGAAAAGTGTAAAGCAGCAGTATACTTTTGAGTTGCATTTATCCTGAGTTTCTGTTAGCCTTTTGAAGCACCTTTGTTTTATTTATTTATTTAGTATACATTTTGTATACCGCTACTTCCAGCGATCAGCAGCGGTTTTTTTTTTTTTGATTACAGATTGGAAATTGTCAAATCATGACAGGAAATTTTTGAGGTATAAACACATTGATTAGACAGGAAAGCACAGCACACAGAGAACTATTTTACAGGGAACATGGGCTATGGAGGGTTAAGTGGCTTGCCCAAGACCACAAGGAGCACCTGTGGGACTAGAAACCCCAGTCCTTCCAGCCCAAGGTTGCTGTCCTCTAGTGGGATTTGAACCACTGACCTTCCGGTCTGAAGTACCTTGACCCAACCACTAGGCTACTCCTCCACTCCGCATTATTACATGCCATGTGATGGAACATTTATCTTTTGCTTTAATAAAATACTTATTATCAAGAAACCCCACAACTACATTTTCTTTAATTCGGAGTGAGAAGAACTGGAACTACAACTCCCAGCATTCCTGGGGTAAAGGTTTTACTCTTCCCTCACGAAGCACCAGCGGCTGCTCCTGCCTTTAACCCCTTGAGCCGGGCAGGGTCGCCGCACTGTATTTGGAAAAACTTAGAGAAGCTAGCAAAGTAGTCAAGAAGGCAAAGATTCAAAAGGAGGAGGAAATAGCCAATGCAATAAAATGGGGGGATAAGACATTTTTCAGATATATTAGTGAGAAGAGGAAGGGCAAAAGTGGTATTGTCAGACTCAAGGGTGTAGGGGGGGAATATGTAGAAGCTGATAAGGATAAAGCGGAATTGCTTAACAAATATTTTTGTTCTGCGTTCACAGATGAAGAACCAGGAGCAGGACCTCAGAAAACACCCACACATAGGAACAGAAGGGAGGGACATCTTGAACAATTTTCAGAAGACTGTGTTTGTGAGAAACTAGCTCAACTTAAAGTAGACAAAGCGATGGGACTGGATGGGATACACCCTAGAATACTGAGGTAACTTGGGGACGTTCTAGCAACTCCACTGACTGACCTTTTCAATGCCTCGTTGGAGTCGGGAGTGGTGCCAAAGGACTGGAGAGAGGCTCATGTGGTGCCTTTACACAAAAGCAGAAGTAAGGATGTGGTTGAAAACTACAGGCCAGTTAATTTAACTTCGGTGGTGAGTAAATTATTGGAAACGCTGCTGAAAGAGAAATACCGTAGTGAGGTTTCTGGAGTCCAGCGGATTACAGGATCCGAGGCAGCATGGATTCACCAGAGGCAGGTCTTGTCAGACAAATCTGATTGATTTCTTTGACTGGGTGACCAGGGAGTTGGACCGAGGGAGAGCTCTAGATGTGGTGTATTTAGATTTCAGTAAAGCCTTTGACACTGTTCCTCACAGGCGACTTATAAACAAACTGAGCACCCTAGAGATGGACCCTAAACTTAATGCTTTGGTTAGAAATTGGTTGGGTGGGAGGCGACAAAGAGTACAAGTAACGGGAGCTCACTCTGAGGAGAAGGATGTTACCAGTGGTGTGCCCCAGGGATCTGTCCTTGGTCTGATTCTTTTTAACATCTTTGTTAGTGATATAGCGGAAGGGCTGTCAGGTAAGGTTTGCCTCTTTGCAGATGATACCAAAATTTGCAATAGAGTAGACACCCAGGAAGGTGTAGATAACATGAGGAGGGATCTAGCTAAGCTTGAAGAATGGTCTAGAATTTGGCAGCTGGGATTTAATGTTAAAAAATGTAAGGTAATGCATTTGGGCTTGTGATAAGGAAGCTTATCATAGCTCAGGTAGGAGCTATAGAAAAGATGATGTGACTCTGAACAAGCAACCTGTCAGTTTTGGTAGAAGTAAGAAAATAGAGTTTTCACATAAAAGACTACCAGTCCCAGAATGCACCAGGTTTCCAGCAGCCATGAGAGGGGCTGAAGTGAGAAAATGTGTGTGCAATCAAGAGAGCTATGAGGTAATCCCTAAGCACTCATCTCAAAAGGCAGGGCCTGATTCAACACAGCTGCGCTGTGTTAGGGAGGAGCACACATTAGGACAGAATAAGAATAGAGCTTATTCTTCAGATAACAGCTACAGAAAGAGCTTCAGGAAAGGAGACAGCAACAACTTCAAGCTCAAGCACCAGTATCACCTGGAGAAACAGAAGCCAAGCCAAGCGGATAGAGAAAGAAGGAAACTCTCTGGAAGGAAGAGAAGAAAGCCCATTGGATGGTCTGGGAGAGTCCAAGGCAGTACCCATACTGGGAGGTATTCCAAGTGCCAGCAGAGACCATTGGACTGGAGTCAGCCAGAGGAATGGAATGGCAGAGATAGGAATCACCAGTGGCTACCTGGGAGAGAGAAGACTGCATGTGGCAGGGACTTTCAGACCTATGCCAGAAGGTATGTGAGGAAAGATCCAGTGTCCAGGGATCAAGATTGGAAGGCTGGACATCAGAACTGGATTACATACTGGCCAGGCTATACAGAGAGGAATTATGATAGCAGGAGAGGCTCAGGTATGAACACTGATCCAGACCCTATCTATAATAGTGAATGGCAGCAAGGGAATAAGCATTCTCATGATAGTGCCTTATTGAAAGACTCGTCTGTGCCACTGTATGATAGTGGCCCTATGCTGATTGATGAAGAGGGAGATACAGCAGATGAAACTATTCATTACATGGACTGTTCTCTATCTAAATGCTATTGCTAGCTTTCTGTGAGCAAACACCTCAGCCATCACAAAGAAACCTAACTTTGTTCTTTATTTCCACTGCAAACAGCTCTTAAAGCAGGATTTGGGTTCACACAGTAGCAGCCAGCCAGCTAAAGAGTTTCAGCTGGTCAATTGATAGTAATTAAAGCTGCACCTGATTGTGTGTGTGAGCAAGAGAGAATCACTGCAGGATCTGTGTGGAAAATAAGCAGAAGTTAACCTAACAAGCAAAGTTCATTTATTTCTTTGTGCCTTTTTCCTTTGGTAATTATTTGCTAAGAAAACATTAGCTAATTGCCTGACAAGTTGAAGGTTGTTTTCTGATTTGCTTTGTGACTTTGTTATCCATTTAAACACTGCAAGCAAGTAACCTCATTTATATTGCTACCAAGCATATTTGTGCTGGGTGAATTAAACCCCATCAATAAAAGACGTATTTTATTGGCCTTATCACTGGTATCACAACTCAATTATTGTCTTCAGCTGTGTTTGGGAGTGAAAGAACTACATTACCCACAATACCTTGCAAGAATCATATGAATATATGCATCGTCAAGATTGTGTAAGTTCTCACCCTAGGCAGCCGTCTGACAGGCTGCAGCAATCCAAGGGAGCAATACAGTATATGAGGTGAAGTACTTTTGTCCACTAAAGAAGAGCGGGACCTAGGTGTGGTTGTGTCTGATGATCTTAAAGTAGCTAAACAGGTAGAAAAGGCGACGGCAAAAGCTAGAAGGATGCTTGGGTGCATACGGAGAGGAATGGCTAGCAGAAAAAAGGAGGTGATAATGCCTCTGTATAAGTCTTTGGTGCGACCTCATTTGGAGTATAGTGTGCAATTCTGGAGACCGCACCTTCAAAAGGATGTGAACAGGATGGAGTCGGTGCAGAGGGTGGCTACTAAAATGATTAGTGGGCTTCATTATAAAGCATATGAGGACAGACTTAAGGATCTTAATATGTACACCTTAGAGGAAAGGCGGGATAGAGGTGATATGATTGAGATGTTTAAATACCTCCGTGGCATAAATGTTCTGGAAGAGAGCCTCTTTCAATTGAAAGCAAGTTCTGCTACGAGGGGACATGGGATGAGGGTGAAGGGAAATAGATTCAGGAGTGATATGCGGAAATATTTCTTTACGGAAAAAGTAGTGGATCCATGGAATAGTCTCCCAGTGGAGGTGGTAGAGATGAGGACAGTAACTGAATTCAAAAAAGCATGGGACCAACACAGAGGATCTCTAAAGGTAAAAAGTGGACTGTTGTAGTTGTTGATATGGAAGGACAGACTAGATAGGCCATGTGGTCTTTTTCTGTCATCATGTTTCTATGTTTCTATGACCCAAAACTGATGTTCATGTATGTCCTCAGCAAGCTCCCTTATAGTCAATCAATGATTTGAGCGTATTGCAGCATGCATTGCTTCAACTTTGTCTTCATTCCTGCTTGTGGATGGTCTTCTAGAATGTTCTTCACTGTCAACACTTTGGCAGCCCTCTTGGAAATGTTTGTACCAGCCATAAACTCCTGCATGGTTCATGCATTTATCGCCATACACTTGCCGTAACATGTCCTAAGTCTCTTCTCACAAATCTCCAACTTTCTGGCAGAATTTAATGCAAATTCGCTGTTCAATTTTTTCACTCATTGTAAATCTGACTAACTGCTTTTACCAAACAAAAATGCAATGTGTGTCTTCAAGTCATTGCTGACTCCTGGCGACTCAGAATGTGATTTAAAAAAGTACAGGTGTGCTGCAGCCATGCTACATTCTGCACATGCAGAGCACATAACTAGGTCACTGCATGCTTAATAGTATCATGGTGAAAAGTATTATATAGCTACACAAGTCTCTATTTTTTGATCACACCTTGTAAAAAGGGTCCCTGAAGCACCAGAAGGGAGTCACAGAAGAATTGCAAAGAGAAGAGGAGGCTGTGCAGAGCCCACAAGGCCCAAGGGGGAGAGGAGGGGAGAAGGGGTTGTGGAGATCCAGGCATCCCTAGAGCTAGCATAGACTCTTCTGAGAGAGACCAGATCCAGTATGTGAGAGACCAGAGCTAACAGAGGTGACTCACCCCAGCTGTTTATGTGAGGAGAAAGAGCAGCTAGCCACCGAGGAGAATGCATCTCGACTAGAACCAGAAAGCTGGTCACTGGGAAGGGATTTGAATGCTGGGCAAACCACCACAGCAAGACCCCTGAGCCATCTCTGTGAGTGAGTAAGGGTGACTATGAGCTTTAAGCTTTCACTCCTTCAGTACACTCATGCAGGGACAAAGTTAATGGTTGTTTCGTTTCCTTTCAGTGAGTCTCTCACAGTTCAATAAGGTTCTGGTTCAAATAAAGGAACACTTACATAAAAGTTAAGCAAAAGATCCTTTGGAGCTAAGAGTATCTAGGGTCTTTTAGGTGCTTTTGGTCCAAGAGATAATGCCTAGGGAGAGCCCTTCTGTTTGTCTGCCCATCTGTCTATAAACATAGGTTTCTTTGAATTAGTGCAAACAATCCTATGCGTTCTGATAAAAGCAGGAAGAGACCATGGCAAATATGTCAGCCCTGCCACCGCAAAAGATGCAGTGGGGACTCTATCCCTTATCATCAGATTGAAAGAAGGATCTATTTTAGACCAGTGGAACTGGCACCACCCTATAAAGGAACTAGAAAAACAACCAGTCTAAACTGAAAATAAACTGAAACGAATATCCAGGTGACTGCAAATTAAAATGAAATACAGTGGATAGGGAAGAAATAAGATGCTTTGGTAGCATGACATGCGGTGGGAAGGGATTTTCTGTTCAATCACCAAATAGACAACAATTCAGGGGAAAAAACTTGTTTTATTCAGACCCAGTTTGTAACACCTTCACAAAGCTGGTCTCCCAACCCTTTCTCCAGCCCAGTTAAAGTTCCTTCCTTGCCCAGTTAAAGTTCTTTCTTGGGAATCAGCTCTGGTTTTGTGAAGGAGGTATTTGCTGACCCATCCATTGGCCACCCAGACTGCCTTGTTTCCCACTGAGCGTGCCTTTCCTGGAGACCCAGTGCAGGCAATTTGGGCAGGCATCAAGGGGGCAACCCGTTGACATGAGCAGAAGGACCCTTTTGGATTATAAGATTCTTCTGCTGTTTACCCGTGACTGCGGAGTGTTGTCCAAAGGGGCACATTATGCCCCTGTGGTGCCCCTTCAGCATTCTTGTGGCTTCCAGCGGAGGACTGTGTTCTCATTTTAATTTGTTTTGTTTCATACTATTTGGAAGTGGTTATATTATTATGGGGAAATGGAAACACAAAGGTGGAGTGAAGGTGCAACCATCTACCATACCAGCAGGTAAGACTGCTGGTCCAATGGACAGGCACCTTGTCCCCTTATTAGCATTGCAGTCCCCACCTGAAGGAGCATCTTTAAGCTCTGGAGGTAGAATTCCGCCACCCTGTCCAGTCCTTCCCTTATCTTCAACCTTTTTAGGTGATGAATTCTCTAGTCAGGAATTGCGAGAAATCTCTTAGGTGGTATTGCCTATACCGGTGTTACCCTGGGAACCTGCTGAGTTCTACGGTTCCCTGGAATTGTCCCCTGAAAGCAAGGTTACCTTGATGGACATGTGGGGGGGGGTCATTAAAAATATAGATTTAAAATTGAGTTTGACTGTTTCCTCTTTATGTACATTCTCCCAAGAGTCGGTGGTTAAACTACAAGACCTAGATAGCAGAGTATTTTTTAGATGAAGCTGTTTTAAGGATGGACTCTCAAGAGCACTCTCTTCGCAAACAAATGTGGTTTTACATGCTAAACTGGAGACACTTGAAAATTCCTTCCGCGCTCGTAATTTGAGTTTCTTAAACTTTCCCTATACTCACCTTTTTTCTGCAGAAATTCTGTTGAAAAAATGCCTTAGTGACGTCCTAAATATTTCTGAGGCGATCAAGGTAGTGCAAGCCTATTATATTCCTTTCCAGTCTAGAGAAGTTGATCCTGCTGAAGGGGGTATGGATCTTCTTGTTCCTTCAGAGGGTCAAAATCTCACCGCCTTCCTAAAGGATTCATAAGATACTATTTCTAAGAGGGCTACTTTATTGGTCGCCTTTCCTCTGAGGCAGTTAAAATTGGAATCCTTTAAACTTATTTTAAAAAGAAGGATGTCCAATTTGGTGGGCAAAGATTAAATATTTTTCCAGATGTGACTCGAAGCACACAGCTCCGTCGGAATAGCCCTGGGTGCAACATTCTATCTTCAATTCCCCTGTAAAGGTATTATTACTTTACGGAGGGATACATTTGTGTTCCAGGACATTTCCCATATGGAGAAATTTCTTCTTGATAGGAGAGGCACTACAGAGGTGATTAATGGCCATGAGTAATAACGTTCCTCCTCATTTGGCAGATATGCCTGTTTCTTGTATTTTATATAACTTCAATATTGTGGAAACTGGTTTCCCTTGATGAGGGCTTCTTCATATTTATTTTTCTTTAGCTTTTAAATGATTGCCTGATTTATTCTGCTGTTTTCCTCTGTTAATTGGAATTGTACAATCCAAAAATCTTATAAATTAAAAATAAAAGTACTTTCCTTGCCCAGTTAAAGTTCCTTTCTTTGTATAGCTTACCTTGAAAGGACTCCTGGCTCCACGGGCCTCTCTCCCTCCTGAAGCGTGTTGGGTTTTAACTTTTCCTTGTGAGTGATACCCTCCCAGCCTTGAACTCTGGGCTGCAGGCTCTCTTAAAGGGGCCTGTTAATAATCCCTCTGGAGAGGGCTGGGCAATGCTCTATAGACCCCATCACACAACCTTCTCCTCAGCTCAGCTATGCCCCTTTGAGCACATGCCTCACCCGGGACCCCCATTTGGGAAAGGATATCTGCATTCAGGTGAGTCCAACCAGCCCTATAGCGTACCTGGAACTGGTAGGATTGGAGACTCAAGAAATGCTGCATAATTTGGCCATTGGACTCTTTATGCCGAGCAGGCAATTGAGGGTTTGGTGGTCCGTTATCAGCATAAATGGATGGCCGAGGAGGTAGTATTTAAATGTTTCAAGCACCCACTTGACAGTGAGGGCCTCCTTCTCGATCACTGCATAATTCTTCTCCCAAGGAAGCAGTTTCCTGCTGATGAATGCTATGGGATGTTCTTCACTGCCGACTTCCTGGGTCAAAATGGCTCCTAGGTCCACTTCCGAAGCATTGGTTTGCACTGTTAATGGTAGAAAGAAATCAGGGCTACTTAGGACAGGTTCAGAGCACATGGCCTTCTTGAGATGCTGGAAGTCCAGGTCCAATGACCACTGAATCCACTCAGGAGCTCTCTTCCAAAGGAGGTTGGTTAACAGCTCTGCCACCTCTGGAAAATAAGGGATGAACTGGCAGTAATAGCCAATCAGTCCAAGGAAAGCACAAACCTCTTTCTTCATGTTCAGGGTGGGAATCTGGGCAGTGGCATCTACCTTCCACAGTTGAGGTTGTATATATACTATATAATTCCTCGTCTGGGGCAGTTAAGTTTAAGTTCATCTTTTACTGCTTGTTTGATTAAAATGGACTAAGGTTTACCAAGGTCTGGGAGTCTGGTTCTATGACCCCAGACGAGGTATTTTATAGTCCGACAAAAATGTTTTTGAATGGGAGTGTTTCTTGTTCCTTCACCTTTTTAGTGGGTATATTATTTGAGCCGGGTGACGTGACTTGGCTCATAAGGTTTTGCTTGTTGCCTTTTGTGGTTGAGTTATCTAGTTTAGAAGATGCATTAACCCTCAGTGCAGAACTAAGATAATGGGTGATGATCAATCACTCATGGACTTTTCTGTAACTCCCGGGTTAAACATTTCTTCCAGCTTCTTGGTGATGGCCTCTTGCTGGGCCTCCAGAATCTGATAGGATTGTTGCTGGATAATCACCCCAAGGTCAGTAATGATATCTGCAAATGAGGTGGGTTTGTCCTGGGCGGGTGAAGAAGACCTTCAGGTCTAGTGTATCAACCCTTCTGGATCTCTTCTCTGGGCAGCAGAGAGCTGGTCTCCAGTTGGGACTTGAGCTGGATCCGATGGGGCTGAAATTTCCAGCCAAAAGTCATCTCCGTGTACCATCTTAGCCGGCACTGGAGTCCACTTTTTCAATAGGTTAATATGGTAAATTTTGGCTTTCTTCTATTTATCTGGTTGCGTAACTTTATAGTTAATAGGCCCTACTTTCTGTTCAACCTCATAGGACCTCTGCATTTATAGAGTAACTTGCTTTCGGATGAGGGCAGCAAGACTAAAATTCTGCCTACCAGCTGGAAAGTGTGGTGCACGGCTGCTCAATTGTAGCCTCTAGCCTGTTCGTCTTGGGCTTTATCCAGACTGAGTTTGGCCATCTTTCCAGCTTTCCTTGGCCAGTCTTTCATTTGTATAATGTACTCTGTCAAATTACACCTGGCACGGGGTTCTTCTTCCAAAGTTTCTCTTACCACATCTAATATACCTCTTGGCTGTCTTCCGAATAGCAACTCAAAAGGCAAAAACCCCGTGAAACTCTGAGGTACTCCATGGATGGCAAACAGCAAATAGGGTAGGAGAATATCCCAATTCTTCCTGTCCTCCTGCATGAACTTTTTTAACATCTGTTTCAGAGTTTTGTTGAATTGCTCAATGAGGCCATCCGTCTGTGGGTGATATACTGATATTCGCAGCATCTTGGCCTTCACCAAGGCCACACTTGCTTCATTACCTTGGATACAAAGTGTGATCTTTGATCTGTGAGGATTTCATTGGGTAGTCCCACCCTTGAAAATATGTCCCAGAATGCATTTGTGATCATAGTAGTTTTCATGGGCTTGATTTTTGAAAAGCATTTACATGGTTTACAGCCCAGTAAACCGTGTAAATGCCTTAAATAGGGATATTCAGTGGAACTTACATGGTTAGTGCCATTGAACATCCCCTTCTAACTCCCCTCCACGCTCCAATGCTATCCGGTTAGTATTGGGGCGTTCTGGAGCAGAGGTGGCAACAAGCTTTAACTGGGTAGCAGCGATATTGCATGCTGCCTCGGTTAGCGATCTGCACCTTAAAGATAGGCGAGGAAAACCCTTGCCAATCTTTAAGGCACAGGAGCTAACCAGGCAGCATGCAATATCGCTGTTGCCCAATTAGCTACTGTGGCTTCCGGTGTCTATGGCGATTCCCGGATATTCAGTGCCAGGGCCGCAAAGGACCTTGGCATTGAATATCCTGGATTAAGGGTCAGTGGGAAGGGCTATGCGCCATAGCGGCACATAGTCTTCCCAGAAGAATATCAGGCCCCATATTTCTTAGAGCAATGGCCTCTGGGTAGCGGGTAGCATAGTCTAGTATGATCAAAATATACTTGTTGCCTCGGGGCGATGCACTACAAGGGACCTACCAGGTCCATTGCCACTCTTTCAAATGGGGTTTCAATGATAGGCATAGGCACTAGAGGGGCAGGTCGGACTCTGGCCCTACAGAAAATAGAACACCACTGGAGATAAACAAAGAACCAGGATGACCTTCATGAGTACACCTCAAAGCTGCAAGAATACCATAGCCTAATCAACTCGTGCAAGAAAGAATACCATACTATCTTATTATGAAATCCCTCAATAAACCAAGAAAACTCTTTGATATAGTGTGGTCCTTAACCAAAGAAATCCATGGATGAGAAGAAGCTGACTCAATAACCCCACAAGTCATGGCTGACGTTTTGGAAATAAAATTCAAATCCAACCTTTCACAAATCTTAACACAAGTAACAATTAGGAATTCCACACAAGCTCTCACCAAAATACAGTCTTCCTTTTACATCTCGTCCATAGATCACCTACAACATGTAATATCCAATATTAACACCACCACTTCACCCCTTGTTCTGTGTCCAGTCTCGTGGATCAAGATGACATAACAGCAACTGGTCCCTTTACTACATAACATCACACTACTATCTCTTAAGAAAGGGCTAATGCCACATTGCATCAAATAGGCAACTGTAAGACCAATATTAAAGAGCTCCAACCTAGATCCCAAGGACCCCAACTCATACAGACCCATATCAAGTTTACCTTTTATAACAAAGATGAATGAGAAAGTAGTACAAATCCAACTACAGGAACACATAGACAATCATGCTCCTTTTGACCCCAACCAACACAGCTTCAAACCAAATCACAGTGTTCAGACATTCTTCACCTTGCTGACAGACAGTATTATAATAGGCATAGACGATACAAGTAAAGGCATACTACTCATCTTTATAGATATCAAAGTGGCGTTTGACTCAATAAACCACAGCACCCTACTGGAACGTATTCAAGAAATTGGTTTACATGGAACTACCCTACAATGGTTCTCCTCCTACTTAACTAATAGAAAACTACAAGTAAAATCGGGATCACATCAAACACTAATTGACCAGCCACAAGGGATCCCACAGGGATCAGCACTATCTGCAATACTTTTCAATATTTACCTACAGCCTTTTTGCGACATAATAAAGGAATACAAGATTACAGGATCCACGCTAATGATATGAATTTTGCTCATGATCATTACTAAACCTGATTACTCAAGGATATCATCATGCCTAGAGGCTATGATAACCTGGCTGCATACCTGGAATCTCTACATAAACTACAGAAAATCTGAAGCACTCTTCGTAACCAGGAATGCCTCCTTCATCCCACCAAAAACACTTAAGATCCACCAGAACGACATAGAGGTAAAATATGAAGTGAAGTACCTTGGTATCAACCTAAACCAAAGCCTCAACTTCCAGTCACATATAAAAAAAACAGCAAAATTGGCCTACCATAAACTACCAATAATTCAAAAACTCAAACCACTGCTGGATGAGAATAACTTCCATACAGTCTGCCAAGCCATGATAATGCTACTAATGGACTACTTTAATCTACTATTTCAAGGCCTTCTGAAGTTCACTACCTATCCCTTACAGTTAGTTCAGAACACAGCAACAAGAATAATCTCTGGTACAGCAAGACATTGCTATGTAACCCCGAAGTTGAAACAGCTGCACTGGCTACCAATAATAGAAAGAGCCAAATTCAAGTCACTGGTCATGATATTTAAAATAATTCACAAGCTAGCATCAGCCACCCTTCAAACACTGATCAATAAAGATCCAGAAAACAGAATCAGGTGTAAAGCGAACAAAAACTTACTACTAATACCAAAGGTCAAAACAAAAGCCAAACAATTAACATCAATAGGGTGTTCTCACCTTATGCCCGAACTCCCTCCCTGAGAGTATAAGAGCTATCACTGACCTGCAAGACTTTCAAAAAGCTATAAAGACACTTATATTCTCTGAACACTATGCCACGACTACATTAGCCTTACATCCACCAATATACCCTTATAATATGTCATGCTTCAAATCTTACTTCTTCTCTGTATGCCTGACCATAATCTCATGTACATTTGTTCACGTTACCACAGTGCAGATTTGTTCATCATATTACCACAATCTATCCACTAATTGTTCTTACCTATGGTCTTTATTGTTTACTATTACTCTGTAATACCTATGATTGACATTTACTGCTACTCTGTAATACCTATGATGAACATATTTAGCTTCAAATATTACTCCCCATATGTCTCCGGCTTACAAGTATCTGTCAAATAATCCACATATCATATCACTACTTGTTCCTCATCACCACAATGTAACACTACATATCTTCTTAATCCATTATTGCGTATAGTATTCTGATACCCAGCTTTGCCTATGTTTGGGATTAATCCTTGTTGAAACCTCCAAGTTAATTCTCCCTGTTCAATGTAAAACACTATTGTTAAAATGTAAACCACCTTGCATCTAAGATAAAGCGGTATAGAAAACCTATTAAATAAATTTAATCCAGCTTCCCTTTCTGTCCTCCTGGGCTGACAAGTAACTTCTTCCCTCTTCTCATTGTCAGCTTCAGTCACTGGCTGGGCTTCATAATAACCCCTTGCTACTTCCAATGCACTCTCCAGTGTCAGCCTGGGGTGCTGATGTAGCCACTGTTTCATTGGGGCGGTGAAGCCTCCAAAAGCTGCTCCAACAGCACAATCGTAGCTATCTCAGACCTGGTCTTTCCCTCCTGTTGCAGCCACTTCCATGCAAGATCCTTCAACTGATAGAGGAACCTCCGAGGGATCTCTTTTACTGAGTCCCCCCCCCCTTCTGAATCGCTGGCAGTAGGCTTGTGGGGTACAGCCAGCCCATTCCAGCATGGCAGCCTTGACAGCTGCATACATAGCTTGCCCATCTGGGTTGGCATCCTGGAATGTAGCCTGACTGCTGCCCATCAACAGATTTCTCAAGTAGGTAGTCTATGTCACCTCTGGCCACCCAGCCAAATGGGCAGTTTGTTCAAATTTTCACCAGGAAATGGTCCAGTTTATCTTCTGCCATCATTTTAAGAAGCACTTGCGTTAGAGGGTGGAGTTGCGGCCTCTGCAGGGCCTGGGTCAACTGAGCTAGGGAACTGAAGCTACTGACATTGCTGCTGCTACTGCTGACCTTCTGCCAGAATCTGGAGGAGTTGCTCCATCCTGGCTTGTCACTGTTCACTTGCAACACCACCACAGTTTCCCTTTCTGTAGCTGAGATAACCCTGCAGTATTCCAGTCCCAACAAAGTTTTAGCAGCCTCTAGTGGCGAAAACAAAGCCTTTCTGTTCAGCCCTGACTAAACCTTCTGAAAGCTCCCTAACTAGGGTGAGGCTAGCCTTCTTAGCCCATACAAACAAATAAAAAACCCTGACCTATTGTAGAGGCCCAGCCCTGAAGGAACGTGGATTTGCCCTCAGTCACGTGGTAGAGAAAATCCCACTCTGCCACCATATGTGGTAGCATGGCGTGCAGTGGGAAGTGGTTTTCTGTTCAAATACCAAACAGATAGCAGTTCAGGGAAAACAAAACTTGTTTTATTCAGACCTAGTTTGTTACATCTTCACAAAGCTGGTCTCCTGGCCCTTCCTCCAGCCCAGTTAAAGTTCCTTTCTACCTTTGTACAAATTGCCTTGAAAGGACTCCTGGCTTCACGGGCCTCTCTCCCTCCTGCAGCTTGCTAGGTTTTAACCTCTCCTTATGAGCCATGCCCTTCCAGCCTTGAACTCTGGGCTGCAGGCTCTCTTAAAGGGGCTTGTTGATAATCCCTCTGGAGAGGGATAGGCAACACTATAGACTCCATCATAGATACATAATTATAAAATGTAATCTGGAGTGGTAGGTGTCAAGCAGAGCACATTTTTCAGTACCCACTGGTCTGTAAAAGGTATCCACTAAGCCAGTGGACACAGCAGTGCCCATATATGGAATCATACCATTGCCTGGAAGAGGATCTCATAATCCAGGGGTGTATCTCCATTCAAGTACTACTTCCTGGTCCTGTATGTAGCCAGGAGAAGATTAATTGGGAAGTCTTAGCCCCGCGTGTTAGGACCCTGGACAAAGTGCAACAAAAATAAGTGAGGAGATAAATGAAGCCAGAACTGCAGCAACATGATCTTTAAGAAAACAAAAATATATTTTTATTTTGTGCCAGACTGCAGTCATGGAACAGAGACTCTGTCTTCTCATAGAAGGGACAGGAAGGTGAGGAGTCTGTGAACCTGGCTGCCTCACAAGTACCTACAGCAACATGCTAGATTTTCCATCTTAGGTCTCCAGTGGGTCTGGGGATCAGCTGAGAATAAAAAGATACCTATTGGGGGAGCTTGCTTTCAGATGTCAAATGGTGTCTGGGTGGGAAATGAGAGAGAGGAAGTGCAGGGTGTGCAGCACAAGCGGATAATCTTCTGCTTAGACACAGTGCAGAACTGTGTCTGGATAAAATCAGACAACCTTAAAAGCTTTTTGGGGTGGGAAGGGTCGGGGAGGGGGAATCACAGAGCTTGGGGCCAGTCAACAGATTTGGAGACACAGGAGATAGGAATTAGTGGGATCTTCCGCTCTGCAGAACCCCTCAAGAAAGGTGCACTGGAGTATGTGCTCTTAATCTCCTGGAGTAGATGGTGGAAATGAAGGGTGCATAGACCTATATAATACATTCTGCCAGGGCTTTTAGTGTTACCCACTCATGGCAATCACAGTCCAGTAGGTCCCTGACCCTAGTGATCCTGGCTAAAATTAACTGTTGGCAGGTGTGGGGGACTCAAGCACACTAACAACCGGGCAGAGACTATACAGTAGAGGCTTGGATAGAAAGTTCCACACTGCTGCTGGGGTCTCTCTGGACATAGAGATCATGTTCCAGGTTTTCAATAGATCTGGATAAAAAACTGGTAGTCTTGAGAGGTCCCTACCAAAACCTCTCTGATAGATGCAGACGAGCTGCCAGTCATACTGTAGGGTGCACAGTTGAAGGAAGTGACAAGTTAATGTGTGCCACTGCAAAGGCTAGTCTGCATATACAAGCAGAAAGTCACTAGGAAGCGTGTTTCCCTTTTGTCCTACTAAAAGCTCAGAACATTCACCAGTAGACTTTGCTGAGAATGCAGCAGACCTGCAATCTTTTGAGCGGTATATTAAGCTCCAAATAAAGATAAAGACCAACTGGATGTTGGGCCATGAGAAGCATATCATCAGCATAAACTGAAAGAATAACTCACAAGTCTAGTTACTACAGCACTATCCCTGTGAGCCACCTGCATACAAGTTGCAGGAAAGGTTTGATGGCTAGTGCATACAGTTGTCCTGACAAGAGACTCCTTGATGTACTTCTCGATCGAATACCAGAGGTGCTGTCAGGGACCAGTTTGCCTTTACAAGGAACACTGCAGAGCTCTATAGGAGTTGGAGAAGACCCACAAAACGGGGACCAAATCCAGATGCCTGCAGGGTTTGTATGAAATACCTGTGATCCACCCTGTTGAATGCTTTTTCCTGATCTAGAGTTGACAGACCAGTCCTACGGGCAAGATGTATCAGATCCAAGACAAGGAAGATATTATTGAATATGGTTCAGCCTGGAATGGTGTAGGACTAGTCAGGATAAATCACATCTGCCAGCACAGACCTGAGCCATAGAAAAATTGCTTTAGCCAAAATATTTATAGTCTGTTCACAGCACTGAGACCAGGCACCAGTTTTTAATTGAAGGGCTATAGCAAAGAAGTCTAGTGCCTGCTAGCAAGGGCCCCATTTCCTGTTGGCAGGGGAATAGAGAGAGGCCATAGCATCAGTGAAGAGTAGTGGAGTCTGCTGGCAGTGGAATGCAGAAGGGCTATGGCGATGAAAAGCAGTGCCTTCCAGTGGGTCCCCTTCCCACACTGGCAGAATGGAGAGAGGCTCTAGTTGCACAGTCACCAGCAAAAATCTGCAGTGCCTGCCACCTGAGGCTAGGAAGTATCAAAAAGGTCAGAAGTCACAGAGGAGGAGATGGAAGAGAGAGAGAAGGTGGGGAGTAGGATAGAAGGAAGAGTGCAAGAGGTGGGAGGTTGAGGATATGAGTGCATAGGGAGTAAGGACCAGAATGCCAAGAGGTACGCACCTCCTCCACACTCTCCATTTACCCCTTTCACATGCCTCTACCACACGCACAAACTCAAGATAGACACAAATATGTTGTCACCACCTATCGGTCTTTGTAGATGAAGGGTGTGTGCAGTAGTATAGTGCATGTCTCTACATTGTCCTGAGACTTGTGGGTGGGGACAGCTTCTGATGCAGTTTTGATGCTAGAAATCACTGTAGGCTTATTGCACTGTTAAATTGATGCAAAGAGTAGTCATGCAGGCAGTCCCTTGCACCAGGCAGCACTCAGACCTGGGCAAGGAGGGAACTTTAACTGGGCTGGAGGAAGGACCGGGAGACCAGCTTTGTGAAGATGTAACAAACTGGATCTGAATAAAACAAGCATACTAGCTTGCCCATATGGGTTAGCATCCTGGAATGTAGCCTGACTGCTGACCGTCAGCAGATTTCTCAAATAGGTCGTTTTTCACCTCCAGCCACCCAGCCAGATGGGCAGTTTGTTCAAATTTCACCAGGAAATGGTCTGGTTCATCTTTTGCTGTCATTTTAAGAAGCGCTTGCGCTGGAGGACGGAGTAGTGGCCTCTGCAGGGCCTGAGTCAGCTGAGTTAGGGAACTCTTCTGTAGCTCCCCCTGCACTTGAATAATTTCCTGAATCTGCTGCCCTTCCAGCAGGGCATGTTGAAACTGCTGCTGACATTGCAAGAGTGAAAGAGACTTTAAATGAGTGTGACATACTCCCAATGAGAGAGAAGTGGCATCTGAGTGTAGACAGGTTAAGTGTTGTTACTCAGTAAAGTCAGGGGTTAAATTTAAGGCATTCTGAAAAAGTGGCTTAAATAGCACTTATCTAATTAGTTAAAGCTGTAAGTGACAGGCAATCTATAGAAGAACAAAGTAATTGGGTGGGAAGGGCAGGAAGCACAAATTGCTTGTTTTTCCTCTACAGCCAGCAAGAGACAGGAGGGTACCATAGAATAATACCTTACATAATGTACACAACTTATTTAACCAAAGTTCAGATTTAGGACAGTCCAGTTTATCTGCAAAAACTGCCTTGGAGACATACTTGCATTGTAGAGAAGGGACACTAATATTTAATAATAAATTATAAGAACTGCATTGAATTGAATATATAAATCATTTTAAACATGTCACCCTAACTTCTAAACAACCATCAGTATGTATTTCCCTTATTGTTCAGTTAATAAACCTCTTCCAGTATGGTTTAGGTCTTTCTCACTGTGGTCTACGACACAGAGCAGCATATTCTTATCTTGTTCATTTCTCATAGGCCACATCACATTTCCCCATTGCCTACTTTCTTAGCTTTCTTCCTATTAGTGAGCTTTCAAGGCCATTGCACTACTGATTAATGTTTTTAGCTACAAGCTTTCACTACAAGCAAATGTTACTTCTGTACATCAGCAAACAAGAATTCTAACTGGGCCTTGAAAATCTACATTCCTTATCGTTCCTCCAGTTTAGTCCTCCACCTCTGGGTTGTGCACCTCCTCCTGCAGCTTGGAGACTGGGCATGTCAAAGTCGTGACATCACTGTAGCCTGCTGGTATCTCCCATCAGCCTCCAGTGTGTCCAGTCTCCATGCAGCAGGAGGACATAGTGAGCCTAGCTTCTGGGCTCACTTGGGGGGAACAGATAAGGAGCATTTAGTGTGACAAATTCTATTCTGATTTTACTTTTGATTTTTACTTTTAATTTTACTTTTAATTCAGTTAAATGGCAATCAGGGATTAGTTCCCTTTGGTTATTAGGAACAAATTTCCTTATATTTACAGTAATTTTAAATTTGAGCCTGGCTCTTTAAATTAGTAGCAGCTCTCGCCTTCCCTCCTTGTCAGTTATTTTCATTTGCTGCAGGCATTCGCCGGTGCGGATCTCTCTCCCTGGACAGTATGGGAGAGAGCTCCGGGACCCGTACAGCCACACTGAAGCTGTGTGAGACGGAGCCTCTCTGTTGCTGCGGGATTTTAATTTTACTCTGTGGAACCAGCTGAGCGGTCCTCGCTGCGGCTGCCAGGCGCGTCAGCGCGGCTTGAGGATTGGAGGAATTCAAGGCGGTAGGAGCAGGTTGCGTGGCTTTTGGCCCTGCAGGTAAGGCCTTCAGGCTCGGTCGGTCTGCTGAGGCCTCCTTTTTGCAGTGGCTGTTGTTCTTGGCGCCAAAATTCTTTGGCGAAGGGGCGGCCATTTTCTCTCTAGGTATTTGGACCGCATGGCGAGAGTTGCAGGGAGCTGCCTGTGTGAGGAAGACAACAGGCAGAATAGCTAGATTTTTGGGCCTAGTGTTTCTTTCTTTTGTTTGTAGGTTTTTTGAGGCTCGGGGGGTTCCTCAGCCTTAAGGGGGCTGTTGTCAGGCCTCTTTATTTTTAAGTTTATTCTTCGTTTTATAGGACAGCAGTTTTGGCATTGATCTCTGATACCACATGTTCTTTCCCTCCTAATCATGTCTCTGAGGAGCATCTGTTAAGTCCTGGGATATTAGGCAAATTGCCAGCTTTTTGGTTCAAGAGCAGAGCCCTAACTTGTAGTTGGAAGGAGGGACAGGCTGGAAGTGTGCCTTTGTGTATTCTATAGTGAAAGTTGCCCAAATGCCTGTGGTTTCACAGGGACAGGTTTAGGAAAACTTAGGATATAAAAAAGTATATAACAATTAACTGTCAACCAAGAAGTGCCTGTGCTACGGTCTATGGCCACCAGAGGGCAGCTGGTACACTCAATAGTGCCTTTCTGTGACCGTGTGTATGCAGCCATATCAGATTGATCATTCTTTGTAAGTCAGGGAAGAAATAACCACAGGGCCACCTCATGGGCTCTCAGGGGTTAGTGACTAAACAAGCAACTGACTAAATATTCCTATCAAATGGTATATAATACATGACCATAGCAGAAGGAAAATCACTATTAGAACATATTGAATAAGACTGGTACAATTTTCCTGAAATATGCAAAAATTAACCCGGCTGCAGAATGTGGATTAAAAATTTAAAGTAGGCCTTCAAAGGGTTAATTAAAACTCTTAACTTCTGCATCGTTTGTTGGGCTCTGATGCCCTAAAGGCCACCGGATGGCAGCGCTGCTCATGAATCACATATAGTATTCAGTGCCCCCATCCCTGGGGGGGGGGGTGGTAAAATACAAAATCGTATTACTCTTCAGGTTCACACAGGCAGCAACCTCTAAGACGTCCATTTGCAAGGTTGTCGGTGTATCCCACTGCTATTTCTCTGACTGCAGGAAGGCCGGGGGGGTGCCTGTGTGTTTCATAGCTCCATTTAGCATGCCCTTCCCAGGAAATTCTCATCTATTTCTAGAGCAGGATTTCATTTCATTTCATTTCTCTGGTTATGGTTAATGCACAGCGTTAAGGGGCTGTGTTCGAAGGCTTGGGTCTCACGGACTTCGGTGGGATTTCAAAAAGAAAAGAAACTCTCTTTAGTGAGAGATAACCTTGTTCATTTTTAGCTAACACTGTTGATTTATTCAGTGGCCTTTTGCGTCCTGAACCCCAAGGTCAGGACACTGTTTGCTTCCAGGGGTTCTACTCTCTATTTCGCTCTTCAGCTCCCTGGCAGACGCAACAGGCTGGCAGGGGGTGCGCAACGCGTCCTGCAACACTGAATCCCTCAGGATAAGGGGGGAAGGAAAGCTGGGTGCAGCGGGGGTTGGTAGCTTCTTGCAAAGCTATAGGAGCAGTTCGGGTAATTTTAGCTGATCTACTTTGATTTCATTGGAATTGGCGGAAACTTGGTTTTTGGAGTCCTATAATTTTGGCTATATGTGGTTTAATTTTACATATGGAAAAGGCAGCTCAGCGGAGAGAGGTTGCAAAATAGAACTCTGGCCTTTGAAGCTATCTATGCTCCCATTCCATTTATCAGAGGTTCTCCAGTATGGAGAGTATCTGCTAGTGTTCAGCGAATGCCTTAATGGGGGCCAGAAGCTCGCAGCCAGGCTAGTTCTCTTGCAGCAATATCAGCAGCTCAGATTCTAGTAGGCATACATCATATGCTGGGCTTACAAGATGGCTTCCACGCTGATCGGCATCAGCCAAGATGGCTGCCGGTTTAGACTGTGAATGTGGAGGCAGCCTGAATGAGGGACCTTGCGTTCTCTGGAAAATGCCCTGCATACACTGAATCATTTAAATTCGATCAGCTACTGGCAGGACACAATGCACTCTCGCATGCTTTTTTGCTTCAGTGGTCTAAAAGTGGAGTCTTTACCAGGTGGTATAATGGGAACTTGTCTGCAGTTTCTCAGCTTCTTCATTGCCGACTCAATTGCCACTGCGGAATGAGAAAGCTGTATTTCCTAACACCAGGTGCTAGTTGAACTTAAAATATAAAGTCCATCTTTGTGCAGTCAGATGGAATGGGGAATTTTCTCAAGCAGGAAGGCCGTGGATTAGTATGCCTGTGAATGGGAGTTCTTTCTACCTCATATTGTTGGCACGGAAAGAGCTTCTCTTAACATATGCTGAAGGAATTTTTGGTTAAGAGATGTCTTTGTGAAAAAAAAAAAAAAGTATTCAGCTGTCCTGAATTCGCCTCTTCTTGATTGACATTTTGAGGCTAAGCAGGGGCAGGCCTGGGTACTACGTGGGTGGGTGCTCACCTTGCACTACCAGGGGGTGTGGACTCACTGTATGGAAGAGAGCCCTAGCAATCTTCTTTAGCGCAAGATAGGAAAGTAGATGGTTCACTGAAGCGATCGTTGGGGGCAATGCTCTGTCCTTACAAGCTCCCATTTGTGGAGCCTGGGGGGGCGAGAGCATGCTTCAGGTGGTCGCAGTGTTTACAGCAGTCTACTCACCTGGAACAGGAAAGGATCAGGGAGTTGAATCAACTAGAGCCTGATTTGCTTTATTTGGCATATGTGCATTATGGTTTAATTCGAGCGCTAGCTAATATTATTGGCTTCCTTGCGGTTCACCCGGAGGTCTCTCTGGTGGAGGAATGGGGCGGCTGATGGTTCGTCCAAGTTGAGGCTCAGTAAGCTCCCAGTTAAAAGTATTTATCTTGTCATTTCCCTGTGGGCTCTCATAGGGCAAGTAGTTAGCGTATCAAGGCTTTCGGGGAAAGGTACTCTTGGTAGCGCCCGGTTGGACGAGCCGGCTGTATTAGGCTGATCTCATTCGCCTACTCGACGGGCATTTCCTAGAAGTTGCCGGTAGCGGACGTTCTGCTGTGGCTAGGTCTGCAGCGAATGTCTCAGGTGGATCGGTGCCCGCCTACGGTTTGGCCTTTGAATGGGCGGGGCTGAAGAAGAAGGGTTATTCTGCGGCAGTCTTCGCCACCTTGTTGAGAGCAAGGAGGCAGGCTGCGTCTGGTACATAGGTCCGTGCTTAGCGCCTTTTTGAAGGCTGCTGTTCACGGCGGCAAGTCCGGGCGACAAAGGTGTCTGTATCCTTGGTCTGAGTTCTCTGCAGGACAGTGTCTGAAGGAACTAGCGGCCAGTTCCTTAGAGGGTCCAGCTGGTGACTGTTTCCGGCTGTAGAGGTTCTGTGGAGGGAATAGCGCTAGGTGTTTGGATCGATGTGTGGCGTTTCTTTAAGTTGGGACCCGACTGCGCTCCTCAAGGAGAGTTCGGGTGCCGCCGTGGGATCCCGATTGGGCCTTAGAGGCGTTAACTAAAGAGCCCTTTGATTCTTTACTCCAGGTGTCGGTAAAGGATTTGCTGTTATAGACAGTGGCTTTGATAGCTCTTTGTTCGGCGCGACGAGTTTCAGAGTTTCAGGCGTTGTCATGTAATGAGCCGTTATCACCCTTTCTGGATAGAGGGTGGTGTTTGCGACCAGTCCCGTCATCCTTCCAAAAGGTGGTATCTGATTTTTCTCCTGAGCCTATTGCTTTCTCTTCCAGTTCTCAGTTTTTCTGGAAGGGGAGGTTGTTATTCGTAGCTTACGCCGATAGGAAACATAAAATGCAGGGTGCGGTGTTCGTTTCTTTGTTTTTGTGTGTTGGTTGGAGGTCCCCGCGAAGGGGAAGCAGCAGCGAAGGCGGCCATTTCGCACTGGGTTAAGGCAGTGGTTGCCTCAGCATTCTGGTGGTGAGGTTGTACGATTCCGGGGGGCTTTCTGACTCTTGCTACCAGGGCGCAAGCAGCTTCATGGGTGGATCACTGTGTCATTCCACCAGGGGGGATTGTTAGAGCAGCTTCCAGGTCGTCTCTTCATTCCCTCAGTAACCACTACTGCCTAAATGTTCTGGCAGTAAAGGATGCCTGTTCCGGGTCGACGGTGTGGTGAGTTGGCTGGATAGGTCCCTCCCAATGATTACTGCTCTCTTACATCCCAGAGGTGGAGGACTAAACTGGAGGAACGATAAGAAAATAGAAATTACACTTACCTGGTAATTGTCATTTCTTGAGTGACGACAGTTTAGTCCTCATTCCCGCCCAGGGGTGTGATTTCTTAGAGTTTATTTTCAGGCGGAGTGGAGCATCAATCTCAAGGAGTAGACAGATCCTTTCAGATTCTAGATCGCAGTGAGTATCCCTCTCTGTTTCTTCCTTCTCTCTTATTTAAACAAGGGAATGGTATAGGAAACGTGTTTGCATAGGGGGGACGTGAATGTAAAGTTAAAAAAATATATATAAGACTGATAAGGTTAAAAAGGTTCCTCAAGTTGAGGAATGGAGAGTTATTTAAAGCTATGGTATAGTTACTTATTTGTTGTTCCTTTGAGTTTGCTTTGTCAATAGTACACTGGAGGCTGATGGGAGATACCAGCAGGCTATATCCAGTGATGTCACGACTTTGACATGCCCAGTCTCCAAGCTGCAGGAGGAGGTGCACAACCCAGAGGTGGAGGATTAAACTGTCGTCACTCAAGGAACGACAATTACCAGGTAAGTGTAATTTCTATTTTTCTCAAGCAGCATCCGCACACAACCAAAGATCAATAGTTACAGCTTATTATTATATCTTATTAGCAGTCATCATAAGTGGCTCCGCCTAGGGCTTTGAAGACTGAGCCATAATGCGCAGACTTGCTTACATCTTGGGCACAGAAAGTTTGCAAAGCTGCTAATTTATCCAGTTCCAGTAGGGACATTTTAGGCTAGCCCTGGTTTTGAACTTTTATCCCAAAGCATTGTGGTATGTGTACTTCTGCTTCTATTGAAATCAGTGGTACAGGTCCCATAATGCATCAGGATAGGGTTGTCAGAAATTCAGGACTGGTCTAAAATGTCCCTACTGGAACTGGATAAGTTGGCAGCTATATACTTTGTATCTGTGATGTTTGCTAATAAAGGTTCTCGATGCCAAAAGGAATTATACCTAGCTAAATCTCTAGATTAAAAATCTTTTGGCTTTGTTGCAGGTACCAAGACTGTAGGTACCATTTTCCCCACCTAAGAGCAAGTTTGTTTTTGTCTCTTTATCTCCTCCTTTTCTATCCATAGGAAGCTGTTTGCTATTAAACACTGTTATCCAGGGCTTTTTTTGAGGGGTTATTCGGTGGAATGGAGTACCGGCACCTTTTTCATTGCTTGCTAAAATTGACTCATGGTCCTCATGTATTAATGAAATACTGGCACCTTTTTTTTCTAGGAAAAATGCATTGCTGTTATCTACACTGAAACGATCTATTTCATCTTCAGACTCCCTGTCTTCCTAATTTATTAAAAACAATGATCTAAGATTAATCCTGTGTCATGTCACTGTTAGTTGGAAGGAGGCCAGAATCCGCCCTCTTATCAAGAAACCTGGTCTTTAATAAACCCTATTTATCTTATTTTCATCCAGTATAAAATTTCCTCTTCATCTCTAAAATCATGAAGAAAGAGGTCTTTACCCAATTAATTTAGTTCTTGGAAAAATAAATGTCCTACCTCCTAAACATTCTGGCTTCCAATCAAATGACAGCATCGTGTCAACACTATTGGCTTTTGACAAACAAAATTTGTCTTAATCTTGACAAAAGCAATGATGCCACTCTTAGTTCTTTTAGACATGAGTACTGTCTGATTCAGTAGACCATGATTGCACAGCTTGGTACTGAAGATATTGGATTAATGTGGTTCTGTTCCATGCTCTCACGTGTACTCATGTCCCAGATGTACTCTATATTAGCCCCGATGCTACTTAACAACTTCCTCACTATCATTCAAAGCTTTGGAATCTGTTGCTTCTTCAATGAAGACGATATACAACTGGTAGCTTATACCAGTTCTTGATCTGCTTCTGGGCTGAACAATCTAAACCTCTGCCTGGATGCTGTAACTACCCTGACTGTCATTCCAGAAACATGACTCTAACAAATCAAAAGCAATTTGGATTGCTAAAAGAAAACTGACCCCTTCCATTGCCCCCTCCACTGTAACTACACCAGGGATTAAATGGGATTTAAAGTTAATATTCAATCATCAGATTTTAACATTGGGTCAGAAGTCTTTCTTCATATTATAGAACATTTGTTCACTCTATGCTGTACTGTAGGCTAAAAATCTTTGATTGCTTATCCATGCTTTGATTTTAAATTGTCTAGACCATTACACTACTCTCTATTTTGGACTGAATGCCTTCTCACTGAAGCATCTGTGTGTCTGCTTTGTGTTTCTCACACATTTAATCCTATAACCCCTCTGCTCAGTGTCTAAACTTATAGTGGGGGCCCCAAAGCAAAATTTTACTGAGGGCCCCACTTTTATTTATTCATTGAACAGTTTTTTTATACCGCTTTATTCTTCAGTCAAGCGGTTTACATGACAACTTAATAACGGTTTACATTATAACACTGGAGTATGGGAAAGGGGTAGGGAAAACGTAGCATGCAAAGTAACTTAACATGACAACATATGTACATAGTGTATAGTAGGAATGAGTGTTCTGGGATTGTCTCTTGAATGTTGTCATTTCATAAAATGTTCAAGGGCCAGTGGCAGCTATTGGATGCGTGGTCAGCTTAAGTTGTGTTAAGTGATGACTCCGAAGTGTTCTATGTAAATGAAGGTTTTCAGCTTTTTTTTGGAAGTCCTTACACTCCTCGGTGACTGATAGAAACATAGAAACATGACGGCAGAAAAACACCACATGGCCTATCTAGTCTACCCTTCCATATCAACTGCAATAGTCCTCTTTCTACCTTTAGAGATCCTCTGTGTTTCTCCCATGCTTTTTTGACTTCAGATACTGTCCTCATGTCCACCACCTCCATTGGTAGACTACTCTACGCATCTACCACTCTTTCCATAAATACATATTTCTGCATATTAATCCTGAGTCTATCCCCTTTCACTTTCATCTATGTCCCCTCTTAGCAGAGCTTACCTTCAGTTGAAAGAGACCCTCCTGTGCATTTATGCCACGGAGGTATTTAAATGTCTCTATCATATCACCCCTATCCTGCCTTTCATCTAAAGTATACATTATTAAGATCTTTAAGTCTGTCCTCATATGCTACATAATGAAGACCACTAACCATTTTAGTAGCCACCCTCTGTACTGACTCCAACCTGTTTATATCCTTCTGAAGGTGTGGTCTCCAGAATTGCACACAATACTCCAAATGAGGTTGCACCAAAGACCTATATAGAGGCACTATCACCTCCTTTCTTCTGCTGGCCATTTCTCTCCCTGTGCACCCAAGCATTCTTCTATCTTTAGCCGTCACCTTTTCTACCTGTTTAGCTACTTTAAGATCATCAGACGCAATCACGCCTAGGTCCTGCTCTTCTTTTGTGGACAGAAGTACTTCACCCCCTATACTATATTGCTCCCTTGGATTGCTGCAGCCCAAATGCATGACCTCGCATTTTTAACATTAAATCTCAGCTGTCAAATTCTAGACCATTCTTCAAGCTTAGTTAGATCCCTCCTTGTGTTATCTACACCTTCCTGGGTATCTACTGTATTGCAGATTTTGGTATCATCCACAAAGAGGCAAATCTTACCCATCAGCCATTCCACAGTATCACTAACAAAGATGTTAAAAAGAATCGGACCAAAGACAGATCCCTGGGGCATACCAATGGTAACCTCTTTCTCCCCAGAGAGAGCTGTACCCTTTGTCGCCTCCCACTCGACCAGTTTCTAACCCAAACAGTAACTTTAGGGTCCATCCCTAGGGTGCCCAGTTTGTTTATAGGTCGCCTGTGCGGAACGGTGTCAAAGGCTTTACTAAAATCTAAATACACCACATCTAGGGCTCTCCCTCAGTCCTACTCCCTGGTCACCCAGTCAAAGAAATCAATCAGATTTGTCTGACAAGACCTGCCTCTGGTGAATCCATGCTGCCTCAGATCCAGTAATCCGCTGGACTCCAGAAACCTCACTATTTTTTCTTTCAGCAGTGCTTCCAATAATTTACTCACAACTCCAACGAGGCATTGAAAAGGTCAGTCAGGGGAGCTGCTACAACGTCCCCAAGTTCCCTCAGTATTCTTGGTTGTATCCCATCTGGTCCCATCGCTTTGTCTACTTTAAGTTTAGCTAGCTTCTCACAAACACAGTCTTCTGAAAATTGTTCAAGATGCCCCTCGCTTCTGTTCCTGTTTGTGAGTGTTTTCTGTGGTCCTGCTTCTGGTTCCTCATCTGTAAACACAGAACAGAAATATTTGTTAAGCAATTCCTCTTTATCCTCATCAGCTTCTACATATTCCTTCCCTTCACCCTTGAGTCTGAAAGTACCACTTTTGCCCTTCCTCTTCTCACTAACATATCTGAAAAATGTCTTATCCCCCCATTTATTGATATCTTCTGGGAGAGAGTTCCATAGGGCCAGTGCAGTGAATGAGAAAACTCTCTTACAGGTGATTTGTTTTGCCTTTCTGTGGGTGCTGGGTGTGATAATCATAGTCTTGTTATTGTTTCTTTTTGGTCAGTTGTCCGGGTCTCTTGTGATTAGGTCTTCCAGGATGTCCACCGAGGCGTTGCTCACATCAGCAGCATCCAGAGTGGCAGTGGATGCCTTCCTGATCAAATGGGTCCAAGGCCTCCTCTATGCTTTCCCACAGACTCCTCTAGTGGCCAGGCCAAGACCCTCTTCAAGATTCAGAGCGAGCAGGCATCAGTGATTCTGATCACCCCCAGATGGGCCCGGAAACCCTGGTTCTCTCTGCTGCTCTCCTTGTCGGTGGCACTCCCAGTCCTACTGGCCTGGGATCTGGACCTCCTGTCCCAGGAGGAGGGCTCCCTTCTGCACCACAGCATGGGGTCACTAGCGTTGAAAGTGTGGCTGCTGAAAGGGTAGCATTGGCCTCTTTCAATCTCCCAGGAGACGTCGAGGAGATCCTCCTGGCCTCCCGAAAACCCTCCACCAGATGGGCATATGCCTTCAAATGGAGAAGATTCTTCATCTGGTGTACAAAAAGCGAACCCTTTCTTTTGCCGCTTGTAAATAGTGCTACAGTACTTACTGCATCTGTTGCATGCCAACTTAAAATCAAATTGGTGAGGGTACATCTGAGTGCCATAGCTGCTCACCATCACCCTGTATAGGGGAAATCCCTCTCAAGCCAGCCCCTGGTCTCCAGATTCTTTCGGGGCCTCTTGCTATCGAAGCCTCCTCTCCACCCTCCTGCAGCAGAATGGGACCTTAATGTGGTGCTCGCCCAGCTCACCAGACCGCCGTTCGATCCCCTGACTACCTTCCACTTGCGATACCTATCCTGGAAGGTGGTTTTTCTGGTGGCCATCATGTTTGCTCGGAGTATGAGTGAACTCTAGGCCTTGGTGGCGGACTCACCATATACAAGGTTCTATAAAAACAGGGTAGTGCTCTGCACACCCCCCAAATTCCTCCCCAAGGTGGTATCCCCCTTCTACCTCAACCAGGAGGTGGTCCTACCCACCATTTTCCTGCAGCCTCACACCGTCAGGGAGGAACTCATATTGCATACACTAGATTGTAAGCGGGCCCTGTCCTTCTACTTGCAGCAGACCCAGACCCATCGGAAAGCTCCTCAGCTTTTTGTGTCTTATGACCCCAGTAGACTGGGGCTCCCAGTTACGAAGCGAACTCTGTCCACTTGGGTGGCAGACTGCATTGCCTTTGCCTATGAGTGAATGGGCCTCTCCCTTGAGCACCGGATCACTTCACATCGCGTGCGGGCTATGGCCACATCGGTGGCCAATCTCCGCTCAGTGACGGTGACAGAAATCTGCAGGACCGCCACATGGTCTTCGATCCATACATTTGTAGCTCGTTACTGCCTGGAGAGTGCCTTCGGGCAGGCAGCCATAATATCTTCGGGTGTAGGCAACTCCTGTCTGCCAACCCTTCTGTGTTCAGGCTACCAGAGTGATAGTGTCGCTGAATGCTAGGGTCTTGCAGAGTCTTTCAGTGTGGACTCACCTTCTGCAACTCAGAGCTACCCAATGGATCACCGTTGGTGCTATTGTGGTTTGATTCTCTGCATGCTGGAGCTAGGGAATCCCATATGTGAGGACGGACTTCCTGCTTGTTCCAGGAGAAAGCGTAGTTAGTCAGGGACAGCAGGAATCAGTCCTTACAATGCTCCCTCCTCCCCGTGGAGTTGTCTCTCTACATTGTATTAAGTCCTTTTTTATTATGTCATCTGACTGAGCAAGATGGCACTCTTGGGCGGGAAGGTGACCCCTTAAGCATGGTGGCATTCCCAAAGGCTTTCTTTGAAAGCTGTGGAAATGCTCCATGTGGGCTCCGTTGGCGCTGACATCACCCATATGTGAGGACTGATTCCTGCTGTCCCTGGAGAACACCTGTTACAGGTGAGTAACTACGCTGTCTCTGCAGCACATATAGGTTTGTTATCCTGTGAGGCAGAAAGTGACATTGTTCAATACAGAGGTCCAGTCACTGTCTGACTACTTTACATTCTAGAAAGCACTATTTTATACATTCACTTCACGCTTTTTTTCTCATTAATTCATTTGTCCCTTTTCCCTTATATGATTATTTCTTACAACAACCTTGGAAACACATTCCTTCTTTGTTCTTTTGTTTTATGGTTCTTTGCAGGGCCTTATCTCTATGTCCCATCTCCCTTAACCTCCCCCAATTCCTGTCTTTCTCTTGTTTATGTATACTGATGAATACAGCATTCTGTCTGCAATTCGTCTTGTCAGCAGTTACGTCTTGCCAGCAGTTTGAAGGTTCACAGTACACACACAGACACTGCTTCTATTCACTCATTTCAAGATGGAGTTTTCAGAGAGGATTTGGGGAGAGCAGACAGAGAGATTCATCCAGCCCTCTTGTCTTCTCACTACTAAAAGAGAGAATACTGAGGTTTCTGGAGTCCAGTGGATTGCAGGATCCAAGGCAGCATGGGTTTTCCAGAGGCAGGTCTTGTCAGACAAATCTGATTGATTTCTTTGTCTGAGTGACCAGGGAGATGGACCGAGGGAGAGCCCTAGATATGGTGTATTTAGATTTTAGTAAAGCCTTTAACACCATTCCGCACAGGCGACTTACAAATAAACTGGGCACCCTAGGAATGGACCCTAAAGTTATTTATTTATTTACATTCTCTTATATACCGTGCTATTCTGCATCAGTGCAGTTTACATTGAACAAACTGAAATTACATTGAATAGGGCATTATAACTTGGAGATAACTATTTTACAGGGAACATGGGCTGTGGAGGGTTAAGTGGCTTGCCCAAGACCACAAGGAGAACCTGTGGGACTAGAAACCCCAGTCCTTCTGGCCCAAGGTTGCTGCCCTCTAGTGGGATTTGAACCCCTGACCTTCCGGCCTGAAGTACCTTGCCCCAACCACTAGGCCACTCCTCCACTCGTGATATTACTGATTGGATTAGAAATTGGTTGAGTAGTAGGCGATAAAGGATATAGGTAAATGGAGCTCACTGAGGAGAAGGAGGTTACCAATGGGATGCCACAGGGATCTGTCATCGGTCCGATTCTTTTTAACATCTTTGTTAGTGATATTGCAGAAGGGCTTTCGGGTAAGGTTTGCTTGTTTGCAGATGATACCAAAATCTGCAATAGAGTAGACACCCAGGAAGGAGTAGATAACATGAGGAGGGTTCTAGCTAAGCTTAAAGAATGGTCTAGAATTTGGCAGCTGAAATTTAATGCTAAAAAATCCAAGGTCATGCATTTGGCCTGCAAAAATCATAAGGAGCAGTACAATGTATGGAGTGATGTACTTCTGTGCACAAAGGAGGAAGCAGGATCTGGATGTAATTGTGTCTGACAATCTTAAAGTAGCTAAATAGGTAGAAAAGGTGAATGCAAAAGACAGAAGAATGCTTGGGTGTACAGGGAGAGGAATGGCCCGCAGAAAAAAAGGAAGTGATAATGCCTCTGTATAAGTCTGTGGTGCGACCTCATTTGGAGTATTGTGTGCAATTCTGGAGACTGCACCTTCAAAACGATATAAGCAGGTTGGAGTCGGTGCAGAGGGTGGCTACTAAAATGGTTAGTGGTCTTCATTATATAGCATATGAGGACAGATTTAAGGATCTTAATATGTATACTTTAGATGAAAGGCAGGATAGGGGTGATATGAGAAAGACATTTAAATACCTCCATGGCATAAATGAAGGTAAGCTCTGCTGCGAGGGGACATAGCATGAGAGTGAAAAGGGGATAGACTCAGGAGTAATATGCAGAAATATTTCTTTACGGAAAGAATGGTAGATGCGTAGAGTAGTCTTCCAATGGTGGTGGTGGACATGAGGATAGTATCTGAAGTCAAAAAAGCATGGGACAAACACAGAGGATCTCTAAAGGTAAAAAGAGGACTATTGCAGTTGATATAGAAGGGTAGACTAGATAGGCCGTGTAGTTGTTTTCTGCTGTCATGTTTCTATGTTTCCATATCATTACATCAGCATATAGCTGGTATTGGATGCTGTGCTTCTTAATGATTTTGCAGATGGGCTGTAAGTTCAGGTTGAATAGTAGCGATGAAATGGCTGAATCTTGCGGTATGCCCTGGTGTATCGTGAATGGTGCAGAATTATTCCATCCATCTCTGACTTGCTGCTGTCTGTTGCTCAGGAATGAGTGGAACCATTTAATAGTTACGTTGTGGAGGCCTATTTCCTGTAGTCGTTGCAGAAGTATGTGATGGGACACAGTGTTGAAGGCCGCAGATATGTCTAAGAAGATAAGGATGAATCCTCTTTTTATGTTGTTGATGCCCTTGATGATGCTGTCGAAGAGTGATGTTAGTAGGGTTTCCACACTGTGGTTGGGTTTGAAACCATGCTCGTGAGTATCTAGTGGGCATGTTTGTTTATGTGGTCCTGTAGTTGCATTTGTACTGGTTTTTCAATAATTTTGGCAATAAATGGCAAACTGGAGACTGGCTGATAAGCCATAGTGTTGTTTTGGTCGAGTGAGGAGTTTTCTAGGATTGGTCTTATGGTCGCTTGTTTGAGAAGCATGGCATTTTATTTACATTTATTTATTTGCATTCTTTTATATACCGCGCTATTCCACATCAGTGCGGTTTATCCTTGAGTGAGGGATACTTGTGTTATTTTGTTCATGAATGGATTGAGCTCTTCCTTGGCTATTTTGATTCATGGGTTAGAAGGTGATGTAGTGGTGTTCAGGTTTGATATTATTTGGTCTATTTGTTCCATAGATGGTATGCGAAATTCGCCCCATGTACCTGTGGAGGTCAGGCATGCTTTGTGAGATATTGTTTGCGGAGTTGTATCCTGGCAGATGTTCTTGTGTTTTCTTATAAGGTAAATCTGCAATTTGTGGTAGATGTATTTTGCTCTCTTTTTCAAGTGTTGGTTCCTTGGTGAGGGTTTGAACTATATCGAACAGCTCCCTAAATTTGTTTGTAGATGTCATGTTGAGGTTGGTATGGTATTCTTTTTTACATCTGTTAATTAGGTCATTATATTCTTTTTGTTTATTTCTGTATTGTTATAGGGTGTCTTCAGTCTTCTTCTGTCTCTATTTTCTTTTGATCTTTCTTAGTGTCTTTTTTGCATCCTTTATTTCGTTAGAGTACCAGGGTGCGGAGTGCATTCTTTATGTTGTCTTCTTTTTGTTTGGTGCTGCTGTGGTTGTTGCGATGGTGTGGTTCCAGTTTCCAATTGTGCTATCGAGGTTTGCAGAGCTTAGATTTATTTTCGGTAGGATGTCTTGAAGGAACTGTTGCTTGTTAGATCGCCTGAATCTTCTGTTGTCTTGTCACTCTTGTCTTGGGGTAGATGGAATGGTGATGCTTATATTGAATGTTATCATGTGGTGCCTGACCAGGATATTGGAGTGATTGTTGGGGAATGGACGGCGTCATGTTCCAGGAGTATGCTTGGTCCAAAGATGAGGTCCGGGGTTGTACCTGGTTGGTGCATAGGTGAGTTTAATAGTTGCGTATATTGAAGCGACTCCATGGCTCTCAGGATCGCATTGGCTTATTTATTGGATTTTGATGTGAAGCCGAAGTATCCAAGGGCTACCAGGGGTTTGTGCGGTGAGGTGAAAGCGTAAATTGATTCCAATAGTAAGGAGAGCTCATCTGATTTGGCCTTTGGGGCTCTGTAGGGAAAGCATATGGTAATGTGTTTGTTGGTGATGATGATAATGTTGCTTTCTTCTGTGCTGGAAGTTGAGATGGTTTTGAACCTGAAGTGGCCCCTTGCTAGTATCAGTGCCCCTCCCCCTCTGTGGTGTGTTCATGGGCAGTTGTAGGCAGTGATCTAGTTCAGGATGATGTAGTCTATGTTTGTCAGCCAGGATTCCGTTATACACATGATATCAGTCTGCTGATCTTGTTGATAGTCAGTTATAGTGTTAACTTTGTTTTGTACCGATCTGGTGTTGATTAGCACACAATTTGCTGCTGTGTTTAGGAGTGGGTTGATGTGAAGAGCATATGGGTGCCGGGTGTTTTTTATTTGTATGAGTCGCTGCGGTCTTCTGGATGGTTGCTTATGGGTGTATTGCCATAATGAGTTTTGTTGCATTTCAATTAATATGGGTAGCATAAGTGTGGTGGTTTGTGTTGGAGGGGCTTCTACATAATGTAGGAGGAGGTCTATGAGCAGCAGTATTAGGAGGAGGTTGCTGTAGAACATCATGCTGTGCCTTTGGGCACTAGTTCCTGTATGCTTGTTGGAGTTTGGGCTTGTTATTGTCATGCTTATTTCTTATGAGGTGTGCTCCCTGCTTGTATACCTTGTGAATCTTGTATGTCTTCCAGTGATCCACTGGCTCTAGTGGGTGTAGTAGTTGTGCAGAGCTAATGTAGGGTGTTATCTCTGTTTGTGTGTGATCCCTTGAGGTTGTTCTTTGTGCTGTGTAGGTTATATTGCTTACTTCCGGCAGCTTGGATGTGTGGACGGATGCTTTGTTTGGGCCACATCTAGGGGCCATTTGGCGTGGCCCTTAGGTGCGGGCCCGCCAGGCACAGGCACAGGCACGCCTGCAGTTGCACTGAATTTAACTGGTGGCTGTGTTGCGATAATGCTGTTCTGGAGGGCAGAGCTTAGCAATTCTGATTGAATCCCCTTAGTGCTGGCTCCCCTGAATCGATCAGGTTAGTTGGGGAGGAAGGCCCACTATGGAGCACGATATCATTGCGGCGATGGCCATCAACTGCCAGGAAGTAGGACACACCTTGTGATAAGGAAGCTTATCATAGTTCAGGAAGGAGCTATAATAGAGGTGAAGTGACTCTGAACAAGCAACCTGTCTGTTCTGGTAGAAATAATAAAACAGAATGTTTCCATAAAAGACTACCAGTCCCAGAATGCACCAGGTTTCCAACAGCCATTAGAAGAGCTGAAGTGGGGAAACGTGTGTTCAATCAGGAGGGCTATGAGGTAATCCCCAAGCACTCATCTCCAAGGGCAGGGCTTGATTCAGCACAGCTGCGCTGTGCTAGGGTGGAGCATTCATCTAAGCAGGATAAAAGAAAAGCTTATTCTACAGAGAATCATCATCTGGATCAGAGGCATCTTGATCATCAGAAGCACCTTGATCATCCTGACCATCATCATCAGCAGAAGCCAGACCTGACGGACAGAGAGAGCAAGAAACACTTTGGAAGAAAGAAGAGAAAAGCATTTGGGAGGTCTAGAGGAGTCCATAGCAGTACGTATACTGGGAGGCATTCCAGAGGCAAGCATACACCATTGGACTGGGGAAAGCCAGAGGAGTGGGATTGCAGGGCCAGGAATCCCAGGACGGCACCTGTGAGGGAGACGGCTGCACTTGGAAGGGACCCTAAGACCAGTGCAAGAAGGTATGTGAGGAGAGATCCAGTGTCCAGGGATCTTGATTGGAAGGCTGGACATAAGAACTGGACTACATACTGGCCAGGATATTTAGAGAGGAACTCTAACAGCAATGGAAGCTCAGGTATGAACACTGATCTATGCCCTAGCTCTTCACTGGGAAGACAGCAGGGAAACAAGTATTGTCCTGAGAGTGTTCCATTGAGAAATTCCTCTGTGCCAATCCCTGATAGTGAACCTATGATAATTGAAGAAGGGGAGGATGGTGTAAATGGGGACTTTGAATACATGGATTGCTCTCTGTCTAAACTTCTGTGGTAATATGCTGTTACAAAATACAACAACCATCACAAAGAAATATAAACTTGTTCTTTGGTCTACTCAGAAAAGCTTCTGAGTAGGATTTGAGCCACGTAATAGAAAGTAAACCAGCCAAGAGGGTTTCAGCTGGTAATTGTTAGCAATTGAGCCTTGTCTAATTGCCTGTGAGCTCTGGAGGGACACTTCTGAGTGTGTGTGAAGATACAGGAAGATATCCATGAAAAAGAACAGTTTTTTTTCCTACTTTGTGGGTTTTGTTGGTTCTTTGAAGCACTGCTAAGAAGATATTAGCAGCAGCCTACAGAAAAGACCTTTCTGTTTCCATCAAGGTCTTTATGCTTTGATTTGATTGCTTAACAAGTTCAGCTGTTGTTATTTTCCTTATTTGTTTTTCTAAGTATAATACTGAAAGCAAGTATTCCTTTTTATGTGCTACCAAGTATATCTGTGTTGGGAGAAATAACCCCATAAATAAAATATCTTCTTTGCTTTACCCTTGAGCAAGCACAACTAATTTATTGTGAACGGCTGAGTCTGGTATGAATGGACTACATTTCCCACAATCCTTTGCAAGTCATATTAATATTTGCCTTTGCCAAAACTGTGGACATTCTCACCCAGCGCCCCCGTTTACAACCTCTGAGGTGCTGGAACATTGTTCTTTGGATTTGTGCTCCCAGTTTCACGCTATTGGTGCTTTGCTCTCAGGCTGCATGCTGTTGCTGCCACCCGGAAGGATGCTGGTGGGTGATTAGGTGATCAATCTCTGGTGGTTGATCGGGATGGTCGGTGGTCGTCTGGTGGCTGTCCAGAAGTGGGCGAAGAGGAGGGGTTTGCCTGCAGTTGTGCTGAATTTAACAGGTGGCTGTATCACTGAGTAATGATACTGTTCTGAAGGGTGGAACTTAGCGATCCCAATTGAATCCAGCTCCCTGAATCTGATTGGGTTAGGTTGGGGAGGAGGGCCCACTTTGGAGTACAATATTTGTTGTGATGGTGCGCGGAGGCTGCATTGGCTGCCGGGAAGTAGGGCTCACCTCTGGGACGCCAAATGTTGTCCTTTGGATTTGTACTCCCAGTTTCGCACTGTTGGTACTTTGCTCTCAGACTGCACGCTGTTGCTGCCATCCAGAAGGATGCTGATGGGCAATTGGGGTGGTCAGGCATCATCTAGTGGCCGTCCGGAAGTGGGCAAAGAGGAGGGTTTGCCCGGCAGGCAACAGCAGAGAGCCGAAATGCGCCCCTCAAGTCTTCCCGCCGGCACACTAAGCAGGTCTGGTCTCTCTGGCAGGGACCAGACCTGCTTAGCGTGCTGGCGGCAGGCAGCTTGCACATCGGGTGTGCACCTCTTCTTTCCCGCCCCCATAAAGTGGCTAGATGGGGGTGTGGGTGTGCACCTGATGTGCAAGTCGCACAGGGCGCATTTCGCTATCGGTACAGTCCTGAATGGTAGTAGCGGCGGTGGCAGCAGCGGCCCCATCTGGCAAACTTACTTTTATTTGTTTGCCATGCTACCTCTGTTCCAGGCCTGGAGGTGTTCCTCCTGGGCTGAAGTCTCACAGTACTGCTGTTATCATGAGACCATCCCGCAGCTCACAACCATGCTCGGAAAGGAGGCAGAGCAGCAAACAAATAAAGTAAGTTTGCCGTGTGGGCCTCCTTCCTGCCCGTGTCTCCCCCCTCCCCCCCCCCCCCCCACACACATTGGCAGGGGCTGTGAAGGAAAAATTAAACTGTTGTTTTGTTGTTTTTACAAAGGAATAATCATGCATAAGAAAAGCTTGTATAAACTGTGTGATGGGGCCCGTATGGTAGAGCCCTTTTTAAACCCTGTTCTAGGCGGTCGCCTAGGGTTGTTGAAGTTTACTCTGCTCTTGATATAAAAACAGAGTCTTGTGGTCAAGTGGTAAGGAAAAGTTAAGTATGGGTTTTATTCCCCTTCCCGAACAGACATTCTTCAAGGAACAAAAATACAAACACAGCAATGAAAAATGGTAACAGAAAACTTCTTTCCTTTGTTATCTTCACAAAGCTCTTCTTTTCAACAGGTCAACATAAAGAAGTGTGGTCACTTTTTACAACATATAGTACAATCCATTGGCATGGGGTCTGAAGGGTGGCTGTTATCCTCCCATAACATCCCTTCAGTTTCACTCTCAAAACCGTCTGAATCAGCCTCTTCAGATGTGCTAAAACCTGGCACAGCCTCCTGTGATAGTTCACTATCGCTTCCTGTAAAAGTTCCTTTAATCCCAGGATTATATCTGCCTGGCCTGAGGAATGCTTTCTGCTTGTTCTCCTCACGGAGTGAGAGTTCTGGATACCTTTCACTTATAACATTATATTCAGGGCCACGCCCTTTGCAACAGTCATAGCTTTTAAACCTTTCTTCAAAAGTATAAGGCTCCCACCTTTTTATCTTGGTGCTAGCATTAGCTCTTGGGTTGTAGTGGACTCTCTCCCCAGCTTTCCGGTCAAGCTGTGAGTTAACAAACTCTGTATCAGCTTCCCAGCTGTTTCTTAGTTTACAGCCACGTTTGAAGTTCCCTTCACCCGGTAAACTCCCTCTGGGCTGACCTGTGCTTACTGGCTGCACATACCATCCTCCTGAGCTGCTGGCCCCTCCTGGCTTCTCTCCAGGTCTGCTTTCTGTAGCATAGCTTTTCCCAGCACTGCTCCTTCCAACCCTTCTCTCACGAGCACTGTTTCTGCTTTCACTTCCTGGTTCCTGGATTGCAGCTTCCTTTCCCAGCACTCCTCTGCTGTTCCTGCTCCTGTCTCCGTCTCTCCTCCTCTCTCTCTGACTAAAACTCTCCCTTATATGGTTCCTTGCCCTGCACGTTACGTGAGAGTTAGAACACAGGTGCTCCTGATGAGCTTTTGGCTTTGCTTGCACTAACAGCCTTTTCTGCTCAGCTGTTTCTCTGTGCCTTGTGTCTTTTCCTACAGCTGATTCTGAGGTAAGCTCTTCACTTTCCTGAATTTCCATAGGCTCTATATTACCCACTGCATCACATATCCCCCCTCTTAAGATATTCCGGGATGGCGAACCTCTGTGCTCACAGCCCGGAATACGGGACAAGGCATCCGCATTCGAGTGTAACTTGCCCGCTCTGTGGTGTATTGTAAAGTTAAATGCTTGCAACGCTAGATGCCATCGGGTGAGGCGAGGATTGTGATTACGCATGGTGCCCAACCATTTCAAAGGTGCGTGGTCAGTAATCAGCACGAAATGCCGGCCTGTAAGATAAAACCTGAGCGCCTCAATCGCCCATTTAATAGCTAGGCATTCTTTCTCAATAGTCGAGTAGTTGGCCTCAGCTTTTGACAGTTTCCTACTCAAGTATAGAACGGGGTGTTCAGTGCCCTCGAACTCTTGGGAGAGGACAGCTCCCAATCCAGACTCTGAGGCGTCTGTCTGAAGGATGAACGTGCATCCAAAGTCCACTCCATATAGGAACGGCGCCTTACATAATTTCCCCTTCAACAATGTGAAGGCGTTCTCCGCATCTAGTGTCCAATGTAAATTGTTGGGTGCATTCTTTCTCAACATATTGGCTAATACCGCGCTTTCTTCCGCGAACCTGGGTATGAAACGCCTGTAATACCCTATTAAACTCAAAAAACCTCTGAGTTGTTTCTTGTTTAGTGGTCGCTGAAAATTCTGTACGCTCTCTATTTTGTTACGGAGGGGCCGGACCGTCCCCTTTCCCACCAGGTGCCCCTAATATTTGACCTCTGTTCCTGCGAACAGACACTTTCCGGGATTCAAAGTCAACCCGGCTTGCCGTAAGGCCTTCAACACGGCTTCGACCCGTGGAAGATGCTGTGCCCAAGTGTTGCTATGGATGACAATGTCATCCATGTAGGCTACAGCATAGCCTTGGTGAGGGCGTAGGACCTGGTCAACCAGTCGCTGGCATGTTGCCGCGGCGCCATGCAGGCCGAATGGCATGTGCCGAAACTGAAATAACCCAAGCGGCGTACTAAATGCGCAGGAGGCGCGGGTTAACGGTATCTGCCAATATCCCTTGGTGAGGTCAAGGGTAGTCAGGTACCGGGCCTGTCCCAGTCTGTCCAACGATCCTTGGCATGGGATAGGCATCGAAGAGGGATATAGCATTGACCTGCCTGAAGTCAATGCAGAACCAAAGACTGCCATCGGGCTTAGGAACTAGGACCACTGGACTGCACCAGGGGCTTTTGGACTCCTCAATGATGCCCATACGTAGCATATCTTGAACTTGTGAGATGACCTCTCTCTTGCGGGCTTCCGGTAAACGGTAAGGCCGCTGCCACACAATTTTCCCAGGGGGGGGTGAGAATCTCATGCGCGACTAGGGCGGTTTCTCCTGGGATGGGCGTGAGGACGTCCTTAAACCGCGCAAGTAACTGGCCTAGCTGGTTCTGCTGTTGCAGGGATAGTTCCATGCCTATTTTTGGTGCAGAATCCACGCTACAGTCTTCAATCTGGGGACCTAAATCATCCTCTAATTTTTCCCCCGAAGTGGCGGTGAGGCCTTGTACCTCCCTCTGCCCCGTGGAGCCAAACCCGCCGCTTCCCTGACTAGTAAGGGTCAAATGAGACACCTCCTTCACCTCCGGAGACCCAAACCGTTCTCAAATGATTTGGGCAATCCTATCTCCTATTTTTATTTCAAAATCCTGTTCCCCAAAGTTAAAAAGCAACACCTTGACCCCACCCCTGTAGTCAGGGTCAACAACCCCAGCCCCGACATCGATAAAATGCTTCGATGCCAGTCCGGATCGGGGAGCTATCCGCCCGTAGCACCCTGTTGGCAACTGTATTTGCAGCCCTGTATCGATCAAAGCTTTCCCCCGCTTAGGCACTATCCCCTCCACCGCGCTAAAAAGATCAAACCCTGCTGAGGCCGCAGTTGCTTTTTGTGGGCTCTGTGCGTCCGGGGACAACTTACAAAATTTTAATTTGAAGCCTCCTTTACCAGGGGTTTCTGCCTCCGCCGGGGTTTTTTGGCCGGGAGCTCCCTTTGGGGTTTTTGCAAATAAGGGTTCTGGAATTAAAGTTACCATGGCCTCCCCTTTACTACCGCTCGCTAACACAGGCTTCTCTTTCGTTCCTACCTTTTCGGGATACCCTTGGAACCTATTCTTTTCAAAGACCAGGCCTTCCCTTAACCCTTTGTCAAACGGGGGCCAGTCCCGACCTAACACTAGGTCAAAAGGTAGTTTAGGGACTACGGCCACTAGGGTTTTCTTCCGGACCCCTAGCCCCCTTATCATTAGGCGATACAGAGGATAACAGGCGGAAGACCCATGAATACATCTTATTTTTGCTATGCCTTCGGTATGACTCGGGGACAAATCATTCTGGGCCTGTATGATCTTCCAGAACTGCCGGGAGACCATACTTTGATCGGCCCCCGAGTCCAACAAGGCCCTTGCAGGTACACCCTGCACCTCTACATCAATGCGGAAGCCTGCTGGTATATGTTTGTCATAATTTGTAATTAGTGCAGTGCGTTGGATGCAGTCTTTCTTTAGGTGCCCTGGCTTACCACACTTAAAACACTTTGACAACACATCTCTATCCTCTCTTTTATACAGTGATTCATTTGTATACCTCACATTCCTACGAGGCTCTCTAGTATCCTTCACAGAATTGATCAACCCCAACTTATTTTCAGCGCCTGCCTTTTTAGCTAATTTGGCCTCAAAGAACCGTTCAGTTAGCTACGCTGCTTCTGTGGAGGTTCTGCAATTCTGCAGTGTCAAGAAGGTCTACCGGTACTGCCTCATAGAACTGCTCAAGCACAATCTGGTCTATTATGCTCTCTATAGGTTTTCCTTCCGGTTCAAGCCATTTTAAAACTAAACTGTGCACTCTATGGCACAGTGCTTTTGGCGTTTCATCCGGTTGAATCTTAGTGGACCTGAGCATACGTCTGTACATCACTGGGGTTAGGCCTAGCCTATCACGTACTGCTCTTTTTACCTCGTCGTAATCTATTGCCAAAGCAGCAGGCATGGCTCTATAAGCCGACTGGGCCTCTCCAGTTAAAGCTGAAGCCAGTCTAACCGCCCACTGCTCTTTTGGCCATTTTGCATTGAGAGCTACCCTCTCAAAGGTTTCAACAAAATCATCAAAGTTATCTTTTTTATCCATTTGTCCAAAAGTCCACATCCCACAACTCTGTGGGCCTATCCCACAGAAGGATGTTGGTAGTGCTGCCCCTTTCCTCGGCTCCTCCAGCAAAGCTTGCAGTAAGTCTGTCAGAGGCCTTTGCTGGTCCTTCAGGGTTGTGATGGCCTGCTCTTGTGTCAGCTGAGCCAGCTCTCTCTGTTTATCAAACTGCAGGCTCATCCACCTTAAGACTTCCTGGACTTCCATCTTTCCACTCTTTTTATCCTGAAAACAGATCAGAAACAAACCACCAAGTGCGGTACTATACAACAAAAGAGAGAAAATTTTCCTTTTCCTCTTTCTTTTACAAGCTCTCCCTTCTCACCCGGAATCCTCCCAGCCTGTGCCCAAATACCTTTTACCTGAGCCAGGTGGAGGTTCTCGCTTTGAGAAGGGGCGCGTCTTTGCCTGCAGGAACTGGTTCCTCTCCGGGTGTGCCAACGTCCGCTCTTGCCGCGCTGTAGCTTGCTGCGTTGCAGTTTTATATCCTCCAGAATGGATCCGCAACAACTACGCCATTTTGTGATGGGGCCCGTATGGTAGAGCCCTTTTTAAACCCTGTTCTAGGCGGTCGCCTAGGGTTGTTGAAGTTTACTCTGCTCTTGATATAAAAACAGAGTCTTGTGGTCAAGTGGTAAGGAAAAGTTAAGTATGGGTTTTATTCCCCTTCCCGAACAGACATTCTTCAAGGAACAAAAATACAAACACAGCAATGAAAAATGGTAACAGAAAACGTCTTTCCTTTGTTATCTTCACAAAGCTCTTCTTTTCAACAGGTCAACATAAAGAAGTGTGGTCACTTTTTACAACATATAGTACAATCCATTGGCATGGGGTCTGAAGGGTGGCTGTTATCCTCCCATAACATCCCTTCAGTTTCACTCTCAAAACCGTCTGAATCAGCCTCTTCAGATGTGCTAAAACCTGGCACAGCCTCCTGTGATAGTTCACTATCGCTTCCTGTAAAAGTTCCTTTAATCCCAGGATTATATCTGCCTGGCCTGAGGAATGCTTTCTGCTTGTTCTCCTCACGGAGTGAGAGTTCTGGATACCTTTCACTTATAACATTATATTCAGGGCCACGCCCTTTGCAACAGTCATAGCTTTTAAACCTTTCTTCAAAAGTATAAGGCTCCCACCTTTTTATCTTGGTGCTAGCATTAGCTCTTGGGTTGTAGTGGACTCTCTCCCCAGCTTTCCGGTCAAGCTGTGAGTTAACAAACTCTGTATCAGCTTCCCAGCTGTTTCTTAGTTTACAGCCACGTTTGAAGTTCCCTTTACCCGGTAAACTCCCTCTGGGCTGACCTGTGCTTACTGGCTGCACATACCATTCTCCTGAGCTGCTGGCCCCTCCTGGCTTCTCTCCAGATCTGCTTTCTGTAGCATAGCTTTTCCCAGCACTGCTCCTTCCAACCCTTCTCTCACGAGCACTGTTTCTGCTTTCACTTCCTGGTTCCTGGATTGCAGCTTCCTTTCCCAGCACTCCTCTGCTGTTCCTGCTCCTGTCTCCGTCTCTCCTCCTCTCTCTCTGACTAAAACTCTCCCTTATATGGTTCCTTGCCCTGCACGTTACATGAGAGTTAGAACACAGGTGCTCCTGATGAGCTTTTGGCTTTGCTTGCACTAACAGCCTTTTCTGCTCAGCTGTTTCTCTGTGCCTTGTGTCTTTTCCTACAGCTGAATCTGAGGTAAGCTCTTCACTTTCCTGAATTTCCATAGGCTCTATATTACCCACTGCATCACAACTGATATAGCTTATCAGTTTTTGACCAGCTGTCTTCACTTCTCTCTCAACACCCTACCTCTTGAGTGAATCTTAAGTAACTGACACTGTTAACACACCACTATTTTTTGTCGGAAGTTTTTGCCATGAGAGATCAACTCCCTCCTGAAGCGTAACTTCCCTTTTAATCAATTATGTGGTAACCTAACCACTCTGTAAAATATTGTGAAATAATGGCATTCAACCTTAATGCTATATCACAATAACTCAAATCTACAGATCATAACGAACACAGTATTACGTTTAGAGCCACACTCCTATTTCAGGCCCTGTTTCAACGCTTGAAAATCTGCCAACCTCTTGTACTCATCTTATTAAAGCGTCCAACCGCGGGAGCTTCAACGTCCGGCCTTAGTAGCTTCGTTCATTCTGTTGTCTTCTCGAAGAAATAACGTCATTCGTCCTCCTCATATGATGGACCTCTCTGTTGTTGCAGTCGCACTTACTGATCAGGAACTAAGCTAACAGCGGGAAATTTCAACCTCTCTGCCAATGCATGACTCCGACGTCAGAGCAGGCTCGTCCAATCCAATTCCAAGTTCAACCCCTTTGGTTCCAAAGATCCAATACGGAAAATCCAGCTCTGTTCTAACCATTGGAGATGTTGTTCCCTGTCTCCTCCTCTAGGACTCATGGGCACATGATCAAGAATTCACCATTTCAATTCTGAAAATGTATGATTAAATTCCTGACAATGTTGAACTAAAGGAGCAGAAACTACTGCATTTCGTATTCGTGAAGCATGTTCCTGTAATCGAAGTCTAACCTTCCGAATAGTGCGTCCACTATTCGGAAGGTTAGACTTCGATTACAGGAACATGCTTCACGAATACGAAATGCAGTAGTTTCTGCTCCTTTAGTTCAACATTGTCAGGAATTTAATCATACATTTTCAGAATTTAAATGGTGAATTCTTGATCATGTGCCCATGAGTCCTAGAGGAGGAGACAGGGAACAACATCTCCAATGGTTAGAACAGAGCTGGATTTTCCGTATTGGATCTTTGGAACCAAAGGGATTGAACTTGGAATTGGATTGGACGAGCCTGCTCTGACGTCGGAGTCATGCATTGGCAGAGAGGTTGAAATTTCCCGCTGTTACCTTAGTTCCTGATCAGTAAGTGCGACTGCAACAACAGAGAGGTCCATCATATGAGGAGGACGAATGGCGTTATTTCTTCGAGAAGACAACAGAATGAACGAAGCTACTTAGGCCGGACGTTGAAGCTCCCGCGGTTGGACACTCTAATAAGATGAGTACAAGAGGTTGGCAGATTTTCAAGCGTTGAAACAGGGCCTGAAATAGGAGTGTAGCTCTAAACGCAGTACTGTGTTCGTTATGATCTGCAGATTTGAGTTATTGTGATATAGCATTAGGGTTGAATGCCATTATTTCACAATATTTTACACAGTGGTTAGGTTACCACATAATTGATTAAAAGGGAAGTTATGCTTCAGGAGGGAGTTCATCTCTCGTGGCAAAAACCTCAGACAAAAAATAGTGGTGTGTTAACAGTGTCAGTTACTTAAGATTCACTCAAGAGGTAGGGTGTTGTCATAGATTAGAGTGAAGGGTTTTGAGGTTAATATAGTTCACTTCTCTCTCAGCAGTCCCCCTTTCCCCCCCTCCTTTCTGCCTCCTTCAGTTCAGCAGGTCAAGGAGCACATAGCTCCTGTGCAACTGAGATAGTGGAGGTTGCGAGACTGAGGTTTTCTGACCACTTCCCTAGTCTCTCTCTTTGTCAACCTAATATTCCTCTCTTAAAACTAACAGCTATCTTGCTTTAGAGAATATATCTTGCTTTCTTTTAAAAACTGAAAAATTAACTATACTGATCTTAACACCCCCTGAAATACACATCCCCACCCACTTTCTGAAGAAAAGCTTTCCCCCCCCCCTTCCTCTAACTCACCCCATCTCTGCAAAGCAAGTCAGCAAAGCCAAATAGTGCATAGGAATAGTTTGAAATTATACGGTAGAAGAAAATATAGAAGAATGAAAGTTAAGCACAGGAATAAATGCAGACTTGCATATGTGAGTATTTTATGTTTGTCCAGCTTTCTCTAACTTAAAACATTTTTTTTTTAATTGGAAGCTAATGTAACTCATAGAAAAATGAAGTTAGGCTGCTTAGTTTTCTAAGATGGGATTTCTTTAATGTGTTCCATCTGCTGCCAGTAAAAAAAAACCCAGTAATAGCTCACTTAGTAGCTAAATCATTCTTAGATCATGAAGCTACATTTTTTATTAGTGCCTGGTTTTAAATATGCTTTACTAAGATTTTGTAGTAAATAGTCACAGTAAAGCTCTGTTCTAATCTGCTTTAACTTCTGTTTTCAGTCTTGTACTGTAGTTTGTGTCAGTAATAGAAGTTATCAGTGGCTATTGATCTCGGGTTGAATTTGTGATGTGTATAAACAGCATATAAATATTTTACATGAATCATTTTAGGGTATTTTTTATAATTTTAATTTACTAGATTTCATATATAGTCAGACTCCTTGCAGAATATATATATATATATATATATATATATATATATATATATATATATATATATATATATATATATATACACACATGTATATAAATTGCATTGTAAGAACTTTTCATACTTCCTCTTTCTAACACCTAGACTGCTTTTCCCTGCCCCCCCCCCCCCCGAGGAGGGGGCAGAGCTAGCAGGTCTAAGGAAAGCCAGCAAATCCCTATAAGGGGATAAGCCAGGTTAAGCAAGAGGAAAGGGGAATGTTCAAAGAAAAAGGATAAAAGTAAGATAGCCCGAGCAAGGGGCGACCTCATTTAATGCTGTTAGGCATGATGCTGTGAAGGTACCTGCTGTCTAGACAACGTATTACACAATAAATCTGCATCACAAATATTCCTCTCTGAGTCTTATTGGTCATATTGGCCATGGGGAAATTGGCTACAGGTAAAGGTCCTTGGTCCGATTCTTTTTAACATCTTTGTTAGTGATATAGTGGAAGGGCTATCGGGTAAGGTTTGCCTCTTTGCGGATGATACCAAAATCTGCAATAGAGTAGACACCCAGGAAGGTGTAGATAACATGAGGAGGGATCTAGCTAAGCTTGAAGAATGGTCTAGAATTTGACAGCTGGGATTTAATGTTAAAAAATGTAAGGTCATGCATTTGGGCTGCAGCATTCCAAGGGAGCAATGTAGTATAGGGGGTGAAGTACTTTTGTCCACTAAAGAAGAGCGGGACCTAGGCGTGGTTGTGTCTGATGATCTTAAAGTAGCTAAACAGGTAGAAAAGGCAACGGCAAAAGCTAGAAGGATGCTTGGGTACATACGGAGAGGAATGACTATCAGAAAAAAGGAGGTGATAGTGCCTCTTTATAAGTCTTTGGTGCGAACTCATTTGGAGTATAGTGTGCAATTCTGGAGACCGCACCTTCCTAAGGATGTGAACAGGATGGAGTCGGTGCAGAGGGTGGCTACTAAAATGGTTAGTGGTCTTCAGTATAAAGCATATGAGGACAGACTTAAGGATCTTAATATGTACACCTTAGAGGAAAGGAGGGATAGAGGTGATATGATTGAGACGTTTAAATACCTCCGTGACATAAATGTTCAGGGAGAGAGCCTCTTTCAATTGAAAGCAAGTTCTGCTATGAAGGGACATGGGATGAGGGTGAAGGGGGATAGATTTAGGAGTGATATGCGGAAATATTTCTTTACGGAAAGAGTGGTGGATCCGTGGAATAGTCTCCCAGTGGAGGTGGTAGAGATGAGGACAGTAACTGAATTCAAAAAAGCATGGGACCAACACAGAGGATCTCTAAAGGAAAAAAGGGACTGTTGTAGTTGTTGATATGGAAGGACAGACTAGATAGGCCATGTGGTCTTTTTCTGTCATCATATTTCTATGTTTCTAAATAAAAGTATTTCTAACAGGCTGCTTGGGCAGAATTTATGACACTACCTCTGCTTTTTAATTAGCATTGGCTTCTTATAGTGTACAGATTAAAATTTAAGATACTGATTCTCACTCACTGAGCACTTTGTACAGGTGATTCCAAGTTTTGTTGATTTGTTTTGTTCTTTACACTTTGTGTCATGCTCTCAGATCCTCCCAGCAGAATGTGGCAGACCAGAGGTTCACAAACTGTGAGTCACAACTCAAAATGGGAGTCACAGAATCATCATGGGTACATCAAAAAGTATTAAAATTGGTTCTAGTACAAAACAAATAAAATAAGATCATCATATTGGAACATCACCTGTGGTGTGAGGAAGATTTTAACATTTTCTTTCTTTTTTTTGACGCGTTGCCTTTATTGACTGTCTTCTCATCCCTTCCAGCTAGCCTCTTCCCTAAACCCTACATCATGCAAACATATGCACACAATAATGATCCCCTCTCTCACATTCACATTAAATAAAGCACTACTGAGAAACAAGATTCTGGGCTTGATGGGTCTTTGGTTGACGCATAATGGCTGTCATTCTAGCAGGCAAATAGTGGGGCTGTATGTGCCGGAGAGACGTGCAGCCACGCTATTCGAATGGACCATATGCTGCAAACCAGGCTCCCCGCATGTACAGGACCTCTGTGCAGGGAGCGCTGGATGGAGGCAGGACAAGGGAGGGTCTATGTACTGGGACGTACAGGGCCTATTCCTCGGAGGTGGAATAAGCGCAGGGCGCCCCTGAGATTTGGCCTGGCAGCTCCCACTAGGATATGTAGCCGCAGGAGGTAAGGCCCTGCCACCTGATCCCGGCCCTGGCAGACCCTTCCAGGGGTCGGGCGGTGGGGAAAAGATCTGTGCTGGTGAGTAGTGCTTTTGGCATTCCTGCTGGGTGTCCCGGTGTCATTGACAGGAGCATGCCGGGCTGTCTATGTGCCCAAACTTGCACCTTCAGGAATGTCTATCTCCCGCAGTGCAGAATTGAGTACGATGTGGCCCCGTTCATATTGTGGGCGTTATGACAGCCCAGACATGCCCCTTTGTGAATCAGGCTGAATGGCAATGTTCTTATACATTACTGAAAGTTTAAGAAACACAATGAATGTGCTACTTATTATATTGTTTGAATAATATTTTGCTTTGGTCACCGTTTGGAGTCAAGTGAACTTTCGACAGTTCAATTAGGGTCACCAAAGCACCAAACAAACAAATAACAGTTTTATTACAAAGATATCCACATAAAAACATAAATAGCCATGCAAAAAATTATAGCAATCAGCCCAACATGTTTCGGCAAAAGCCTCCGTGAGGGGCACATTATATATCCATGTCACAGGTATGATTAAAAAACTGTCCCATGCCAAAAAGTCCTACAAAGGTACAGTTTATAAAGTAAGCAAACATAGGTAAAACTATCAAATACAATAAAATGATATAAAGAGGACAATGCATTAAATATAATGAACACTGCAGACTAATCAAATCATTACATATAAATATAAAACAAACATAAATATAAATATATGTCAACACCCCCTAAAAAAAGACAAAAAAGAAAACACTTTTCTCTATAAAAGCTTAAAAACAAAACATTTCTCTTTTGCTTCAAAAGTATATGTTACATACAGATAAAGAGTACAGTGATGGAGGCCACTTTGGCCCCTGATAGTGCTAACTTGTATGCATTTGAAGATACTTTTTTGTGTGAGCATTTGTTTAAAGATTACATTGTGTTATCAAGAAAGTAGATTGATTACATCTTGATGCTGTGGAAAAGAAGTTCATCTGATCTGGAAAAAATTTATGAATGGTTGAATATCTGTGATGGTAATCGGAAATTTAAAATGGAAAAAAATGATTTTGTGATTTCTTTCTTAGATATATTGATTAGAAAAGAGAGTAATGGATTTTCCACCATGATTTTCCGGAAGCCTACTGACAGAAATAAGTTGCTACATTATGAGAGCTGCTATGTTTGAAGTCTTCAAGAGAATCTGCCAGTCAGTCAGTTTTTAAGGTTGAGAAGATTTTGTTCTTCCAAAAAGGAATTTGTAAAACAAGCAGATGAGATGAAAAGGAGTTCAGTGTTAAGTGCATTCAAAAGTCCTTACACAGAGCTTATGACTCAGACAGGGCCATGAAACACCCAAGGATGACCCTTCATGCCCAGTGTGCACTTTACAATTCCATATCAGGCAAAAGATATCAAACAGATTGTAAGGCGACATTGGTCTATTGTACAAGGCCTTGAATGTTTTAAAGATAAGTAGGTGTTGACTGCACACAGGAGGGGTCGTAATCTTAGGGATGCTCTGGTGCCTTCTGTACTACATTCTCAAAAGACTACTGACCAACCTTTTGGACATTTCAAATCTGGAAGTTGTACATTTTGCAGTCAAATGATTCAGACAGATTGTTATTGCTTATCTGAGATGGCTCCAGTTTGTCCACACCAAAGACTTGATCTCTTTTTTGAATTGGATGTATGATGTTAAACCATATAGAAACAAGTGTGGCATATGGTGTCTAGTCTATTTCTGTGGCAGAAGAGACCAATAATAGATTACCTTGTTAAAATCTGAGATTTCGAGGCGGTGATATGGAATAAGTAGATCATCAAGATATTCTGGGCATTACAAATATAATGCCCAATGGATCAACATTCTAAATTTTTTTTTTTTGCATCACAAAGAAGCTTGTGTTTCGGATGAGTTGAAGTCTTTTGATGGAAGAGTTTATTATGTAAGCAAGAATTCAAGAAAGCCTTGGAATAGTCTAAGGACTAAGGCATGAATATGAGGCATGATATAGTAAGCTCTCCCAGATAAAGCAGATTCCTTGCAGAGGCCTTCTTTACTAGAGATGAGATGTGGGATTCAAACTTCACAGTAAGAGTGAGCCAATGCATATATCTAGAGTTGAGGGAGTCAGTAAGGCAAATGGTCTTCTTCCTTACTGTCTCTGCAGGCCAGTCCTGTTACGAATGGGTTGTCAGCCCCATTCAGCAGCTGAGGACTGAGCATGACAGAGTCTTGCTGATGTATTATATGAGCTTACACCCACAGCACCAGACTCTAGTCTCTCAGTCCTCAGCAGCTGGGAGGAGCTTCTATTTGGTGGACTCCCTGGAAGGAGGATAGGAATAGTTTTAAAAAAACAGGGGGACAAGTAGCAGAGAACAAAATATAAGGGTGGATTGCTCTAGCAGGATGTTAATCCAGGGTGAAGGAGCAGAAAAGGCTGGGAGCACTCCCCTCCAGGGAAGGGTGGAGTGAGAAGGACAGCAGAGGCAGGGCCTGCCTCAGCACCAGAATATGAAAAACAGAGAAACTGCCCTGGGGGTGTAAGTGCCTGGCAGCCACAGGTCTCTCCTCCCTTCTTCCCAGCGGGATAGATAGAGACCAGTTGGCATTGAGGGCTCTGCCTATCCCCAGACCAGCAGACTTGTTGAAGAGCATGAGGTAAGAGTCTGCAGGATTCACGGTTCTCTTAGACGGCACAACAACGGCCGTTGGGGGGGGAGGGGCCACAGGGGAGCTGATCATAGGGATCGGTACAGTGAGCAGCTCTCCTCCACATTCTGTGGTATTCTTTACTGGTTTTAGGGACATTTTGTTAGCAGTGTAAGTGCATGCTCGGGATACCTGCAGCATGTGCACAGTGTGGGAGCAGCTGCAGATATTGTTTGGCGGGCCTGTGCCACACGTGCTTTTGACAGGGCAGTTAGCTGTAGTGAGGGTTCATGGCTGCATTCATGGAGAATGAGCAAACAGCTTCGGGGGGTGAGTTAACAAGGCCATCAGTTCCTGCAGGAATGGCGGGAACTGTGGCCATTTCACAGATAGCAGCCATTTCCCCCCCCCCCCCTCCCGCACAACAGGAGAAGCGGGGAAAAGGTAAAACGAAATCACAAAATACAGTAGAACAGTTTCAGCATCTCAATCAGTGATAACAGGGCTACAGGAGGTGCTTGAACCAGTTTTTTCTCCTTATTTTATTCTTTCTCTGCATAAAGCTTATTGCTTCAAAAGGAAACAGGCAGACTCTTTAGGTCCTCCTTGTAAACTTCCAGTTATACCAGTGGGAGATGCCATGCTGGAGGGAGACCCTAGGAAGGGACCTTCCCAAGAAGAGCACGGGGTAGATGATGGCAGCGAGTGGTTGGGTCATGAGTCCCCATGTACACATGCATCGGAGGTTTTTGGAGAAGACTCTTCTGAGCTTGCAGGCGACCCGTGGACCCTGGAGTTAGAGGAAGGAGAGATTGCCCCAGGGGAGGATCCTAATGTATTCTGAGAATTTCACAGAGAAGAGCTAGGGGCGCTCGTAGCTCATTCCCTATCGGCACTGAATAATGTACAGTCAGTGGCTCAGGCAGAGGAACCGCTTGAGGACCCCTGCTTCAAGGCTATAAAGGGGTGCAGGAATGCTTCCCAGTCCACAGAGTGATCAGGAAGATGATTGAGTCAGAATGGGAGTATCCGGAGTCTACCTTGAGGGGTAGCCGCCCCATGGGGCGTCTCTAACGATCCCACAGGAGGAACAGGACCTACTGAGGATGCCAAAGGTGGACGTATTGGTCTCAGCAGTGACCAAAAAGACTACCATACCAGTAGAGGAGTGGGGGCAGCCCTTAACCCTTTCAAGGCCTACTTTAAATTTTTAATCCACATTCTGCAGCCTGGTTAATTTTTGCATATTTCAGGAAAATTGTACCCGTCTTATTCAATATGTTCTAATAGTGATTTTCCTTCTGCTATGGTCATGTATTATATATACCATTTGATAGGAATATTTAGTCAGAAATTTGGATCCCAAGAGTTTTGGGCTCGGCCTGGAAAGGGTTAAGGATCTACAAGATCGGAAATTGGAGTCACTTCTTAAGCATGCCTTTGACTCTAGTGCCCTGGCACTGTAGGTCTCCATTTGCAGAGCCTATGCATCCATGGCCTCCATTCTTTGGTTCCAGGGATTGGCTCCCCCTGACCTGGAGGGCCAAGCGACATTGCGGGGGGGGGGGGGGCTAAGCTGGAATTGGCTGCTGCTTATATGGCAGATGCCTTCTATGATGTGGTTCAGGTGGCCTCAAAAACTATGGCTTCTGTGATTGTGGCAAGGCGGTTTCTCTGGCTTAGAAACAGGGCGGTGGATGCTTCTTTCAAATCCCGACTCAGTAAGCTCCCCTGCTCCCCTATAAGGGCAAGCTTCTCTTTTGGGAGGTGCTGGACAAGATTGTGAAGGATTTGGTTGACTCCTGCCGGAAGAGCTCCCTAAGGGTCCGAAACTGGGAGGTCTGCAGAGAGAACAAGCCAGAGATTTCCAGACGTTCTGGGCAATTCTGTTTGCACCTTACCAGAGGGCACGCTATGGAGCTACGGGCAGCCCTTTCGGGGGCCTGAGGTTTCAGACGGGGCTATTCCCTGCCCAGCAAGCCCCAGTCAAGAAACCCCAATGAAGCCAAACAGGCCCAGATGGAGGTGGCAATTGGGGAGCAGTTACAGCAGTTTACAACCAACCAATGGGTCTTGAAAATAATCCATGAAGGATATGTGCTGGAGTTTTCAAGACCCCTGCCTGAAGCATTTGTCGCCTCACCATGCAGGGCACTGGAGAAGAGGGAAGCGGTTTGCTTCACTCTTCGGCGGTTATTACAACTGGAGGCGGTAGTACCTGTGCCCTTAGACTAGTGTGGGTCCAGTCAGTATTCCATTTATTTCATAGTGCATCCTCGATCTCAAGTACGTGAATCGGACCTTCAGAGTGGCACACTTTTGCATGGAGATGTTGCATTCAGTAATATTGGCGGTGAGGCAGGGCGAGTTCCTGTCTGTGCTTGATCTTACAGAGGCCTATCTGCACATTCCTATCAGACCGGATCACTAGCAGTTCCTGCGGTTCGCTGTGCCCATGGGACATTTCCAATTCAGGATGCTGCCCTTTTGTCTGGCCACTGCACCGCACACATTCAAAAAAGTTATGGTGATGGTGGTGGTGGCAGCGGCTTTGAGGCAGGAAGGGATTCTGGTGCACTCCTATCTGGACGATTGGCTTATTCGAGTGAAGTCAGAGGCAGAAACATATGTCGCTAAGTGGCGAGTGCAGGAGTTTCTGCAACAGCTGGGCTGGGTGGTCAACCTCACTAAGAGCCAGCTTCACTCGGTACAATGTCTAGTGTATCTTAGAGCCCTATTCAATACGGCAGCAGAGTGTGTAGTGCTACCCGAGGTCAGGGTGCGTAAGATCTTGGTGCAGATCCAGAGGTTTCTGCATATGAAGTCACCAATAGCATGGTACTACTTGCAGCTGCTGGGCTCGATGGCAGCAGCCTTAGACCTGGTACCGTGGACCAGGGCCTATATGTGACCACTGCAACAAGCGCTCCTCTCGCAGTGGTCTCCTCAGAGATACACGTTATCTCAAAGGTTAGTGTGTCCAGAGAAGGTGAGAACAAGTTTGGAGTGATGACTGGAGCCCACTCATCTAAGGGCAGGCATTCCTTTGGAGCCACCACAATGGATCTTAGTGCACTCTGACCAACACGGATGCCAGCCTCTTCAGCTGGGGAGCACACAGGGATGCTGGTCCCCAGAAGAAGTCACTTGATCGATCAACTGACTCAAAATGAGGGCAGTCTTCTTGGCGCTGCAGAGCTCCCAGCATCTGATAGTAGGGAAGGCAATTCGGATCTTCTCCAGCAATTCAATGACGGTAGCCTATATCAACCGGCAGGGGGGGACACAGGAAGTGCTACCCTGGTGAACAAGAGTCAGAGTTCCTGCCATGGGCAGAGCAACATCTAGTGGCCCTGTCAGTGGTTCACGTCACTGGGAGGGACAGTGTTCAGGCGGACTACCTCAATTGACACATGTTGGATCCCAGAGAATGGGAGCTCAACACAGCATTGTTCCATGACATCATGGTGCATTGGGGGAAGCCCGTCATGGATCTCATGGCCACTCTGACCAACACCAAGGGGTTCTTCAGCAGGTGCAAGGAACACATGTCGGAGGGGCTCAATGCTCTGGCTCAAGCTTGGCCAGTAGAGGGGCTCCTATATGTTTTTCCACCATGGTGCTTGTCGGCCGCTTACTGCAGCGGATAGAGGCGCATAACGGGCTAGTGATTCTCATAGTACCAGATTGACCTCAGAGACTATGATATGCGGTTCTCACTCATCTCCTGTTTGATCGCCTTGGAAGCTACCTGACAGGATCAACCTGTTAGGACAAGGGCCGGTACTGATTCTGCAGGTGGATTGATTCTCGCTTATGGCTTGGCTCTTGAAAGGGCGAGGTTGCGCCGCTGGGGTTACTCCACAGCGGTCATTGCTACCATGCTGAAGTCTAGAAAGCCATTGACCACGCTAGCCTATGTCAGAATATGGCCCATATTCAAGGGTTGGTGCACTACCAAGGACGTGAGCCCGTTTGCCTGCTCACTCCCAGACATATTGATGTTCCTCCAAGATGGACTCGAGAAGGACCTGGCCCTCAACTTCCTGAAAGTGCAAGTGGCAGCATTAGCCTTCTACTGGGGGCGAGTGCACGGTCACTTGCTGGCAGCATATCCAAATGATCCAATTCCTTAGAGCAGTGAGGCTTGTATGTCCTCTCTTCTGGCCGGTGATTCTTCCATGGGATCTGAATTTGGTTCTTGAGGCACTGGCGGGGACACCATTTGAGCCTGTCTCAGCTGGACAGTGAAAAAGATAGACAGGAAGAAAATTGATGCCTTTGAATTATGGTGCTGGTGGCGAATACTGTGTATACCATGGACTGCCCGAAGAACAAACCAGTCTGTACTAGAGGAGATCAAATCTAAGCTTTCTTTAGAAGCTCAGATGACAAGACTTCGACTTTCATACTTTGGACACATCATGCGGAGAGAGAGAGAGATCATTAGAGAAAGACATCATGCTTGGAAAGATAGAAGGTCAACGCAAAAGAGGAAGGCCAGCAATGAGATGGATCGATACAATAACAGCAGCTACGGGTACCAGTCTGTCAACAATAAGCCGCCTGACTGAAGACCGAACACAATTTAGGATAGCTATCCAGAGGGTCGCCATGAGTCGACTCCGACTCGACGGCACTTAACAACAACAACAAGGATATCCATAAGAGACCTCACCCTGAAAACAGTTTTCTTGGTGGCACTCTGTTCCGTGCAGAGGGCCTCTGATCTCCAGGTGCTTTGGTATAGAGAACCTTTTCTGCAGTTTACCAAGGAGAAAGTGGTTCTGCAGCCTATGCCGCCCTTTTTGCCAAAGATGGTGTCTCGCATTCACTTGAATCAACATATTTTGCTGCCTACCTTCCCAGATCTCGGGAGATCCGAGGGGGATCAGCAACTTCGTAGGCTGGATCTCCATAGAGTTCTGTGGAGATACATCAAGAGGACGGAGTCTTTTCATAAAAAGGACCAGTTGTTTGTCCTTTTTGGCAGTCCTCACAAGGGGGACGCGGCCTCCAAGGCCTTAATCACCTGTTGGGTAAAGCAGGCCATCTGTGCAGCATATGCAGCATGCAGGAAGGTTCTGCCCTTAGGGCTATGGGCCCATTCGACCCGAGGCCAGGCGACGTCCTGGGCGGAACACTGTCTGGTTCCCCAGTGGACATTTGCAGAGTGGCAGCATGGTCATCGTGTCACACTTTCTCAAAGCATTATCAGCTGGATGTGCATGCAGCAGGGGACGCATTCGTTGGAGCCTTGGTACTTCAGGCCAGACTCACAGGTCCCTCCCATGATTAGGTACTACTCTGGTATGTCCCATTCATAACTGGACTGGCCTGGAGAGATGATAAGGAAGGGGAAATTAGATCTTATCTGCTAATTGTCTTTCCTTCCGTTTCCTCCAGGCCAGTCCAGGGCTTGCCCAGTTATGCTTCTTCTGGTTCCACCCTGGTTGAGATGAAACCCATCTGTTCGGAAAAGCCCCTCCCTTCCCCAGAATGTTGCCCAGTTCCTAACAAATCCAAACCCCTCTTCCTTGCACTATCATCTCATTTATGCATTGAGACTCCGGACCTCTTCCTGCCCCTTGGATCCTGTGCGTGGAATGGGAAACATTTCTGAGAAAGCTATCCTGGAAATTCTGAATTTCAACTTGCCTAAAAGCCTAAATTTGGCCTCCAGAACCTCCCTCGCACATTTTCCTATGTCATTGTTACTAATATTTATTAAGACAACAGGCTTCTCCCCAGAACTGTCTAAAACCTTGTCTAGGTGGTGCATGAGGTCCGCTACCTTTGCACCAGGCAGGCATGTTGCCAGGCAAACCTCATGTCCACTAGCCACCCAACTATATCTATATGCCTTATGATTGAATCGCCAACTATAATGGCCATCCTAACCCTTCGCTCATGGGCACATGGCCCTGGAGAAACCACCTCGGTGCAAGGGGGTTTTACATCACCTGGAAGACAGGTCCTAGCTACAGGATCACTTTCAGCCACACCAAGGTGATGCTCTCCTTTCACGTGACCTCTCTCCTCCATGGCAACAGAGAGGCTGCCAGACTGGAGGTGGGACTTCAGTACTACGTCCCTGTAGATCTTGTCTGTATACCTCTCTGTCTTCCTTACGTCCTCCAAGTCTGCTACTCTAGCTTCCAGAGATTGGACTCATTCCCTGAGAGCAAAATGCTCCTTGCACGTAATGCACACGTAAGACCCCTCACCAACAGGGAGAAAATCGTACATGTGACACTCAGTGCAAAAGACTGAATAGCCCTCATCTTGCTACTGCATCTTAGTTTTAAGGATTTCTTTTGATATTTTATCTAGATATGAGAAACAGTGAATGCCAGAACTTTGAAATATGGCCAGAGGTGAAAGATTAAACAAAGTTGGTGTTAGGATGGAGCCCAGTGGGACACTGCAGGGCAGGGAGAAGGAAGGGGAGCACCTACCATCCTAATTAATGCTAGAGGAGCATCCCACAATATATAACTTAAACTGGCTATGTGTGGTTTCTACCCACTTAGCAATGGGTACAATGTATTCATAGCCCAGACCACATTAAGCCTCATATCTGGACATTTCCATTCAGCTGCAAACTCCCTATGCTTGTGCAAGGGAAAGGCTCTTGGAAAACTGCTGATTCCCAGGAAAATCAATCCCTATGATTTCTCAGATATCTTCAGGGTTTAAATGATATAAGAACTAAGTGGACATAGTTCCTCTATTTTAAAAAAAAAAACTGAAGACTGAGGCATCTTCACGGGCCATACTGTCCTCTCCACCTTCTCTGATATATTCCCCTCTCTGTCAGAGAATCAACCCGCCAGGGAGAGTCAGGGTGGATACAAAGTGTCCAAAATGCAATAGCCAGGCATCCTGAGGGACCCTCCCCCAACGAAAACATGCTGGCTGTGGCTGATCTGGAGGGCTCTGTTCCTCATCTTGCCATAGGTAAATATGCACTTCTGGACTCAAAGGTCTTCCATTCACTTCAGCTTCTCCTAAGGATAAGGCTTCTCCTAAGGCTAAGGCTTCTGTAATTTTTTTAAATGGCTAGCCAGTGGGACCAGCTCCTGCATGCAGTCTCCCTCTTCTCCTGAAATACTGTCACACCAGATACCGAAGGAACCAGCAACTCTGTCTCTGGGTACCTTAGACTGCACACTGATATTCTCTCTCTGAAACCAACATCCATGTGGCTGTAGGAAGGCTAGGGCCGTGGCACTTAGAGGAGGAGTGGTAGGAACTTCTAAGCTGCAGGGCATGCCTGCTGAAACTGTCGAGTGCATTTTTTTTTGTTAACTTTATGCAGCAGGCAGTATGGGCATTCCCTAAGAAGGGAGTCTCAGTGTGAAGTCTGGCCTGAAACAAAAGAAGTCCTGAGAAGTTGGTTTCCTAAGGATAGGGAAGATCGACCACCGGTGATGGTCACCCATACAACCCACTTGCTCTGCCACAGGAGCTTTCTCTTCTTCCTTGCTGCATGAGTCTTGAATTTCTGTCCTCCACTGGAGACAGATAATACTGACTAGCGGCTTCCCAGCTGCATCAGTAGTTTTGCTTTGTTTCCATCTCCTAGCAGGAGGCACATAATACATTTGTCTGGCCTGGTTTGACATGGATGATGAAAAGAAATAATGTATAGAATTGAGTTGCTTTTAAAGGGACCTCAAGTAGATCATTAAGGAAAACATAATCAGGGTTATATTAATGCCTGAATTAAGGTGTCCTATAAAAATTGATTCTGAATATGACCTGTAATTTTGTGCAATTTTCTGCAATATTCCTCGATCGTTGTAAATGGGTCAAGGTCGTGATCATGAATTACAGTATTTTTATCTTTATCTTAAACCAACAATCTGCTTCTCATTCTCTGCCTATATGCTTGCAATGTCTCAGCTGTGGATGTGTATTCAGTTTGTGGTTTTGTTTTGGAAAATTGTATGAACATAAAAAGCACACACTAAATCGACTTTATACGCATAAAACCTCCAAATTAATGTGTGTAAAGTTAAGAATGTAAGATATGGCATACTGGGTCAGACCAAGGGTCCAGCAAGCCCAGTATCCTGTTTCCAGTAGTAGCCATTCCAGGTATGAAATATTTGTCAGGTTCCCAAAGGTATACACTTCCATGTTGCTTGTTCCAGGGGTATGCAGTGGATTTCTCCAGTCCACTTTAATAATGGTTTATGGACTTTTCCTCCAGGAACTCGTACAAACCTGTTTTGAATCCAGCTAAACTAACAGCTTTTACTACATCCTCTGGTAACAAATTCCAGAGTTTGATTATATGCTGAGTGAAAAAATATTTTCTATGAATATCTTAAATGTGCCACATTGTAGCTTCATGTGTTAAAACATTTCCACTTGGGTTAATAAAATGTTACAAATATTCATTTCTGAAACAAACTGAAACAATATCTAAAAGAATCTGGGAGTGTCTAGTCAAAGAATTAAAAAAAAATACGAAAACAAACAAACCTTTTTTAGTTCACATCCCCTACTCTCAATCTATCAATTTATGTTTATCTTTGCTCCCGCATTTATGTCTTTCACCTATTGTTCATCATGTCTCTACCCATTATTTCTCCCATCCTTCTTTCACCACCACAAGTCCTTCTTATACTTTAGTCTCTCACTCTTTCACCCCCGTCCCCTGGTCTTTTTCTCTTGCTATCCTGGCTTGTCTCCCTTCTTCTGTTATAGTCCATCTCCCCTAACACTTCAGCCTCAAATATTCCTGTCTCACTGTCCCACTCTCCTAGCTTGTTTCCTTCTTTCCCTCCGTCTCCTCTTCCTTTTAACCTTTCCCCATCTACTCCCTCAGTTTATCTTTCCTCCCTCTCCGTCAGTCCTCCCTTTTCTCAGCTGTTCTTTCAGATCTTCCTAAACTGAGTAATTCTGACATTAGAAGAATAAGCAGATGTGGGCTCAAAAGCTCCCATATGATAACATATTTAGATAATTTTATGCTAGTCCAATTATAGGTATCACAACCTACAGATAATTTTGTATTTAGACAGTGAAATTCACATGGCAGAATTTACAATGTTTCTGAGGCTGCGATAGAAGCCATTGATAACAACAATATACTGTAAGTAAATGCTTGAACTGGCCAATATTTTGCTGGCTTTGGCCATTTTTGGTGAAGGGAAGTTGGTGGCTGGCAGAACCTTTAAAGTGGCAATGTAGGTGTTGGTATTCTGCCAATTGCCAATTTCCATGAATTTGCTCTCCCATCCTTGTGGACCTCTTCTTTAAATGGGTGCCAGCCCAAGGCCCAACCGCAGCAGCAATGAAAGTGACGTGTTATGAAGGTGCATGTTCCTCACTCCTAGGCACTGTTTCTTCTATAGAAGTCAGAAGGGGACAGGGCCATCATGTGACATAGGAATGGAAGAACATACAGTGACTCGGGGATAGTACAAGTGTATTAGGAACCCTAGGTGAAATTTCAGCTTTGCACTCGCTCTCAATTAGCTTTTAGACCCCTAACACTCCCCATGATTTTGGTTATTAAACTCAGTTGTAATCATCTCAATATCACCTCTCCAAGAACAATCCTATGGAAATGCAAATGTGGACATCATACTTTTCAATACTGAATTTTATTTTGTAAATAATGAGGAGATTTCAAAAGGCCACTTACAAGGATAAATGGATTATTTGCATATTCCTGCAGGTAAAAGTATGCACTGACTGAATTTGTGAGCTGCCAAGACCCATTGCTTTTCTTAGGCTATAGCTGCTCTTTGCTGCCCCTCCCTGCCAGAAGCTGCTGCCCTAAGCGACCATCTAGAGCAGTGTTTTTCAACCTTTTTTGTGCAAAGGCACACTTTTTTCATGAAAAAAATCACGAGGCACACCACCATTAGAAAATGTTAAAAAAATTTACCTCTGTGCCTATATTGACTATATATAAAGTAATTCTCTTGAATAGGAATCAAACACTCACACCAACCCCCCTCCCCTGCTGGTTCACTCACACCATCGCCCGCCCCCCCTTGCTGGTTCACTCACACCACCCCCCCCCTCCACTGCTGGTTCACTCACACTCCCCCCCCCCCTTGCTGGTTCACTCACACTCCCCCCCCCCCCTTGCTTTATTGCAGCTAAAGTTAATTTGAAAAGGAAAGACAGCCTGTGAGGAGCCCGCCCCCATGACATCACTTCCTCGGGCTCTGCATGATCGGAGGGCTCCTGACACAGTTTCTCTTTAATTTTCAATGTAAGTGTAGTGCAGCCGCTGCTCTGTACAAAGCAGAACCAGCGGCTGCACTGCTATAGGGAATCGCGATCGCGTTTGCGCCGCGGACTTCGGCACAAAAGCCGTTTTTTTGCTCTGGCCGCTCCCGATCTTGCGGCCAGAGCAAAAAACCGGCTTTTCAATGGCCGGTTTTACAACTGTGCTGGCAGCCGGCCTGGCCATGGAAAAACCGGCCAGGCTGGCTGAAAACCGGCCGGTTGGCAACCCTAATTTGTGAGCCGAGGCCACATGTTACGGATGAAATTGGAATTTTTCCCACGGCACACCAGACAATATCTCACGGCACACTAGTGTGCCGTGGCACAGTGGTTGAAAAACGCTGATCTAGAGATGCTTAGTGGCTCACTTCCTAGCCTTATATGCCTCACAGTTTGTCATTGCCGGTGATGCCATTGCTGCAGTTATGCCTCATACTAACACCAAGAAGGCACTGGTGTAACTTTCACTGAGCAGCAGTTACAACCCCAAAACAGTATTGGCACTGCCTTGGGCTTCAGAGAAGATAATGCAATAACCCTGTCGAAAGGTGGTAAAGAAAAAATCGGAGGTAAAAGTAAAGTAAGCCTGTGCAGTGTGACAGTTCAATCATGAACAGCAGTGGTGGGCCTCTGAGAAGGCTGAGGGACCTGTATGGAGTGACCATGGTTAAACACAAGCTTCAGTGAGAATGAGGAGGCCAGATTTCAACATGGAAGAGGGTCTAGATGTTAGTTCAAGTACTGATATCATAAAAAGCAAAACTGAAGATGGCAAGACCTGAAGTGACCTGCAAGTGGAGTTCGTGGAGGCCAATCACTAATACATTCGGGGTATGCTGGGGAGAATATAGAATGCTGGGAAAGGGATCAAAGATGATATGCAGAGAAAGTTATTTGCATGTAAGAATTCATATGTGCATTTACCCATAGTAACACAGCAGATGATGGCAGGTAAAGACTGAAATAAACCATCTGGACTGCCCAGTAAGGCGGTTAGAGTTGTATCCAAGTGCATGGAAGATGGGCCATTTTGATCTTTATCTTCCAGAATTCACCATGCTATTATATCTGCTTTAAGGAGAAAATGGCAAAAGGTTGGCGACAGGTAGAAATTGTGAAAGTCCTGAGTATTCGGTTGAGGGAAAGAAAAACTGCTGGACCTGATATTCAGCTGCAGTGGTCAGCTTCTTTTAAAGCCGCTGAAAGTGAAACCAAATATTCAGTGCAAATCTGCATAAAGTTAGGACAGCCATTAACCTGGTCTAACTTTATGTGGTTTAGCTATCCAGTTAGTGGCTAAATATCCCTGTTAAGCGGGCAGCAGCCAGGACCACTCACAGGCTACCTTGGAATTAACCGGGCATCTTTCCTGAGGTCTGTGGGGATATTCAGTGGCAGTTTCTGGATAGTGTTGCTGAATATAGTGCTTGTCGGGTTTTATACAGTTTACAGGTGCTCCAAACAACATAAACTTGTTTTATGTAAACTCTGATTGCCTTTGCTGTCATTGAGTCATTTGTTATCTGTAAACCGCACTGATTGAAAAGAGCGCGGTATAAAAGAAATTTTTAAATAAATAAATAAAATAAAATAAATAAATATCAACTCCACTGGTTGTTTTTCCAAAACTGGTAAGCCTGTACTGTGTGCTTCTCAAGCAGGTTATTTACTAACGGTGTGCAATAACACTCTTAAGATTTATTATATACCATTTTATGCAATGGGCCCTGCTACAAGTAAAAGACCTTAAGGCTCACTATTAATAAAGGAGCCCTTCAGAAAATACACAGCGCACTACACACATGCAGCATGTTCCTGAGTGACTAAGGTGGGGGATAGGAGAATTTACTCTTTTGAGGGGTAGGGAGCGGTTTGAAAATAGCCCTCCTTCTGGTATGAGAAGTAAGCCCTGTCCTTAATCTTTCTAACCCTCTTCAAACGCAAATGCTTTTAATCACTCTTTTCCTTCTTGGAAAGCATAATCGAACTATGGCTCAGACTTCTGGTAAATCAGTTTCATCTCAATCAAGAAGGAAGCCGATGTTTTCTTTCTTATTTTTTTTAAATGTATGGTGAACATAAAATGCTGCTCTGGCTCCTTTACAGCGGATAGGATTTCCCCTGAAACCCCGCTGATATAGTCTGGATCACATGACAAGGCAAACATCATGGATTCAAAGCCTACCGCAGAAAAATCAGCAGGGAAGTGAAGGGGCTAAACGTGGGATATGATGAGACGTTAGAATTTTGTTTGTGAGTTTACTTGCAAGATATGTTATCCACCCTAAGTCAGTTAGTGCCTGAATCTGAGGCTACAACGAAAATCTCCACTGCTGCTTCAAACTTGCAATAAAAACCTCACTACTGAAAAACCAAACTTAAAAGAACATCTGGAAGACTAAATTTCCACGTTTTCGCAGTTTCCAAACCAAACATGTCAGAGGCTGCAGTGGAAAGCATTAAAACTGATTTATTATCAAAAGAGAAGGGCACCATAGAAGAGAAGAGGTGGAAATATGAAAAATCTGGAGATACGGTAAGGATTTTGCACAAAACGCTGAGTTGTGATTTAGAAATTTCGGGGCTGTCTCTTCATTGGGTTAGACATGGAGTTAAGATGCATATTGTATATCTGTTCACAACTGCAATCCTGATTAAAGCTACTTTTTGGAAAAAGACGTAGCATTTTGGACCGTTTCTTAGCCTTCTAGATGTTCATGGAAGTTCAACTAAAAAAAAAAAAGGAAAAAAAATTATACTAAAAGTAGAAATAGTTGTTAAAGAGTTAAATGATCGCTATGTGTGGGAGAGGTTTCACAAAGGTTTTGCGTCTGAAACGCTGCTGAACTGAAGCCTTACTTTATTGATGAGTTGGAACTTGCATATTTTAGCGAGAAGGTTCTGCAGGCGTATTGGTATTTAACAGAGAATGATATGAAACACGTTTATTTTGCCTATGCTTGACAGGACTGGAGGAAATTGTGAGGCACAATCACCAACAAGCTACAGAAAGAGGCTGCTATTGGTAAACTAGAATATTTATGTCTAGAAGTCGCTCTTGTTTGCACTACATACAGCCCCTTAAAGTATGATGTGAAGTTGTAAACTCTCTAAGTAACTCTCGTCTTTACTGTGGAAACTGGTAATGATTGAAGGCTTCCCTCCCTTAGGAATTAACCCGCTACGTCCCAAACAGGACTCAGTTTCAACAGACGTAATGAAAAATAATTCCCGTCCGAAGAACTGATCGTCTCTTCGTCTGTAGCTTTTTTTTGTTGTTGTTTGTTTTGTGAGGGGTGGGTTTTTTTCTAATTACCTGTTTTAAAGCAACAGTACTGGACTGTTTCTTCAACATGTCAGCTTGTCATTTTTGGGACTCATGACTTCGTTTATGTGTCTTTTCTCCTTCGTCCTTTTTCGTTTTAACATTCTGTCTATGAAACATGTTTTCACATCTTTAATAGAATAAAAGGTGTGCGCTTTTTAATCTGGTCTTGTTCTGTTTTCATAAATCTTTGCTGACTTCATGTTACTATCCATTGTTTAGGCGTTAATGCAACAATTAGCAGAGCAGTCTGAGATTTATTCATAGTGATGTGTGTGGCTAACTAAAAGGAACTTTCAGAATATTTAAACTCTGCCCACATTTTGAGTTTATTTTTTGACAGCTGCAAACCTTCTTAAGCAGTGCTATTCAAACTTTTATTCGGTATGACCCCCAGATGATTGTTAAATCAAAATAGCAGGTCTCCAGCGTCCTTCCCCCTCATCTAAACAGGAAAGCAGCCACAGCGGTGGTAGCAGCAGTTAGCACAGGGTATATGTCAGTGTGTGCTTATAGACCCCAGTACTCAACATGGGATTCCAGCCTAACGGGAAGGGGACAAAGCCCTGTGAATATTCACAGGCCACATGCTGACTTGTAAAGCATAAGTCACAGTGAAGGTCCAGAGAGAAGGGAAAATGGCCATGTTTCTGTGACTCCATCCACTAATGATGTGACCCCAAGTTTGAGAACCACTGTTCCTGAGAAGTTTCAAATTTTATTAATTTTTTTCCTTCCTCCTTAAGGTTGTTGCTTGTCTCTGGCCTGCTCTCCCAGCCAGTCTCTGCATGAGACCACCCATTCCCCACTGATTAGGTGGTGTGTTTTTTTTTTTTGTTTTAAATAACCCTATTGCTGTCCTCTGCCTCTTTTCTTGGGAGGGACACTTCACCTAACGTCCTTCTCAAGAGACGTTTGGATGGTGTCGTCACCGACGGAGCCCTGCACGGGAATGCTCCCCAGCTTCCAAAGGAAGCTTTTGGGAGGCACCCTGCCCATGCACACCTGCCTTTCCGCCTGCCGCGGTGCCATCTTCTCCAGTCTAATAACATAGCTGGAACAAAAAAGCAACTCCCCAGGGAGGCGGGAGAGTTGTGAGGTCTTAGTCCTGCTGTTTTTGGACAACACGTGCTACAGGTTAGTACTTGTGCGTTCTCCATGAACAAGCAGGAAATAAGTCTTCACCTATGGGACTCCCAAGCTGTAGGCTACCAGAACCCAAGGAAATCAATAGCCCAACAGGAGCAACCAAACTCGAGAACCTGGAAGAGCAGCAAGGTAGTCCCTTGAGGGACTTAACTGATTCAGTATCAGCAGTCATCGACCCTGAGGGGTTTTAGCAGGTAGCCTGGATGAACAGAAGGACCGCCCCCCCCCCCCCCCGGAGAGCCTGCTGGTTTCCCCTCTTCACCGGCTCCGCTTTGCAGAGCTGCAGCGAAGGGACAGTGTTTCGCTTTCACGTGGCTCTGTTAAAGCTGAGCCCGCAGTGCTGATGGGAAACAGGATTTCCTGTTTCCCATTGGTGCCGCGGGCTCAGCTTTAACAGCTGTGGTTAAGGGAAACACTGTCCCTTTGCCACAGCTCTGCAAAGCAGAGCCAGCGAAGAGGGGAAACCAGCAGGCTTTCCAGGGGGGGCCGCGGGGCTCCTCATTCTGCCGCTGCCGCCACTGGAATGACAGCAGCAGTTGCTGCTTACACCAGAGTTTGTGGGGGGGGGGGGTTTGTTTGTTTGTTTGTTTTTTAAGGTTGAGTGAGGCAGTCTTTTTGGGGGCAATTTTGCCGCCTCCAAAAAGTTGCCGCCTGAGGCCACCGCCTCACATGGCCTCATTATAGAGCCGCCCCTGGTAACTGGCTCCTATCCCATGACTTTTTAATTTCGCCAAAAGTCTCTCATGAGAGGGACCTTGTCAAAGGCTTTCTGAAAATTCAGATATAGTATATCAACTGACTCACCTTTGTCTACCTGTTTATTTACACTTTCAAAAAAATATAACAGATTAGTAAGACAAGATCTTCCTTGGCTAAAGCCATATTGGCTGTCTCCCATTAAGCTATGACTATCTACATGTTAGTAATTTTGTTCTTTATAATGGTTTCTACCACTTTTCCCGGTACTGACTAGGCTCACCGGTCTAAAGTTTCCCAGATCACCCCTGGAACCCTTTTTAAAAACTGGTGTTACATTGGCCATCCTCCCAGTCTTCATGTATTACAGAAGATTTTAATGATAGTTCACAGATTACTAATAGTAGGTCTGCAATCCTATATCTGACTTCTTTTAGCACCCTTGGATATATACCTTGTGGTCCAGGTGATTTGCTACTGTCAGTTTATCAAATAGTTCTGATACGTCTTCCCGGTGTATCGCTATTTCTTTCAATTCTTCTGCGGCATCACCTTTTAAATACCATTTCAGTCATGGGTAAAATCTCTATATCTTCCTCAGTAAAGACCGAAGCAAAGAATTCATTCAGTCTCTCCATTATGGCCTTGTCCCCTCTTAATGCTCCTTTTTACCCCTCTTTACCCCTCTATCATCTAATGGGCCAACTGGCTCTCTCAGGTTTTTTTGCTACAGATGTACTTGTAAAAGTCTTTATTATGCATTTTCAACAGCAAGCTTCTTCTCAAATTCTATTTGCCTGCCTTATCAATGCCTTGCATCTAACTTGCTAGTACTTATGTTTCCAGTTTTTGTCATTTGGCTCCTTTTTCCATTTCCTGAAAGATGCTTTTGTGGCAGAAGCCTTTCGGACCTAACCTTTAAACTATGCTGGCAGTTTTTTGGACTTCCTTCCACTTTTCTTAAAGCGTGGAATACAGCTGGTCTGGGCCTCCAAGATAGAATTTTTAATCACCCAAGCTTGATGTAAATCTTTAACATTTTGCAACTGCTCCTTTTAGTTTTTTCTAAACTATTTTCCTCATTTTATCATAGTCTCTCTTTTGAAAGTTAAAAGGTAGCAATGTGGATTTCCTTACCGTCCTTCCTCCATTTATTAAATCAAACGTGATCATGTTGTGACCACTATTGCCAAGTGGCCCCAACACCCTTATCTCTTGCACCAGATCTTGTGTTCCACTAAGGACTAGGTCCAGAATGGCTTCTCCTCTAGTCGATTCATGAACCAACTGCTCTAAGAAGCAGTCATTTTTCATCTAGAAACTTTATCTCCCTAGCATGTCCTGCTGTGACATTGATCCAGCCGAAACCGGGGTAATTGAAATCACCCATTATTATTACTGTACTGTAACTTTTGGTAGCTTCCCTAATTTCTTTGAGCATTTCATCATCCATTTGTTCACTCTGGCCAGGTGGTTGATAGTACGCTCCCACTGCTATCACCCTTCCCCTTCCCTTTTTTACATGGGCCTTTGTCTTCCCTTACCTAGATGATTGGCTAGTAAGAGGAGACACAGCCTCAGAGATGCTGCAGGCCACAGGCCTCACCATCAAGGTTCTAAAACAGCTGGGATTGATGATAAATCACCCACTCCTTCTCAAGACATGGAGTACATAGAGGCTTGCTTGGAAATCCTCCAGGCCAAGGTTTTTCTTCCCCTGGACAGGGCGGATCACCTCATGGTCCTAGCAGCAGAGGTACAACACTGCCACACAGTGTCAGCACGGTCCATGCTTCGTCTCCTCAGCCACATGGCCTCTATGGTCCATGTGGTCCCCAAAACCCATCTTCACATGTGGGTGGCTGTGGTACCTCTGATCACTGTGGACCCAGGCCACAGGCCGGCTCCAGGGCAGTCTCTGTGTCCCATAGCTGGTGGAGTCACTCACTTGGTGGCAGGCTACACAGGACCTGCACCAGGGCATGCCCTTCCAGCTCCCGAGCCCCCAGAGGGTTTGCACAAATGATGCTTCCCTACTGGGCTGGGGTTCCCACTGCAAGGAGCTGCGTACCCAGAGGGTATGGTCATCAGAGGAAAGCCAGCAGCATATTAACCTGCTGGAACTTGGGGCTGCCTTCCTTGCACTAAAGGCTTTCCAGCACCACCTGCAGCACCAGTCAGTGCTTGTCCAGATGGACAATCGGGTCACGATGTTCTACCTGAACAAGCAAGGGGGCACAGGCTCCTACTCCCTATGCCAGGAGGCAGTAGTCCTTTGCTCGTACACGGGCAGGACACCTTCTGGGCTAGGGCCTGGCAGACAAACTGAACAGGGTCCTCCAACCACATGAGTGGCACCTGGACCTCAGGGTGGCACAGCGGCTGTTCAGGTTGTGGCTCACCCTGAACCTTGACCTTTGTCATCCCTGCCAATGCTCAATTACCATGTTTCTGCTTACATGATTCTGGTGGCTCCGAGGTGGGCCAGGCAGCCTTGGTTTCCCCTACTGCTTCGTCTCTCGATGGAGTCACTGGTCTCTCTCTCGGGAGCTCCCCGGGACTTTTGACCCAGGAGGAGGAGGGTTTGATCCACCACCTCAGTCTGGGATCCTTGTCCCTCACAGCATGGCTGCTGAACGGGTCGCCTTAGCACCCCTCAACCTCCCCAGGGAGGTAGAGGAAGTTGTCTTGGTCTCTCACAAGGACTCCACGAGCTGGGCCTATGCCTTCAAGTGGTGCAGATTCTCCTTATGGTGCACAGAGTACCGGATGCTTGCTCCACCTCTCGCAGACCGGGCTTAAGTCCAACTCCGTCAGGGTGCACCTGAGGGCACTCTCCGCGGACCATCACTCCCTAGAGGGCAAACCTCTTTCTGTGCAGCTCCTCGTGACTCAATTCATGCGAGACTTGCTGCTTTCTAAACCTCCCATCCATCCGCCCACAGCAGAATGGGATCTCAATGTGGGCTTAGCGCAGCTTAACAAGCCATCCTTCGAACCCTTGGCTACCTACCATTTGCACTACCTATCCTGAAAGGTGTCCTTCCTGGTGGCACTCACTGCTGCCCTCGGAGTCAATGAGCTTCAGGCCTTGGTGGCAGAGGCACCCTACACTAGGTTCTACAAGAACAGGGTTGTGCTCTGCAGTCGCCCGAAATTCCTGCCAAAAGAGGTAGCTGATTTCCACCTCAACCCAGGAGGTGGCATGTCCTACCTTCTTTCCATGGCCCCACACTGACAAGGCAGCGGCCGTTCTCCACACTCTGGACTGCAAAAGGACCCTGTCCTACCTGCAGCGTACTCGGGGCCACAGCAAAGCCTTTCAGCCTTTTGTTTCATATGACCCCAGTCATCTGGGAGAGGCTGTCCCCAAAGGGACTGCATCGCCTTTGCCCACAGCCAGGCAGGACTGCCATTAGAGTGCCTGGTCACGGCACAGAATGTCAGGGCTATGGCAACTTCTGTTGTGAGCCTATGCTATGTCCCTATATCAGACATCTGCCAACCGCCTCCTGGTCCTCCATTCACACTTTTGCAGCTCATCACTGCCTGGAGAGGGAATTCCAATGGGACAGTTCCTTTTGCCAGGCCATAATCTGTTCGGGGCAACTCCTGCCCCTACGACCATTCTTGTTCAGGCTACTGGAGCTGTGGTTCTCCCTGTATACTGGAATCCCTCCATCTTCAGATTCACCTGCGGCTGCTCATGGCTGGGCCATGTTTTCTATGGATTCTCGATAGCCTGTAGCTAGGGAGTCCCATATGTGAGGACTGACTTCCTGCTTGTTCCTGGAGAAAGCATAGTTACTCACTCACCTGTAACAGGTGATTTCCAGGGACAGCAGGAATCAGTCCTCAAAACCCTCCCTCCTCCCCCTTGGAGTTGCTGTACTATTTTTGCCGCCATCTTTTGTCAGCTCTAGCTATGTCATATGACTGAGCAAGATGGCATCCTTGGGTGGGAAGGGGACCATGCATGCATCTCCCGAAGGTCTTCTTTGAAATCTGTGGAGATGCTTCCGCGAGGGCTCCGTCAACATCCACCCATATGTGAGAACTAATTCCTGCTGTCCCTGGAGAACGCTTGTTACAAGTGAGCAACTACACTTTCTTGAGATCCAAGGAGCATAGCCAATCGTCCTGTAGAAAGTACAGGAGCAGTGTCCCCAGCGAGACCATCTTGAACTTCTCACACTCCAGGAACTGATTGAGGTTCCACAGGTCCAGGAATGGACTGAACATGCCAGTCATCTTGGGAACCAAGAAATATCTGGAGTAGAAGCCCCATCCGACTTGAGCTGGGGGGGGGGGGGACTAGCTCGATAGCAAGACTGATTAACAGGGGCTTCTGGTTTGGCAGATGCGGTGAACGGACACGTTTAGGCTCTGCTCCCTCACCTCCCTGCACAATTTGCCAAAAATCAGCCATTTCCCCACCAAACAAATCAAGTATAAAGCTCAAGGATGCCAAAGACTGTCAAAATTAAACAAATCAGGACACTCTGGGAGCTGTATGGGACAAAACAGAAGGCAGCTCCGGCAGCGACTGAGCAACAATCACAGGCCTCATCCCCTACATTGTCGGTGGTGAGTGAGCAGGAAGAGTGGCCCAGAGGAAGAGTCAGAACTTTCACAGGTGCTGAGAGAGATTCAGGTGACTAAAAAAGAGATTGAGACAGTGGTCTGCAAGATAGAGGAGAAATTTGGCGTGCTGGTTACTCAAATAGTCACGTTAGCCCCGAGACACGAATCAGCGCAGTTGGAAACACACAGAACTGTGCATAAGACGACACATATTTAAAAAAAACAAAAAAACAGCTAACCTGAATTGTGGAACAGTTAAAGGAGCAAGAAAACAGGGAGAGAAGATCTAACCTCCATATATTCGGCATATTTGAAGGAGAGGAGGGCCCAGACCCTTTGGACTTTGTTCGGAGATTCCTGCAGACTTGCTTTCCAGGCTATCTGACTCCAGGGGACTTTGAAATTGAGAGAGCGCACCAGGAGTTGGGACCAAGGCCGGTGGAGGGAGGGCACCCCAGGGCCTTCATTGTAAAAATGCTCAGATTCCAGGATCGGGAATACATCATCTGAGCAGCCCGGAAAAAGGGGCATGTAGAATATAAAAACTGGAGAGTGATGGTCTTTCCTGACCTCACAGCTGAAATGGTAAGGTGCCGGAAAAATTTACTAAACTCCTGGGAGCAGCTGGCACAACAGGGGATTAAAACAGCAATATTGTACTCTGCAAAACTGACTTTCATGGTAGATAGGGCCAAGAAATTCTTTACAACCCCAGCGGCAATGGAGGCCTGGATTAAGTCTGTGAAAAAAGACGTGGCAGGCCAAGGACGACAGGCTGCACAAGACAGAGTAGGACCAGGTTCCCCAGCCCACAGGGAAGGCCGATGGCAGCGTGCCTCCAAGATGACAATGCCTCAACCAGAGAAGGAGAGACACACACATGATGCAGACAATGGTGCAAGGGAAACGGACCAAGAGACTGAGCAGATTTCAGAATAAAGCTGGTGTGGATTTGGACCGAGATGGTTAGGGTGTTATTTAATCGTACCGTTCAACTGTGAAGTTACACAACAGAGCAGCAGCCAATTACTACCACCACTTGGCAAACAGATTAGCACTTAATTAATAAAAAGGAGGTAGTAGCACTGGAGATAATGAAGAATGCGGGAGTGGCAAAGGATACTTGAACAGAGGGGCGCTAGGAAGATGGCGTTGCCCTGGTGAAAATGGAGAATGTGACTCTAAGTCGTATTAAAGGTTAAAATGGGCTGGCGGGCAGGAAACAAAGAGCAGGAATGGTAATATGCGGGGAGGGGAGGGGACAGTTGAAGGGTTGATTGCCTGTGGAAGCACGAAATGTTTAAAAAGAGAGAATGGAGAAACAGAGGTTATTTTGTTGGGGAATTGGACATCTGTAACATCCATAGCAACAAGTACAGCTGCAGATCTTACACAGCGCTTATATAACACCGCAATAGCTGCAGAAAGCAGGAAATACTGAGGGGGACTATACTGGCGTGGGTGTGGGGGAGTGGGTAGTGACCTAGATTGGCCACTGTTGGAAACAAGATACTGGGCTTGATGGACCTCGGTCTGACCCAGTATGGCATATCTTATGTTCTTATGGGTACATTCTACCACATGTGGTGGGAATGTCCACTTATTCGGAGATATTGAGAGGGTTCTACAGGACATGGAGGAGATCTTGGGTTCAGAATCCCCGGAACCCACCTCGTGTTGCGGGGAGGGGGGTATGCTAACACTGGGGAAAAGATACACTTATGAGGGCTCAGAGACGAGCTGCTGATAGCAGCGCGGGTGGTAGTGGCATGGAAGTGGAAAGCCATGACAGATCCATCATGGGAGGATTGGGGCCAAAAAGTAGAGGAAGAGTTTAAATTTGACAATTTATGTATGGCCTACAAGGGAAAGAGTAGAAATGGCAAAAGTAGTGGGCCCTGTACCTGCGGTGGGGGAAAGGGGAAGGGGGAGGAGGTGAGGTTGGTTGGATGATTGAGCGAGCAGCAACAGCCATGGGAGAAGTGGGCACTACAGATAAGGATGATGAAGAAGGGATACATAAAGGTATAATGCACTGGGGGCGGGGAGAAGGGGGGGGGGGATTACCATATCAAGTTTGTTGCATTGTTCTGTTATGTTAGCTAGCATGTAAAGTCGTTTAGTTAAACACCAGAGAAAAGTGATAATGCTTAACCGGAGGAAAAGTGGGTGATAGGAGGGGTAAAAGGATAGCATTTTGTAGTTAGTTTGTAATGTGGAAGGAATTTACTGTTGTATTACACTCGCACAATAAAAAATTATTAAAAAAAATAATTAATAGAACGGAGACTTCCTCCTGTAGCAGTTTCCGGTGCAGCAGGTCCATGGGGTATTCTCCTGGGGCGTACGGAGGCGGCAACTGGGTGAAGTGCAGCCAGTATCCACTTTGGGCAATCTGCAACATCCAGGTGTCTGGCATGATAAGGGGCTACCTGTGGGCAAAGTGGATGAACCGCCCCCCTACCTGTGGGGGTATCCCACAGGGCAGTGGCCAATTGGTATATGCTCCTGAGGAACCAGTCAAAGGTCCATCCACGACTTGGGCTGCAGGGCCAGCTGAGACTTCGGAGCTGTATTCCTCTGCTGCTGGTGGGGTCTGCACCTTCGAATGGGCCAGTTAATACCGCCGTGGGTAGAAGGCCTTTTTACTCTGATGTTTCTTCCACGAGGGATCCGTGGTCATCTTTGAGAGCCTCAAGAGGGTCATATTCTCCTTCTCGAGCTCCCCTGCCTTCTCCTCCACTGGTAAGTGACTGGAAGCTAGTGGAAGTGGATGAGAAGTGTGATCACATGATCAAAGTGTGAGGCATGGGCAAGTATCTTAATGGCTATGTTCTGAATGAGCTGCAGACAGCATAATTGGTAGTGTGGGAATCCTGTGAAAGCAGTGTTACAGTAGTCTAAACCAGACATGAGTGTTTAGTAATAAAATGGCCAAGGAGGACGAGGAGAGAAGTGGTTGTTCAGCTCAAATCTGGCAAAGAGAGTGGAAAGAGCAATGGATGACAGCAGAAAGATGATCCTGGAAAGTAAAGGAAAAGCCTAGGATAACACCCCCCCCCCCAAATCCCCTTTGTTTACATGACCTGGGTATCCTGGAACAATGGGGAAAGCGAAGGACCAGGGCCACCACCAGTGAGCCAGATGGTAGAGGTTTTCCTGGGATTCAAGAAGAGAAGATAGATATCCAGCTGGTGATTTGGGTGAGACGGGCCCTAAGCCAAGACACATTCGGGGAAAGCGGATCAGAGTATGATGTCCGCATAGTAATATGCTGAGATTCCATATTGTACCAGAAGGGTAAGGGGGATGGGGAAAATGTTGAACAGAGAGGCTAGTACCAAGTCTTGCCGGACACCACTGGGGAGCAGGGTGAGAAGGGATGAAGAAGAATTTGAGAACGCAGAAAGACCTGTGAGAAAGGAACAAATGAAGCCAGTGAAGAACAGTATCGTGTAAGCCGACGGCATGGAGATGGGAGTGAAGAATGGTGTGGTCCACAAGGTCAAAAGTGGAGGATTCATCCAGGGAAACTGCAAGGAAAATGTTGCCTCTGTTGTGGGACTAATGGATTTCATTGAGAAAAGAAAAAAGTATTGTTTCAATGCTGTGTCTGGGTGAAAACCGGATTGATGGGGGTGCAGGGTATGTTTAGAATCCAGGTGTTCAATCAGCTGAGCAATAAGGCTTGATGGACCTTGGTCTGACCCAGCATTAAACACTTCTTGTACCATTGATTATCTTCCAGCCTTAGCAATCTATTATAATCATATTATATGTGCTATCACATATTGTAGAATTACCTAGAAATTAATTGTAGCTACATTCATGCTCATTAATAATATAGCACCGTCTTACCTGACAATGCTAATACATACCCCACAGGAGAGCAGGTCAAGAAGAAGAGTGAATCTACACATGTTGCTGGTTCCAGAATCCATCCGGAAATCAAAGCAGAAGACTAGCAACACTGCTTTCTCGTTCTTTGCACCTACGTTGTGGAACAACCTCCCAGTCAAACTAAGAGAGATTAAGGACCTTCCGTCCTGTAGAAAGGAACTAAAGACCTATTTGCCCAGCATTTCTACAACTTACAACACAATGATGTCCCGATTCCCCAGGGCAGCATGAACCAACTACCACAACCCGACCCTACTTAAACATAACACATACCCACTCTTTTCTTTTTCTTTTTCTTTTTCTTTATCTGATTTCTTTTTCTTTTTCCTTTTTCATTAAATAAGATAGTACCTTAGCCACACGCCATACAGAATTGTTATGCTTTATTTCTGTAAATAGCTCTATGATGTAAATAGAATATTAATAATCTCTAATTTGTTGGCATGTTTGCCCATGTTTCATTGTACCCGCCTTTTAGTTAAACTTGTTTTCTAAAATATTCATTGTAAATGGAGTGGAGGAGTGGCCTAGTGGTTGGGGCAAGGTACTTCAGGCCAGAAGGTCAGGGGTTCAAATCCCACTAGAGGACAGCAACCTTGGGCCAGAAGGACTGGGGTTTCTAGTCCCACAGGTGCTCCTTGTAGTCTTGGGCAAGCCACTTTAACTCTCCATAGCCCATGTTCCCTGTAAAATAGTTATCTCCAAGTTATAATGCCCTGTTCAATGTAATTTCAGTTTGTTCAATGTAAACCACACTGATGCAGAATAGCACGGTATATAAGAGAATGTAAATAAATAATATTTCATTATTATTATTATCATTTTGTTCTATGTAAACGCCTCTGATCTGTGGAAGAGGCGGTATAGAAAAATGTACAAATATGTTGTTCGTTGTTCTTTTACACTATGGAACTCAACTAGTAAATGGGACTTTTGAATACAATTAGTACAGGTTTATTGCTAGATCTCCTTTCGTCTCTTTTTAGTGTTTTGAATGGTCTTGATGAATGCAGAATGTCAAAGCTTTGATTTATGTAAGCAAAAACATTTTTTCAATTGACTGTGTATTGGGAATGGTGTTTTGGGGTTGGGGTACTTATACTTATTATTTTATTTAACAAGGCTTATATACTGTTTTTCTACCAGTTGAAACTGTACATTCAGATACTGTGTGTGTGTATATATATATATATATATATTTTTTTTTTTTTTTTCCCTTGCCCTCAAAGGGTCACAATCTGTTTTTGTATCTGAGGCAATGGAGGGTTAAGTGGCTTGCCCAAGGCCACAAGGAGCACCTGTGGGACTGAAAATCCCAGTCCTCCTGTCCCAAGGTTGCTGTCCTCTAGCAGGATTCAAAGCCTGAAGTAACTTGCCCCAACTACAAGGCCACTCCTTCCTACTTGAGAGAGAATGTGTGAGAGCTGCTGGGAATGAAAAGGATTTGAGAGTGTGCTATGTGGGGATGAGGGACTTGAGAGGGAATATTTTAAATTCTTTTAAATTTTCAGTGTCTGCGTTTTATTTGAGCAGTTTGGAATTTTGTTAAATCATAAAACATTGCTTGAATGAAAAAATCATGTTTTGATGTTTTGTGTACGTTTTTTATATTACATGGGCCACTTTGATTTAAAAAAAAAATCCCCCAGGCCACTGTGTTTTGCTGTCCACCCATGGATCTGACCATGTGTTCTGATGTATAGCAGTAGGATAGTAGGAAAATCCACAGCAGCTGCAAAGGTTAAAGGTTTACTTCAAGCATGGACGTTTAAAAATGCTACCTTGGATTCCTAGACCAGATGCATTTCATGCTTTAAGAAAAGTGGAAGGAAGGCTATGGCCAGAATGGTTTAAAGGTGAGGTCAGAGAGGCTGTTGTAGCCAAAAAATCACCTTTCAGAAAATAGAAAAAGGAGCCAAATGACAAAAATGGGAAACATAAGCACTGGCAAGTTAGATGCAAGGCATTGATAAGGCAGGCAAAGTGAGAGAATTAAAAAAACAAAACAAAAGCTTGCCATGGAAGCAACAACATATCATAAAAACTTTAAAGTACATTCATAGCAAAAAACCCGTGAGTCAATTGAGATCATTAGATGATAGAGGGGTTAAAGGAGAGCTAAGGGAGAATAAGACTATAGCGGAGAGACTGAATTCTTTGCTTTGGTCTTTACTGAAGATGATGTCGGGGACGTTACCCATGCCTGAAATGCTATTTAAGGGTGATGTATCAGAATAATTGAAAAAAAAATTGATAAACTGAGAAGATGTATTACAACTATTTGATAAGCTGAAGAGTAGCAAATCACTTGGACTGGATGGTATACATCTGAGGGTATTGAAAGAACTGAAACGTGAGGTGCTGACCTACTATCATTAAAATCACCTGTAGTACCTGAAGAGTGGAGAATCACCAACATAACACCAATTTTCAAAAAGGTTTCCAGAGGTGATCTGAAAAACTACAGACCGATGAGCCTGACGTCAGTATCTGGCAAAATGGTAGAAACATAATAAGAATAAAATTACTGAACATGTAGATAGCCAACATGGAATTAACCAAGGGAGGTCTTGTCTTACTAATCGGTTATATTTTTTTGAAGGTGTGAATAAACTGCTGGAAAAAAGGTGATGGTTGATTATAGCGTATCTGGATTTTCAGAAAGCCTTTGACAAGGTTCCTCTTGAGAGACTGTTGGTGAAATTTAAAAAGCATGGGATAGGAGGCAGTGTGCTGTTGTTGATCAGAAGCTGGTTAAAAGATAGAGAATAGAGCTAAATGGCCAGTTTTCTCAAAGGAGAAAGGTGAATAGTAGAGTACCACAGGGATCTGTGCTGGGCCCTGCTGCTTTTTAATAGAGTCATAAAATGACCTGGAAATGGGAATAACAAGTGAGGTGATCAAATCTGCAGATGACATAAAATTATTCAAAGTTCTTAAAAAACAAGAGGATTGTGAAAAGTTGCAAGAGGACCTTGATAAATTGGAGAACTGGATGTCCAAATGGCAGATGAAATTTAATGTTGACAAGTGCAAAGTTATGCACCTAGGAAAGAACAACCCAAACTACGGCTACAAGATGCAAGGTTCCACATTAGGAACCACCACCCAGGAAAAAGATATAGGCATTATCGTGGTTAATAAGTTGAAACCTTCTGCCCAGTGTGCAATGGCAGCCAAGAAAGCAAACAGAATCCTGGTTATCAGAAAGAAAGAAATGCAGAATAAAACCAAAGATATTATAATACCTCTCTTTCATTCCATGGTACGACCGCACCTTGAATATTATGTGTAATTTTGGTAGCCATATCTTAAAAAGGATATAGCAGGATCAGAAAAGGTACAGAGAAGAGCCTCCAAAATGGTAAAGGGGGATAGAAGGATATCTTGAGGAAAGGCTTAAAAGGTTAGGACTCTTCAGCTTGTAAAAGAGATACCTCAGGGACAATATGATAGAGATCTATAAATTTAATGGAGTAGAATGGGTAAATGTAGATCGATTGTTTATGCCATCAAAAGGTAGAAAGACTAGGGGACATACAATGAAGCCACAATGTAGCCCATTTAAGAATATTAAGAGAATATTTTTTTCACTTAATGCGTAATCAAACTCTGGAATTCATTATCGGAGGATGTAGTAAAAACTATTAGTGTAGCTGGGCTTAAAAAAGATTTGGACAAATTCGTAGAGGAAATGTCCATAAATCATTGAGGACCCAGGAAATCCAGTGCTTTTCCCCAGGACAAGGACTGTGGAAACCATGTACCTTTTTGGGAAATTGCTAGATACTTGTCACTTGGATTGTCCACGGCTGGAAACAGGATACTGGGCTTGATGGACCTTGGTCTTACCCAGTATGGCATTTTTTTTATGTTCTAAATAAAACACAGGATGGCTAACAAATTGCATAATTGATTTTCAAATTGAATGCAATCTGTAATCAATAAAATGTATTTTCAAATACTGAAATAATCGATTGAACAGATTTGGACTTAATGAAATGCCAAAGTGCTCCTTTTTAAATTTCACATTTTAAGTACAGCTTTTTAAACATGATGGGGGCGGGAGATATATTGAAAGGTATTAGTGTGGTTAGCAGCCCACTAACTGCATTATTTATTTATTTATTTGTTTGTTACAGTTTTCTATACCACCCCTTTCAGAGATCATTAATCTCACTGACTGGGATATTCAGCAGCACATAGCCTCTTAATGCCTCTGTATGCCTCACATAGCATTGGACACAATATAAATCAAACCTCCACCAAACTTAACAGTTGCCTACTTTAATAAAGGTAGCCATTAAAACTATATGCCAGGCGACCTCAAATAATAGCCCGTGCTATATAAGGCCAAATAATGGTCTTCCAGTATAATAGTCCAAAAGTCCTGTACCAGATTAGCTCATATCTCATCATTGGTCAAGTCATGGCAATATAAACAGTCTTTAGAAACAACAAACATACATTCTTTATAAATTTCAAAAAATATCTATACTTAACTATCCAATAGCCGACACAATATTGTGTTTTGATAAAAAAATAAAATACTTATCTGTGTCAGGGGAACATTTTATAAGGATATCTATACAGAGATCTCCTAAAAGGCTGAGTAATCCTAAAGCATACTACCATCCTTAAATACCAGGCTCCCAAATCAAAAAGTCAGATGATCAAAAACTCCTCCTTCACAACAGAGTAAACCAATTAACAGATTGATTTAAACCCACAGGGTCTATGGATCCAACTCTATGCATTCATCTATGTTCACGAAGCATTAACTTCAGGGAGGAGTGGTCTAGTGGTTAGGACAAGGTACTTCAGGCCGGAGGGCCGGGGGTTCAAGTCCCACCTGGGGACAGCTATAGGCACTCCTTGTGGTCTTGGGCAAGCCACTTAACCCTCCATTGCCCATGTTCCCTGTAAGTATTAGCGTATGTGTCTCATATCCCCTCGTGTTAAATGTATCCCCCAATTGACCGCTTTGACCCAGTGAAAAGCGGGATATAAATACAGCTAAATAAATAATAAATAAATAAATGAGTAAACTGTTTTCTATAATTACCACCCCTCCAAATTTGTGGTAGATGTTCTAAAACCCTCCATCTAATGTCATTAATTGAATGCTGATAACGTGTCCAATGTGTCACTAACAGTGCATATTCAGTCTTATTGTTGATGCGACTCGTATGCTCGCTCAACTAAATGCAAACCTTTCTTGTAGTACAACCTACATAAATCATCAAACAAGGACATATGAGCATATATACAACACCCATAGTATCACATGAAGAATGTTCTGATATAAATATTCTACTATTTGGGTGAGTCCAGCTTGATCCAATTAATGCAGAATCACACCAACTACACTGTGAACAGGCATAGTGACCTTTCAATTCAGTAGTCAGATTGGAGGGCAATCCTTGGTAATTAGTTAGCTTTTACTAGAGGGATGAATTTGGGAGAATTGCTATCCTCAAAGGGGCTTCCAAACAAGCGTGTAATTGTAATGCAGTCCAATGTTTCAGAATCGCCTTCACAATCTTCTGAATACCTGAAACATATTGCAAAACAGAAGTCAATGCTTCATCCTCCTCAGATGAATGATATTGCAGTAATAGTGGCTGTTGTACATATCACCAAGGATTGCCCTCTAATTTGACTGCTGAATTGAAAGGTCACTATGCTTGTTCACAGTATAGTTGGTGTAATTCTGTGTTAACTGGATCAAGCTGGACTCACCCAAATGGTAGACTATTTATATCAGAACAGCATTCTTCATGTGATACTATGGATGTTGTATATATGATCATATGTCCTTGTTTGATGATTTATGTAGGTTGTACTACTAGAAACGTTTGCATTTGGTTGAGTGAGCATAAGAGTCACATCAACAATAAGACTGAAAATGCATCTAATGTGTCACTAACAGTGCATAATCAGCATTCAATTAATGACATTAAATGGAGGGCTTTAGAACATCTACCGCAAATTTGGAGGGATGGTAATTATAGAAAACAGCTAATTCTTCGTGAACATAGGTGGATGCATAGAGTTGGCTCCATAGATCCTGTGGGTTTAAATCAATCTGTTAATTGGTTTACTCTGTTGTGAAGGAGGAGTTTTTGATCATCTGACTTTTTGATTTGGGAGCCTGGTATTTAAGGATGGTAGTATGCTTTAGGATTACTCAGCCTTTTAGGAGATCTCTGTATAGATATCCTTATAATATGTTCCCCTGATGCAGATACAATATTGTGTTTTGATAAAAACAAAATAAAATACTTGTCAGATATTGGATAGTTAAGTATAGATATTTTTGAAATTTATAAAGAATAATGTATATTTGTTTCTAAAGGCTGTTTATATTGCCATGACTTAGCTCCATATCTCATCATTGGTCATCTGGTACAGGCCTTTTGGACTATTATACTGGAAGACCGTTGTTTGGCCTTGTATAGCTCGGACTATTATTTGAGGTCATCTGGCTCATAGGTTTTAATGTCTACCTTTATTAAAGTAGGTAACTGTTAAGTTTGGTAGAGGTTGATTTATATTGCATTTGATTTGGTACCTTTACTGTTGGCCTGGTGGAGTTTTGTTTCACATAGCATTGGGGCATTCTGCGCTCACATTAAGTGGTCAGCAGCTGGTCAGTTAACGTAAACCAGCTGAGGTTAGGCCAACCTTTTTTATTTGCCTAACTTTAGCTGTTTTAGCTAACTGGGCAGCAGCTGAATATCACTCCTGCTCAGTTAGTCAAAACACTTTCTGGGCATACTGGACATTCAATGCCAATAGCTAGATGTGACCCAAGCATTAACTGTCCAGGTCTAATTTAAAATGGTGAAAGCCAGCTGCCTTACTCGGGCCGGCCACAGTTGTTGAATATTGGCCCTGATGTTGATAAACTCCAATCTCTTTATAGAAACATAGAAACATAGAAATATGATGACAGAAAAAGACCACATGGCCTATCTAGTCTGTCCTTCCATATCAACAACTACAACAGTCCACTTTTTACCTTTAGAGATCCTCTGTGTTTGTCCCATGCTTTTTTGAATTAAGTTACTGTCCTCCTCTCTACCACCTCCACTGTGCGACTATTCCATGGATCCACTACTCTTTCCGTAAAGAAATATTTCCACATATCACTCCTGAATCTATCTCCCTTCACCCTCATCCCATGTCCCCTCATAGCAGAACTTGCTTTCAATTGAAAGAGGCTCTCTCCCTGAACATTTATGCCACGGAGGTATTTAAACATCTCAATTATATCACCTCTATCCCGCCTTTCCTCTAAGGTGTACATATTAAGATCCTTCAGTCTGTCCTCATATGCTTTATAATGAAGACCGCTAATCATTTTAGTAGTCACCCTCTGCACCGACTCCATCCTGTTCACATCCTTTTGAAGGTGTGGTCTTCAGAATTGCACACTATACTCTAAATGAGGTCGCACCAAAGACTTATACAGAGGCATTATCACCTCCTTTTTTCTGCTAGCCATTCCTCTCCGTATGCACCCAAACATCCTTCTAGCTTTTGCCGTCACCTTTTCTACCTGTTTAGCTACTTTAAGATCATCAGACACAACCACGCCTAGGTCCTGCTCTTCTTTAGTGGACAAAAGTACTTCACCCCCTATACTATATTGCTCCCTTGGATTGCTGCAGCCCAAATGCATGACCTTACATTTTTTAACATTAAATCCCAGCTGCCAAATTCTAGACCATTCTTAAAGCTTAGATAGATCCCCTCCTCATGTTATCTACACCTTCCTGGGTGTCTACTCTATTGCAGATTTTGGTATCATCCGCAAAGAAGCAAACCTTACCCGACAGCCCTTCCGCTATATCAGTAACAAAGATGTTAAAAAGAATGCTGAGTATATCTTCAATTAAGTCTGTCCACCTCTTCCTCTTGTGAGAGAGGTCTGTATATCACACCAATGCAAATAGATTTCTCTTTCCCTCTTTCTAGTTTAACCCACAATGCCTCCTCTCTCCCTTTTAAACTCTGTAATTCCAAAGCTTTAATAGTAGTTTTTACATATTATGCCACTCCTCCTCCCCTTCTTCCTACCCTGTCCTTTCTGAATAAAGTATAGCCAGGTATAGTTACATCACAATCATGGTTTTCTGTGAACCATATTTCTGTAACTGCCACTAAATCCAAGTCAGCCACTCCCACCAAAGCTTCAACATCGGGGATCTTTTTTCCCATGCTATGGGCATTTATACACACTGCTCTCCATATGTTACCCCTGTTACCCATTTCCATAAAGGTATTTAATGTATCACCTACCTGGGGGCTTTCTTCACCCATCCCCAACGAATATAGTTTAAAGCCCTCTTCAGTAGATTAGCCAGTCTACTACCGAAGACGCATTGACCTTTCTTGGACAGATGGATGCCATCTCTGCTCTGCAACCCTTGGAACAGCATCCCATGGTCTAGGAAACCAAAACGCTCTCGATCACACCATCTATGCAGCCATGCATTCATCTCCAGGATGCGAGCCTCTCTGCCTTGGCCTTTACTCTCAACAGGGAGGATTGAAGAGAACACCACCTGTGCACCTAACTGCTTCACCCTCTGTCCCAGAGCCATGAAGTCACTTTTGATACGTTCTGAGGTATACTTGGCAGTATCATTTGTTCCAACATGGATTAGCAACATTGGGTAATAGTCAATGGGCTTGATGAGTCTTGGCAAACTCTCCATAGCATCTTGGATTTTGGCACCAGGCAGACAGCATACCTCTCTGGACATCAAGTCTAGTCGGCAGATGGACACCTCAGTACCCCTTAGAAGAGAGTCTCCAACCACCACTACCCTTTGTTTCCTTCTGGTCACTGATTCTGCAACTTTGGGGTACTTGAGCTTTGGTTCTTCCCTTTCCACAGATACTTTCACCTCATCCACTTCCAGGGCTGCATAATGATTCTTCAATTAAGGAATGGAGAAGTTGGACTGGTGATTTTGCAGGTGCTGGTGACTTGTGTCCAACCACCGACATTCTATTGGCACCCATCTTCTCCTCTGCTGGAGAGCTTGGTTGCTGCAAGAAGCATCTCATCAAGGTACTTCTCACTGTCTTGAATGCTCCTCAGCCTCGTCACCTCCTCTCTGAGTTCCTCCACTTGTTTCCTCAGAGCTTCAGCATGCAGGCACCCTGCACATGGAACCAGTCCTTCAACTGGCATTAGGACCTCTGTCTGGACTGAGGCAGAAGCTGTAACGGGGGCAACAGCTTTAACGATATGATTTTTCCAAGCCATTGTTCTGTTCGTGGAGCTTAGGTATCTATTAAAGCAAAAGAGAGAGATCTACCAAGTACCAGCCGGTTTCCCAGCTGTCCTTTCAGAGAAAAAGCAGTTAAATCTCTTTAATTATATTCAAAATGTGCTGGTCCAATTCTCTGTGATTTGTTAAATGGGGAGGTGCTCTATAAAGCAAGACTGCTCACTGGGGGTGGGTGGGAGTCGGGGTGGGTAGGGAGGGAACTAACACCTGATTAGGTGTTAGCAGTTCCCAAAACTGAGGAGGTTACTAGAGTTCAGCAACCTACTGTGCTCAAGGAAAGTTCCACTAAAGCACCAAAAAGAAAGTAACCTTGCTTTAAAAATATACAAAAATCCCTTTTAAGAGCTCCCAGTCAGAGAGCTAGCAAGTTAATATAATAAAATAAACCCTCAAATCCTTACTGTTGGTTGATCTGTAGAGCCCCTGTTAGGAAAGCCTATCACTCAAGCAGTGGCGATATGCAGATGAAGTGATTTGGAAGTATTTGTGCAGCCAATAAGTGGACATTATTGCCCATAAAGCATTGAGTAATCAGAAGCAAGTAAAAGCACTATACTCAGCTGAGTGGATAACTCAGGCATTTACAAAGAAATTGTTTTGTACTGATTAACTTAAAAACTGTTTTGAATAGTATTGTGTATTGGCACACTATCGGCTAGTGCTGGGAAGCAGCAATGATGAATGTCTTATGCCAGATAACTAATATCCCCACTGCTGTGTGACAAAGCTCCTTTCCCACTTTTTATATGTGTGCTTTTATCATTGCTTGAGTGATATAGAGATCCAGTGTTCATAAATGTCATGTTTTAAAGAGCTGTTCTTAAAGTGTGACATTTAAGAAAAAGTGTTTAATGAGAGGTTTGGACTAACTTAAATAATTGATTAGCAGTGTATTATTTGACAATACATTTTATGGGCTTGTAGGTAGCATATTGATTTGGAAACTATAGCAGTATAAATCACCATACCAAAGATGTCTACACTTTATAAAAAAAAACACAAACCAAAAAAAACAGACCTTATTTTTTGTGCTATCAAGTCAATGCTGACTCCTAGCGACCCAGCAGTCCTTGGGTTTTCTTGGCAAGAAGTAGATTGCCAGGCCTTTTCTTCTGAGGCAAGGGGGGAGGGTAAAGTGACTTGTTCAAGGTCACAAAGAGCACCAGTGGGAATCAAACACCAATCTCCTGGGTTTTAGGCTGTTGCTCTAACCACTAGGCTACTCCCCCACAAGTATCAGGTGTACTCGCAAGAAATCCATAAGAGAGTAGAAATCAATTTTAGTTATCTAACAACATTTATATACCCCCGTTTGATAAAGCATTCACAGCTGTTTACAATAAAATAAAAATGAGACCAGCTAATTTGCCATCCTTGCTTCTTGCTCCTTTATTTATTATTTATATCCCGCTTTTCACCGGGTCAAAGCGGTCAATTGGGAGATACATTTAGCACGAGGGGATATGACACACATATGCTAATACTTACAGGGAACATGGGCAATGGAGGGTTAAGTGGCTTGCCCAAGACCACAAGGAGTGCCTATAGGATTAGAAATCCCAGTCCCTCCGGCCTGAGATTGCTGTCCCAAGGTGGGACTTGAACCCCCGGCCCTCCGGCCTGAAGTACCTTGTCCTAACCACTAGGCCACTCCTCCCACTAGAATCAACCCTAGACCTATCCCATTCATATATCACTTATTCATATTCCTGCCCAAAATTATTGGAAAAGAGGTCCAACAAAATATCTTCTGAAGTGTTTCACTTAGGAAGCTTTATTTAGAAGCTCAGATGACAAGACTTTGACTTTCATATACAGCAAAATGTAAGTTGTCTGTTGCCTTCTTTTATAGTACTAAGTAAAGACGCCAGATTGGGGGCCTCTTCATCTGTTTGATTGGTGGGTGACATGCCATCTTGTAATGGTAGGTACTCCTACATCATCTGTCACCATATGCATTTTGGAATTTTGGAAGTCTGCACAGCTCTTTGACTGATTGTTTTATACCTTCTTGGTGTAGCATCAAGAGGAATACATTTGGTGAGTAATGTAGAAATTGAGAATTAACTCCTAGCCCAGTGGGAGCTGCACACCATGCGACTTCCTTCTCAGCCCAGTATGGGGCTCTTCTAATCTCCCAGACCAACTGTATAGAATGGAGTTCTGTCTTCAATACCAATGGATGATGGTACTGAGGTTGCTGAAGGCATAGGGGATGTGGCTGAGGTTGAGTTTGTAATCTTGAGCATTTGGCGGTCTGTAGTTATGGACTGCAAGGCTTCTTTGGAGAATAGAGCCTTCCTTCTACTGGGAGTCAAAACGTAAGTGTCAATATGGTGTTAGTGATCAACAGCCCTATCCAGTTATTTTATTTCCTATGGCCTCTGTTTCTATGAGTAGCGACAAGTAGCTCATTTCTGAGAAGACAGGCGGGTGTAGGGTGGTATAATTTCTGAAGGTAGGGCTGCTGAAAGTACCATGATTGATTCTGTTTCTTGTAGAGTAGCTGTTTGGGGCTGGCAGAGAGAGGAAGGTTGGTCTGCAGGCTGTGAAGACAGTTGATGAAGGGTGGACTAGTGGTCCTTTTTCAGTCACTGTTTTTCCAAGTAAATTGTTGTCCAGGATGATTAATATCTTCGAGGCTAGATACCTGTAACAATGCTGTCTGAAATTCCCTTATGATGATTGCTGTAGTTCAGGATGCCACAGGTAGTAGTTTTTGTGTGTTTGTTTTTTATTTTTAAATTTGTATTAATCTTTTTCAAAAATAATGAGCCATACATTATGTTCATAGCTCACTTATTCATTCATCAGAATAATCAATGCTGTTCAACTTAACATTTGATCTACCAACAAAACCTGTGTGCTCTTCTCACACACATTTTATACTTGTTTGCCCCAATTAGTTCAAATCTTTATACCCATCACCTATTTCACAATCTCCTTAAACATCCATCCCATTGCTTAATTCCACCCCCTCCCTACTGGCTAAATGGTTTTTTAACCTTTCCCCAAACATTCCACATTCACCCTGTAGCGGCTTGTCTTGTAATTCTATCATAAACTTCACCATCAAATGAACCTCCATAACTTTGGTAATCCGACTATCAAATTTAGAGGCAGAATGTTTCTCCATTAAGATGCTATTCTGCATTTTGCTGCCTCATGGATATGCCTGATGAACCTGCTCTTCCTTGGTCTGATTCTTTGGACAACAGCATTCAAGAGTACCCACTGTGGTTTCCATGCACTTCCACCCCCATGGTAGTTTAATGCATGATCCAGTTTCTTTCCAGAACCCTTCCCTATCTCACTGCAGCCCTTCCAGCAAAATTCAGAGCTACTGGTGGAGGGGGAAGGATGAGAATCCAGTAGACGAGACTTATACTCATTTTTGAGTATCCTTGTGCATATGGATGTTTTGCTAGTGTTTGGATAGCTTTCTAGAAGTGATTGTCCCACCTATGTCCCATCTCTTCTTCCCAGGCCTCTATATATCTATGCTGCTTAGTATACTGATTATTGCTAAGAAAGAGTATACAGCCCTGAAATACCCTTCCCCCCTTCACCCCTACTGTTTCCCAACTGCATAAAATCTCAATAGGTACAGAGTCTACCTGCCCTAACCACACTATTTCTGTCAAAAGCAGGCAACCTAGAAATAAGCAAAATAATTGTTTACCCCTAAGTTATATTTCTCTTGCAGGCCTTGAAAGCTAAGGAAATGCCCATCTGCTTGCATCTACCCTTATTTTGCCAATCCCACCTTCTGCCACCTAACATGGGGGCTTCTCAGATCCCTGTATTGAAACCCAGGTGCCTATGTGTCTTTTTTTTTTCTCATACCTGTAGAGGGTTTTGCATATATGGATGGTCTGAAACCAGCCCCCATTCTCTGCCACCCCTAAACCCATGGGAAGAACCTCAATATCTATTTCTCCTGTAGTTATTTGCTTTAGTTTCACCAACAGTTTTCTCTTCCCGAATACCTCCAATCCATCAAGGCTTTCAGTTGACAGGCTTAGATATATATTAAAATGGTGACCCCAAGCTCTCCATTCTACTTAACTGCAAACATCATCCTCTTAGCTACTTCAGGCAAAACCCCATCATTTTCACATAAACCCCGTCGGTTTCTTCAGAAACCTTCCATGGAATTGGCATTGTTGGTGCTTTAAATGAATATTTTTTTAATGCTGAATTCTAACCACCCAAGAAATGGTAAACCTATCCCATTCTGACTCTTACTATGAGAGGAGAATAGTTATCCCTGCATAATGCTCCCTCTGCCTTGGATAATGAGGCTGCCCAATCCGTGGAAACTGAAGTGCCCTTAAATGAGAGAGTCAATGCCCAATCTACGGATAATGCACCAAATATGAAGAAAAAAAATCACAAAACAAAATACTATTACTTGGAGATTCCATCATCAGAGGCACCAATTTGGAAACACCGTTCAAAGGAGAGAGAAGATGGTCAAATGCCTCCCAGGCTCTTCAGCCAGCAGAAATACAAACCAAATTGTTGTTATAGTTGATGCAGAAAGTGAGCATTCCAAAATTGATGTTATCATCCACTTTGGTACAAATGATCTGGCTAGAAACAGTGCCTCTGCAATTCAAAGAGACCCAGACTCTGGGAGAGAAACTCAAGCCCATTGTTAACGCTATAGCATTCTCAGAAGTTCTACCTGTTCTTGGTAAGGGGGCAGAAAGTCTGCATTGTATAAACAGCTTTAATACATGGCTCCAAACCTGGTGCAAACAAGAAGGATTTAGATATATAGGCGACTGGGGAAACAGATGAATCAACAAGAGGCTATAATGTGCTGATGTCTCCATCGCAGGGAAAAAGAACTTAGTGAAAAATTCAGGCAGTGTGTGGACAGGTATTTAAATTAGGGAAAGGGGGGGGGTGAAGGATGGAGAAGGACAAGTTCAGGACATCGCTCCCAGCAAAAGCATAATAACATTGGAAACAGCCACACTTTTAACCACACATCAATGGCAAGTGGGAAGAGGTGTGTAGAACAAAATCCATGTAAAATACAGGCAAGCCAGTTAACTAATGCTGGAAAGCAATGTGCACAAATGCTCTTATAAGCCTAGCCAACAAAATTCCTGACCTGGAAGCCCTAATGTGAAAATGGACTTGGACATTGTGGCCATTACAGAAACATGGTTTAACGAGTCGCATGAATGGGATCATAGCTGACTATAATCTATTTAGAAGAGAGAGAGAGGGTAGAAAAGGAGGAGTAGCAGCCCTGTATGTCAAAAGCAATATTAAAGCTGCTGAAATGCAGGGGATGTGGGGAAAAGAAGGATTATGTTGGAAAGAGGAGATAAAGGCCTGTAGACTACACCAATATAGATAATAGTGCCAACTCCAACTCAAACTGAAGAAATGCATAGCAAATTGATATTGCAAAGATAGTCATGAAGGGGGAAGTGATCATATTGGGTGACTTTAATCTGACCGATGTGGATTGGAGTATTCCTAATGCAAATCTGGAAAGAAGTAAAAAAAAAATTGTGGATGCCTTCCATGTTCCCTGTAAAATAGTTATCTCCAAGTTTTAATGCCCTGTTCAGTGTAATTTCAGTTTGTTCAATGTAAACCACACTGATGCAGAATAGCGCAGTATATAAGAGAATATAAATAAAATAAATAAAAATGCATTACTTAGACAAATGGTGATGGAACTGACCAGGGAAAGCTCTATGCTGGATTTAGTGCTCACCAATGGAGATAGCGTGTCGAATATCCAGGTGGGTGCCCATGTGAGCAGCAGCAATCATCACATGGTGTGGTTTGAGATAAAAGCCAAGGCAGAGTCCAAAGTCCTAGACTTCAAAAACCCTGACCAGTAAAATGGCCAAGTGCCTGAAGGAGGAGTTGGCAGGGTGTGAGGGGATAAGGAAACTGGAATTGCAATGGGCTAAACTAAAGGAGGCAATAAAAGGGTTGACAGGTTTCCTTTTCCTCTTGTTTTATTTACTTTCCTTACATATGTATCTATTTGGTTCTTAAAGAAGTGTCTGCACAAAGGCAAAATTCACATCTTTCACAAAATTCAGAAGCTCACAAACAGAGGAACACAGAAAAGAATACAGGATCAAACTAAAAGAGACAAAAAGAGAAATAAGGATAGTAAAATCAAAGGCAGAAGAAAAGATGGCTAAAGATGTGAAGTGTGGCGACAAAACGTTTTGCAGGTATATTCGGGAGAGGAGGAAAATCAGAGGGGGAATTGTAGAACTCAAAAGTGCCTGGAACGGATTTGTGGAAAGTGACATTGAGAAAGTGAAAATGGTAAACAAATACTTCTGTTCTGCTTTTACTAAAGAAAATCCTGGAGAAGGACCACCTATGATTGACAAATATACAAATGGGAATGGAGTAGATACCATACCATTCACAGATGATGATGTCTTAGAACAGCTTGCAAAACTGAAAGTGGAAAAGGCCATGGGACCGGATGGGATACATCCTAGGATACTGAAAGAGCTCAGAGAGGTTCTTGCAGAGCCATTCAAGGGTCTTTTAAAAACATCCTTTGAGACTGGAGAAGTTCCACAGGATTGGAGAAGGGCTGATGTGGTACTTCTTCACAAAAGTGGTAACAGGGAAAAAGTGACAAACAGGCCAGCAGGACCGTACCTAGCCCTGTGTGAGTGGTGCGGCCGCACAGGGCGCAAAGGCTTAAGGGGGTGCATTTTGAATGTCTGCCGTTGCCTGCCGCCACTGAGTGAAGAAAATGTGGTGGTGGCAGGTAACGGCAGACATCCAAAATGCGCCCCTTAAGGCTTCTCTGGCTTGCTAAGCACATCTGTCCCTCCCTGCTCTGATGCGATGTCAGAGAAGGGAGGGACAGATCTGATTAGCGCGCCGGCAGCTTACACTGTGGGCACGCCTCTTCTCTCCTGCTGCAGGGGAGGCGGCGTGCACCCATTGTGCAAGTCGCACAGGGCGCGATTCAACCTCGGTATGGCTCTGCAGGCCAGTAAGCCTTACCTCGGTGGCAGGAAAAGTAATGGAGGCGCTCCGAAAGAACGAATAGTAGACGTCCTCGAAACCAACAGGTTGCATGATCTGAGGCAACATGGTTTTACCAAAGGGCAATTTTGCCAAACAAATCTGAATTCTTTGACTGGGTGACCAGAGAACTTGATCAAGGGCATGCAATGGATTTCATATACCTAGATTTCAGCAAAGTCTTTGATATTGTTCCTCATAAGAGGCTTATCAATAAACTCAACAGCTTGGGGATGGGTCCCAAGGTGGTGAACTGGATCAGAAATTGGTTGACTGACAGACGACAGAAGGTGATGGCAAACAGAAATCACTCAAATGAAAGGAAGGTGATTAGTGGTGTGCCCCAGGGTTCGATCCTAGGACCGATACTGTTCAATGTATTTGTGAGTGATATTGCTGAAGGACTGAATGAGAAGTCTGTCGTTTTGCAGATGGCATGAAAATTTTCAACAGAGTGGACTCCCCTGAGGGAGTGGATAACATGAGGAAAGATCTACAAAAGCTGTAAGAATAGTCTAATGCTTGGCAGTTAAGATTTAATGTGAAGAAGTTGCCGTGTCATGCACTTGGGAAGCAGAAATCCATGGGAATTGTATGCAATAGGGGGCTAGAGGTTGGTGTGCATGGACCAGGAGAAGGACCTCAGAGTGATTTGTTTGAGGATCTCAAGGTGGTGAAACAGTGTGACAAGGCGGCGGCAAAAGCCAGAAGAATGCTGGATTGCATACAAACAAGAATTACCAGCAGAAAGGAAGAGGTACAAATGCCACTGTACAAGTCGCTGGTGCGGCCTCACTTTGAATATTGTGTTCAGTTTTGGAGATCTTATCTCGCAAAGGATATAAAAAGACTGGAAATGGTTCAGAGGAAGGCGACCAAATGATTTGGAGCCAGAAGCCTTATGAGAAGAGACTTGAAGACCTAAATATGTACACTCTAGAGAGGAGGAGGGACATGAGAGAGATGATTCAGACCATCTTCCAAAGACGGGGACGCTGTAAAACTAGAGGGCATAACATGAAGCTTCAAGGGGGTAAACTGAAAGGCAATGTCAGGAAACCTGTTTTCACTGAAAGGATGGTGGATGCTCGGAATGCCCTACCGATGGAAGTGGTAGGGTCAAATACAGTGAGAGAAGTCAAAATGGCATGGGCCAGACACAGTGGATCCCTTTTTATAGCATCAGGATAAAATCAAAATAAACATAACTATCTCTTATATCCAGATTCTACAATATTGCTGAAATCTTTCATAAGATTAGGAAAAGAGGACCTAGGATTTGACACTGTCAAAAGCACATCATCCGCAAACTGTTGTATTCCCTCCTTTTCGCCCTTCACCCCCCCCTCCAGCCCCCATTCCTTATACCTCCCTAATGTCTGGATTATATCTAAACCCCCCCAGCAAATGATTCCATTGCTAAGGCAAATAAGTGGGAAGAGAGGACACCCATGATTTGTCCCCCTTTCTATAACGAAGGGGCCCAATATCACTCCATTTAAGTTTAATTACAGCAGAAAGCTTTTTATATAAAGTGAAGATCTAGTTTTAATAATTTCCTCATCCCCTCTGTCTTAAAGTAGTGAACTTGAACTCCCATCTGACCCTGTTGAACACCATTTTTGCATCCAGACTTAATGGTGTTGATAGCATTTCTCCCTTCTAGCTAGCCAAATAATGCCCCAAATTTTTCATATGTCCTTGACAAAAGCCGCTTTGTCCAATTGCACAAAACCTGGCACAAGTGTCATTAATCTGGCAGCAAGGATGCTGGCCAAGATTTTAACATCAATGTTTGAGCGAGATTTGCTGATATGAGCCACACTGCAAAGGATCCTTGCCACCTTACAAAATGCCTGCGCCATGGTTAGGGATTCCTCCCTCCCTTATTCCATTCAATAATTTTTTTCAGAGGATCAATTTCTCCCAACAGACTTATAAAATTTTGTGGAAATCCCATCTAAATCCAGGGCTTTTCTTAGTTTGTTTCTAAATAATAGCCACAATCTCCTCTCCTGCAATCTTTCTTACTGTTCATCATATAAGTTCTGATGAAAGCTCACAAAAGCTTGCTGAATGCCCTCCATATTGTGAAACCCCCCCCCCCCCCTCTTTCCTGGTATATCTTGGAGACGTAATTCTTCCCATGCTGCTTTTTAAGCTTGTAGGCCAAGAGCCTGTTGGCTTATTGCCCAATTCATAGTACTGCTGCTTAATTAGCTTTCAAATTAAAGCAATCTGCTCCATATTCAAAGCTTAAAGTTCCTCTGACATAAATTTAATTTCTTCATTATCCAAGGGGCATCCACTCAATTTGTTTCTAAATGCACAGGATTTGATTTTAAGCTGGCCTCCATCTGCTGCTTCTGTCTATTTCTCCCGAGTCCCTAATTGTCTTAATCTACCCCTTAGGTCCCTTCAGCACTATGTCATAGCCAGCTGTCTCATTATCATTGTGCTGGAAGTAATCCACGATAGCTCTCTTGATAATCTGCTGGTCCTGGGTATTAGTAACTCATTTAAAATCCATCTTCTCCTGTACTTAAGGGGAACAAACACCTCAAAATCCACCATCACTAAGGAATGGTCAGACCAGTGGATGTTACCCGTCTCCACATACTCCAACTCTCTTATCAACCAAAGAATAATCAGTCTTCAAATAGCTTGAATGAGAATGTGCGAAAAAGTATCCGCCCTCCTATTTGGTTTCTTCCAACCCCAAGTCCTTCTTAAGTCTGCTCAAATTCTGTGTTGCTTCCCCCCCCCCCTCATCCGTGCAACTGGCATTAACCACCCTTGGGTCTACTGTAAAGTAAATATCCCCTTCCCCGAAACAGTAATTGCCCCCGGTCATTTATCTATTTACATGGTGGAGTGTGTCCATAATAGGAAGGCTCACTGTTCTCATTAAGAGCATTAATATTAAGTAGCATAATCTGTGCCTCCTTCATAACTCTCCCTGAATGCCAATAAATCTTCCCTCAAAAAACCTGTTGCCGCTTAAAATCTATTGTCTTGACTTAACGGGAAGGAGAACACTAAGGAAATCCTACGGCACTAGCATTTAACTTTCAGAAGGGAGACTATGATAAAATAAGGAAAGCAATTAAAAGGAGCAGCTGCAAAGGTTAAAAGCTTATATCAGGGGTGGATGGTATTCAGAAATTCAATTTAAGATGCTCAGATTTAGTCCCCTAGTGAAAAAAACAAAAGCAAGGCCAAATGACAGCCAACATGGTTAAAAGGTGATGTGAAAGAGGCTATTGTAGACAAAAGAACACTGTTCAGATCCTTTTTCCATTTTTTAAAAGAAGAAAACCGGAAACTGCATAAGAACTGGCAAGTTCAGTGGAAAGCAATGATGAGAGGCAAAAAAGAATTTGAAAATAAACTGGTTGTAGAGGCAAAAACTCAAAATCTCTTTCAGGCACATTTGAAGTAAGAAGCCTGTTGAGGGAATCAATTGGATCATTAGAAGGTCATGGGGTAAAAGGAGCATGCAGGGAGAACAAGGTCAGAGTGGAGAAACTAAATGAATTCTTTGCTTCAGTTTTTACCGAGGATGATGTAAAAGAACTACCCATGCCAAAAATGGTATTTAATAGTGGTGATTCGGAGGAACTAAAACAAATTTTAGTAAACTGGTAAGATATAATTTGCTGCTCTTTAGTTTGTCATTTTAGCCTATCACCTGGACCGGAAGGTATACACCCCAGAGTGCTGAGAGACTTCAAATGAAATTGCAGTTACACTATTAGTAATCTGTGGCCTTTCATTAAAGTAGTCTATGGTACCTGAAGATTAGAGTGACCAACGACCGCCAGTTTTAAAAAGGGATCCGAGGGTGATTCAGGAAACTACAGACTGGTCAGCCTGTCAACGGTGCCAAACAGGATAGTCGCCACTATTATAAAGAATAAAATTACTGATGGACATGGTTTTAATGGAACAAGTCAACACGGATTTAGCCAAGAGAAGTCTAGTCTAACTAGTCTGCTCACTTTTTTTTTTTTTAAATGTGAATAAGCTTGTAGATAAAGACCACTTGATATAATGTATCTGAATCTTCAGAAAACTTTGGAAAAGTACCTGAGACTCCTGAGGAACTTAACAAGTTGAAAAGTATATATTTGCAGCATGACACAATGGCGTATTTCCATCATTCACGGAATCAGGAAGACGGTAGATACACATATTTGTGTATCATGGGGTGGGGGGTGTCAGGTGGTATGTGTCTGTGCATGTCATGGGAGATGTTGGGTACTGCAGTATGTGTCATGGAATATTATGACACGTGCACTCTAGGGGTGTATATCTTTATCTTCATTGCGATTCTTGATAGACCGCTTTGGCTGAGGCATTAAAGTGGTGTACAAAATACATAGGACTGCATAAAAGAAAGAAACAAGAAAGGAATGCCAATTATCATATAAAACAGAAAGAGAAAAGAAAAGGGAGGATAAGTCAGAAAAGTAGAAGAAAGGGACAGTAGACATAGGGAAATGCCACCTGCAGGATGTTGGGAGTGTCATGGCGGGGGGACATAGGAGGGAAATATGAGGTTGAAAAGATGGGTTTTCAAGGCAGTCTTGAACTTGCTGTTGTGACGCTGCAGCAGTACCTGAAGCCATGGAAATAAATACTGACCCGGTGGCAAGACCTGGTATTGCAGGAAGAGGCAGTAAAATTCCTTCCCAGCACAGATCACAAGGGAACAATCAGTCAGATCAGCCTAACCCGGGGGAAGGAGGAGCGAGGTCACTGATTGGGCGCACCCTGCTAGGAGGCGGGCTTCCCAGGACAGACGTACCCTGTATAACAGGAAGAAGGAAAATGAAAGCAGGGGCAGAGGAGGAAGGAGGAGAAACAGAGACCGAGAGAGCAGCAAAGACAGAGAAAGCCAGAAGGCAGCTGGAAAAGCAACAGAGGCGTATGGGGAGAAGAGTTGGAATGAAAATCCCAAGGAGAGAAAGAACCAGAGGACAAGCTGGTTAGAGAAACAGAACTGGTTGAGAAGCCAGCCAAAGGAACCACAGAGGGGAGCATTTACCAAACCAGGATACAGATACCAGAGAGGCTCAGTGCAGCAGGAAACCTTCCAGGACTCAGAGGAGGGCGTGGCACAGAGAGACCCAGGTGGGAAGCCTAACGGTTTGGAACCAGAAGCTCAGCCGTGGAAATACTGGCAGCCGGTTGAAGAATCTCCCTGCATTCCTCATCAAGGTACTTTTAACTGCAATAAGAGTTTTTATGACAAGCCAAACTGTGTTATTGGTAGTTCTGAAACCCAGGGAAAGCCTAGGATCTATCCAGACAGTTGGCTACAGCCAGAACCTCCAGCAATTAAACCTTGTGTCTCTTTTAAAACTCCTGAAGAAAGCAGTAAAGAAGCTAGCCTTAGAAATACTGCAGATATCTTTACCAGAGATATTTACCAGAGGATTTTAGAAGCATCCAAAGGGGAATTGCCAAAGGAAAACCCTCTGCCTGCCTATGATGTAAGATTTCCAGCACTTGCTGATAGAGACAAGTGGGGGAAGGGTAATTACAGCACCGTGCCTAAAGAGAGTGTGTGTAACGGTAGAATAGCTGTGAATGAAGCAAAGCCTCCCAGTCTCTGTATACCACAAGGAGAAGCAGTTTCCTCACCTGCTCCTCACAGCCAGCAAGCTCAAGTATTATTAAGAGGGCTTCACGCTTTCTTAGAAAAGCATCTTGTTCCTGAGCAGACAGTGTCAAGCCCAAACCCACAAGCAACGCTGTTAAATCCTTTGCCTATGTTAGACCAGCCCATGGACTGCTCGACCTGCCTCATAGACAAGGTTTAAAGGGAAGCAAGAGCTTGTGTAGTGATCTGCTATAAGAAGTGCTATAGTACATGTTTGGAGTGCATGAACCCAAGAGCTTATGGGGATAAGAAAATAAGCTGATTGTTTTCACTCAATTGTACTGCATGAACTTTATAATTTCCTGTTTGTAGCTGGATAAAATATAAGACCCACATGCCAGGAATGTGGCTGTCTTGAATATAAGTTTAAGTTGGACATTATTGAAGAAGCAGTTTCTTTTCAACTTTCTGTTTGGCTATAAAATATTATCCTTCAAAACCTGTACAAAGTCCTATCTTTGGAGCGGGAGAAATAAACCCTAATAAAGAAATAAATTTTCTCTATTCGTGCCTTGCCTGTTCACTCGGTCACCCCCAACTACAAGATGACCTCCAGGCTAGCCCTACCTTAAACCCTCAAGGTCAAGGTACGGGCACTAGGGGCGCTACACTGTGCAAGGGCTTGGAGCGGATGGTATAGGAGAGAGAGTTCCACAGCGCAGGCCCGAGAGAAAAATGCAGAAAACTCAAGGTGGGCCAGTGATACTGAAGGGAGAGTCAGACGATGAGTATGTATGGAACATAGAAAACTGTGCGGAGTATGAAAATGGAGAAGATCAGTAAGGTACTGAGGAGTGGATGTGTAACTGGTCCTGTGCACAAATACAAGAATTTTATACTGAGTTCGAAAGTGAACCGGTAACCAGTGGAGATGTGCTAGTAGTGGAGAAATGTGTTCAAACTGAGTGGAGTGAGTAAGTATACGGGCAGCAGTGTTCTGGAGTACTGAAGTCTGCGAATGTTGTATTGCAGAAGATCAGCTAGGACGTGTTGCAGTAATCAATTCTGGAGATCATGAGGGAAAGAAGAAGCGTAGTCAAAAAGGACTGAGAAACAAAAGGACGGACTGTATGGATTCTATAGAGATTCTATGTTTCTATAGAGATGAGGACAGTAACTGAATTCAAGAAAGCATGGGACCAACACAGAGGATCTCTAAAGGCAAAAAGTGGACTGTTGTAGTTGTTATGGAAGGACAGACTAGATAGGCCATGTGGTCTTTTTCTGTCGTCATATTTCTATTCTATTTGACGGCGATGGTAGAATGAATGACTGATGAAATGTGCTTTGAGAAGGAGACCAAAGAGTCAAAACTAATTCCAAGGTAGTGAAAGGAGGAAACCAGAGGAGGAAAATAACAGGGGCCAGAGAGGGTGAGGGTGCTCCAAAGGTGAACCAAATAGCTGTGGATTTGGAGGGGTTCAGATGTAAAAAGTTGGACATCATCCAAGAATGGAGGAGGGCCAGGCAGGAGTTGTGGAGTGAGATCTGGGGAAGCAAGGGAAGTGCGACGAAAGAGAATGTCACCCACATACGTATATGCAGAGATACCAGACTGCTGAATAAGCAGAGAGAGGGGACAGGAAAGACATTAAAAAGGAGGGGGGACAGGACACAACCCTGGGTAACACCATAGGACAAGGGCATAGGGGGAGAAGAAGACAAATCTGAGTGAACAGAAAAGGAATGGGCGAAAGAAAGGAAAGTAACCAGCTCGGGGGGGGGGGGGGGTGCCCCGGATACCTAGCTCAGAGAGACAGATAAGGAGTGTACAATGAACATGCGGCAGAGGAAAGATCCAAGGAAACAGCAAGAGTAAGATCACCATGTTCATGGGTAATGTTCATTTAGCAAAGAAAGAATGATAGACTCGGTACTGTGTCCTGCTCTCTAAAACCAGTCTGGCGAGAGTGCAGTGAATTGGTGGTAGCAAGATGGGCAGAGAGCTGCTCCAACACACAGCATTCGAGGAGCTGGGAAAGGAAGGAAAGATTTGAGACAGGGCACCAGTTAGAGATGATAGAGGGATTTGTCTATTTGGAAGTAAGTGCTGCTGTCATGGGATGGATGAGGAAAGAAGAATGATTTCTCTTTCCTCTCCCACTCCCTTTTGCACAATGCTATAACCAGGGGCAGCCCAAGGGGGGTGTGGGGCCATGTGCGGAGACTCGGTGCAGGGCCTCATTTGTATAAGATGCCTCATTTGCATAAGGTGCCTCATTTGCATAAATATTTGCATAATGTTACCATACACTAACTTTTAGTAAACATGCCTCTTAATGAGTATATGGATAAAGAAAGACTAAAAGATTTCTACATTACTATAATCCAGTACCAACCGCCAGGCACATTAGGAACTACTACAAACACTGCCCATTTAGAACCCATAGCAAACCCGCCGTATCCTAACAGCACTACCAGAACTCACAAAGCACCATACCCTACCTATCAAAAGGCAACACTGCAAATATTAAACCAATACATTTCAGAGAACAACAATGCATGACCTACTGGGGAACGAGAACTAGTGGCAATGTCAAATAGGAATTATATAAACAGAATACCTCAGCTCAGTTACACATGCAGAACATAGACCATCACCAAACAAGGAATCACAATTTAGAAAGAGGAGACAATAATTAAACTGAGAACCCCAAAAGCCAAACTTGGAATGTACAACACTGTAGAAATAAAACCAGAAATTAATTTCCTCTTGTACTAAACAAAGCACAGACGCTAATGATGCACATTTCCAAGAGCTGAAATATTCCAGTTAAAAAATTCAAAATAAAGAGAGATTTTTCTACCTTTTGTGCATTTTTTTTTCAGTGACAATTGCTCCAGCCACTTTCTTCTGGTTTCTTTGTGTCTTCTGCTAACTCTCCATCGTCTGCTGTCCATTTGTCCTTTCTTCTCTCTTCTAGTTTTTTTCCATTCTCTCTCTTCATCTGCTTTAACATACTAATCTTTCTCCTTTTGCTCTTTCCTCATTCCTATTTCATCCACTCAAATTTTACCCCTCCATCCTCAATCCCCACTTACTCTCCCAATATCCGGCCAATTGTAGATTTGTCTTCCCTCCCACACAAAATATTTTTCCCTCTCCATTTCACTATCCCAGCTCCATCCCATTCTAATCCTCCCCCAACATCAGCTCCCTTCTAGTTCCAGCCCCACCCAGCATCCGCTCCCTTCTAGTCCCTGCATCAGCCCATTTCCAGTCTTAGACCCCCATCAGCCCATTTCCAATCCTATCCTAGCCCCACCATCAGCCCATTTCCAGTCCTAGCTCCCCCATCCATTTCCAGTCCTATCCGAGTCCCTTCATCAGCTCATTTCCAATCCCAGCCCCCCATCAGCTCATTTCTAGTCCTTTCCTAGCCCCACCATCAGCCCATGTCAAATCCTAGCTCCCCTCCACTCAGCCCATTTCCAATCCAAGCCCCCCATGAGCCTACTTCCAGTTCTAGCCCCTCCACGAGTCCATTTCAATTCAAGCCCCCACTACAGCCCATTTCCAATCTTAGCACCCCCCAACAGCCCATTTCCAGTCCTATCCTAGCCCCTCCATCAGCCCATTTCCTGTCCTAGCCCCCCTCAGCCCATTTCCAGTCCTAACTCCCTCCCCTCACAGACCATTTCCATTCCAAGCCCCCTCCCCATCAGCTATTTGCAGTTCAAGCCCCATTCCACTCAGCCCATTTCCATTCCAAGCCCCTGTCCCTACAGCTATTTGCAGTTCAAGCCCCCTTCCACTCAACCCATTTCCAGTCCTAGCAACCCCCCAGCCCATTACCAGTCCTAGCCCCCCCATAGCCCATTACCAGTCCTAACCCCCCCATCAGCTCATTTTCAGTCTTAGCCCCCCATCACCCCATTACCAGTCCTAACCCCCCCATAGCCCATTACTAGTCCTAACCCCCCCCATCAGCCCATTTCCAGTCCTAGCCCCCCCCCATAACCCATTACCAGTCCTAAGCCCCCCATGAGCCCACTTCCAGTCCTAATCCCCCATCACCCTATTTTCAATTTTAGGCCCCCCCATAGCCCATTACCAGTCCTAACGCCCCTATCAGCCCACTTCCAGTCTTAGCCCCCCCATAGCCTATTACCAGTCCTAACCCCCATCAGCCCACTTGTAGTCTTAACCCCCCATCAGCCCACTTCCAGTCTTAGCCCCCCCACAGTCTTAGCCCCCCCCATAGCCAATTACACTTCCTAACCCCCTCCCCCCCATCAGCCCATTTCCAGTCTTAGCCCCCCCCCCCCCCCATAGCCCATTACCAGTCCTAACCCCCTTCCCCCCCCATCAGCCAAGCTAGGTTAAAAAAAAACAAAAACTGGCTGCTGCTGCTGCTGCCACCGCCGCCGTGGCAGCAGCAGAATTGAGCATCCCGCGGGGCCCCCTCCATGGGGCCTCAGCGCAGGCTTTTCAGAGCCGCGCGAAGGGAGAGTTTCCCTTTCTCACGGCTCTGTTAATCCCACCACAGGACTGATGGGAAATCCCATCAGCCCCGCGGCGGGATTAACAGAGCCGCGAGAGGAGAAGCTCTCTCTCTTCGCACGGCTCTGACAGCCAACACTGAGGCTGCATGGAGGACTCTGCAGGGCAGGTGGTCCCCGCAGGATGCTCGATTCTGCCGCTGCCACGACGGCAGCGGCAGCAGCAGCCGGTTTGTATTTTTGTAACCTAGCTGGGCTGATGCAAGATGTTTTTTGCGCGGGGCCCTGTGCAAAAAACATTCTTGCTCAATGGACGGCCGGCCCTGGCTATAACTAAGGGAGGCACTCCTCCTTCCTCCCCCTCCCTGCAACTTTGAATGAGTGTCCTAGATTTGCCTGAAAAAAAAATTTGGTAATGTTTTTAATTGAGCATCACTGGGCCCCTAGGCCCTGGAGGAACAAAGCTAAAAGACAGCTATAGGCAGGTCCTTTCAGAAACGTAGGAAAAAAAGGTGAGCCACACCACTTAAAACATACCAGCTAAAGCACAAAAATAAACAGTCATGATGAAAAACAGTATTAGGTGTGGCTTTTATTTGCATGAAAGATATGAAAGCAAGGTGATTAAAAGCACTGATGGCTCTTTGAGTTTGTGTGGTTGTCAGGACTTGTTTTTTTGTGTTACTAGTTAATGCTGAAGCTAGCCCTCCCCCAAGGCCACATCGATAGACACATCAAAGTGGCTAGAACTTTGTAAAAAAAAAGTTGTTTGTCATCATATGATTCAGGGAACAGGTGAGGTAGTTGGGCCATTGCTAACAGTGTCTCCTGCTTGCAAGTCTTTCAAGTCTTTCTGAGTGATGATAGTTCATTACTTGGTTGTGACTCCAAGTTCCAGGTCTTCTGTTGCAGGTCAATTCCAGTTGCTGTTCCAGCCTTGTGTCCTGTTTCTTGATATCAGTTCAAGTTCTGACTCCAGTTTCACTCCACTTTTAGTATCTGGAAATTCAAGATCAGGCCTCTCCCAGGGAAGATGAGCAAGTAGATCTCAGATGTGGAAAACCCCGCCTGCAAAACTAACTTTCTCCTGCGTGCTCCTTTCCTTTGCCGAACAGGGTGTGCGCTGTTAATCTCTTTCACAAACAGCTGAACCCTGTGTATTCAGATTTATATCTATTAGGGCTCTATGCTGGATTGCAGCATTTCCATGAGTAGTCAGTCTTGGTGGTGGTTGGTTGCTGAAGGAGATGCTATAAAGGTGATATACAAATGATTTGTGGTGAATCCTCACAAAATCACTTTAGATAAGATCCTTCAAATATGCAAAATCAGTTTTCATAAATGACTCAAAAAGGGTTCCAATGCTTGTTTTCTCATGTGTAATTGGATGTTTTGTAATATGTATATGTGAATTATTTTGTCGTCATAAGCCTAGATATTGATAAATAGAAGGTGGGTAAGCAAATGTAGCTAAATTAAGCGGTGTATTTACAGAAAAGACTATAAAGTGCGTTTAGAACATGAGGCAGAAAAAATTAGCATAAGACCACTCTGAAACTACACTCGACCTTGGCCAATAAGCCATGACACAACTGTACATTATGGCCATCAAGTTTTTTTGAGTGCTGGGATTAAGTGGGGCAAGAGGGATCTGCTGTTAGGGTTACACCCAAGAGAGGTGGTATCAGCAGAGCCGCGTTTACCAATGTGTAATGGGAAGTTTATGACACAAGCACATAGAACTATGACTCATGACTTCAGTGGCCAATGCCTCACGTTAAGGCAGCAGAAAACAGCTCTCTGATTTCTTCTGCAACTTCTCCCTTCCAGGCAGTATGTAGAACCAGAAAGGAAGGGGTGAGTCAGGAGCAGATTGGCTCTTCTTTTATCTGCTCTATCTGCTCCCAAATCCATCCCTTCCCCTCCCATTTGTTCAGGGGCAGCAATGGGAGGGAAAATGTGAGGATCAGCCTGAAACACAGAGCAGTGGTTTCCAGCTTGTGATCTGTTATCTCCTGGGGATCTGCAAGCCCATCACAGGGACTCTTCCAGAATGGAGACAGACAAAATGCTGCTAAAAACAAAAGCAAGTTGATCTCCCCTCTGAGAAAATTCTACTCTGCCCATGACAAGAGAAAAATCACAGCTTCAAAGAGTCCAGATCTGTACAGAGAGGAGAAGGGAAGAGCATAGCTGATATTTATTACAGAGATCTGAAGCCTCTGAAAGGAGGCAAGAGAGTGCAGTCAATTGCTGCTATACAGAGCCTGAATCGTGGAGAGAAGGCGGGGATGATCACCATATACATAAGTCTGAGCAGGACAAAGAGTAGGTGGGACAGAGCATGGCTGATCACTTTCACCAGGAGCTTGATGCCATGCAAAAGAGGAAAATGGTGCTGCCACAGAACCTTCATTAGCAGCAGCTGCTCCATGTGACCAAAGGAGGCAAGCAGGTTGATAACTCTGAGAAGCCTGTTTGGGCTCAATTTGCTCTGCAGACTTGACAGTTACTATTCACTCAATGCTGCTTTTCTTGTATGGGTGTATTGGTAGAAGAAAGGAGAATGGGAGTTAGGTAGAAGTGCAGTATGGGAAATTCTCAGAAAGGGGTCTTTCAGGGGGAGGAACGTAGAAAGTAGAGCACTTAAGTCATGAGGTGAGGATAGGAAGTATAGAAAACTGGAAGGATCCATAGTGGGGAAAGGGCAAGGCCGTCAAGACAGCACTCAAGAAGAGGCATGGGGGCATGCAGAAGGTAGAAAGTGTAAAAAGGGCTATGAATAGGAGAAGGGAAGGCATCTGGAAAATGGGCTGTCAGGGGAGCAGCACTTATAAAGGGGCCATTGGGAAGAAGCATGAAGTAAAGGATCAGGAAAGGGCCAAAGGGTGTAGATAGCAGAAGAACAGGGACTTGGGAAGAGGGGACCAAGGGGAGGGGGAAGCAAGGCAATAGGGATGACCCCCAGAAAGAGGCCAAGGGGAAGACAAGTGGAAAGGCACTTGGGAAGGGGGACGAAGTAGGGAGAAACATGCAGGAGAGAAGACAAAGCTTTAAGGAAGGGGGCCATGGAGGTAGAGCAGTGAAAAATGACTGTCTGGGATCATTAAAACATAGAAACATGATGGCAGAAAGACCATATGGTCTATCTAGTCTGCCTTTTCATATCAACCACTACAGAAGTCCCCTTTTTTCCTTTAGAGATCCTCTGTGTTTGTCCCTTGCTTTCTTGAATTCAGATACTGTCCTCATCTCTACCACCTTCACTGGGAGACTATGCCATGCATCTACTCTTTCCGTAAAGAAATATTTCCTCATATTATCTTGAGTCTTTCCCCGTTCACCCTCATCCTATGTCCCCTTGTAGCAGAGCTTGCTTTCAATCAAGAGGCTCTCTTCCTGTGCATTTATGCCTCGGAGGTATTTTAATGTCTCAATTATATCATCTCTATCCCACCTTTCCTCTAAAGTATACATATTAAGATCCTTAAGTCTGTTGTCATATGCTTTATAACGAAGACCGCTAACCATTTTAGTAGCTACCCTCTGCAGACATCAACCTGTTTATATCCTTTTGAAGGTGCGGCCTCCAGAATTGCACACAATACTCCAAATGAGGTCGCCCCAAATACTAAGTATTAGCGTATGTGTCTCATATCCCCTCGTGTTAAATGTATCCCCCAATTGACCGCTTTGACCCGGTGAAAAGCGGGATATAAATACAGCTACATAAATAAATAAATAAATAAATATACAGAGGCACTAGCACCTCCTTTCTTCTGCTGGCCATTCCTCTCCCTATGCACCCAAGCATCCTTCTAGCGTTCGCCGTCGCCTTTTCTACCTGTTTAGCTACTTTAAGATCCATCAGATGCAATCACATCTAGGTCCTGCTCTTCTTTTGTGGATAGAAGTACTTCACCCCCCTATGCTATATCGCTCCCCTAGATTGCTGCAGCCCAAATGCATGACCTTGCATTTTTTAAAATTAAATCTCAGCTGCCAAATTCTAGACCATTCTTCAAGCTTAGCTAGATCCCTCCTCATGTTGTCTACACCTTCCTGGGTGTCTACTCTATTGCAGATTTTGGTATCATATGCAAAGAGGCAAACCTTACCCAACAGCCTTTCACAATATCACTAACAAAGATGTTAAAAAGAATCAGACCAAGGACAGATCCCTGGGGCACACCACTGGTAACTTCCTTCTCCTCAGAGTGAGCTCCATTTACCTGTACCCTTTGTCACCTCCCACTCAGCCAATTTCTAACCCAAGCAGTAACTTTAGGGTCCATCTCTTGGGTGCTTAGTTTGTTTGTAAGTTGCCTGTGCGGAACGGTATCAGAGGCTTTACTGAAATCTAAATATACCACATCTAGGGCTCTCCCTCGGTCCAGCTCCCAGGTAACCCAGTCAAAGAAATCAATCAGATTTGTCTGACAAGACCTGCCTCTGGTGAATCCATGTTGCCTTGGATCTGGTCCATTGGACTCCAGAAACCTCAGTATTTTCTCTTTCATTGCCAAGGTTAAACTAACCAGCCTGTAGTTTTCAACCACATCCTTCTGCTTTTGTGTAATGGGACCACATGTGCCTCTCTCCACTCTTGACTCCGAGGCATTGAAAAGGACAGTCAGTGGAACTGCTTGGAATGTCCCCAAATTCCCTCAGTATTCTCGGGTGCATCCCATCTGGTCCCATCGCTTTGTCTACTTTGTTTAGTTGGTTTCTCATGAACACAGTCCTCTGAAAATTGTTCAAGACACCCCTCTCTTCTGTTCCTGTTGTGGGTGTTTTCTGGGTCATTCTTCTGGTTCTTCATCTGTGAACACAGAACAGAAATATCTGTTAAGCAATTAGCACTTTATCTTCATCAGCTTCTACATATTCTGCCCCTTCACCCTTGAGTCTGACAATACCACTTTTGCCCTTTTTCTTCTTGCTAACATATCTGAAAAATGTCTTAGCCAATGCAATAAAATGGGGGGATATTTCCTCCTTTTTTCTAATCTTTGCTTTCCTGACTATTTTGCTAGCTTCTCTTAAGGTTTTTTTTTTCCAAATACAGATGCCTGTCTTCCTCTCTCTGTGATCTCTTGTATTTCATGAAGGCCTCCCTCTTTTTCTTCACCTTTTCAGCTACTTCTTCCGAAAACCATAGCGGTCTTCTTTTCTTTTTACCTTTTTATTTGCCATTTTAACAAAAAGGTTGGTTGCCCTTAAAATATCGCCTTTCAGTTTTGCCCACTGTTTTTGTACATCCCCAAGCTATTCCCATCTTGACAAAGTTAGTTTTCCTAAAGTCTAAGACCCTCGCTTTGAATGGATTTTATTAGCCCTAGTCCTAATACTGAACCACACCATCTGGTGATCACTGGATGCAAAATGATCTCCCACTATAACATCAGAAACACTTTCACCATTGGTAAGCACCAAGTCCAGTATGGCCCCTTCACGTGTGGGGTCTGTTACCAATTGCCTGAATAGTTCTCCCTGTAGAGAATCCAGGATCTCCTTACTTCTAGATGATACTGCAGCAGGGATGTGCCAGTCAACATCTGGCATACTGAAATCCCCTATCAGAAGCACTTCCCCTTTCCTGGCAATGCTGCGTATGTCTTCAATTAACTTTCTGTCCACCTTTTCTCCCTGTGAGGGAGGGCTGTATATCATGCCAATGCAAATGAATTTCTCTCTTTCCTCTTTCTAGTTTAACCCACAGTGCCTACTCTCTCCCTTTTTAAGCCCTGTATTTCCATAGCTTTAATATTATTTTTTACATGTAGTGCCACTTCTCCTCCCCTTCTTCCTACCCTGTCCTTTCTATATACAGTATAGTCACATCCCAGTCATGATTGTCTGTGAACCATGTCTCGGTTACTGCCACTAAATCCAAGTCACCCTCTCCCATTAAAGCCTCAACATCTGGGATCTTATTTCCCATGCTATACTGCATTCATACACACTGTTTTCCATATGTTGCCCCTTTTACCTAACTTCATAAAGGTATTTAATGTTTCACTTACCTTGGTGCTTGCTTAACCTATCCCCAATAAATCTAGTTTAAAGCCCTCTTCAGTAGGTTAGCCAGTCTGCGACTGAAGACATGTCGACCCTTCTTGGACAGATGGACGCCATCTCTGCTCTGCAACCCTTGGAACAGCATCCTATGATCCAGGAAACCAAAACACTCTCGATGACATCATCCATGCAGCCATGCATTTATCTCCAGGATGTGAGCTTCTCTGCCTTGGCCTTTACCCTCAACAGAGAGGATTTAAGAGAACACTACCTGCACCCCTATCTGCTTCACCCTCTGTCCCGGAGCCATGAAGTCACTTTTGGTATGCTTGGAGGGATACCTGGCAGTATCATGTGTGCTGACATGGATGAGTAACATCGGGTAATAGTTAGTGGGCATGATGAGTCTCTGCAAACTCCATAACATCTCTGATTTTGGCACCTGGCAGACAGCATACCTCCCTGGACATTGTCTGGTTGGCAGATGGATGCCTCGGTACCCCTCAGAAGAAAGTCGCCAACCACTGCTACCCTTTGCTCCCTTGTGGTCACTGATTCTGCAACTTTGGGTGCTCGAGCTCTGGTTCTTCCCTTTTCAGGGATGCTTTCCCCTCCTCCACTTCCAGGGCTGCATAATGGTTTTTCAATTCGAGGGCTAGAGGAGTTGGATTGGTGATTCTGCAGGCCCTGGTGACTCGTGTCCAACCTTTGTCATTCTGTAGGCTCCCATCTTCTTCTCTGTTGGAGATCTTGGATGTTCAAGAAACATAAGATATGCCATACTGGGTCAGACCAAGGTCCATCAAGCCCAGTATCCTGTTTCCAACAGTGGTCAATCTGGGTCATACGTACCTAGCAGTTTCCCAAAAAGACCCAGTTTCCGCAATGCTTGTACTGGGTCAAGCATTGATAACCTGGGTCCCTTCTTAATAATGGTTTATGGACCTTTCCTCCAGGAACTTGTCCAAACTTTTTTTTAAACCCAGCTACACTAACAGCCTTTACTACAACCTCCGGTAACAAATTCCAGAGTTTGATTACACGTTGAGTGAAAAAATATTTTATTTTATTAGTCTTAAATAGTTTACCCTGTAGCTTCATTGCATGTCCCCTAGTCTTTCTATATTCTGATAATGTAAACAATCGATCTACGTTTACCCATTCCACTCCGTTCATTAATTTATAGACTTCTGTCATATCTCCCCTCAGCCGCCTCTTTTCCAGGTTAAAGAGCCCTAACCTTTTTAGCCTTTCTTCATAGGAGTATCCTTCCATCCCCTTTACCATTTTCGTGGCTCTTCTCTGAACCTTTTCTAATAATGCTATATCCTTTTTAAGATAGGGAGACCAGAATTGCACACAATATTCAAGGTGCGGTCTCACCATGGAACGATACAGAGGCATTATAATATCTTTTGTTTTATTTTCCATTCCTTTCCTTATGATACCTTGCATTCTATTTGCTCTCTTGGCTGCCGCTGCACATTGGGCCGAGGGTTTTAACATGCTATCCACAATGACGCCTAAATCTTTTTCCTGGGTGGTGGTTCCTAATGTGGAACCTTGCATTGTGTAACCATAGTTAGGGTTGTTCTTCCCTAGGTGCATAACTTTGCACTTGTCCACATTAAATTTCATCTGTCATTATCAAGATCCTCTTGCAATTTTCCACAATCCTCTTGGGTTTTAACAACTTTAAATAGTTTTGTGTCATCTGCAAATCTGATAACCTCACTCGTTATTCCACTTTCCAGGTCATTTATGAATATGTCAAAAAGCAGCGGACCCAGCACAGATCCCTGGGGTACACCACTATTCACCTTTCTCCATTGGGAAAATTGGCCATTTAGCCCAACCCTCTGCTTTCTATCTTTTAACCAGTTCTTGATCCACAGTAGTACACTGCCTCCTATCCCATGACTCTTTAGTTTTGTCAAAAGTCTCTGATGAGGGACCTTGTCGAAGGCTTTCTGAAAGTCCAGATACACTATATCAACTGACTCACCTTTGTCCACCTGTTTATTCACACTTTCAAAAAAACATAAAAGATTAGTAAGACAAGATCTTCCTTGTCTAAAGCCATATTGGCTGTCTCCCATTAGGCCATGACTATCTACATCTCATCAATGTACGTCCCCCTGTCTTGAATGCTCCTCAGCCTCACCACCCCTTCTCTGAGCTTCTCCACTTGTTTCTGAGAGCTTCAGCATGCAAGCATCCTGCACATGGAACCAGTCCTTTAACTGGCATTGGGATATCTGTCTGGACAGAGGCAGAAGCTGTAATGGGGGCAACAGCTTTGGCGATAAGATTTTTCCTAGCCATTGTTCAGTTGGTGGAGCTTAGGTACCTTTTGCTTGAAATTCATAGCCTCTGTTACGAATGCCTCAACAGTGCAAGGCTCTGAAGACTTTTATGCAGCTCTCAGCTGCTCTCAGTTCTTTCACAGTCTAATCAGGCCCACTAACTCCTGACGAAGTGTCAGTACCTTCAAAGAGTTGAGAAAGATACTAATATATGAGAGAGAGAGACTGATGGGGAAGGCCTGGGTAAAAGGAATTGATGGGAAGGGATGGGGGTGGGGAGGGGGAGGAGAGTGAGACTGTTGGGACATGAGGAAGGGAGAGATCCTGGTGGGGAGAGGGTTCGGTAGAGAGGCTAGAAACTAGAGAGGAGAGCCTGGTAGGGACTGGTTGGAGATCCTAAAACCTGTTGTTGAAAAGGGGTGTGTGCATCCCAAAAGGTTGGAAATCTCTATTATAGTGCAATGAATAGCCACTCTGCTCCCTAATCCATCCCTGTCTGCATGGAACAGGAAGGAAGAGAGGCTTTGCTGGAGCAACTACTGGTGAATTAAGGTGGAGGTGTGATTTTAAATATCTATTTCAAGCATGCCAAATTCTGATCCTGGTACTGAGTTTTTCTTGTTGTAATGGACGGGAACCTGACCTGGTCAGTGTTTCAGGATGCTAATGGGTAGACAACCCTCTCTTGTCTAATACTGAGATGCATTCGTTGTGCTTCAAAATGTCACTCGGTGAAGAGGTTGCAGCCCAGTTAGCACCTTGTTCCTGCCATGCTTTCAGGGACAATTAAATGTTCTCAGAACTCAGGGTTTGGGATAGGGCTGTATTAGGTGCATGTGCTTGATACCACCTTTCATGTTTTGCCATTATAACAGGAAGTACCTAAAGAATTTGTGGCTACTTGTCAACATAGATCTGGTGAGATTTAAGTGAAGCTGTCTGAAAACTATCAGCAGTTTTTCTACTGACATTAGCTTCATATTTAGTCTCTTGAATAATTTATGGAGCTCTGGGCAAACCTCTGAGAATGGCCCCCCTTTTTTCACCCCATCTAGATTGATCCTGCCCGCATGTGAAGAATTCATTTTAAAGCAATGCCTTAGATCAGAGGTTCTCAACCCAGTCTTCGGGACACACCTAGCCAGTCAAGTTTTCAGGATAACCACAATGAATATGCAAGAGAGAAATCTGCTTGCATTGTCTCCACTGAATGTAAATCTTTCATGCATATTCATTGTGGTTGTCCTGAAAATCTGACTGGTTAGATGTGTCTCGAACTGGATTGAGAACCCCTGCTTTAGATGCTTGAATGCTTACAAGCAAAGATTATCATTAATACAGAAATTATTTTAGGGTACAGTTTTACCATATGTTGATAAAGAAAATAATTATGTAAGGTTTTTTACCATTTGCTTTAAAAATCCCTAACAATATAAATGTGGTCAAGACTTTCATAAGAGAGGATGAGGGCAATCTGATGCTAGGATTCTCTGCACTATGATGATTCATCTTGGGTTAAGGGTTGTATGATTCCCTGTTGCAAGAGGGGCAGGGAATGAATCAGAGGGTATGCCCTATACCCTGTCTTTAATCTTCCCCATCCCCGTTTGTTTATTGCTAAAGGCAATAAGAGGCTTGATTTCTTACAGCTTAACTTGAAAATCCAGTTCTGTCAATGTACCCTGTATTCACAGAATCTCTTCCAAGCAGAAGCTAGGAAACTTCTGTTTACTACTTATGATGCAAAGAAAAGTTTCAATTCCTTATCTTGCTAGAACAGTCCAGATGAGTGGATTATGCTCTCTTGCCAGCGGGTGGAGGCAGACTTCAGCAACTTTCTGCGATGTCATCACATGGTATATCCTCTGGTGCAACACTGAGAGAAGCCAGTAGGACATTTCCCAAGCAGTAAGAGAGATTGAAAAACTCAGAAATTAAAAAAAAAAAATAACCCTCCAGAAAACATTATTAAAATGAAAACAAGTTTGCTTGTAGAGCTACCATAATGTCCTGAAAAAGCATAAACAGGGCCTGTAAGATCAAAGGCAGATCATAGAGATCCTAACCAGTCCCTGGGGGAACCATGACTCTGCTCTCCTCAGACTTACCTTCCAGCGACAGGCATTTCACTTGAGTCCTTCAACCAACTTCCATATGGGAAAAAGTTAGAGTGACAGAGGAGCGCAAGTGTGAAACGAATCCAGTGATCCCTCCAGCTGCCTCTAACACTAATGTTCATGGGCCCAGGGTCGCTGGATGGGAAGCCTGGGCCTCAGGCCCCCATGAAATAGCAGCTAGTTGGTTTGAATGCAGCCTATGAGCTGTTTCAGGAGCTGCAGCACAAGCCAGCTGACAAGTAGGGCCTAGAGTGTCCCTAGGCCTCACTGGGTATGCAGCTAGGACCAACCCACCATGTTTCATCTCTGCTAGGCACAAATGGAGTCTGTAGCAGAGACAAGGGCCTATACAGCTACCTTGGCAGGAATGGGATGGGATGATGGATCTGCTCTGGACCCTACACAGTAAGAACCCAGGACAATGGACATGTACATTTGGGGTATTTGTTATGGTTATTGTGGTTAGATGGAGTCTGGGTTCCAATTAATACTGTTGTCTATATGTGAGAGCGGCTCCGTTATTGATAGTTGGTTTACCTTGTTGGCACTAGGAGAGTGATTCCTAAACCTGCCGGCGAGCGGCCTGAGATGCAGTGACTCTGTGGAGGATCACATTTATTGCTTTATCTCCACACTGAATTTGGTTGTTTCCAATTCTTTCAACTTTTGAAGAAACAGTGGAGGAAACAGATAGGGGCACACACATCAATGACTTGAGCATGAACTCTTCCCCTCCAGCCCTCTCCTAGAAGCCCAGTCTATGAATAGCTTTTGTATCGGGGGCATGGTAAACCCCTCTGACCCTTTCTGAATTGTTGATTCACCGCCTTTCTAATTGGGGTGAATTGGTGATGGTATTTTAAAAGGATTAGGGGTGGGGCTTATATGTTTGGAGGTTGGGGAGGGGGAAGGGTGGGATAGTTGAGTTTGAGATGATGAGTGAACATCTGTTCTTCCTGGAGAGGTTAGCTGTGAGATCTATGGGGAGGGAGGGGAAGCGCTTGAGTAGGTGCATGAGTAGAACATTCAGGGAATTGAGTGAGTAGTGTGAATGAGATGTAGTAGGGTATGGTAGGGATAGTGGTTATACTGGATGGATGGATGGAGCACAGAAACAAAGGAGCTTGCCAGGAGAGGACAAAGGTGTTCATTTTTTTTTTACAACACTTAGGACTGTTAGATGCCTGGAGGACATTACACCCCCTAGAGTTTGACTCCCAATTCATAAGACTTGTTCTAGATGGGATTATAGTCTAGTATGCATGACTGTTCCCTCAGTTGGAACATGCAGACATCTTATCTCAGCTTGTGTCTGATCGTGCACTGGTGACAGTTACATTCCAATGTGTGGATCACCAGAAGACCTATGGATTAAGAATGGGTATCTAAAAGGATTAAGATCATCAAAGATATTAAGGAAGATCCAAGATATCAAGTTGAAGCATGCTGCATTAACAGAAGACCTGAAATGTATATGTTCCAACAATAAATTGAAAATAGCAGCAGAAGCACAAAAACTTCAAAGATATAAAGAAAACAGGAAAGAAAGATATCAGAATAAACTATTTAGAGAAAACCCAAACAATTCTACAGGGAATTGGGGAAGAGTATTAATATGGTAAAAGCACCTCTAACCAAATACAAAACCTTCTGGAGAAAGCTATATGAGGACCCTATACAGCACAATCACAAAGCAGAATGGTTACCCAACTTACAGAAGCATTTAGAAAAACAAACATCAAACCTATGGAATGGCCTGTAGTAACAAAGGAAGAGCTGGAAAGCAGGTTAAAATGAGCTCCAAACTGGAAGAGCCCTGGCCCAGATGGAGTAGCCAACTTTTGACTCAAACAGTTCATATCACTCTACCAAGACCTGGCGAACTGCAAAAAATCAATTGTTTCAGCGACCGTATTTAACACCGCAATGGCTTACTTCAGGAAGTACGTTTCTCCTTCCTAAGGGAGACCCGACTAACATTCCTAAAAACTATAGACCAATAACCTGCTTACCTACAATCTGTAAGCTGTTTACTGCGATAGATGCAGACAGAATATACAATCACATGGAGCTCAATAACATCATGGCAATAGAGAAAAAGGGCAATAAGAGAGGAGCATATGGCATGAAAGACTAGTTGATGCCGAATAAGGCCATTATGGACAGTGCTAAGAGAGTCAGTCAGTCAAATCTCAGTATTTTATTTTTTATTTATTTTATTTAACTATTTCTTTTATACCGCCCCTTCCAGAGATCAAGGGCGGTTTACATATAACAGATTAACAGTCTTGTACACAATTTGTATACATTTTACATAGAACAGTAGAAATCAACTATTTACATTGAACAGTAAGTATAAACTTTGTAGGTATTGTAACAAAAACAAGCAAACATATCAAACTTTGTACAAAAGTATTTTTACTTCGTGTTGTGTGTTTGGTGTATGGGGTAGTGAGTGGCGTAGGTGCTTGAATTTAGTTCCTTTTATATTTGACATCTTTGGGGCGTTGGTGGGGGGGACAGGATTGTGGGTAGATTGTTGGGGTTAAAGGAGTTTGTGCATGGGTGCCCACATTTGTGGTAGAGCTGGCTTTGGGGGAGTAGGGGATTTCGAAGTGTTCAGTGAACAGGTAGGTCTTTAATTCTTTTCTGAATTGGATGAGGTCTCTTATGGTGCGAAGTTCAATAGGGAGGTCGTTCCAGAGTGTAGGAGCAGTGAATGAGAATGCTCTAGAGCTAGTGGTATTCTTGGTTTTACAGATGGCTTTAGGTATGATGAGGGAGTGGGCTGCGTTTTGTCTGAGGGTCCTTGTCGATGTTGGAGACTGCAGTAATGTGGTTAAGTGTGAGGGGGCTATGTCGTTTATGAGTTTATAGGTTGTTAGGATAATTTTGTATTGATTTTGGATTGATTATAAGAGAGCTTTTGACTGCATCCCACACTCTTGGATAATACATTGTCTTGAAATGTATAAAATAAATTCTGGTTTGATAACGTATATTAAGTTCACTATGAAAATGTGGCAATCCACACTCTTTTTGAAATATGAAGATGGTCATTACATCATTCCTAACATTAAAATCTAGCAAGGAATATTTCAGGGAGATTCCCCGTTGCCACTTCTGTCTTGCTTGGCGCTTAATCCAGTGAGTGCTCTCATCAACTCTTTGGGGTATGGATTTAACCTGAATACTAAAAACTGTACCAACCCAGAAGCAACTTCCCATCTGCTATTTATAGGTGATCTGAAATTCTACAGTTACAGCGACCAACAAATTAGCAGAGCAGCTTCGTGTGGTGAAAAGCTTTTCTGATGACATAAGGATGACTTTTGGCCTTGACAAATGCACTAAGGCAACTTTTTTCAGAGGAAAATTGAGCAAAACTGAAACCATCTCCCTTGGCTGTGACATCAAGGACCTTGAACAGGAAGGTGTATATAAGTATCTTGGAATAGAGGAAGGAATGACACTCGGGCAGAAACTATTGAGAGAGAAGATCAGTAAAGAATATTACAGGAGATTAAAACTGTTATTGAAAAGTGCTTTAACATCACGAAATAAGATACATGCCTTCAATCAGCTGGCAATTCCTGTACTCTCCTACAGTTTTGGGATTGTGGATTAGCCTCATAAAGAGCTTGAAAAACTGGATGTGCGAACAAGAAAACTCCTCCATGCTCATGAAGTAATTTACAAAAATCAGTGTATGCCAAGATTGTACATCCCTAGAGCTGAAGGAGGGCTAGGACTTATAGAAGTTGACCTACAGAGCTACTATCATAGGCCTCCAAGCCTCTGACAGCATCATCGGATCCAAATACACAAAAAGTGCTGAAATATGAAAGTCAATGTCCAGAATCTGTCTCCATCATCAAACTTGGACAAGCATTCCGATGATTAGAAGGAATGAGCGAGAACCCACAGGTGTGCATGAGAAAGAAAGAAAGTAACAGAATTTTCAAAAACAAGAGAAAAAACTCTTCAAAGAATTAGATCAGCAGACAAGGAAAAACAAGTGGCAAATGCACAAACACAGTTGAAAATATAGAGTGTTACTCCAAGAACCTTTTATTGATCAAGAACAGACACATGAATGGTTGAGGAAAGGTAGACTGAAACTGAAGGATGAAAGTTTGATAGTTGCAGCCCAGGACAGCGGATTGCGGACGAGATAGTTTACGGCATGTATTGAAAAAACTGGCACAACAGACATATATGCCAATTCTGTAAGAAAGATCTGGAAACAGTGACTCGCCTAATAGGCTGTGAAGTTCTGATGGCGGAAAATTTCTATACAGAAAGGCACAACAAAGTAGCACGCCTCCTCCACTGGAAACTCTGTAAACACTACAACATTACTGTCTCTGAAAAGCACTGGGATCATGACCCAAAGAGAATAACAGAGAATGAAGAGGTTATGATCACCTGGGATATTCCCATTCTGACAGATAAGAAACTGGATGCCAGAAAACCTGACATAGGGATAAAGGAGAAGAACACCAGAACAGCATTGATAATAAAAGTGTCGGTACCGAGTGATTATTCTGTGAATCGTGTGGAGAGGCAGAAGATCTTGAAATATCAAGAAATGTAATCAGAGACCAAGAAAATGTGGCAGAAAGATACAGAAATATTGTCCATTGTACTGGGAGCCACAGGCCTGATAAAGGAGAATTTCCAAGCACATCTTGATAAACTACCCATACGTGTTACATCTTATGAACTCCAGCAGGAGGCTCTCTTTGGCATGATGCAAGTATTACGCTGAGCATTAGCAGTAAATTTGAGAGATTAAAATCATATTCCACATACCTTGGCTAAGAAGTGAGGTTCATGACTGCCATAGTATGCGCAAAACTAACCCATTAGGAGAAACTACCTCGAGAATAAAACATTTCATACTCTTATTAGGAAGGAGTGTGAGAAGTATGCTACCTTTAATCAGTCAGATCAGACTAGTGCATTAAACTATTGAGCTGCTGCCAAAGCAGTGCTTTGTGGGAAGATCAGTGCATTTGCTGGTCATGGCGAAAGAGTGAGACACAAAGCTGCGGGTATTAGACCAATTGGAAGCGACATGGAGAAAACTTAAAAGAATTATAACTGAGCAAGATAAGGTAGAGCTAATGAAAGTGAAAAAGAAAATTTCAGTTTTAGACCAATGAGCAAAAGTACACTTTTTTTTCTATAAACATAAATTATATATGTAGGGCCAGAAAATAAGCAGATTATTAGCGAACCTAGTGCATCCCACTAAGAACAAATGGTACATTATAAAGATGAAAACTGTTGTGGGTTAGAGAAGCTAACAGTCTGAAATTAGTGCAGCTTTTAAAGATTTAAATGCTGGGGAGGGAGGGCCACGGGGGTGGGGAGGGGGCGGGGCAGGATAATTTCTTTCAGGATCTCCACCTTTCTACGTTGGATGGGGAGACTGCAGAAGTTTTGGGAAGGTCAATCTTTATTGCTGAAATTTGAGCGGTCATGAAAGGTCTTAAGTTGATAACTCCTGGCCCTGATGTACTGCAAGGGGGGGGGGAAATTTTATAAGATGTTTGAAGATCTGGTAGCCCCTCCTCTGCAAGCATTGTTCTAAGCAATGTTTGACTGAGACAGCCTTGGGATTCATCAGAATAAAGCCCATATCATTCTTTTACCTAAGGCGAGTAGGGATATGGAATTAGTAGGTTCCTACAGACCAATTTCACTCATCAATCAGGATCTGAAAATTTTGGCCAAGAGCCAGGTGACTAGATTGAATATGGTGCTTCCAGAGTTTATCCATGCTGATCAGATTAGGTTTCATTAAAGGGTGTCAGGCAACCATGAACTTAATCACAGCAGTAATGGTGCTGTGATCCAATATACTACAGTATGAGGAAGCACTCCAAGCCAGTTTAGATGCTGAGAAAGTGTTTTGGGCTTATCACTTTGAGGAACTGGGGAAATTTTGGTATCGGAGATGACTTTCTAAGATGGGTCAAATTACTTTGATAAGCTAGAGCCTTAACCTTTGGTGAGTGGACAGTTAAGAGGTTTTACTTGCAATGGGCATACAGCAAGATTGCTCATTGTCTCCTTTGTTTGTTCTGCCGCTGCCACCTCTGGCCATGAAGTTGAGAGAAGAGAAGGGGGAAAGGAATAAAAAGTAAATTTATTTGCTGATATTCTCCTCTTCCTAGGCCAAAGAATATGCACAAAGTTATTGATGATATCCAACAGTATGGGCAATTTGCTGGGTTATAAATTAACTTTGATAAGTCTGAAGCCCTACATATGCAGTGGGAGGGGAGTAGTGTGGGACTGATTATATAGTATCCCTCTGAAATGGGTGTAGGGAACCTTGAAGTATTTGGGCATTCACCTCAGTATCCATCCATAGGTGCTATACCAGAGGAACATTAGAGACCAACTTGAGGAGGTTAAATAGCTGTGTGGCAAATGGAAGGAACTTCACTCTCACTCTTGGGTAAGAATGCTCTGTTTTAAGATAGTAGCTCTTCCTAAATTGCTGTATCCATTATAAATGGTCCCCTGGTGATAGATATTAAACTTTTTCAAGGTTATATTATGGTCATATTTATGGTGAGGAAGAAATGCAAGAATCAGTCGCTATAAGTTGAAGTTTTCCTAGATGCCAAGGAGGTTTACAGACATCTGATGTTAAAGTATATAACATAGCAGCCAATTTACAATAGATAGGAGAAGCATATTAAAGAGAAATTGTGATATCTACCTGAGGGGTTCATGGAAGCAGTGACAGTTTCACATGATTTGGTCATGGTATTACATAGTAAAGGTAAAATTCACGTACAGGTGAATGGTTTCCACTTTTAACTTTCTTTGAGGAGAACTTGTAAATGGTGGAGGAATCTGTGGAACCTGCCCACATAGCTGTTGTCCATACATCGCAATCTTGGGGAACCTGTAGTTTCTGTTTGGAATGGGTCCCTCTAGATTCCAGTTGTGGGCAACTCTGGAATGCAAATGTTTGAGGGACTTGCTTCAGCTAGAGGAGGAAATATGTTAGAATTTCACTCATTAAAAATGGGACATCCCTATTGGGCACTTGCTATATTACTTATAGGTGAGATATCACTATGAGACACTAAGACAAGAGAGGGCAGCAGGAGTTACAATGCAAGATGCAGATGAATTTATACTACTAACTAAATTTAACACACTCTTACATTGGCACATGACTGTTAAGCAGCAAGAGAAGATAGCACACATTTGGTCACAGGAATTGGGCCAAGTAATTACATGCGAACAATTGAGAATTATGTGCTGAACAATAGGAGAAACGTTTTAAAAATTCTGCATAGAGTGTGTATCACAAGGGAGTGAGGTGTGTGAATAAAGCTATGGGAGGAGAATGAATGTGTGAATGTAAGAGATGTCAGTGCTGTGAAGTAGACGCCATGATTGCCAGTAGGCTCCGCCTCCACAAGAGGCATCATCACTCGCCAACACAAGTTCAAATTCTGGTGCTGTACTCTACTGCATACACAGACGCCGAATAGCTCGCCATCTTGGCTACCTGATTATCTTCGGAGCCCCAGATGTACAAATCAACACCCTGAAGCAGTCCCCACAATCGCCAGTAAGCTCTGCCTGCAGAGGGAGGCATCCTCATTTTACTGATGCTGGAACTCAAAGCCTGATGCTATATCTACGCACGGTCCACCAGACAGAGCCCTGCCTAAGGGTCAAGCCAAAGAGCCCTTAGTATGAACCGTAGCATGATCAGAGCCCTACACAAGCACAATGCCATCTGAAACGCTACTTACCCAGAAGCAACTAATACCCTAATACCCATGGAACACAAGCACAAGAAGTAAGTGTAATTTCCTCACTATGCAATAATCCATACTGCATGAACCCAGCCCACAAATACAATATACTGCCACCTTCCAAACACTCAACCAATCTCATAGAACACCACCTGAGATTAAACCTGGACCACTACTGCTACACAGATCCCAAGTTAAAGAAACGCCTCCTAAAACCTAGTTATGATACTACATCATACTTACAGTACATTCAAATACAATAGATATATCCTAACCATGCCATCAATAGCCATTCTGCTTATATACGTCTCATTACTTCTCGTGCATGGCAATTCACTGGTACCACACTTAGGCACTCTACCAATCATTCATAACGTATGAAATGAGATATCGATCCCCATCTACAGAACAAGAAACAGAGGACCTCATGCCCTAATTGAGATCAAACATCAAGAACTAACATCATCTTATGACCAAATAACACCTCACCATCACTGCTAAAATGTATACTCCTCAATGCATGCTCAGCCCCAATAAGAGCCCCATATTAACAGACTGTCTTCATGACCAGAAATATTGAAGACGTGTAACAGAGTCCTGATTCACCAACAATGTCCTTTTAAAGCAATTACTAACACCAAATTATGACTTCATCTGCCCAGGAATCGCCTGTAGAGCTGGAGGGGTCTTTATCTATATTGGCTAGAAAATGTAACAGTGTAACAGCTAACGCAGTATCAAGTATTGATATGTTCACAGTATTCAATAGATATATACAACACTATGCCTAGCCTACAGATCCACACACTGCAAGAGCTGAAGAACTAACAGCCCTGTTGGAAGTAGTGTGTGGTCATACCCCACAAAACAAACAACTCTTCCTATTAGATAACTTCAACCTCTCCTTCACCCCCGCCAAACTATCAAAATCTTTCATGGAAACTTTGGAGGCTCTAGAATACAGCCAGATCATAAGCAAATCGAACCATCAAAGTGGAAACAGATCATATTTTTGCACTAAAGCAAATATTAAGAGGAAATAAACACGTTTTCCCCACAATATCCTCAGTCCCATGGTCCGATCACAAAACAGTCACATACTATATCCATCAGAACTCCCACACATACATAAACATCCAATCACGACCAAGAAATCGTAGATTCCTAAATCTGGATAAGCAAGTATTCCTGAATAAAATCATGCTACAAGTTGACAAGGATTCAGATAACCTCAATACACTAGTTCATAACTGGAACAAAATTTTAAAAAAAAACCCCTGTAATAGCAGCACAGATGAACAGAACCACAAGAAAACACCACACCGCCATCTAGTACACAGCGGAGCTAAGAGATGTTAAGCACAAGCTCAGACAAACAGAAAGGAGATGGTGTCTCTCAAAAAGAATAACCAACCAAAATATTTACATGTCCAAACTACAAAAATACCGGGTTATGACAAACGGGGAGGAGGTAATTCAACTCCACACTTATCCTGAGCTCGTTAAACCACCCTAGAGAGCTATTCAAAATAGTTTTTACTAATAAAGGGCCCTAATCCAAAAATAGGGGACAGTGACCTACACCCACAAACACTAGCCAATTGCTAACAAAGCAAAACCTGTGAAAACAGCAGCACAACAGGCACAATTCCATCAATCTAGGACTTCTGTTCCTTCACCAGTTCCTGGCAATGCTTCAAGCTAGTCTCTCCAGAACAACTTCAGAGCATTATCTCCAGCCTCAACAACACTACTTTTCCTACTTGACACATGTCCAGTAAGCTGGGTTAGAATAGCCCTTGTTGAACCAAGTACCTCCTCTTCTCAGGATCACTCGGCTATCACTGACACAAGGCTATGTACCCACCAGCCTCAAGAATGCCTCCATCTGCCCAATAATTAAGGGTATCTCACTGGACCCAAAGCTTCCAAGTTCTATAGACCCATTGCAAGCCTACCTTTCCTTGCAAAGATCAGAAAAAAAAGTTGTTCAGCTTCAAGACCGCATTACCGCACATGCATCCCTTGACCCTCCAACAATATGGCTTCAGACCCAACCATTAAGTTGAGACCCTCTTGACAGCACTCATGAACAGACCATAAAAGCCACAGAAAAAAACCACATCAAGAATTCATTCTAATATTCCTCAACATTGCATCAGCATTTGATTCAGTTCTTCACAACATACTAGTATCATGCTGACTTAACTTTGGTCTCATTCTTACCTAACAAACAGGTCAAAACAGGATAATTGAGGTCCATGCCATATCCCCAACAACAAGGAATCCTACAAGGCTCTGCCTTATCTCTACTATTCAGTATCTTCCTATAGCCCATCTGTGCAATTACACAGGCCCATAAAATGTAGTATTTGCCGGATGTCCCAGGTTTCAAAGAAGTTCATTTTCAGACTTTGCGAAATAGAACTTTTTCAATGTCTGTTCCTGTCCTGTGGAATTCCTTGCTTGAGGAATAACATAAGATCTCTGAGCTGTTGTTGTCCTTGGACTACCTTCAATCACTATTACACAAAACACTAAATAATAGAACTAGAAGAACCAACACACAACGCCTGAACCAGCACCACTCTGAAAATGAAGGGCAGCCAGACTGCCTCCAACAGAGCCTTCTCACTCTATGCACCAATCATCTGGTATGCACTCCCTGAGACTATATGAGCCATTCCGACCTAAAAGAATTACTCACACTTTAGACTCTCTTCTTCCATGAATACTTTGGCAGTAAAAATTTAAAACATTCTATCCTTCACACATGTAGTTCAACACCTAACAGAACTGTTGATAACTGAATTACATTTACCTGATACTCTAAACTTTGAAGGTTCTAAAGAGTAAAAAGGGTTTTTTGCATTCTTTGTAATTGCATAAAGTTCAGTTGATATATAAACTGCCAAATTCTAGACCATTCTTCAAGCTTAGCTAGATCATGCCTGAGTGTCTACTCTTGCAGATTTTGGCATCATCTGCAAACAGGCAAACCTTACCCATCATCCCTTCTGCAATATCACTAATAAAGATGTTAAAATGAATCGCATCAAGGACAGAGCTCTCTGGCACACCACTGATAACATCCAACTCAACACCCCACCCTAGTGACACGATTATAGTATTAAAGTCCTGATGTATATAGTATTGTAAATAGTGAACGTAAATAGCTCACCAAGAATCAATGACCATCTACACACACACGCACTCACTGCTCAAAGCATGCGCACACTAGACACTGTATCTTGTTGATTGTTTGCTGTGTAGACCGCCTTGATTGTAGGAAAAGGCGGTATAGAAATCCATTTAAATAAAATCCTTCTCCTTAGAGGGACCTTCATTTACCTGTGTGCTTTGCCACCTCCCACTCGACCAATTTCTAACCCAATCAGTAGCTTTAGGGCCCAGTTTTTTTATAGGTTGCCTGTGCGGAACGGTGTCAAAGGCTTTGCTGAAATCTAAGGACACCACATCTAGGGTGCTCACTCGGTCCAACTCCCTGGTCACCCAATCAAAGAAATCAATCAGGTTTGTCTGACAGGATCTGCCTCTGGTAAACCCATGATGCCTCGGATCATGCAATGCATTGGACTCCAGAAACCTCACTATTCTCTCTTTTAGCAGCACCACAGAAGTTAGACTAAACGGCCTGTAGTTTTTAACCTCATCCTTCCACTTTTGTGTAAAGGAACCACATGTGCCTTTCTCCAGTCCTCTGGGACCACTCCCAACTCTAAAGAAACATTGAAAAGGTCAGTCAGCGGAGCAGCTAAAACATTCTGAAGTTCCTTCAGTATTCTCAGATATATCCCATCTTGTCCCATCGCTTTATCTACTTTGTTTAGCTATCTTCTCGCAAACATAGTCTTCTGAAAATTGTTAGAGCTCCCCATCGCTTCTGTTCCTGTTTGTGGGTGTTTTCTGAGGTCCTGCTCCTGACCCTTCATCTGTGAACACAGAACAGAAATATTTGTTAAGCAAGTCCACTTTATCCTCATTAGCTTCTACATATTTATTTATTTAACAAGTTTTTTTTTTATACTGCTTTTATCGTTTGTCAAAGTGGTTTACATTCTAACTTAAACTTCATAATGTACATTAAATGGGGGCATTGATAACTTGGATTTTTGAGGCAATTGTGGGTTAATGGAGGGTTACATACTCCTTCCCTTCGTCCTTGAGTCTGACAGTACCACTTTTGCCCTTCCTCCTCTCACTAACTTATCCCCCATTTTATTGCATTGGCCATTTCTTCTTCTTTTTGTAAATTTGCTTTCCTGACTACTTTGCTAACTTCACTAAGTTTTTTTTTCCCAAATATAGATGCCCATCTTCCTCTCTCTGTGATCTCTTGTATTTCCTGAAGGCCTTCCTCTTTTTCTTCACCTTTTCAACTACTTTTGAAAACCATAGCGACCTCCTTTTTTCCTTGTACATTTATTTACCTTTTTAACAAAAAGGTTTGTTGCCCTTAAAATATCCCCTTTCAGTTTTGCCCACTGTTTTTTCTTTTTTTCTTTATCCCCCAGCTGTTCCCATCCTACTGACTACTTGAGGTATTGTCACATCTAGGCAAAGTTAGTTTTCCTAAAGTCTAAGACCCCTCACTTTTGAATGGATTTTATGTGGATTTTTTTTGAATGGAGCTCTATGATCCGAATGCAAAAAAGCTCATACCAATTATTAATGCTCCTAGGCACCCTCACACTCTTTCCTCCTCCTTGCCACTTTTATGATGTGTGTTTTTCTTGACAGCATCTCAGTTTTATCAAAGCAGTCTACAGAATGCTTAAAAGAATAAAATATAAGTAATTTATAAAAAAAATAAAAGATTTCAATTAAAAGGAGGAAGAAAAGAATCAAGTGAGAGAAATAAAAATAATAAAAAAAGGTTTTGTTACAAAGTTACTCCTAACTCCCAGAAGAATGCTCTTTGATTTCCCCTGTGATTCTCTAAAAGTCTAAACATGTCAATATATTTATTTTACTTAATGCGCTTGAGCAGTGCCTTTGGCACCCGTTCCTGTAACTGTTATCTCCACTGATGCTGGTGGCTTTCCTTCAGACACTATGCCTATGGCACGATGTTAGGAGTCCACTGAGGTAGAGAGACTTGTATTATGAACCTTTTTTGTTCTCACTAGGATGATTCCCTTTTATTTTTTTTTTGAACATTTCCTTTTTCCCCATCTCTGAGCTATCTGGCAGTGCTGCATTAACTTGCCCAGCTGGCTCACTGGTCTGAGCCAAGTCCAATATTTCACCTGTATGGTCTTTATCTTCTGTAATTTTTCTAAGTTGCACCCCCTGCCCCTCCCCCCATTCCCAAGCAAAGCAGCTGCAACTCCCGCAACATCCTCGCTCTAGGATCAGGAACTGCTGGATCTGCTGCCCAAGCATAGGTCCAGCTCATAGTTGCCTGATCTCACAAGTAGAACTCCTCACCAAGCCATATGATGGGATGAATCTAGATAATCTTCAGTTAGATTCAGCATGTGCCTCTTGGGTGCTGCAGAAGAAAGTGGGTTGCCTTCCCCTTCTATCCTAAATGGGCCCAAAGCCATGATTCATCCTCCCGAAGGCATTGCTTGCTCTTAGGAATTAAAGGGTCCCATTGGATTATGCCAAACCTGGAACCCAGGCACAATCCACAGGGCAAGCCCCAGTATTAGTGTCTACCTTACCTAGAATTAGCATTCAGAGTATAGTCAACCCAGCTAATCGCAAACTCATTCAGTTTGGGTCCTCAAGGAAATGGAGAGTGTCTACCATGTCCATGATACTCTGAGCCCTAGACTCCTCATGCCTTTTAGTCATTGTAACCAACTGTATGCCGGCATTTGGGGGAAAGCAATCCGCACTGAGGCTGTGGCACCTCTCTACCATCCCCCATTTTGGTGTGACCTGTGCTTGCTTGCTCCTGGGGTACCTTGCTGGTCTTGCCACACTAACTGCTATGGCCCCAGAGGGCTGCTCCATGGAGCAGTGGACATTTTCTCTACTACTGAAGGACTGTGGGACATGCAAGGAAACAACCTCCGTTTCTGGCTGTGGGAATCATTGTTGACTGCTTTTTCCCTTGCCCCAAGACCTCATTCTGGTGGGAGCTTTTCTTTTTGTCTTCCTTTGACCACAGGCTTAGGTTCATACCACTCTGTAAGTTGCCTCTCCCTTTCCTAACCTGTTGCCTGGAACCAGTGTCCTGACAGCCCCCTTGTTCTGTTTCTGCCTCTGCCTGGTCTCTCCCATATCTCCTACCACCTCGCTGCACCCCAGGCTGGTAAATGCTTGCACAGATCCTGTGTGTGCCCCAGCCACGCTCTCCTGCCTGTCAATTTGTGTTCAGAGATCAGGTCATTCTTTCCCGGTGGCTTTAGACTACTGCTGCTTCTCACTCACTCCAGCATCTATTGCCTCGTTGGGCCAGATCTGAGCGAATGACCGGCCATTAATGAGGGATCAAGTTAATGTTGGTATCCATGCAGCATTTTGTACTCCCAGCTCACTGCAAACCATGCTGTGCGCCCCCCCCCCCCCCACCCAATCTGCAACCTCACACTGGCCACACAGTTTAAAGCTGTAAATCATGAACATAAGATATGCCATACTGGGTCAGACCAAGGTCTGTCAAGCTCAATATCCTGTTTCCAACAGTTGCCAATCTAGGTCATAAGAACCTAGCAGTTTCCCCAAAAGATACAGATTCCACAATGCTTGTATTGGGGCAAGCAATGGATTTTCCGGGTCCCCTTTAATAATGGTTTATGGACCTTTCCTCCAGGAACATGTCCAAACCTTTTTTAAACCCAGCTGCACTAACAGCTTTTACTGCATCCTTTGATAATGAATTCTAGTTTGATTACACGTTGAGTGAAAAAATATTATCTCTTATTAGACTTACATGGATTACACTAGCTTCATTGCATGTCATCTAGTCTTTCTATATTTTGATGGCGTAAACAATCATTCTATGTTTACTCGTTCCACTCCGTTCATTAATTTATAGACTTCTATCACATCTCCCCTCAGCTCTTTTCCAGGTTGAAGAGCCCTAACCTTTTTAGCCTCTCTTCACAGGGGTATCTTTCCATCCCCTTTACCATTTTGGTGGCTCTTTTCTGTACGTTTTCTAATAACGCTATATCCTTTTTAAGATACGGCGACAAGAATTGCAAGCAATATTCAAGGTGCGATCGAACCATGGAACGATACAGAGGCATTATAATATCCTTTGTTTTATTCTCTATTCCTTTCCTTTCCTTATGATTCCTAGCATTCTATCTGCTTTCTTGGCTGCTGCCGCACATTGGGCAGAGGGTTTCAACATGTTATCCATGATGATGCCTAAATCTTTTTCTTGGGTGGTGGTTCCTAATGCGGAACCTTGCATCGTGTAATCATAGTTTGGGTTGTTCTTTCCCAGGTGCATAACTTTGCACTTATCCTCATTAAATTTCATCTGCCATTTGGATGCCCAGTATTCCAATTTATCAAGGTCCTACAATTTTTCACAATCCTCATGGGTTATAACAACTTTGAATAATTTTGTTATCTGCAAATTTGATAACCTCCTTGTTGTTCCCATTTCCAGGTAATTTATGAATATGCTAAAAAGCAGCTGGCCCAGCACAGCTCCCTAGGGTACTCCACTATTTACCTTTCTCCATTGGGAAAATTGGCCATTTAGTCCTACCCTCTGCTTTCTATCTTTTAACCAGTTCTTGATCCACAGTAGTACACTGCCTCCTATCCCATGACTTTTTAATTTCGCTGAAAGCCTCTGAGGGACCTTGTCAAAGGCTTTCTGAAAATCCAGATACATTATATCAACCGACTCACCTTTGTCTACCTGTTTCTTCACACCTTCAAAAAACAGATTAGTAAGACAAGACCTTCTTTGGCTAAAGCCATGTTGGCTGTCTCCCATTAAGCCATAACATCTACTCACATATTCAGTAATTTTGTTCTTTATAATGGTTTCTACCATTTTTCCTGGTACTGAGGTCAGGCTCACCGGTCTGTAGTTTGTGATAAGGAAGCTTATCATAGCTCAGGAAGGGGCTATAGAAAAGGTGAAGTGTCTCTGAACAAGCAACCTGTCAGTGCTGGTAGAAATGAGAAAACAGAATTTTGCCATAAAAGACTACCAGTCCCAGAATGCACCAGGTTTCCAACAGCCATGAGAGGAGCTGAAGTGAGAAAACGTGTGTTCAATCAAAAGGGCTATGAGGTAATCCCCAAGCACTCATTGCAAAGGGCAGGGCTTGATTCAGCACAGCTGCGCTGTGCTAGGATGGAACACTCATCTCAAAGGGCAAGGCCTGATTCAGCACAGCTGCGCTGTGCTAAGGTGGAGCACTCATCAAGGCAGAATAAAGATAGTCTATTCTACAGAGAATCATCCAGAGCTGGGATGTCATGATCATTGGTATCATGATCATCCACGGGATCCTGATCTTCATTCTCATCAGAAGCAGAGGTCAGAACGGACGGACAGAGAGAGCAAGAAGCCCTTTAAAAGAAGGAAGAGAAAAGCCTCTGGGAAGTCTACAGGAGTCCAGCACAGTACGTATACTGGGAGATAGACAAGAGGTCAGCATACACCATTGGACTGGGGGAAACCAGAGGAGTGGTATTGCAGAGCCAGGAATCTCCAGACGGCACCTGTGAGGGAAACAGCTGCACGTGGAAGGGACCCTGAGACCCATGCCAGAAGGTATGTGAAGAGAGATCCAGTGTCCAGGGATCTAGATTGGAAGGCTGGACACAGAAACTGGACTACATATTGGCCAGGCTATTTAAAGGGGAACTCTAACAGCAATGGAAGCTCAGGTATGAACACTGATCTATGCCCTAGCTATTGCTTTGAAAGGAAGCAGGGAAATGATTATTCTCCTGGTAGTGCTCCATTGAGAAATTCCTTTGTGCCAAGCCAAGATATTGAACCCATGATTATTGAAGAAAGGGGAGAGGTCTTAGAACCAGAATGTGAATATATGGACTGCTCTCTGTCTAAACTCAAATGGTAGTTTTCTGTTATAAAGTACAACCCCCCTCACAAAGAAATACCAACTTGTTCTTTAATCTACTCAGAAAACCTTCTGAGTAAGATTTTGAGCTACACAGTGAAAGCAAGCCAGCTAAGGGGTTTCAGCTGGGTGATTGCTAGCAATTGAGCTTACCTAATTGCTTGTGTGCTCTGAAGGGAATCACTTCTGAATTTATATGTAAAGATATAAGAAGTTAACCTGAAGAAAAGAACATTTTTCCTACTTTGTGGGTTTATTTGGTTGCTTACTGCATTGCTAAGACATTATTTGCTAAAGCCTACAAGAAAGACCAGTTTGTTGCCAACCAGGTCTTTAATCCTTTGCTTTAATTACCTGACAAGTTCAGATGTTGTTTTTTTCCTGATTTTGTTTTCCTAACTTTAAAACTACAAGCAAGTATCCTGAGTTCTGTGCTACCAAGCATTATCTGTGTTGGGAGAACCCCTCATAAATAAAAATCTTATTTGCTTTACCCTTGAGCAAGTATAATTAATTATTGGTCACGGCTGTGTCTGGAATGAATGGACTACATTACCCACAAATCCTTGCAAATCATATAGAGGTATGCTTTTGCCAAGACTGTGAACATTCTCACCCAGGCGGCCGTCTGACAAGTTTCACGGATCTCCCCTGGAACCCTTTTTAAAAATTTGATGTTACATTGGCCATCCTCCAATCTTCAGATATTGCAGATGATTTTAATGATAGTTCACAGATTACTAATAGTAGGTCTGCAATCTCATATTTCAGTTCTTTCAACACCCTTGGATGTATACCATCTGATCCAGGTGATTTGCTACTCTTCAGTTTATCAAATAGTTGTAATATATCTTCCCAGTGTATCAATTTTATTTTTTTCAATTCTTCTGTGGCATCACCTTTTAAATACCATTTCAGTCATGGGTAACATCCCTACATCTTCCTCAGTAAAGACCGAAGCAAAGAATTCATTCAGTCTCCCTGCTATGGCCTTGTCCCCTCTTTTACCCCTCTATTATCTAATGGTCCAACTGACAATCTCAGATGTTTTTTTGCAAGAAATATACTTTAAAAAGTCTTTATTACGTGTTTGCTGCCCTGCTTCCCCTGCCACCAACATCAACACGCTCCATGCACAAACCTTCCTTCCTCCTCTCTCCCAGCTATTACTGAATGCCGCCAAATGAGGGCTATGTAAAGGCCTGATGGCACAGACCAACTGACTCTCCATACACACACTCAGGCTGATGCAGAAAGCAAGTGTGGTCTTTAAGCATCTATAAAGCCATGTTTAAGCACACATTACGTCTGTTTTCTGCATTTAAAGTGCTTAAATACAGATGGAAAAACCGGCACCCAATTAACAACACAAGTATTAAAATATATTTAAATTGTAGGAAAACGAGCGGCACATAATAGTCTGGTATGCAAATTATGGCTACACGCGATACGGAGATGGGCATAGAGGATTTCACAACCAGCCATAGCACCAATATTTTTACTGCAGGATCTGAGGTGACTTAAACCTGCTAACGTGTGCCCCTGATAGTATTTTGATGGCACTGGGTGTTTTCCCTGATGCCTAAATCATTTTCTCCTCAGTCGATCAGGCATCGGGCAAAGCCCCCAATGCCGTCCAAAATAGGAAAATCGAATCCCTGGTGGCCCAGCTGCCCTGATCCCTCAACCTCCAACCGACAGTATTTTGATTGCATCAGGGGTTTTTCCTGATGCCACGATCATCTCCGATACCATCAAAATACAGTTGGGGGCAAATTTAGCCATGTGGTGCCAGTTTCCCTGGGAGAGCATGCCAAACTAGTGCCGACTTCTTGTGCACACGTGTTTGGCTTGCTCTCCCAATTTAACGCTGCCATTTTGAGCCCTGTTTAACAGGTGGCTTATTTGCATGCGCACGGTTACCAGATCCTTAATTTGCATACCCTATTTTTGCTGCTTCGCTGGTTAAAAGGTATGCATTGCCGGGAGTGTAAAAGGTTGATTCAGCACATGTCTAGTGCCAGCTTTCTGCATCGGCCTTTTATGTATTTCTTGTGGGGTACCCTCACTCCCTTCTGCAAGAGGCTCCCTATATACAGGGTGGCCCAAAAAAGTGAGAACATCTTGTAGCATATAAGATATTTAAAAATTCAAAAAGATAGATGTAAACGATTGACAAATTTAAAAAAAAAAAGATGGTGACTGGAAATTGTCAAAATAAAGACGTTATATAGCTAAAAAGGTAAATAAGTAAACTATTTAAGCTTTTAATTTACGAGATGTTCTCACTTTTTTTTGGGCCACCCTGTATGTAATGATTCACTCCTTTGAGTGCAATGTCCCTGCATGGGGTCACCCAGCTCACAATTGTGGGTCTTTGGGACTAGTGCCGGCTGGATACAAAATGCTCTTAGTCTCACTCTCTCCAGATATTGTTTTAATCTTTTATATAAACAATTTTTCTCCTCTCTGCTGTTTGTTTTTTGTTTTTTTACTGTCTGTCCCAATTGAAGCAACCCATTTTTTAAAACACTTTTTATAAGACTCCTCCATTTGTGCTCCTACCTGGAAAAAGGAGGGGGTAATATTTCTAGCAGAGTCCAGCCTACAAAAGGCAAACTGCTCTGTTACTGACCTAAAGAGATCAGTATTTTTTTTTTTATGCAAACACTTGTTAAAATGTTACTTTGGCTTTTCCAGAACAGAGAGATCTGGAATTCCTTCTATCCTGCTGAGCTATTTCCTTTACATCCAGAGTCACATGATAGGTCAAAAATCATGGCTGTGAACGCTGAGAGAAGACAGCTCCACTGATCGCCAAATCTGAAGGGCAATTTGAAGAGGAAAATAGCACCTTATAAAACTTCCTCTAACAAGATAAATTATGTACCATAATTTGGGTGCTTTTATCTGAAGATATGACTAGCATCCGATTTGTATTGCAAATACCATACTTCTGAGAAACTAACATTAGACAACACCAAATACTGACAAACTACTTTTCCTAGCTTTTCATTTTGCCCTCGCTCCAAACTATAGCCTTTGGTGCTGGATAAAGTTTACAAGAATGTCAGATGCTGCAGTGAAGAACGCACAAAATGATTTAAGCTCAGTGAGAAATGAGAGCACAAAGGAAGAAAAAATAAGGGGAAATGCTGAATCGCCAGATGAGGTAAGTAGTTTGTGCGGAAACTGCTGCCCTGGCTGGAATTTGTATATGAAATGCCTCTAGCATGCAAGCTGTCTTCTCTAAATTAGCAATAGATGATAGGATTTTATGTGCTAGATAGAATCTTCACACCTACAAATAGGACAGGGATCTTCTAAAGCTGAAACAGTGTTTGGAGAGTTAAGTAACAGTCTGCGTGGGAGGGGTGGCACACCACACATTTTGCTGTTGCAAATTTTGCCTTGGGTACTACCAGAGCTCTTTGTTGTAGGATATGTTGAATAGGAAAAAAGTGCATTATTGGGCAAAGCCCCTCTGAGTACTAAGCACTCAGAAGACAAAAGGGCAAACCATTTCAGTGATTGATGCACTATTTTTGCACATTTTATGAAGGGACTCGAGGAAGGGGGAGAGTGGGTGGGTTCCAGATGTGCGCAGGAGGGAGAGAGTTTAAAAAACAACTCTAATATTTGTGAAACTGGCTCCTTGCTGCCATATGCAAGACCTTAGTGTCAAGTATTAGGGTTTTGGGGGTGTGTTGGTTTTTTTTTTTAAAACACTGGAATTATTTCTTCAGACTAAATACTCTGGTTTGGGAGTAAAGTTTGTACTCCTTCGTTCCTCTTTTCTTTATTCTCCTTATGAACTTTGCTGTGCCACTCAACAAAGCTTGGTTTTCACAAGAATTGCGATCCAGTGCGTTTCCAGCAGCGTAAAGCGAGTTATATAGTACCTCTCTGATCCTGTCTGTGGCATTAGAACACAAACCTTACCCCCACCCTCCTTTCTGCTTTCTACTGCTTCTCATTTGTGAATGTCGCCTTCTTTTTAATCATTTTTAATGGTGTCTTAAAGTAACAAGATCTTAAACTCGCTGTAAAAATTTGCAGATGTCTGAGGGTATTTATTTACAGAAGAGGAAAAATCAACAGTTAAGTCAGTGTGCTAAAGAGAATGGGAGTAGCAGGATTTTCAGTACTATCAAAATTAGTATGCGTGATACGTTTTGCATATATTAGATCTGCATAAAATAGATCTCCATCTTATGCATATTCATTGTGGTAATCGTGAAAACCCGGCTGGCAAGGTGTGCCTCCGGAGAGAGTTGGGAAGCACTGGTGTAAGATGTCTTATGTATATTTGTAATCCATTTTGTTCATTATAATGGATAGAGTGAAATATTAGTATAAATAAATTAAAAGCATGGGAAATGGGGAAAGAAAAATATGGCCTAATGTCTGTACCCCTTCAAGAGAGCCCTGTAGTCTGCTAAAAACCCCATAGCGCACGCATAGCTTAACTGCTCAGTGGTATAGAGTATATAAAGTCTGGAGTATATCAACTCTGTTATAAAGCTACCAGATTTGTTTTGCAGGCAAATCTGGGATACTTATCTAAAGCTGGGGGGGGGGGGGGGTGCACAGCAAGGAGTGGGGAGGGAAGAAGTCATTCTCCTCTTCTCATCCATCATGAGACAACAACCCTATAATTTCCAAGCAGCCAAATAGTGATGCACTTGCTCCCTGTACTGCACAAAATATAAAAATAACAGATGTAAATTCCAAAAACTGACACATTGCAATGACTAAATTAAAAATGAAATTATTTTTTCTATCTTTGCTGTCTGGCAGTATTATCCTAATCGTTTCGCATATGGTCTTTGCTTTCTTCTTTTGACTGTTTCGCTTAATACTGTTTCTAGGGACTCCTGTCCATTAATCATTTATTTTATGTCCTCCTGACTTCACTTCCTGTCCTACATCCATATCCGGCATTAATTTTTCATCTTTCTTTCCTTTATATTTCTGCTTTTGTATTCACTCAGATTTTGCCCTTCGTCGTCATTCAGTCATCAATTTCCCCCTTTCTTACTGCATCTACCTACAGCTTCCCATCTCCTTCCTCCCTGTCCTGTGTCCAGTATCTCCCACTCTCTTCCCTTCTCCAAGTATTCCCTTGCCCATAGCCCAGTATTTCTTCTCCCCCCCCCCTTCCCCAGGTGCCTAGCATTTCCCCTTCCCTTACTTGCCCCCTCCAGGTATCCAGCATCTTCTCTCCTCCCACCCCCAGCTATCCAGTATCTCTCCTTCCCTTAAGCTCTTTACCTTTCCTGTGGGCCGTATCGAGCATTTCTTCCCATCCCCTTGCTGTGTGACGTGGGGACTTTGCACAAGACCTTACATGTCCCACCCCTTCCGACACAAACTTCTCATCAGAGGGGATGGGACATGGCAGGCCTTGAGCACACACACATGCTCTTAAAGGTCACATGCTGAGGGCATTGACATGCTTGTCTTGTCACTTCAGCATTGCACCACCTGTCACCGCCACCTCCCCCTGAAATGGTACCATTGTACCCATTGCCGAAAATCGGGAATAGGAGTTTACCAAGGAGGTGAGAGTTGGGATCCAGAAATAGGAGGCAATTCCTGAAAATTAGGGGCATCTAGTAATTTTACTCTGATAGCATACATGCAAAAACACAAGATTGGACAGTACGGATGTGCACAGGACAGAAGTATTTGGTTCATTTTCTGTTTGTTGGGACTTTTATTTTAAATCCAGTTTTCAGACTTTTTTGTTTTTGTCTTGTTTTTTTGTTTCATGTTCATTTTAGTAAAAATATTTTAATGGGCATTAGAACTTTTGAATGTGCTCTAATCAATTTAATACACATTAATTTGTAGGTTGTTTGAAGATTTAAATGGATTTAGCATGCACTAAATTTTAAGGCATGCTAAGAAACCAAATACACACTAATAAGACATGCACATCCCTATTGGACAGGCATTCTCCAGGAAGTTGACAGAAAGCATTTATATACATTGACTATTCTGGGTTTCCTGTTAGCAATTTATTTTACTTTTTCTTCTTTTGTGCTGCTTTTGGTAAGGGCCATGCATGAGGAGAGGGTCTGTACGTAGGCATGGAGGAATTTGGATGAGTGGGAGAAATTTGGGGGATGTGGGTGAGAAACAGAATGAATGTGTGTGCATTTATATCTTTAGCTGATCGGGCCACTGGTTCTTTCTGCTGTTTTTTCCATATTTTTCATAACTTACATGTACAAATTCCCTTTTAATCCATATAATATTCCATGGGCAAGAAAATTATAGATTTAACATGTTGCATGTACACAGATGAAAAACTGCATAGACAGACAACTGGAAGGCATGATAATAAACTGCATGAAACTGCAGCTGCAACCCTATTTGCTAGCCATTTTGGTCTTTATCTATTGCCATCTACCATGTTGCGTAAAGTATTCCTACAATACTTTATTGTAAAGAACACCTAAAAATACTTCTTCCTCATTGTCTCCCCAGTCCAGTCCAGACGCAAGAGTTTATGCCCTATCACCAGCAAATGCAGACTGAAAACACTGGTTTTGATGATGTCACCCCATAAAGGATCTGTGCATCTCTAAACACTCCAGTATTTTCTAAGTCTCCAGCAGATAACGAGCTTCTATGCAGTATGGACTCTATTGTAGACTGATTAAAAAAGCTTAGCGTGATCTCTGGGGTGAAGAACTCTGTGGTCAGAATCCCTCTGCCTTCTTAGTCCCTCACTTCACGGGCCATTTGCCCTCTTGGGACCAGAGATCCACTGTTCCTCCTCTCCAACTTTTTATAGGGGGCCCAGGGATATATGACTGGAACCTGGCCCTTTAAGATTTGGCCCTTTTAAAAATAAAAAAAAAGTTAAAGGAAAGCCAAGAGACAGACAGGAAAGAAACTAGCTGTTTTTTTGTTTTTAGATCCGTTCATCTTAGCAAGTCAGCCTGTCAACAGCAAAGTGAGGAGAGAGGGCCTGATTATTGGGCAAGTACGCGCGACCGGAACATGGGCATGCCTGTGGTAGTCACTGTAGTTTGCTGTCTGCAGCTGGATTCTACCACAGATGTGAATCAGAAGGTTGCACAGCAGAAGAACCTCTCGGGGGCTCGAGGGCTCCGGGGGTGGAGATGCGCTCAGAAATGGAGACTGATGCAGGGCTTCGGCCAGTTTCCCCACTGCTGTGGGAACCTGTGGTTTTAACCTGAAACATGGCCGTAAGCACAACAGCACAAACTGAGGTAAGAGCACTCGGTGGGGTTGGATGAGGACTTCAGCACCCCCGAGTGAACGGTGTCTGGGGGTAGACCCCGGGGTGATGTCTGCAGGCTCGGGATTCACATTTTTGCCAGAATTTTGTTCTCCTATTGCACGAGGCCTACTGCATGAAGTAGGGCCTGGGATACAATTCTCCTAATGGAGTAGAGGCAAAAAAGGGGTTTGAAGGGTCAAAGGCAAATAGTAAAGAGCATGGAGAACTGACATCTAAGCACCATAGTATAGATGACAATGGGGGGTTCTGAGAATCCGTTAGAAGGCCCATCTGGGTGCTGGGATGAACCCTCAAGTGAGGAGCTAAAAGAGGGCAAAATTCCTCCCCTTCCCCCTCCCTCCCCCCCCCCCCTCAGGCAAGGACTCCTCCATAATAAGGGTCTTTTGCTGGGAGAAGTTGCTGGTGCTGATAGCACAGCCATTGGTGGCATTGAACATCATGCATGGTCCTCCAGCGAAGGAAGGCAACCTGGAGGATCCCTTGTTACAAGGAATTCAGAAGCCTCAGAAATCTTATCCACTTGACAGTGCGATGAGATGATTGGAGTGGAAGACAGGGCTACAGGTTAGTAGGTCTATGACACACTTTATACCCTATTCCGCAAGATGAAAAGGATCTCCTCTGGCTCCCGAAGGTGGTTTATTTTATTTATTTATTTATTTAACTAGGCTTATATACCAGTTTTCTACAAGTCAAATCGGTGTATATTCGGGTACTGAATATATATATTTCCCTTGTCCCTGAAGGACTTGCAATCTGTTTTTGTACCTGAGACAATGAAGCCCAAGCCCCAGTCCTTCCCGCCCAAGATTGTTGTCCTCTAGCAGGATTCAAACCCCTGGCCCTCTGGCCTAAGGTAACTTGCCCCAACCACTAGGTCACTCCTCCTGACTGTTACTAAGAAAACGATCATTCCAGTGGAAGATGGAGTGGAACTGAAAGATACTGACAGGACCAAAAGCTGGAAATGCTCTTGAAGCAGTCAATTACTGCTCTGGTGTTGCAGGTGTCTGTATGTGGGGCCTATGTGGTGCAAGCTTGTTTAAGTTTGGCGCAGAGTTTGCCTGAGTCAGATCCGGGCCCGACGGGCTCATTGGAGGCAGCAATGCTTGAGAAGGAGTCTGCGTATCTGGTTGATGCTCTATATGGCCTCAGTAGTGCTATGGCTCTGGAATTGGGCAGTGGATGTAGCCTCCAAAGCGTGCCTTAGAAAGCTCCCTTTTTAAGGGTAAACTCTTCTTCTCCGGGAACAAGCAGGAAGTCAGTTCTCACATATGGGTAACATCGGCGCTGACTGAGCCCTCGCAGAAGCATCCCATCAGCTTTCAAATAAAGCCTTTGGGAGATGCCACCAAGCATGCATGGTCCCCTTCCTGCCCAAGGGTGCCATCTTGTTCAGTCTCCTTTTTTCTGCGGAGCCCCTTCAGACGTCTGTCTGGTCTTTCCCCAGAAAAAGTTGATTTTTTTTACCTGAGTTTCATACTTATCTCCAGTAGTGCACCAGTACTCTTCCTGTCACCCGAGCTTGCTGCCTCAGCATCAAGTCTCGGGCTTTTTGCAGTTTTTCCTCTTTGGCGTCTTCATGCCCTTTTTTTCAATTGGCAGCACCGCAAGTCTCGCTGGGGTACTTTTTTTCCCCCATGGCTATCGGTGGTTTTAAAAAGTGGATCGGTGTGCCAAAATGTCCCTGACCGACACACACGGCTGCTGCCTTCACTATCTGGGGCCGAATCACGACCCCACAGCCTGTGGCCTCTGTATAAAGATGTCCAACAAGGCCCTCAAGAGTTTTCAGCAGCAGCACAAGTAGTTCTTCCCAGAGTCCCGGTACCTCTGAAAGCCATGGCCTCATCTGAAGCATCTCGGAGTGACCCTACAGACCCCAAGTGGCGTCGTGGTTCTTCAGATAGGGGATCTGCCTTGGGGGAACCCAAGAAGAAGAAGACCTCAAAGGCGGCATCCCTGGATGGCTCTGACAGGCCAGATAAGTCCTGAGCCAGGTCCCACAGTCCTAGACGCTCGTCTGAGGGATCGGAGAGGGAGCGGCCTGCGAGTGGAGTTGGCCATGTGTCGGCTGAAGAGTCAGAAGACGCACTCCTCAGTGCCCCCCAGTAGGGAAGTGTGCACCTTGGACACCCTCGGCAGAAAGAGCTACTAGGGCTCGATGCTCATTGGCCGCATCCAGGCCTACCAGCTGTACATGGGCATTTATCTGAGAGACCTGGCGAAGGAGATCACCAGGTTCTTGGCTGGTCTTTCCAAGGAAGCACTGCAACGGTTCAAGAACCTGGCCAAGGCTGTCTGTGAGTGCTCCACGTTTTGTCTTGAGCAGCCTATGATGGCTTCAAGTCGGCGGCTCGAGTAGCGACAGCAGGCATCAATGCCCGATGCCAGGCTTGGATACAGTCATCTGACCTCAAGCAATGAGTTCAGGACAAATTGGTCGATGTCTCCTCTCATGGAGAGAACCTCTTTGGCAAACCTATAACCAACAAGGCTGCTGAGCTGGAGACAGAGTTCATGACGAGGACCAGGCTCTCTAAAAAGAACGCTGCCCCTTCCTGACAGAAGGACTCTGGTAAAAAGCCCTTCTATCTGATGAAAGTGGCTGCTTACAGAAACTACCCAGTTTTTCAGGCCTCCCTGGCTCCCCAGCAGGGTCAGCAGGCCAAGGGACATGGGCATGGCCCTCATAAGCAGAAGGCTCCCAAGCCTTAGGCGTCTGCCCTGGCCCAGCCAGGGGGGAGCTTTTGACTCCTTGGGCATAGCCTCTTCACCCCAAGGAGGCTAGCAGCCCACAGGGGGGACATCTTGTACGCTATGCCCAAAGGTGGCCCTCCATCACCTGGGCACTCCAAGTGGTCTGGGAGGGTTACCTCCTCCATCTGACTCAGACACCTCCCCCTTACTTCCCAGGAGAGCCCCCCAGGTCTCTTCTTCATCGTGACCTTCTACTGAAGGAACTTGCAAGTCTTCTTGAGAACAGAACGGTGGAACCAGTCCCCATCTATCTCAGGGGCAAGGGGTTCTACTCCAGGTACTTCTTCGTGCCAAAAAGAACAGAGGGCCAAAGGCCCATCCTCCACCTGCACAACCTAAATAAGTTCCTGGTGAGGGAGAAGTTCAAGATGCTCTTCTTTGAAACATTGCTGCTTTGCCCCCAGCAGGGAGATTAGCTATGCTCCTTGGATCTGAAAGATGCTTATACCCACATCCTCATCCACCCCAACCGCAGACAGTACCTGTGCTTCATGGTGGGTGGGCGGTCATTACCAATACAGGCTGCTGCCTTTTGGCTTGGCCTCCGCCCCAAGGCTCTTCACAAAGTGTCTGGCAGTCGTGGCCACCACCTTCTTCCTACAAGGGGTCTCTGTGTTCCCCTACCAGGACGATTGGCTCTTAACAGGAGGCACAGCCTCAGAAGTGCAGCAGGCAGTCCAAGTACCATACAGGTCTTGTGGCACTTGGGGTTTATAATAAACTACACCAAATCCTACCTCCTCCTGACACAATGTCTGGAGTTCATAGGGGCAAGGCTGGACAGACAAAGGCCTTCCTTCCTGGGGACCGAGCCAACCATCTCAGGGCACTGGCCGTAGACATACAACACCGTCCTTCGGTGTCCATGTGGCTCTTGCTGTGCCTACTCGGGCACATGGCCTCCATGGTCCATGTCACCCCAGACGCCTGCCTTCACAGGAGGGCTACACAGTGGTTTCTTCGGGACCAGTGGAGGCAGGCCACAGGCTGTCTCGGGGACAGAGTTTCAGTGACCCTCCAGTTGGCGAAGTCCCTGACCTGGTAGCAAACTCCCCAATACCTCGAGGCAGGGATGCCCTTTCAAACTCCGAGCCTAGTAAGGGTTCTCACTACGGATGCCTCCCCTGCTAGGCTGGAGAGCCCACTGTGAGGAACTCCGCACCGAGGGCACCTGGTTGCAGGATGAGAGCAACCAGAAGATCAACCTCCTGGAGTTGCAAGCAACATCCTTAGCCCTCCACGCCCTTTACCACTGCCTATGGTGCAAACCAGTGTTGATCCAAACAGACAACCAGGTGGTGGTGATCTATGTGAACAAGCAGATGGGCACGGGGTCTTGTGACCTCTGCCGCGAGGCGATGGCCCTCTGCTCCTATACAGTCCAGTATGGCATGCTCCTGCATGCAGTATATCTGCCAGGCCAAGACAACTCGCTGGCTGATAAATTGAACAGGGCCCTCCAGCCGCACGAGCAGCAGCTGGATCCCAGAGTGGCCAACCAGCTCTTAAAGCTCTGGGGGGAAAGATAGATCTGTTTGCCAGTCCGGACAATTATCAGTTGCCCTGCTTCTTCTTCAGGCAAGCCCACTCCTCCAGGGTGGCAGAAGACGTGTTTCTCATCTCATGGTTGGAAGGTCTCATGTATGCCTTCCCTCCCACACCGCTAATTGCCAAAACATTATTCAGGACCCTCTGCAACCAGGCCTCCCTCATCCTGATAGCCCCTGGATGGCCCAGGCAGCCATGGTTTCTGCTACTCTTCCGGCTATCAGTGGAGACCCCCATCGCATTGGGGAACTCTCTGTGACTCCTGTCCCAGGAGGGGGGCGCCCTCTTGCACCCCAATCTGAGGTCCCTGTCGCTGACAGCATGGTGGCTGAAAGGGTGACCCTAGCCCCTTTCAGCCTCTCGGGTGAAGTGGAGGAGATCCTGTTGACCTCTCACAAGGCTTCCACTAGGAAAGTGTAGGCTTTCAAATAGTGCAGATTCTCAATTTGGTGTGCGGAGCACGGGACTGATACCTTCTCCTGCCCGGTGCAGCTGGTACTGCAGTACCTTCTCCACATCTTGCAATCCGGGCTTAAATCAAACTGTCAGAATGCACCTCAGTGCCCTTGTGGCACACCACCACCTGGTGGATGGTAAAGCCCTCTCGTTCCAGCTGCTGATAATCCACTTCCTGAGGGGACTTCTCTTATTGAAACCCCTGGTTCACCCTCCGGCAGCCGAGTGGGATCTTACTGTCATAATTGGCACAGCTCACTCACCCGCTTTTTGAGCACTTGGCTACCTGCGATACCTCTCGCGGACGATTGTGTTCCTGGTCGCGCTCACATCCACTCGCAGGGTTAGTGAGCTCCAAGCCTTGGTGGTGGAGGCGCCATATACCAGGTTCTACAAGAACAGGGTGGTGCTTCGTGCACACCCTAATTTCCTTCCAAAGGTGGTGTTGCCCTTCCACCTCAATCAGGAGGTGGTACTACCCATCTTCTTCCCAAGACCTCATGCCAGTAGGGCGGAGACTGTCCTCCACACCCTGGACTGTAAGAGAGCCCTTTCCTTCTACATTCAACATACCCAGGGCCACCATAAGGCTTCTCAGCTGTTTGTCTCGTATGACCCCAGCAGGCTGGGGGAGGTGGTGACCAAATGTACTCTGTCTACCTGGGTAGCGGACTGTATAGCCCTCGCCTATGATCAGGCGGGACGTCTGCTGGAAGGCCGGATCACAGTGCACCATGTCAGGGCCATGGCGGCCACTATGGCAAACTTGCACTCCGTCCCAATGCTGGACATTTGCTAGGCTGCCACCTGGTCGTCAGTTCATACCTTTGCAGCCCATTACTGCTTGGAGAAGGCGTTCAACAGGACAGTACCTTCGGCCAGGCTGTGCTCTAATCTTTTTTGGATCTAGGCAACTCCTATCCTCTGACCCTTCTATGTTCAGGCTACTGGAGTGCTGGTTTCCCTTGGACACAAGGGTCCTATTGTAGTCCATATCCGCAGACTCTATTGCTGCTGCTCACGACTCTCCTTGAGGGTGACCGTGATATTTCTCTGTGGGCTTTCATATGTGAGGACTGACTTCCTGCTTGTTAACAGGTGTTCTCTGGGGACAGCAGGAATCAGTCCTTGCAACCCTCTCTTTTCTCCTTGGAGTTGCTTCTTTACCATCTTTTTTTTTTTGCCGTCTTTTAGCGATGTCATCTGACTGAACAAGATGGCACCCTTGGCAAGATGGCACCCTTGGGCAGGAAGGTGTCCATGCATACGTGGTGGCATCTCCCAAAGGCTGGGGGATGCTTCCGCGAGGGCGCCATTGGTGCCGACGTCGCCCATATGTGAGGACTGATTCCTGCTGTCCCCGGAGAACACCTGTTACAGGTGAGTAACTACTCTTTCAGGGATGCCCTGGAGAAGTTGGTAAATGATTTGGTCCAAGGTTCCGAGACTACTCAAAGACAAGCCTAAGACTACAAATCTCGGCGGCTTCTGCTAAGGCTTCTTTTGGACTTTCGGAGATTCTGGGAAGCATGCTATATTCCCTTCCAGCGGGCTCACTATCCTCCTAGGGGTCAGCCCTTTCGAGGGGATCAGGGAGGAAGTAGAGGCTATTTTGGAGGGGCTGCAGGAGGGTCCAAAAAGTTCCAATGAATCGCAGGGGGCCCAGGCAGAGTTGATTCTGGTAGGCAGTCTGCTACAAACCTTTTATTCTGTTTGGGTCCAAATAACATTCAACCAGAGGGTGTTAGAATTCATTCAAGAAGGTTATGCCTTATAGTTCTCTTGGTCTCTCCCTGATGCCTTTTTTGCCCTGCAAGGCATTTGCTATGGAAGAAGGTACAGTGCCCACAGAAGGTAAGGATGAGTCTACATTGGTGGATGGACTTGGTCAAGCTAACAGCAGGAGTGGCGCTGGAGACACCTGAGCAGGTGGTGGTCACCACTGATGCCAGCCTTTTATGGATGGGGGTGGGTGCATTGTCAATCCCAGGTGGTGCAATGGTGGTCGTCTCTGGAGGAGAGAAACTGGTCCATAAACTGCCTGGAGATGCGAGCGGTGTTTCTAGCGCTACAAGTCTTTAAGCCACTAGTTCAACATAGGGCAGTGAGAGTATTCTCAGACAATGCAACCGCGGTGGCTTATTTAAATCATAGGGGAGGCATGGGAAGTGCAATTTGTGTGGATAAAGTGGCTCCTCTTCTTCATTGGGCAGAAATCTATTTTCTAGCACTATTGGCAGCTCACGTGTCCAGGAAAGAAAATGTTCAAACTGACTTTCTCGGTCGTCATCGCCTAGATCAGGGGAGAGTAGTCTCTGGACAGCTCAGTATTTCAGGGTCTAGTGCATAGTTGGGGAGAGCCCATCATGGATCTGATGGCATCAGCCTCCAATGCCAAGGTAGAACATTTCTATAGCCACAGGTGAGAGAGGATGACCAAGGGTTTAGATGCTCTGACTCAGCAATGGCCGCACAACTCACTCCTGTATGTCTTCCTTCCCTGGCCTCTGGTATGTCTCTATGTTTTGAAGTACTCAGCCTTTTGAGGGCTAGTGATTTTGGTGGCACCAGATTGACCTCAGAGGCCATGATACGCTGATTTGATTTGGTTGGCGGTGGACATCCTGTGGTGCCTTCTGGTAGTGGACAACCTGCTGTGACAGAGCCCAATTCTCATGGCTCGGTTCTCGCTTATGGCCTGGCTCTTGAGAGGGCTAGGTTGAGGAAGAGAGGTTATTCCTCGCAAGTCATTAACACTTTACTTAGAGCTCAAAGGCAATAGGCTAGAGAAGTCTGTTAGAGTCTGGTGTATTTTTGAGAGCTCATATGAGGAGAGGGGTCTCCAAGCCTTCTCTTCCTCACTGCCTGATATTCTGGCCTTTCTGCAGACCAGCCTAGATAAGGTTCTGGCCTTGAATTCCTTGAAGGTTCAGGTAGCAGCTCTGGCCCGTTATCGAGGTCTGGACTAGACTGGACTGGACTGGAGGGTCAGTGAGTTGAAATTAGACCTTACCTGCTAATTTTCTTTCCTTGAGTCTGTCCAGTCCAGTACCCACCTATTTTGTTGTTCGATGAGCCTGGATGTAGAAGAGTATGCATGTCGCCTTAAGTCAAGAGCTGACAGGACTGGCCAACTCTCTTGTCTAGGTTGAGTTTCACGTTCTTGGTTCTGTGCATAAATGTAATATTCAATTTCTCTGATGGGTTTTATGTACATAGTTTTAGTAGTTGACTACAATTCTAATTTCTCTGTGTGGAGTCTGCTTTGTCAATAAGATACTGGAGTGTTCAGAGATGCACAGATCCTTTGTGGGATGATATCATCAAAACCAGTGTTCTCATGCTCCATCTGCTGGTGATAAGGCATAAACCCATGCATCTAAACTGGACAGGAGGGACTCAAGGAAAGAAAATTAGCAGGTAAGGTCTAATTTCACCATGTTCCATCGTGGATGGCCCTACAACTAGGTGGACTGGGAATCCACCTAGAGCAGCTGAGCTTGGGGGGAGGGGGACATCGGCATGACAGGACAGAGCCTCTTTCTTCCACCCTCCACTGCTGCCACCGTCACGCTGTCTCTGGCCAGGCCACCCAGAAACACTATAAAACAGCTTAGGACTGACGTGGGACCTCTGAGCACAAGTGCATGCTTAGGCTCTGCAGGGTCCCATCCGTCCCCCTGGTGCTAATTTTCTTCCAGAGGGGGGTGGGACCCAGCAGACCTTGAGCATGTGTCCACACTGAGAGACCATGCATCATGCATGCCACTTTACAATGCTTCACAGTGGCCCAGGCAGAGAGGGTGGTGGTGACATTAGTGGAGGAAAGGGGGAGCAGGTTCTGCAAGGGAGAGGGACAATGTGTGAGATATGCAGGACATGGGAAGAGGTGAGGAGAAAGGGAAATGCTGGAATAAGGGGGATAGAGAGAGGGAAAAAATGCTGAACAGCTAGCGAGAGATGGGATGGGATAGGAGTTTCGTGAAAGGCGAAATGAAATGCTGGCTACCCCGTGGGGAGGAGGGGTAGGGAAGTGGAGAGGACATGCTAACTACCCCTTTCACAGCTCTTCAATATTGTATCTACTACTGACCAGCCTAATCTTGGGTTGTAGCTTCTGTGATAGAGCTCTGGTAGACCTCAGGCTGCTGGGGCTGGCAACTAAACATGGTTTCTTGGAGAAACAGCTGCTAAACACTCTGAGATTGGCTTGATGTTGCAAGGAATTGAATTTATCATAAAGTGTCTCAGAAGAAGAAGGCCATCAGGAAGAGCGCTTTCCAGAGAAGAGCCCAGAGAGCAATAGTTGGATTGAGGGCACAGTATATTGAATGCTGTAACATCTTTGGGAAGCCTTTGGGGTCATAATAGAGGAGGAACAAAGCATGATGTAGTTCAGTCATTTTTTCAGTAGTATTGGCGGTAGAGTAGATTTGTACTCAAGGGCAGAAGCAGTAAATCATATTTCATTCTATTAAAATGCTGATGGGACTTGCGGAAGCTTACTTGATCTATAGTGAATATGGTAAACCACCTTTCCATAAAGGGTATATGGTGGCCTGAGGTGGGGGGATGGAAATGGAGATGATGAGAATGCTAATGCAAGTGAATGGATTGGGGAGAGGGAGGGGGTGGGGTATGGAATGCTATTGAAGGGTTTTGGTTCTATTTATTGTGAGTGGGGAAACCTTCCGTTTACTGACAGGTTTGGGTGAACTGTACGATTGGGAGTGATCAGGGCAGGGTAGGTCAAAAAAGTGAAGTATGAATTTGTGCTTTGCGAGGGTGTGAGTGAGTAAAACATTCTGGAAACAACTGGAGAGGATAAAAGAGCTGTGGGGGTTTCTGTAAAATCTAAGAGAGAATTTGGGAGCTGAGCTGGGCAGCTCCTGGGTTGTATTTCACATTTTATTTTTAAGAGAGCAGCTTCATGAGAGTTATGGTTAAAATTACCACGCTGAATGTTGATAGGATTCATTCCTCAATAAAAAGAGCCAAATTCTTAATTTAGAAAACAGAATACGGATATTGCTTGCCTGGCAAGAACATTTAAAACTTAAGATGTATATGGGCGGGCAAAGTAATAGACTCTACGTTTAATTTGAGACTGAGGGAAGTAGTGGTATCTGTGTGTAAAGGCTTAAAAAGGAAATTGTATAAAAGTATTCAAGATCCAACAGGGAGATTAAAAATCTTTATAACCCTGAGAGAAATACAAGGTACCATTTATTTTTTTTCCTTCCAATATGTCTATTAAATAACAAAGCAAGAAAAGTTACAAATAGTCCACGTCAAGAGGAGAGCTTGCTCGTACATCCAAGGAAAAAACAATAAGCTATCACAATTATAGAGTATCCTGCTGTCTACGGAACCCATTAATACTACATTCAGAACCCACATTAGCAAAACCAGAAGATCATATTAGCAAGAAACAAATTCAACTATATTACTTCCCAGTCAAAAAAAAGCCTCGAACTGAGCGGATTCCAAAAAAACACATTTATCATCCTGATATACAAGAATGCATTTACATGGATATTTTAGGAAGAAAAATGCCCCCATGGCCAAGACCTTAAGCTTTAAACTTAAAAAGGCTTATCTCCAGGAACAAGCAGGAATGTAGTCTTTACATACGGGTATCGTCGGTACCGACGGAGCCTGCGTGGGAACGCTCCCCATCGTCCAATAATTAAGCTTTTGGGAGCATCCCACAGCGCCTGCGTGCTGCCTTCCCGCCTTTCCCAACTGTCCCTCTCCAGTTCTTCGTTTTCCGCGGAGCCAACAGGTCGCACATCCTGTCACCGCAGAAAATGTGGAAAATACTGCATCCCTGCAAATACCAAACCTTGATGTAACATATTTAATTGTATATAGTTATCCCCGGTTCACTCCCAGTTTACCTACCCTGTTATCTGTACACCTAGATCAGTTATATATTGATAGGTATTTTGTTGTTTAATGTGAACCGCACTGATGATGAATAGTGCGGTATATAAAAACTGTTAAATAAATAAATAAAATAAATAAAAAATTCCCATCTATTCTTTTTTGTGGTCGCGTCTGCCTTCCTTCAACGCTACACCGGTACCGCCGCTGGTTCTTTCTTTCTTTTCCAAAAAAAACAAAAAAAAAACCCCTTTCTTTCTGGAGTCTTTTCCAGTCATTTTCTCCTCAGGTGCCACGCGCCATTTTGGGCACTAGGCCCAAATTTTTCCTTCAAAATGGAAAAACCCACTTTGGGTTTTAAAAAGTGTTCCAAGTGTGGCGGTACCATCTCTGTCACCGACACCCATGAGTGGTGCCTCAAATGTTTAGGTCCTGACCCCTCTATTTCGGAGTGTGTTGCCTGTGGGATGATGTCAAAGAGGGGCTGGCAGGACCGAGCTGCTAAACTTAGCACCCTTTTTCCCTCCGATGCAGCCTCTGTGGCATCGACGTCTTCCAGGACTTTGTCTTCCTCCCATGGATCTCAGGAGGCTGTTGTTGTTAAGTGCCGTCGAGTCAGAGTCGACTCATGGCGACCCTCTGGATAGCTATCCTAAATTGTGTTCGGTCTTGAGTCAGGCGGCTCATTGTTGACAGACTGGTACCCGTAGCTGCTGTTATTGTATCGATCCATCTCATTGCTGGCCTTCCTCTTTTGTGCTGACCTTCTATCTTGCCAAGCATGATGTATTTCTCTAATGATCTCTCTCTTCGCATGATGTGTCCAAAGTATGAAAGTCGAAGTCTTGTCATCTGAGCTTCTAAAGAAAGCTTAGGTTTGATCTCCTCTAGTACCGACTGGTTTGTTCTTTTGGCAGTCCATGGTATACACAGTATTCGCCGCCAGCACCATAATTCAAAGGCATCAGTTTTCTTCCTGTCTATCTTTTTCACTGTCCAGCTTTCACATCCATATGATGTTATTGAAAATACCATGGCTTGAACAAGTCGAATCTTTGTATGGAGAGAGACATCTGTCATTTGTATCTAAAGCAGCAAATCGATTTTGCAGGCAGTCTTTAAATTCCAGTGGTATATTCTCAAGGCAAGAATGGGCAATCATCTATCTTAATTCTTACAAAGAGACCCAGGCCCGACAAACCGGAGGATGTAGTAAAAGCTGTTAGTGTAGCTGGTTTTAAAAAAGGTTTGGACAAGTTCCTGGAGGAAAGGTCCATAAACCATTATTAGAAGGGTCCCAGGCTGGTCTGAACCAGCAACTTGCAGGACTGAAGATAGGTGGCTGTTTGATTCCTGCTGCTCCTGGAGAACACCTGTTGCAGGTGAGTAACTACTCTGTTTCTCATATCACTTCTTTTCTCCAAAGTATACATATTGGGATTTTTACACCTATCCCCATATGCTTTATGATGAAGACCACTGACCATTTTAGTAACCGCCCTCTGGACCAACTCCATCCTGTTTATATCCTTTGAAGGTGCAGTATCCAGAATTGTACACAGTACTCCAAATGAGCTCTCACTGGAAATTTGTAAAAAATCAATATTCCTTATCATCCTGCTAGACCAGTCCAGACAAGTGTGTTATGTCCCCCTGCCAGCAGGTGGAGGCACACTTGAGTAACTTTCAGTGATGTCATCACCTAGTATATCCTCTGGTACACCACTGAGAGAAGTCAATATTGTTTGCCTCCAGCAGGTGGCAAGGTGTGTGGACTGGTATAGAAGTAAAGATAAGCCTGACCTTCCTCGCCCACACTTCATTGCAGAGGCCTTGGATTGGGTCAGACTCTCCTTGCCTGCACTACAATGCAGAGCCTTGGACCAAGTCCTGAAAGGCCCAGTGGCTCAGAGCGCAGGTACACGCATGTCTCTTAGAGCAGACACCCACCCTGTGTCCTTTAGGTTACTAGTGCTGGTGGGGTGGAAGAAGAACACACAGGACCCCTGAAGGAGGTCAGTAAGTTACTGTCCTTATCTGATCTTTACAATTATTTGTGTATTTAAAAAAAAAAACTTTTAAGTCTCTGTCTTTCCCATTGATTTCAATGAAGATGTTTCCCCATTTATTTCAATGGGAGTTAAATTGGCTCTCAACTGCATTGAATAAAGCAGCTTTAATTAAAAAAAAAACAAAAAAACTTTCCCCAGCCAGCCTCCTTAAGCCTATGTGGGCGTTTTGGGCCGCCCTAATAAGATTTCCTTGGTCATTCTGACAGACCCAGGATTCCCTTTTTGAGACTCCCATATGCCACAGCTCCAGATAACTTTTTTTGGCAAGATTTTTCTTTTGCGCCCCAATGCAGCTGCGGCCACTAGCGTTTTTTAACCACAGGTGCAGTTTTTTGCTCCCACTTGGGCTGCGATGCCCCAAAGCACCTTTTGGCTAGCATCATGATATCCCCTACAGGGAGCCTGGGGCCAGATGCCATGCTTGTTCCCCTGCTGCTCCTTTCTTTTTTTCTTTGAAGTTGGTGAGCTCTGCAGCCCCTTCAATTGACTGCTTGGGTCTAGTGAGAGCAGAGTATGGCAGTCGCTGAGTGCCAAGGTGCCCCTGGGGGCCTTTCAGGGACCCAAGGTCTCATTTGCAGGCCAGCTTGAACTGCAGCTCCTGAACAGCCTTTGAAGTGTATTCAGTTGGCTAGTTGCTTAAAACTCTGGGGGTGCATTTGGGGCCCAAGTGTACCTTCCAGGGACCCAGAGCCCTTGAGTGCTCTTCTTGCTGTCAGCTAGTGAGATCACAGCCTCTGATTTGCCCTTGTGCTCCTCCATTCCTCTGTGAGCCCAGCCTTCCCCTATAGGGTTTGTCTGAAAGTCTCACGTGCCATTCCGGTCATCTCAAGGTAAGTCAGAGTAGGAGGGAGTGTTCCCCCACAGGCCAGGTAGGAGCCCTGCAAGATCCATCTTTCCTTGGCCATGCTCTATTTAGGCTCCAAGGAACATAATGGCAGCTCCATAGGTTTCGGAGCTGGCTTTTGGGCAAAGGTAGCATACTGATCCTCTTTTTGTCCCTGGTGACCCATGGCTCTATGATGTTCTGTCTTCTCCAGGTCCTTAGTGATAGTGTATGGACTTTTAGGGTGGAAAACCCCAAACTGAGCCTCTGGGGTACTTAAGGTCCTGTGTTAGCTGCTCCCTCGACTAATGGTGACCTGGACCAGCCAGTTGGGCCCCTGGGGTGGAGATACAGTACTGTGCAGTGATGAGACACATGACCGACACTGGAGTGGGGGCTGTATTTATCTATTTATTGAACGGTTTTATATACCGCCTTTCAGAAAAATCAAGGCGGTTTACATAGAACAAAACTTGAACATTACATTGAAACTTATTCAAACAATTGAAATTACAGTGAACATTAAATTGTATATAATAAAAATGGTAATTTGAGGGTTACAATGCTGAGTAAATGCTGATTAGGTATATAGATAGTTTAAACATATATACAGATTTAAATATTTACAAATTTCAAAAATCTTATCTGAGCAAGGAAAAATGTATTGTATTTCACTAGAATTATTAGGGTAAAGAGTAAATGTGATAATGTGGAGAATTGGGTATTGTAGGATAGAGTAAGAAAAAGGAAAAAGTAAGTTGTGAATTAATGAATATGGGTATACGTGAGTTTAAGTGGGAAATATTTCATCTATTGGGAATGAGTCTCCAAAGTACTTTATAAATAGGTGAGTTTTAAGATCTTTTCGAAATGCTGAAAGATCTGTGATATCTCTGAGTTTATCCGGCAGAGCGTTCCATATTAAAGGGGCATTGAAGCTGAATGCCCTATTTGTTGTAGTTTTATTGAGTTTTGAAAAGTTGTTTGGAACAAGTAGTGTGTTCAGGTTCCTTTGTCTCATTGTTCTGGTCCTTGAATGAATTGTCAGTAGATCAGTTAGATATGATGGGGCTATATCTCTTATCAGTTTAAACGTTGTTATGATAACTTTATATTTTATCCTACTTTGTATAGGTAACCAGTGAAGTTTGTACAGTATAGGGGTTATGTGTTCAGTTGGACCTGCATTTATAAGCATTCTTGCAGCAACATGTTGTGCTACTTTTAGTTGGTGTAAAGCATGTTTTGGAATACCTTGAAGAATTATGTTACTAAAATTTAAGTGAGGCAGGATCAGGGCTTGAAGGACTGATCTGAAGTCCAGATTTGATGATAATGGTTTTAGATTTTAAAGATATCTTAATTTATTATATATTGTGTTTGTTGTATTCCTGATGTGTGTTGTTAGACTTAACGTTCTGTCTATGATAACGCCAAGGTATCTTATTTCATCTTTTATGGGGATGCTTATGTTTTCAATTTTTATTTCTGTTGGGGGGGTAAATTTTTGATTTCTAGAAACAAATAATGCTTCTGTTTTCTTGAAGTTAATGTGTAGATTGTGTTCATTTAGCCATTGCGTCATTTCAGTGAAGCATGATTTGATATTGGAGAATTCCAGGGAGTCTTTGTCCATAGGGAGATAAATCATAACATCATCAGCATAAATTGCATATTTTAATTTGCACTGTTGAATGATGTGGCATATAGGTTGTAAATATATGTTAAAGAGTAGAGCTGACAATGCAGAACCTTGTGGGATTCCATGTTTTTGCGTATAGGTTTTAGATGTATGGTTTCCTATTTTTACCTGTTGCGATCGATCAGTTAGATATGATTGGAACTATGCAAGAATAGTGCCATGTATACCAATCTGTTTGAGTCTTTCAAAAAGGATACGATGGTTAATTGAATCAAAGGCAGCCGATATATCCAAAAATATAAGTAATACTGCTTGTTTTGATTTGTCAATGTATTTTAGAATATCATCAAAGATAACTGCAAGAAGTGTTTCTACACTATGGTATGGTCTAAAGCCGTATTGGTGTGAATCTAAGGGGGCATGAAGTTCAATGTGATCCTGAAGTTGATTATATACTATTTTTTTCTATAATCTTTGCCATAAATGGAAGGCTAGAGATAGGTCTATATCAGGGGTCTCAAACACGCGGCCCGCGAGACATCTTTGTGCGGCCCGCGACGGCGGAAAACCAAAAATCCCCCAAAACCCTGGCTTCTGCTGCTGCCGTTGCCGCCGTGGCAGCAGCAGAATCAATTGTCAAATTTAAAAAAAAACTGACTTCTGCTGCTCAAGCAGCTGTCCTGCGGCCCCTTTCCCTCTGCCCGGAGATCCGACTCTGCTCTCAGCGGCGTGCTTTTCAAGCCGCGAAGAGAGTATTCCCCTCTCGCGCGGCTTGAAAAACCGCGCGAGAGGGGAATACTCTCGTCGCGGCTTGAAAAGCACGCCGCTGATAGAGCAGAGTCGGATCTCCGGGCAGAGGGAATGGGGCCGCAGGACAGCTGCGTGAGCAGCAGAAGTCAGTGTTTTTTTTTAATTTGACAATTGATTCTGCTGCTGCCACGGCAGCAACGGCAGCAGCAGAAGCCCGGGTTTTGGGGGTTTTTTTGTTGGCCGGTAATGAGCTATGGAGGGGCTGACTGACCTGGAAGTGGGCTATTGGCAGAGGGGGGAGGGGGGGGTGATGACTGGGAATGGGCTGGGGGGGTTATAACTGGTAATGGGCTATGGTGGGGGCTAGGACTGGAAATGGGCAGATGGGGGTTAGGACTGGAAGTGGGCTATTGGCAGGGGGGGTTATGACTGGTAATGGGCTGGGGGGGGTTATAACTAGTAATGGGCTATGGTGGGGGCTAGGACTGGAAATGGGCAGATGTGGGTTAGGACTGGAAGTGGGCTATTGGCACGTGGGGGGTTATGACTGGTAATGGGCTGGGGGGGTTATAACTAGTAATGGGCTATGGTGGGGGCTAGGACTGGAAATGGGCAGATGGGGGTTAGGACTGGAAGTGGGCTATTGGCAGGGGGGGCTTAGGACGGCTAATGGGCTATGGTGGGTGCTAGGACTGGAAATGGGCAGATGGGGGTTAGGACTGGAAGTGGGCTATTGGCAGGGGGGGTTATGACTGGTAATGGGCTATGGTGGGGGCTAGGACTGGAAATGGGCAGATGGTGGTTAGTACTGGAAGTGGGCTATCGGCAGGGGGGGGGGTGATGACTGGTAATGGGCTATGGTGGGGGCTAGGACTGGAAATGGGCAGATGGGGGTTAGGACTGGAAGTGGGATATTGGCAGGGGGGGTTATGACTGGTAATGGGCTGGGGGGGGGTTATAACTAGTAATGGGCTATGGTGGGGGCTAGGACTGGAAATGGGCAGATGGGGGTTAGGACTGTAATTGGGCAATTGGCACGGGGGTTATGACTGGTAATGGCGGGGGGGGGTTATAACTAGTAATGGGCGCTGGGGGGGGCTAGGACTGGAAATGGGCAGATGGGGGTTAGGACTGGAAGTGGGCTATTGGCAGGGGGGGTTATGACTGGTAATGGGCTATGGTGGGGGCTAGGACTGGAAATGGGCAGATGGGGGTTAGGACTGGAAGTGGGCTATTGGCAGGGGGGGGTTATGACTGGTAATGGGCTATGGTGGGGGCTAGGACTGGAAATGGGCAGATGGTGGTTAGGACTGGAAGTGGGCTATCGGCAGGGGGGGGTTATGAGTGGTAATTGGCTATGGTGGGGGCTAGGACTGGAAATGGGCAGATGGGGGTTAGGACTGGAAGTGGGCTCTGGGCAGGGGGGGGTTATGACTGGTAATGGGCTATGGTGGGGGCTAGGACTGAAAATGGGGTGATGGGGGTTAGGACTGGCGGTGGGCTGAATGGGGGGTTAGGACTGGTAATGGCCTATGAGGGGAGGTAAGACTGAAAATGGGGGTGATGGGGGATACGACTGCAAGTGGGCTATGGGGGGGACTAGGACTGGTAATGGGCTATGGGGGGGTAAGACTGAAAATGGGGTGATGGGGGGGTAAGACTGGAAGTGCGCTATGGGGAGGTTAGGACTGGTTATGGGCTATGGGGGGTCTAGGACTGGTAATGGGCTGGGGGGGTTGCTAGGACTGGAAATGGGCTGAGTGGAAGGGGGGCTTGAACTGCAAATGGCTGATGGGGAGGGGGGCTTGGAATGGAAATGGGCTGTGAGGGGAGGGAGCTAGGATTGGAAATGGGCTGATGGGGGGCTAGGATTGGAAATGGGCTGATGGTGAGGCTAGGATAGGACTGGAAATGGACTGATGCAGGGACTAGAAAGGAGCAGATGCTGGGTGGGGCTGGAACTAGAAGGGAGCTGATGTTGGGGGAGGATTAGAATGGGATGGAGCTGGGAAAGTGAAATGGAGAGGGGAAAAATATTTTGTCTGGAAGAGAAGACAAATCTACAATTGGCCAGGTATTGGGAGAGTAAGTGGGGATTGAGGATGGAGGGGTAAAATTTGAGTGGATGAAATAGGAATGAGGAAAGAGCAAAAGGAGAAAGATTAGTATGTTAAAGCAGATGTAGAGAGAGAGAATGGAAAAAAACTAGAAGAGAGAAGAAAGGACAAATGGACAGCAGACGATGGAGATAGCAGAAGACACGAAGAAACCAGAAGTGGCTGGAGCAATTGCAACTGAAAAAAAAATGCACAAAAGGTAGAAAAATATCTCTTTATTTTGAATTTATTAACTGGAATATGTCAGCTCTGGGAAATGTGCATCATTAATGTCTGTGCTTTGGTACAAGAAATTATTTATAGTTTTATTTCTACAGTGCTGAGGTATTCTGTGTAATTCCTATTTGACATTGCTACTTGTTCTCTTTTCCCAGTAGGTCATGTATTGTTCTCTGAAATGTATTGATTTAATATTTGCAGTGTTGCCTTTTGATAGGTAGGGTCTGGTGCTTTGTGAGTCCTGGTAGTGCTGTTATGATACGGGGGGTTTGCTATGGGTTCTAAATGGGCAGTGTTAGTAGTAGTTCCTAATGTGCCTGGCGGTTGGCACTGGATTATAGTAATATAGAAATTTTCTAGTCTTTCTTTATCCATGCACTCATTATGCAACATTATGCAAATATTTATGCAAATGAGGCCCGTGTCTTATGCGGCCCCCGGGTTACTTTACAAGTCCTCATTCGGCCCTCAAAGCAATTTGAGTTTGAGACCCCTGGTCTATATGAAGAGGGATCAAGATTGTCTGTCTAGTTTTTTGTTTTTCAGAATAGGTCTAATCGAGGCTCTCTTTAGGATGGTTGTTGGCATAGTACCATGTGTGAGAGAAAAATTTGCTATATTTAGAATGTAGGGCGCTAGGAGTGGTTTAGTATTATTGATCCAGCTAACTGGGCAGGGATCAAGACTAGAAGTGGTTGTGTTAATATCTGAGATTACCTTATCCAGTTCTTTTAGTGTTACAGTATGAAATTTATCCCATGTGTGTTCAGGCTTTGGGTTGGAGTAAATTAGTGGAATTGGAGGGTCTGATAGTGGAGAGAGCTTAGTTATGTAATAGTCAGCAAGAGTTTGTGGGTTAATAGGGGTGACATCTGTATTAGGAGGGTTTGATACTTTTTTAACTATTTCAAATAATTCTCTGGGACGATTGAGGGAATTTGTTAGTAATTTTGTATGAAAGGCTTTTTTAGATGCATTTATTGTTTTTCTGTAGTAGTCTAGTTTCTCATTGTATAAATTTCTGTCATTATTTGAGTTAGTTTTCCGCCATCTTTTTTCAATCTTTCTAAGTTCCCTCTTTATTTGTCTAATTTCTTGCGAGTGCCAAGGTTGGGAGTCTCTCTATTTGGATCTGGATTTGTTTGTTTTAGAGCTAGGAAGCATAGCTGCTTTTTTTATAGTCTCGTTCCAGTTAGCAATACTGATATTGATGTCTGTTACTGTTTCAGGAATATGTGGTAATATCTGTCCTAAAAAGTTTTCCCTGTCAAATTTCCTGAACATTGTAGTTAGTCTTTGTTTTGGCTGTTGGGTTGTGATTCTATTGAAATGTGGGAGATTGAATCTAATTAAATGGTGGGCGGACCATGGAATGGGAATAGCCTGGGGTTGTAAAAACATTGAGATTATAATCTGGAGATCTTTGAAGAAAGATTAGGTCAAGGGTGTTTCCTTTTATGTGAGTCGGAAAATTGATGATTTGCTCAAAGTCAAGTTCAGACATGGTTTCAATGAATGCTTTTGAGTGTGATGGTGTAGTTGAGGGGAGGTTTAAGTCTCCAATGATTACTAGCTGTTTTTTTCTTGTGTTGAGGGAACATATCATATCTGTATGTTCTGAGACTTCATACATACATATCTGTATGTATGAAGTCTCAGTTTGGAAGGCTTGGGGCTGTTCAGGAGACTTAGACAGTAGCTATCTTTGACTTTCAGGTGGTGCTGAGGGCATGCTTGGAGCATAGTCCTCTGATAAATATTCTACCCTTTGCTGGTAACCTGATGGCTCCAGCAATAAAACATACAGTATGACTCTTTGCTCCCAAGGTTGCAGATCGCCTTTCCAGTAGCAGTTCATGGCGAGGTACATTCTGTGTTTATGTCAGATTTATTCTATGTTTCTCAGGTAAAGTAGTTATTATATGGTCAGTGAGCCTAGTCTCCTTTGGGAGACTAGCCTCCTTTGGGAGACTAGCAAGCTTGCAGCAGCCCACCGAGGTGGCAGCTGCTGATTGAGGCTGTTTCAGAGTTTCTCCCAATTCCATGGTTGTGGTAGTGGCTAGTTAGTAGTTCTGGCATTCTTCTGAGAAGGGCTCCGGTCTGTGGTGGAGTACTTTCCCCTTAGGGGATGCTTTTTCTCCAGGCAAAGAAGCTGAACCATAGCTGCTCTGGGAGGACAGGCTTAGAAAGGTCAGGGGACCTTCTAGGGCTGTGCATACAGCCTGGCATTTCCCTCTGATGAAGGGGAGCCATTAGTGAACTCCATTGTATTAGGGGAAATCCTGACAGAGCTTCCCATAAGCTCTGGTAGCCTCCAGGTGCCCTTGGAAACTTGAAATCCCACTCATTGGATGCCAGTGGCCCCTCCCGAGATATACCTAGTTGAGACTCAGTCTGTTTCTTCTGAGCACACCCATATCACATTTAACTAGTGAGTTTGAAGGGTTCTTGGGCAAGATCGTAATTGATCGGTGCCATCAAACAGCCACCTATCTTCAGTCCTGCAAGTTGCTGGTCCAGACCAGCCTGGGACCCTTCTAATAATGGTTTATGGACCTTTCCTCCAGGAACTTGTCCAAACCTTTTTTAAAACCAGCTACACTAACAGCTTTTACTACATCCTCCGGTTTGTCGGGCCTGGGTCTCTTTGTAAGAATTAAGATAGATGATTGGGACATTGGAATGTTTGGTTAGAATGTGTGAGCTATATTAGCCGTGCGTTGAAGGGTTGTTAATAGCAGTAGCAGTAGTGATTTTCCGGGCGTGGGTCAGGTGAGGCCTGTTGAGTTGTAACGAGGTGAACTGACTGTATTCTTGCTGCTGAGTGTTGAGGGCGTGTGCAGAGTCTGGTGCTAGCAGAATGAGAGGTGAACGCAGATAAGATAGTTTGAGATGTTAATGTAGGTTAGCACACTCTGGTTCATGCTAAGGGCCCTTTGGTAAGGCCCTTGGGCGTGCCAATGGCATGCAGGATTTAAATAGCTGGAATTTGTTGCGTACAGATAACGTTGGATATGGAGGTGGAACTTACCACCTATCTGGATGCCGTGCTTTGCGCTTTCTTTAGGACCAGAGATCTCTGGAGGGCCGTGGATCGCTGCTGTGCCAGGTAAGGGGCCAATGCCTGTAGATGTCCCAGTGCGGCTGGAGGGTCAGCCTATGGCATGCAGGATTTAAATGGCTGAATTTCTCACGTGCAGAGGACGCCAGGTATGAAGGTGGCGCTTACAACCTATCTGGATGCTGTGCTTTGCACTCTCTGTAGGGCCGGAGGTCTCAGTAGGGCTGTGGATCGCTGCTGTACCGGGTAAGGGACCGATGCCTGTTGGTATCCCAGTGCTGTTGGAGGGTCAGAGAGAGGGTCGACCTATGGCATGCAGGATTTAAATGACTGGAATTTGTCATGTGCAGAGGACATCTGGTATGGAGGTGGAGCTTATCCACCTATCTGGATGTGATGTGCTGGGTAAGAAGCTGATGCTTGTAGATGTCCCATTGTGGTCGGTGGATCAGAGAGAGGATATGATACTTCCCAAGCAGTAAGCAAAATTGATAAACTCTGAAAAAAACCTCTGATAACGTTACTAAGGAGTGGAGGAGTAGCCTACTATTACTACTATTAATCATTTATATAGTGTTATAAAGCATACGCAGCACTGTACAGACACATATAAGAGATGGTCCCTGCTCATCAGAGCTTACAATCTAATCAAGACAGACAGTACAGAAGATGAGAGTAAGGGTATAATAGGGAAGGGTAAGAAGGATAACAAAGGATTAAGATCCAAAAGTGGCCTGAAAGAGATGAGCCTTTAGCATAGATTTGAAAAGGAGGAGAGTTGAAACCTGATGTAAAGACACAGGTAGTTTGTTTAAGGCATAAGGAGAAAAAGATGAAAGGAACGAAGTCTGGAGTTGACAGTGGAGGAGGGGGGCATAGAGAGAAGCAAGCCAGAGGAAGAGCGGAGTTCATAAGGAGGGGGTGTAGGGAGTGAGGAACAGAAGAATGAATGAATGAAAGGTCAGAAGGAGAAGTTTGTATCGGATATGGAAAGGGAAGGGGAGCCAATGAAGTAATTTAAGAAGAAGGGTTATATGAGTATATTGGGACTGCGCTCGGAGAGAGACCAGCAAGGAAGAGGTTTCAATAGTCATAGAAATATAGAAACATGATGGCAAAAAAGGACCACATGACCTATCTACTGCCCTTCCCATATCAACCACTACAACAGTCCCCTTTTTCCCTTTAGAGATCCTCTGTGTTTGTTCCATGCTTTTTTGAATTCAGATACTGTCGTCATCTCTGCCACCTCCACTGGGAGACTATTCCATGCGTCTACCACTCTTTCTGTGGAGAAATATTTCCACATATTGCTCCTGAGTCTATTCCCTTTCACCTTCATCCTCTGTCCCCTCGTAGCAGAGCTTGCTTTCATTTGAAAGAGGCTCTCCTTCTGTGCCTTTATGCCATCGAGGTATTTAAATGTCTCAATTATATCACCTCTGTCCTGCCTTTTCTCTAAAGTATACATATTAAGATCCTTAAGTCTGCCTCATATACTTTATAACGATTTGGACATTGTGGCCATTACAGAAACATGGTTTAATGAATCACATGATTGGGATATAGCCATAGCTGGCTATAATCTATTCAGAAGAGACAGAGAAAATGGAAAAGGAGGAGGAGTAGCCTTGTATGTCAAAAGCAATATTAAAGCTACTGAAATGCAGGGGACATGGGGAAAAGAAGAAGCGCTCTGGATTGCGTTGGAAAGAGGAGATGGCACTGTCATCCATATTGCTGTAGTCTACAGACCTCCGACTCAAATTGAAGAGAGAGACAATGAATTGATTATAGATATTGCCAAGATAGCAACAAAGGGGGAAGCAATCATATTGGGTGACTTTAATCTACCTGATGTGGATTGGATTACTCCTTCTGCACATCTGGAAAGAAGCAAAAAAATTGTGGATGCTCTCCAAGATGCATTATTTAGACAAATGGTGATGGAACCAACCAGGGAAAGCTCAACGCTGGATGTAGTGCTCACCAACGGTGATAGTGTGTCAAATGTCTGCGTGAGTGCCCCTGTGAGCAACAGCGACCATCACACGGTGTGGTTTGAAATAAAAGCCATGGTAAAGGCCAATCATAGGAAGCTCAAAGTCCTAAACTTCAAATACACTGACTTCAATAAAATGGCAGAGTATTTAAAGGAGGAGATGACGGGGTGGGAGGAGATAAAGGAAGTGGAATTGCAATGGGCTAAACTAAAGGAGGCAATAAAAGGGGCAACAGATAAATATGTAAGAAAAGTAAATAAAAGCAAGAGGAGAAGGAAACCTATTTGGTTTTCCAAAGAGGTGGCTGCTCATATAAAGGCAAAAAACACAACTTTTGCAAAATTCAAAAGCTTGCAAACAGAAGAACACAGAAATGAATACAGGATCCAACTCAAAGAGTCTAAAAGAGTAATAAGGATAGCAAAATCAAAGGCAGAGGAAAAGATGGCTAAAGATGTTAAGGGTGGCAACAAAAATTTCTTCAAGTATATTCAGGAAAGGAAAAAGATCAGAGTTGGAATTGCAGGACTCAGAAGTGCTGGGGAAGGACTCGTGGAAAGTGACACTGAAAAAGCGAAATTGCTAAACAATTACTTCTGCTCTGTGTTTACTAAAGAAGATCCTGGAGATGGACCAGCTGTGACTCCCAAATATAAAAATGGGAATGAAGTAGATATCACACCATTTACAGAAGAAGAGGTGTTAGAACAACTTGCTAAACTGAAAGTGGACAAAGCCATGGGACCGGATGGGATACATCCCAGGATACTGAAAGAGCTCAGAGAGGTTCTAGCAGGACCGTTAAAGGATGTCTTTAACAGATCCTTGGAAACAGGAGAGGTTCCTCAAGACTGGAGAATGGCTGATGTCGTACCTCTACACAAAAGTGGTGACAGGGAAGAAGTGTCAAACTACATGCCCGTGAGCCTTACCTCAGTGGCGGGAAAATTAATGGAGGCACTCCTGAAAGAGCGAATAGTAAACTTTCTCAAAACCAACAGGTTGCAAGACCAGAGGCAACATGGTTTTACGGAAGGACGATCTTGCCAAACAAATCTGATTGAGTTCTTTGACTGGGTGACCAGGGAACTAGATCAGGGGCATGCGATGGATGTCATCTACCTGGATTTCAGCAAAGCCTTTGATACTGTTCCTCATCGGAGGCTTGTCAACAAACTCAGTAGCTTGTGGATGGGTTCCAAGATAGTAAACTGGATTAGAAATTGGTTGACTGACAGACGACAGAAGGTGATTGTACATGGAGCTCACTCGGATGAGAGGAAGGGGATTAGCGGGGTGCCCCAGGGTTCAGTCCTGGGCCCGGCGCTGTTCAATGTATTTGTGAGTGATATTGCTGAAGGACTGAATGGAAAAGTCTGTCTTTTTGCAGACGACACGAAAATTTGCAACAGAGTGGACTCCCCCGAGGGAGTGGTTAACATGAAGAAAGATCTACAAAAGCTGGAAGACTGGTCTAATGCTTGGCAACTACGATTTAATGCAAAAAAGTGTAGTGTCATGCACTTGGGTAGCAGAAATCCAAGAGAAATGTACACGATAGGGGGCGAAAGGTTGGTATGCACGGTTCAGGAGAAAGACCTTGGTGTGATTATCTCTGATGATCTCAAGGTGGCAAAACAGTGCGACAAGGCGGTGGCAAAAGCCAGGAGGATGTTGGGTTGCATACAAAGAGGGATTACCAGCAGAAAAGAAGAGGTACTTATGCCACTGTATAGGTCACTGGTGAGGCCTCATTTGGAATACTGTGGTCAGTTTTGGAGACCATATCTTGCAAAGGATGTAAAAAGACTGGAGACTGTTCAGAGGAAGGCGACCAAAATGATTTGGAGCCTGCGTCAGAAGCCTTATGAGAAGAGACTTGAAGACCTAAATAGGTACACTTTGGAGGAAAGGAGGGACAGGGGAGATATGATTCAGACCTTTAAATACTTAAAGAGAAATGATGAACAAACAAACCTCTTCCAAAGACGGGGAACCTGTAAAACTAGAGGGCATAACATGAAGCTGCAAGGGGGTAAATTGAAAGGCGATATCAGGAAATATTTTTTCGCTGGGGGGGTGGTGGATGCTTGGAGTGCCCTCCCAGTGGAGGTGGTGGGGGTGAACACGGTGACGGAATTCGAAGAGGCATGGGACAAACACAGAGGATCCCTTTACAGCAATAGGATAAAAAGAAAATAAACAGTACCATCTAACTTCTGAACCATATAACGTCTCAACAAATAGGGGTGTCCTACATGGAGTGGTAGGTTTACCCCTGAACAAGGATATGGGGAGGGGTGGCCTGCGCGGAGCAACAGATGCACCTGCTCTTGCCATCTTGCTGGGCAGACTGGATGGACCATGCTGGTCTTTATCTGCCGTCAACTACTATGTTACTATGTTACTACCTCTTTGAAATTCCTTTTCTGGAAGGTCATCTTTCTTATTACAATCACATCAGCACGTTGCATCAGTGAATTGCAAGCATTGGCGGCTGATCCTTCTTATACAAGGTTCCATCATGATAAAGTACTCCTTAGGACTCATCCACACTTTATGCCAAAGATTTTGTCACCTTTTCATTTAAACCAAGCGGTTTACCTTCCTGTATTCTTCCCAAGGCCTCATGCCTCAAATGCAGAAAGGAATCTTCATACTTTGGATTGTAAAAGGGCTCTGGCTTTTTACTTGCAAAGGACACAGCAACATAGAAAGTTCTCCCAACTTTTTGTTGTTTTTGATCCTAGTCATTTGGGACTTCCAGTCTCCAAACGAATACTGTCCAACTGGATTGCACAGTGTATATCTTTTGCCTATGAGAGTAAAAACCTTCCTCTGGAAGGCCATGTCACAGCTTACAATGTGAGAGCCATGGCAGGCTCTATGGCTCATCTTCATTCTGTGTCTATCGATGACATCTGCCGAGCAGCTACTTGGGCTTCAGTTCATACCTTCACAGCCCATTACTGCTTAGACAAGGACTCCCGCCGGGATGCCTTGTTTGGTCAGGCTGTTCTTCAACATCTGTTCCATACTTAATCATCTCCTATCCACCATCCCTGGTAGGATGCCAGAGATCCATGGGGGGAAGTGGGAGCCCTTTCACAAGGGCACACAACTTCTGGGGTCTTCTCCCTGGCATCTGCAGCTAGGGAGTCCCCATATGTGAAGACTACATTCCTGCTTGTTCCTGGAGATAGCATAGTTACTCACCTGTAACAGGTGATCTCTTGGAACAGCAGAAATTTAGTCTTCACAACTCACCCACCTCCCCTAAGAGTTGTATCTCTCTATCTCTCTCTCTCTCTTTCCCTCTCTCTTTTGTCTCAGCTTTAAACTCAACTGGAGAGGGACAGTTGGGAAAGGCGGGAAGGCAGCACGCAGGCACTGTGGGATGCTCCCAAAAGCTTTCTTATTGGACGCTGGGGAACATTCCCGCGCAGGCTCCATCAGTACTGATGGTACCCATATGTGAAGACTAAATTCCTGCTGTTCCTGGAGATCACCTGTTACAGGTGAGTAACTATGTTTTCTACGTCTTTGAGTAGTTTTACAAACATCAGGGAATATCTGTATAGCACTACCACAAAACAGAGAATTCTTTTTTGTAAAATATAACCTCATTATTCCCCTTAGTGATAAAAATACGATAAAAGAAACAATCAAAGTAGCTCAAGTAGGAATAGGATCTGCTGATGATTCCAAAAAAGTTGTCAGGTCCAATGTATCTGAAGGAGAGAGTTGAACAAACTCTTCTTCCATCTGTTTCTCATTCCTAGTCCAACGAGAAATATAAAAAACATTTTGAAAATTTAATTGCATCCACATCATTGATCAAAAGAACTTCTTTAAAATACTTATGAAGAAGAATAGTAGGGGACAAATTGCGTGTATAAGGAAAATTTAAAAACCGAAGATTTTTAGCCCTAACTGCATTCTCCAGAACTTCAAGTTGTTGATGAATTACCTTACTATCCTGTATAGAAGATGAGAGAGCAGTTTGGGCCAGATTGTATTGGCCTCCTAATTTAATTATTGAGGATTTACATTCAGAAATCTTAACATCCTGATCTGCTAACCTCCTCACAACATCAGAAGAAAACTGCAGTGATACTTCAGTGCGAGTCACTACCTTTCAGACTGTCATTTATTTATTTATTTATTTAACAGTTCTTCTATACCGCGCTTTTTAGATCAGTGCGGTTTACATTCAATGTCAACTATACAACACAGGCATTCTGAGTTGTAAAACTTTACAATAAACAGGGAAATCAACATGGAAACAACTGGGGAAACTATCTACATTGTATTTACACTATTACCTTTTTCAAGCAGGGTCTATCTACATCTTATTACTTCTGAAGGATCAGGTGGGTTAGCCTTTTTCATACTGAGTCTGATTGTTTAGGTGTGGTGCGTGATTGTCTGAGGGGCAACATGTATGATTACTGAGGCTGGATTCAGGGTAGTATGTGGTGAACAGGTGGTGCTTTAATGCTTTCCTGAATTGGATTAGGTGGGTGATGTTTCGTATATAGGTGGGGAGGGCATTCCATGCTCTAGGTGCATAAATTGTAAAGGCTCTGTTTGTTGTTACTTTCGTGCATTTCGTTGTTGCCTTTGGGACCTCGAGGGTGTTTTGCGTCGTGGGTCTTCTGTTTCTGTTATGTGGTACTTTGTGTATCATCTTGCTGATAGCTGTGGGAGTCAAAGTGTTTAACGCTTTGAAGGTCAAGGTTAGGACTTTGTGGAGGATTCTTGCTTGAACAGGTAACCAATGGAGGTTCATCAGTACTGGCATTATGTGCTCTCTCCATGAGGCCCCTGTTAGCACTCTCGCAGCAGTGTTCATTGCGAGCTGGAGTGGTGTTAGTGTTGATTGGGGGAGACCGTGTAGGATTACGTTGGCGTAGTCAAAATGTGGTAATATTAATGCTTGATAGATTGATCGGTAGTCGCTGAAATCTAGTAGTGGTCGGAGATGCTTTAAAGTCCTTATTTTCATGTATACTGTTTTTACGGTGTTTTTTATGTGGGTTTTTCAGATCCAGGTGTTGGTCCAGAGTAATGCCAAGGTAGCGGATTGTTGATTTGGTTTTCAGTTCTGTGTCGCCGATTTTTAAGGAGGGTGGAGGGGTGAAGTCCTGGTTCCTTGAGATGAAAAGGACATCTGTTTTGCTGTAGTTGATTCTTAAATTTTGTGTGTTGAGCCATTCTGCTACTGCCTCAGAACAGCTTGTTAGAGGGAAGAGGTCTGGTTGGTTGGTCCTGAAAGGGATGTATAGCAGGATATCGTCTGCGTAGGCTAAACAGTTGACCTTGAATGAACGTGCTAGGGCACATATGGGCTGCATGTAGATGTTAAACATCAATGCAGATAGAGAAGAACCCTGTGGCACGCCCTGGTTTTGCAAAAATGGTTCAGAGGTTGTGGAGCCAGACCTTACATGTTGCCATCTATTGGTCAAGTATGACTTGCACCACTCTAGGGCTGTCCCTTGAATTCCTTTTTCGCTGAGGCGTTGTATGAGGATCTCGTGGTTCACAGAATCGAAGGCCGCTGCAATGTCGAGGAAGATGAGAGCGTATCCCTGGTGAATTTTGTCTGTTCCGGAGACTAGGTTGTTAAGTAGGGTGGTGAGGAGGGTTTCCACCCCGTGTGCTTCTCTGAACCCATGCTGGGAGGGGTCCAGTGGGGCTTCAGTATCAATATGCTGTTGAATTTGGCACTGTACTAACTTTTCAATTACTTTGGCAAGCATGGGGATACTTGAAATTGGCCTGTATGATTCCACCTTCGTTGGGTCCAGCTTGTTATTCTTCAGCAGTGGTCTGATTGATGTTTGTTTCAGGCTCTGTGGGAATGATCCGGTTGTGAGGGATTGGTTTATTAATTCGCTCAGATATTGGCTTAAGTCACATCGCAACTCCTTTATCCATAGAGCTGGGCATGGGTCGTTGGGTGCAGTAGTAGGGTTGATTGCAGCGATGGTGTCTTCAATCTCTCTGCGTGATATTTTGTCAAAATTAGCTAGTGGTGATGGTTGGGGTAAGTTATGCTGAAGGGTGTTGTTTGCGGAGCTCGAAGTTGCACCAGCGTGGGTCACTCCTGGTTGTAGATAGTTGGTTGAGGTTGCGCCAGTCTGGATTATTTTTGTTTGTAGGTAGTTAGAGTATGCTTGGGGTTGTGGCATATGTGATTGGTCTGTGGGAGGTTCTTTTATGAGGGATTTTACTATATTGAAGAGGTCGTGGGGCTTGTTTAACGATCGCTTCAGTATGTCGGAATGATATTGTTTCCGCTTCTTTGTTAATTCATCACGGTATGCTTTTAGGTGAGTGATGTAAGTACTTTGTGCTTCGGTAGAGCGAGTCCGACGCCATCTTCTCTCGAGCTTGCGCAGGCACTGGAGTGAAGTTCGGAGGTCCTTGGTATACCATGGTGCGTGTTCTCTTTTCTTTTTTGTTTTATGTGTGGGTGGTATGCATGCGATGGTTTTGAGGCTCTCGTCCCATGTGGACACCATCGTATCTAGGTCGTGCGGTATATTGTTGAGAAGTGGGAGGATCTTCCCTCGAATCTCTTCTTTATCAAAGGGGCGGAAGTGCTTCAGCGAGGTTTCGTGGACAGCGTTGGTTTTGTGGGAGTCTTGGTTGTTGGTGTTAATAGGTATCTGGAACTTGAGTAGGCTATGGTCAGACCATGGCACAGGAGATATGGTTGGTAGCATTGGTTTGGTGGTATCCATATCTTTCTGTGGGGCAAAGATCAGGTCAAGTTTGTTTCCCTTGATGTGAGTTGGACTATTGACTAGCTGATCGTACCCTAGTTCTTGTAGTGCTTCTAGGAAGGCAGTGGCTTGTGATTCCTGTAGCGTAGGAAGGTTAAAGTCGCCTAGAATCCAGTTTTGGGATCGTGGTCTTTTTGAGTTGCAGGCAAGGCCAATTATTGTTGCGAGATCCTCTGAAGATGGTGTTGGTGCTCGGTATAGTAGGTTGATTGTGCATGTGTCATTTGTTATAGTAAGGGAGTCCAGGTGAGCTGTGCTGGTTGCATTACACATCTGGAAGCATAGGGCAGTTTTGGCCAGGATGAGTGTTCCGCCTCCTTTCTGGTTGGTTCTATGGCATGCATAGACTGAGAATCCTGTGGGTAACATCTGATTGATGATTGCATTGTCACATTCTGATAGCCAAGTCTCTGTGATCATGAGGATGTCAAGATCAAGAGATGTGACCAGATCGGTGATTATCGGCCATTTAGTACGTATTGATCTGGCGTTGATGAGTGCACACTTCAGGTCATGTTGCTGTTGCTGACGGTCTAATTGTGACTTCTTAATGTGTTGAAGTGGGATGTGTAGCAGATGTGAGTAAGTCGTTTCTTTGGGTTCTCTAGGGGAGTGTTGATGATTCTCCGTCCATCTCCTCCCATCACTGCGGAGTATTGGGATGTGGTTGGTGCTTGTGTGAAAGGCGTGGGATGTGTGGGGGAGCCAGGTGGCTAGGTGTAGAAATGCCAGGGCTAGTAGTGGATGCATCTTGTGGTTGGCCTCGTGGAGAGTTGGATAGTATGTGAGCTGTTCTTTGCTTGGTAGATAGATAGATAGATAGATAGATAGTAGGGTCTGGTGCTGACTACTGTGGAGGCTACCAATGGGGTCTAAACTTACTGCCTAACAATGAGTAGTTATTTGGAACAATGTGGCAGCAAGCAAGACATGAAACAGTACAGCAGCAAGCAAACACTGAAGTAATGTGGCAGCCAGCAGATAATGAGATAATGTAGCAAACAGTAGAGACTGGGACGGTAACTGCGAGATAATGTAACAATCAGTAGGCCATGATACAATGTTGCAGTATCCTGCCTGCAGCTGCTACAATCAGTGTATAGGACTGCCGTTGATAACCTATATATAGTACGGTTAGGATCAGTGTACATATAAGGTACAGTTAAGATGATAGTAAGGCAGATGCAAAGTTGTACGTTTTTTATATTAAGGGAAATGGGAATTGGTTATTGGCAGCAATATAGGATATGCTACTGACAACAGTATAGGATATGTGTGTTAAGTAGAATCATGATAGTCAGATCGTTTTGCAATGTTATACTTGCTATGATCGATGTGAGAAGTCTGCTGAGGGTGGAAGCGAGCTCGACCCGAGGGGAGCTCCAGCTACTTGTATCGTGCTTGCTTGAGCTCTCGGCGTGTTTCTGGGTTTCGTTGGAGGTTTTGTTCGGGACGGTAGGTCCTGCAGCTTCTTATTTAGCCCCAAGCCGTTGTAGAGTAGCAGTGGATGCAAGGACGTTGGTTGAAAAACGGTGGAGGCGGAGCGGATGATCGCCGGTGCTCAGTCCCTCCTGGGAGAGCTCAGCTGCTGAATTGAGGGGGTTTTGGTGTCTTCACAGCTTCAGCGACTGGTAGAAGAAGGTGTTGTGTAAGGGGGGGCCTTCAGAGGCCGCCGCCTAAGGGCCACGCCAAAGGGCCCTCTGGCGAGGCCCGACAGGCGCGGGTCCGCCTGGGGCGGGTTTCTTTAAAGGAGCTGGTGCTCCTCCTCCCACAACCCCGATTGGGTTGGAGGTGTGCTGCCGGGATCGCCTCTCACCGGGGGCAGAGGAAGATGGCTGTTCTTCCCGCCGGCCGCGGGTTTCTTTAAAGGAGCTGGTGCTCCTCCTCCCACAACCCCGATTGGGTTGGAGGTGTGCTGCCGGGATCGCCTCTCACCGGGGGCAGAGGAAGATGGCTGTTCTTCTTCCCCCCGGCCGCGGGTTTCTTTAAAGGAGCTGGTGCTCCTCCTCCCACAACCCCGATTGGGTTGGAGGTGTGCTGCCGGGATCGCCTCTCACCGGGGGCAGAGGAAGATGGCTGTTCTTCCCGCCGGCCGCGGGTTTCTTTAAAGGAGCTGGTGCTCCTCCTCCCACAACCCCGATTGGGTTGGAGGTGTGCTGCCGGGATCGCCTCTCACCGGGGGCAGAGGAAGATGAGCCGAGAGCTCATGCAGAGAGCCGAGAGCTCATGCAGAGAAATATCCTTAGGAACATTCACCGTTGGCAGATCAGATGAAAGACGAAGAGGAGATGGCAGTTTCACCATAGTAGAAAGCATAACAGATTTGTTCAGCTGAGATATCTGAGGCACCACACCAACTCCTTCTATATTCCAGGGGAAGCATCCACCTCTAAACCCAAAACCTTCTGGTTGGGCAGGGTTAAATCCATTATAGAGGCTGAAACATCAGAAGGTGTATTCACAGTTCCAGGTGACCTATCTAAATCTGCTGTGGCTCCCTCCGGCATCACAGCTTGAAGATGGCAATCCATTGGGCCCACAACTTTAACCACTTTCACCGACGCGGCAGGGGAAAGTCCTCTTTTTTTCCTCTTGCCCATAAGCACACCTAGTCATGTTTCCACTCCTCCAGGCTCCGAAGGGGCTCCAAAGAGGCAGGACAAGCTCCTTTGAGGATGTCCCTTTGGGGACACCCCCGTGGACACATCCCACGGCTGCATCCTGAGTTTTAAACTCATCAAGGGTGACATCACTGCTGTAACTCCTCCTTCCTGCGGTGACCAGGGATCCAGAAGTCAGCGAGTAAATGCAGTAATACAAGCAACACTTCCCTCTACAGGGTATCATTATAATGACTGGTAGTATCTACATGGCAAATATTTATGATCATACATTTTTCTCATCCTTTGTGACTTTAATGGGGGCAGTGTTCAGGGTATCACGTCATTTTAGGAGGAGATTTCAACATGGTGACAGGTCCAGTAATAGATTGCAAATCAGCAAAGACGTCTAGTGGAAAATGTCGAGATAAGGGGCTTAACTTCTTTTAATGCAACATTTGGGGTTATTAGACACTTGGTGGCATGTTTACTAAAGGTTAACGCATGTTACGTGCTGCAGTGGCCCATACACATGAATGGGCAGTGCCAGCACTTAACGCGCGTTAACCTTTAGTAAACATGAAATTTACCCTGTTCTCCTAGGTACACAAGACATTATTTCAGATTAATTACATCTTGATTTCTATCAGGTTATTTTCTCAATTGGACAGAGCTGACATCCAAACACAGATGATCACTTATAGCACCTAAATCCTTTGTTGTATAAGAACCCTGCATTTACTAAGTACCTTAGGAGTGCATGGCAAGAATATTCAAGTTATAACCATTCAGATCGGACTAATGCTATAAGTTAATGGGCAGTGGCTAAGTCTGTTTTCTGGGACAAATTAATAGAGATAGAGAAGGCATTGCTGGAGTTAACTGCCCAACCCAATACAAGCATTGTGAAATCTGTGTCTTTTGGGGAAATTGCTAGGTACTTGTGACCTAGATTGGCCACTGTTGGAAACAGGATACTGGGCTTGATGGACCTTGGTCTGACCCACTATGGCATATCTTATGTTCTTAACTAACAGCAGCCCAACAAACGTGTAAGGATTATGACAGAGAAGGAGGACTTATTTAAGGTTAAAAAGAGAATAACTGAAGTGTTAGATCAGAGGGCAAAAATGCAACTTTTCTTCTATAAATGCAATCTGTTCAAATGGGAACAGAAGATTGGGAAGTTAATGCTCACTTTAGTGAGACCAGCTCATCATAAACAGTGTATTTCAAAAATTAAACGTTCCAACGGGACACTGACTCGTCAAACAGACATAGAGCCTTTCTAGAATACTACAAGAAGTTTTATGAAAGGGAAGAGGGAGATGTAGGGGCCCAAGAAAGCTTTTTAAAAATGTATCAATTCCCATATTGGATAAAGTGTCAGCTGACAGACTGGGGTCGCCTATAACTGCCATGGAAAGAAGAGCTATGATTAAAGCATCTTTAATTAAGGCACCTGAGCCTCACAGGCTATTCAGTAAATTTTACTAGAATTCTGGAAGATTCAGTAGCCGCATTATTACAAGAAATGTTCCACGAGGTGCTGGAAAATAATATTTAGGCCTCGTTCAGAATCGGGCCCATGTAATGCTTATTCCCAAATCAGGGAAAGACATAAAAACTCTAACAAAAATTTTGGCCAACTGACTAAATGCAGTGATCATTTATTGGTACAGGGGGGATCAAGCTGGGTTTGTCTGGGGATGTCAAACTTTGGTGAATTTGATGTGGGCTGTTTTGGCTTTATGTTGCAGGCAGTGAGAGTGGGCAAACTGTTAGTATCTTTTGCAGACTCTGGAAAAATTTGGGATTGGGGGAAACTCACTTAATTACATAGTAACATGTTCTTTATCTGCCGCCAAATACTAGTATGGTCCATCTAGTCTGCCCAGCAAGGCAGCAAGAGTAGGCGCACTTGCCGTTCTGTGCAGTTCACCCCTCCCCATGCCTTTTGTTTAGGGGTGTACCCATTGCTCCGTGTAGGTCACTCCTATTTGTTGAGATATAAGAGATATTTAAGTTTATTTTGATTTTATCCTATTGCTATAAAGGGATCCACTGTGTCTGTCCCATGCCTTTTTGAATTCTGTCACTGTATTTGCCCCACCACTTGCATTCCAAGCATCCACTACCCTTTCAGTGAAAAAGTATTTCCTGACATTGCCTTTCAATTTACCCCCTTGCAGCTTCATGTTATGCCCGTTAGTTTTACAGCTTCCCCGTCTTTGGAAGAGGTTTATTTGTTCATTAATACTCTAAGTATTTAAAGATCTGAATCATATCTCTCCTGTCCCTCCTCTACCCCTGAGTGTACATATTTAGGTCTTCAAGTCTCTTCTCATAAGTCTTCTGACACAGGCTCCAAATCATTTTGGTCGTCTTCCTCTGAACAGTTTCCAGTCTTTTTATATCCTTTGCGAGATATGGTCTCCAAAACAGAGCACAATATTCAAGTGAGGCCTCACCAGCGACTTGTATAATGGCATTAGTACCTCTTCCTTTCTGCTGGTAATTTCTGTTTGTAGGCAACAAAGCATACTTCTGGCTTTTGCCACCACTTCGTCGCACTGTTTTGCAACCTTGAGATCCTCAGAAATAATCACTCAGAGGTCCTTCTCCTGGTCCATGCACACCAACCTCTAGTCCCCTATCGCATACAGTTCTCTTGGATTTCTGTTTCCCAAGTGCATAACACTACGCTTCTTCACATTAAATCTTTACTGCCAGGCATTAGACATACTTCCAGCTTTTGTAGATCTTTCCTCATGTTCTCCACTCCCTTAGGAGAGTCCACTCTGTTGCAAATTTTCATGTCATCTGCAAAAAGCGAGACTCTTCATTCAGTCCTTCAGCGATATTGCTTACAAATACATTGAACAGTACCGGTCCCAGGAACGAACCCTGGGGCACACAGCTAATCACCTTCCTTTCATCCGAGTGAATTCCATTTACCATAACCTTCTGTCATCTGTCAGTCAACCAATTTCTGACCCAGTTCACCACCTTGGGACCCATCCCCAAGCTGTTGATTTTGATAAGCCTCCTATGAGGAACAGTATCAAAGGCGCTGCTGAAATCCAGGTAGATGACATCCATCACATGCCCTTGATCTAGTTCTCTGGTCACCCAGTCAAAAAACTCAATCAGATTAGTTTGGCAAGATCGTCATTTTCTAAAACCATGTTGCCTCAGATCATGCAACCTATTGGTTTCGAGAGAGTCCACTATTTGCTCTTTCAGGAGCACCTCCATGACTTTTCCCGCCACCAAGGTAAGGCTTACGAGTCTGTAGTTTGTCACTTCTTCCGTGTTACCACTTTTGCGAAGAGGTACTACTTCAGCCCTTCTCCAGTCTTGTGGAACTTCTCCCGTCTCCAAGGATCTATTAAAAACATCCTTTAATGGCCCTGCAAGAACCTCCTTTGAGTTCTTTCCGTATTCTGGGATGTATCCCATCCGGTCCCATGGCCTTGTCCACTTTCAGTTTTGCAAGCTGTTCTAACACATTATCTTCTGTGAATGGTGTGGTATCTACTCCATTCCCATTTTTATATTTGGGAATAAGAAGTGGTCCTTCTCCAGGATTTTCTTTAGTAAAAACAGAGCAGAAGTATTTGTTTAGCATTTTCGCTTTTTCAATGTCACTTTCCACAAATCCATTCCCAGCACTTTTGAGTCTTGCAATTCCACCTCTGATTTTCCTCCTCTCCCGAATGTACCTGAAGACAGTTTTGTCACCACACTTCACATCTTTAGCCATCTTTTCTTCTGCCTTTGATTTTGCTATCCTTATTTCTATTTTTGTCTCTTAGTTTGATCCTGTATTACTTTCTGAATTTTGTGAAAGCTGTGTTTTTTGCCTTTATTAGAGCGGCCACTTCTTTGGAGAACCAAATAGGTTTCCTTTTCCTCTTATTTTTATTTGCTTTCCTTACATATGTATTTGTTGCCCTTTTTATTGCCACCGTTAGTTTAGCCCATTGCAATTCCGCTTCCTTTATCCCCTCCCATCCTGCCAACTCCTCCTTCAGGTACTTGGCCATTTTACTGAAGTCAGTGCTTTTGAAGTCTAGGACTTTGAGCTTGCTGTGATTGGACTGCACCTTGTCTTTTATCTCAAACCACACTGTGTGATTGCTGCTGCTCACAGGGGCACCCACCCAGTCATTCAACACGCTCTCACTGTTGGTGAGCACTAAATCCAGCATCATATTTTCCCTGGTCAGTTCTAGCACCAGTTGTCTAAGCAATGCATCTTGGAAGGCATCCACAATGTGTTTTACTTCTTTTCAGATTTGCAGAAGGATTACTCCAATCTACGTCGGGTAGATTAAAGTCACCCAATATGATCACTTCCCCCTTCATGGCTATCTTTGCAATATTTATAATCAATTTGCTATCTATTTCTTCGGTTTGAGTTGGAGGCCTGTAGACTACACCAGTATGGATGATGGTGCCATCTCTTCTTTCAAACATAGTCCACAGCCCTGCTTCTTTTCCCCACGTTCCCTGAATTTCAGTAGCTTTAATATTGCTTTTGGCATATAGGGCTGCTTCTCCTCCTTTTCTACCCTCTATCTCTCTTCTAAATAGATTATAGTCAGCTATGGCTATATCCCATTCATATGACTCATTAAACCATGTTTCTGTAATGGCCAAAATGTCTAAGTCCATTTCCACCATTAGGGCTTCCAGGTCAGGAACGTTGTTAGCTAGGCTTCAGACATTTGTGTTCATTGCTTTCAAGCATTTGTTGATTTGGCTTGCCTGTATTTTGCATGGATTTTGTTTTACATGCTTCTTCCCCCTTGGCATTGATGTGTGGGTTAATGCTGTGGCTGTTTTTGCTGGGAGTGACGTCCTGAACTTGTTCTCGTCCATCTATCACACCCTTTCCCTAGTTTAAATGCCTGTCCACATACTGCCTGAATTTTTTGCTCAGGATCCTTTTCCCCGTGATGGAGAGATGTAGTCTATCAGCACAGTATAGCCTCTTATTGACTTGACTGATCTGTTTCCCCAGTTGCCTGTATATCTGAATTCTTCTTGTTTGCCCCAGGTTTGGAGCCATGGACTGAAGTTGTTTCTGTGAAGCAAACTTTCTGCCCCCTTACCAAGAACAGGTAGAACTTCTTAGAATGGTATCAATGGGCTTCTCTCCCAGGGTCTGGAAGTCCCTTTGAATTGCAGAGGCACTGTTTCTAGCCAGGTCATTTGTACCCAAGTGGATGACAACATCAATTTTGGAGAGCTCACTTTCTGCACTAACTACACCAACAATTTGGTTTGTATTCCTCTGGCTGAAGAGCCCGGGAGGCATTTAACCATCTCCTGTCTTTTGAACTGTGTTCCCAAGTTGGTGCCTCTGATGATGGAATCTCCAAGCAGTAGTAGTTTTCTGTTTTGTGATTTCTTTTCTTCATACTTTGGTGCATTATCAGTAGATTTGGCATTGACGCTCTCATTTAAAGGCACTTCCGTTTCCACGGATTGGGCACTATCATTATCCAACGCAGAAAAGGCATTATGCAGGGAGATCTCTTGATGTACAGGGTGTCTCTGTGTTACAGATCGCAACCCACCAGAGTCCACTGTGATCCATTTGTTCCTGGGCTGTTTGATTCTTTGTGTTAGCGTTGGTGGATTTTGTTCAGTTTGTACCCTAGAAGAGATGTGTTTAATTGCAGCTAGTTCTTCCCTTAGTAGAGTCAATTCTTTATGCATAGCAGCTAACTTGAGGCATATAGGGCAAGCTCTTAGGTTCCGAATGATTCAAATCCGAGAATGAAAGCACCACAGTTATTGCATTGAATACACGACATGCTGATTAAGCGGTCCTAGGAGAAGGAGAAAAGGTGGGTGTAACACCTAATTAAAAGGACAGATGTCAACATATATGATGACTATGATGCAGCACTAGGGTGGGCGGGAATCTAAGTGTCTCAGGACAGTAGGCCTGACATGAACTGAGGGCACACTCAGATATCTGATTTAAAGGCTATGCAAGGAATGAAGACAGTCGGAATATTCCTAAAAACTTTTATCCAACAGTTAAAATCTATATTAAAAAAGCATCAGGCAATAGTAAAGTCTGAAAGCTTAGCTGTGTGGAGTCTCTTGAAGCTGTGAATACTAGAGTTGATCAAGTACTTGTGGACAGGCTGTAGAGGTGATTCAGTTAGCCCCACTCTGGGAAGCAGGCTTGTAACGGATAATAGAAACTGAAATATTCAAACTGAACTTTTACATCTATGTAATTGAGTCAAACTTCTCTATTATGCCCCATAGGCACAACTCCTGGTGAATGGTAGGTTCGCCCAGCATTTTTTTGTTATGGGTGGGGGTGGGGGGCACATCAAAACAAGGCAAGGCAGGCCCGGCCCGTCCATTGTGCGAGAATGTTGTTTGCACAGGGCCCTGCGTAAACTTCTTTCCACTGAGTTTACAGGGCTGGCTTCAGAGGGAGCCGGGGAGGCCCCGGCTCATTTCTGAACAGCACTGGATTGAAGAGTGGCATGTTCCTTCACTCCCTCTGTATTCTCGTGAAGCCCATGGAGTGCCGGGAAACAGGAAAAGCCCTTTAAACTTTTCTGGCACTCGGCATGCTTCACCAGAACACAGCGGGAGTGAAGGAACACACTGCTCTTCACTCCACTCCACTCCAGCACTATGCAGAGGTGAGCCAGGGCCTCCTTGGCTCCCTTTGAAGTGACGATCAGACAGACATGCAGCTCTTCGGAGGGGGGGGGAGTCTAGGATAGGATTGGAAATGGGCTGATGGGGGCTAGGATAGGACTAGAAAAGACTGATGGGGGAGCTAGGATTGGAAATGAGCTGATGTGGGGGGATGGGAGAATGGGGCTAGAAGGGAACAGATGCTGGGTGGGAGTGGAACTAAAAGGGAGCTGCTGTTGGGGGAGGACTAGATGGAGCTGGGGGAGTGAGGATGGGAAGGGGTAAAGATATTTTGTGCGCGAGGGAAGATAGAGCTACGATTGGCCGGGTATTCGGAGAGTAAGTGGGGATTGAGGATGGGAGGGTGAAATTTGAGTAGATGAAAAAGGAATAAAGAAAGAAATGGCAGAAAGAGCAAAAGGGGAAAGATCAATATGTTAAAGAAGATGTAGAGTGAGAATGGAAAAAAACCTAGAAGAGACAAAGGACAAATGGACAGCAGACAATGGAGAGTTAGCAGAAGACACGAAGAAACCAGAAGAAAGCAAGTGGAGCAATTGCAACTGCAAAATAAAATGCCCAAACATCAAAAGGTAGAAAAACACTTTTTTATTTTGAATTTATTAACTGGAATATGTCAGCTCTGGGAAATGTGCATTGCTAACATCTTTGCGTTTTTGTTTAGTACAAAAGGAAATTTAATTTATAGTTTTATTTCTCCAGTGTTTTACATTTCAAGTTTGGCTTTTGGGGTTCCCAGTTTAATTATTGTCTTCCTATTTCAAAATTGTTATCCCTTGTTCTTTATCCTTATCTTTATCTTTATTCAGACACTTGCTATACCGCTTAAATCAAAAGACATAAAGCGGTGTACAATACAAAAACTAAATGACTGCTGAGAAAGAAGAAAGGAATGCCAATAATCAATAGGAAAAGAAAGAAGAGCAATAGAGAAAGAAGAGAAGGAGGAGGGAAGGAGGGGTAAAAGAAGCTAGGGAGGGGTGTGGGGGGATTAAAGGCGCACTAAAACAGATAGGTCTTTAATGCAGTTTTGAAGCTTATGAAAGAGGGCTCTGATCGGAGACCCAAAGGGAGGGAGTTCCAGAGGGAAGGGGCCAGAAAGAAAAAAGCGGAAGAACGGGTACATTCAAGGTGTGCCTGTGAGGAGGAGGAAGGGAGCACCAGTCGGTAGCTGTAGACAGAGCGGAGTAAGCGAGGAGGAACATGGAACCGGAGAAGGTCTGCCAGATATTGAGGGGAGGAGTAGTGGATAGCGTGGTGTGTGAGAATGAGAATTTTATACTGTATCCTGAAATGCACTAGCAAACAGTGCAGTTGTGCCAGGAGGGGGGTGATGTGCTCATAACGGGAGGAAGAGGTAAGAAGACGGGCGGCAGTATTCTGTAGGAGCTGTAAACGGTAGATTTGTAGATTGTTTGATGGTCTTTGTTCTGCATATGTAACCGAGCTGAGGTATTCTGTTCATGTAGTTTCTATTTGACAGTGGCACTTGTTCTCTTTCCCCAGTAGGAGATGTATTGGTTTATATTTGCAGTGTTGCCTCTTGATAGGTAGGGTTTGGTGCTTTGTGAATCCTGGTAGTGTTATGATATGACGGGTTTGCTATGGGTTCTAAATGGGCAGTGTTTATAGTACTTCCTAATGTGCCTGGCCGTTTGCACTGGAGTATAGTAAAATAGAAATCTGGTAGTCTTTCTTTATCCAGACACTCATTAAGAGGAATGTTTACTAAAGGTTAGCACATATTAACATCATGCAAATATTTATGCGAATGAGGCCAGTGAGTCAATGCACATGGCCCTGCACTCCTCTTGGACCATCCTTGCATCAAGGGTATCCACTCTTCCCTCTGTTGTTCATCTTATCTTTGGAGCCTTTAGCTATTAAGTTAAAGGAAGAGAAAAAAATTAGAGAGATAGATTTGGGGGGGCAGGGAATACAAAATTCATAGTTTACTGATATGCTCATTTTGGGCGAAAGATCTACAGGAGGATATTTCAGAAGTTAAAGAAATTATTCAAAGCTTTGGATCCTTTGCTGGTCTACAGATCAACTTTAATAAATCTGAATCCTTGAGCTTAAGAAAGGGAGGTGTGCATGCTTATCATTTGTTAGTACATTGGGCAAAAGGGTCCCTTAAGTATTTAGATATCTATCCTAATATGGATCCCAGAGTGGTGTATCAGTATAAGACAGCCTTTGGAAATGGTGAGGCAATTGTGCAAAAATTGGAAAGCTCTTTTCCTCGTTGATGGGATGCAGTATAGGAGGCAGACAAGGAATTTGTTTTTGCCAGATAAATTTAACACTATGTCCCATTGGAGGGAGCAATGCCAGGCAGTGTGGTCAGAAACACATTTAAAAACCCTGGCTGGAGAGTGGTCTCAAACTGTGACAAGAACTGGAAGCCAAATGGTTTAAAAAGATTTAGAAAGATATTTGAGTTAATACCAAATATTGGGCTTCAAGAAATAAAATTTAAATTGTTACATGGGATTTATATTCCGAGAGAGGGGTGGGGGTGTCCGTAAAGCTTCAGAATAATGGTGAGTGTATGCGCTGCAAGAGATAGTAAGGAATTGCCTACATATGTTCTTGGCATACAGTAGGTTGCCGAAATTGTGACAGAAAGTGATGGACCTTATTGAGGATGTGATACAGGAGGAATTTGTAACATATATTTATTTCTTTGAGATGAATATTGAAAGGCACTTATCCAGATATTGGCAGCTGTTATCTGGATATGCCTAGCCATGGTTATTTGTGGACATTCAGTGGCCAAAGACTCAAGAAAGTAACCAAAGTATCTGTAAAGTACTATAGGACAAAAGAACAGATACCCAAACTGGCAGAGTATTCAGGTTTGAAAAAAACCCTTTCTTTATTTCCCCTATGCATTTCGGTCTTACGACCTTCTTCAGGGGGGTATTATGAGGGTGCAAACCTCAAAAGAACAAAACAACAACAGTTAAAACAAATTAATTAGTTAATAAACAATATAAAAATTAATATAAAAAATTATTAATATAAAAATTAATTGAAATCAATAAGAGAATGACTGGAAAAACATACTGCTAACATCCATAATCATAAAGACTGACCACAAAGATAAAATACATATATATAAACCATACTGTGAGTCTGTATGCAACTTAAAGAACAAGACAACAGATGAGATGAGGAGGACATAACTAGAGGATAAATGTGACTACCATTCAGTGGCCATATCCAGATAGTGCTGGGGGTGATGTGTGGGCAGAGCAGTAACTTATCCAGAATGTCGATATTCAGCTCTCCTAAGTTATCAAGATAGTGGGCTTGAATATCGCCACTCTCAGGATGGCTTCTGTACACCCATGTACTGCCCTGGCACTATCTGGATTGTATCGGGGGCAATCTGCAAGGATGTCAGTGCGGATAACTTGGGACAGCTACTTTACTGTGAGTTATCTGAATAGTAGAATGAATATTGCCCTTTTCTGGATAACACTGGCAGTTGCTATACTGCGCAGCTATTCAGCACAGGCTGCAGTCCGGATAGTGGCGCTTCATATCCCTGAATTATTTAAAGGCCAACCACAGTCTGTTAATATCAGCCGTCTTTTATAATACTGTCAACTGCAACCAATGCTTCAGAAAGAATTAGTTTAAAGAGCTTTTTTTAGGTCTATCTTTGCCACTCTGAATAGTCTTTTGTCATCCTGTCTCCCCCCCCCAATACCTGTACAGGATCTTCTCCTTGCAGCAGCCTACGTTTATGATGCGCAGTACAATAGAAACATTCCATTTGAAACGTCTCCACAGGCTGTCAGGTAAGCTGATTGGATATAATTGCTATTGCTATTCTTTTGATGGCCTTGACCAGTGCAGCAAAATGCTTTTAACAAAAAACAGAACGTTAAAGGAAATGTTGATTTCACACTGCTGGCTTTGTTATGGCTCATCGCCCGTGTAGCTATATTGATCCTGAAACTAACATTCTGTTGTCTAGCCTTGTTCTGTGCCAGATTCTGGATACTTGTATGCTGGGTTCTGTCAATATCTGTAACAAACCATTTAAATTGTGATGAGCTGTGTTGCAAGCATTTCAGTTTTGGCTCTCATGAAGTAACATAATAGATGATGGAAGATAGACACCCGATGCAGAATGTGTGCTGCCATTCGCGCAGGCATCTTTACGCAGAATTTTCTCTCTTCTTTTTTTTTGGTAATTGTATGCTTTATTCAAAATTTTGCAATGTTAAAGTACAACCAAGACATCCCCTTATCCCTCCTCATTTCCTGTACATTAGATAACCAGAAATTCTATTGAAGCAATAACAGTTTATGAGGACTACAAAAGTCCAGCTCAGCTCGATCTCTCCCCCCATCCCATACCCCCATAGCTTTACAGACTACCAATTCCCTTCCATCTTAACCAGGTCCCATACATCCTCAAGTCTCGTATAATACATCCTCTCTCTGCCTCCGTATGCTCAATCATACCAGCTGGCAGGTCCACAAAACACTTCTCCCACTCTGAGGACATCTACTCCAGCATTCCTGCGTGCTGTGCACTCCTCCACTCCTGACACCACCAGCAAACCCCAAGGAAAGATCCCCTCGAGTGCCGCTGGTATGTAGCAATTTCACACATACAAAAAATATGATCCAAACAACGAAGCACCATAGCCGCAGGGATCTGTTCTTGGTCTGATGTCTTGGTAACATCTTTGTTAGTGATATAGCGGAAGGGCTGTCGGGTATGGTTTGCCTTTTTGTGGATGATACCAAAATCTGCAACAGGGTAGACACCCAGGAAGGTGTAGATAGCATGAGGAGGGATCTAGTTAAGCTTGAAGAATAGTCTAGAATTTGGCAGCTGAGAGTTAATGCTAAAAAATGTAGGGTCATGTATACTTTAGAGGAAAGAAGGGACAGAGGTAATATGATTGAGACATTTAAATACCTCTGTGGCATAAATGCACAGGAGGAGAGCATCTTTCGATTTAAAGCAAGCTCTACTACGAGGGGACATAAAATATAACCTTCCTACTGTGGACCACAAAATATTGCACAATCCAATATCTCACAAAGAGTATATAACAGAACGTTGCTGTTCAACCATTCCGTTTGCTTCAGCAATGCACTACCCTAAAAGATCAATGAGTGACTCTCCGCTCTGCTCCATGAAGCACACTCGTCGAACACTTGCAAACCTAAAAACATAAAATCTAAATTACTCTATCTACCTACTCAAGAACCATACCAATTAAAAGTCCAAAATTACACTCACCTTATGACCCAACGATCATAATCCAAACATTATAATCCCTCAATACCCATTATCTATATGCAGGTTCTTATCACACGGCAGAGAGTCTCCCATTGTAACAAACCTCTCAAACGAGTCCTCCCCAATCTAGAAAACGTACACAATGAATGTTAAAAACCAACAACTTTACTCATACTATATTCCCCAACCTACTAATTTCTCTTCAAATGTATTTCCACATTCACAATGCAGGGGAAAATTCAAACCTTAAATTCTATTACCTTTATAAAACGCCTGCAAGTAGTTTCCCACACAGATCCAAAAAACTTTCAATTGCCAACACTTGGACCACAGTTTCGCCAACCAAGCTTCTTCAGGGAAATTTCACATCTACTCTAACAAACATATATTTATTAATTTTACAAACATAAAAGTGTGGAACCGATTGGGTTAAATTCTCAAATTGAGTGGCACCGATTCTATTGATTTGTGGGACATCAGCGGTTGCTATATCAGGTACACATGCATTGGCGTCTTTTGTGAATGTTTCGTAGTTATCCGGGGAAGTGTGGATGTGCAGGAATGGAGATTTAAAGGTCAGGGGTGGGGGGTTCCTCTGTATAGATTGAGTGCCTTTTCTGTTTGTAAAATTAATGAATATATGTTTGTTAGAGTACATGTGACATTTACCTGGGAGGCCAAGCTCAACAGATGTCTCCTCACTACATCCTATACAATCCCTAACGCCATCACCTCTAATATAGAGTTGTTGAGTCTCCAAAATTTGACTTCCTCCTCATCGCCCCTGCCCACCTCAAACACCACACTTGTGGGGGCGGGATCTGTCCACGTAATGGACCATGTTCAATTTCCTTAACTTTATGAACTCATGCCCCATTTAACCACATCTAATTGGCAACAAGAATCGTGTGGTTGCTTTCCTGGATGTCTGCACCTCCATACATAAACTAACCCTAATCTTTCTTTCAGGCGAACCAAACACCTGCATTCCTTCTTCCCTCCCATAGAGGATCCTCTGCTATTGTCCAACTGGGGATTTAAGGTTAAGTTATAATCTACTCCCAGAATAAAGGGAATATCTCCCATTTATTTATTATTTATTTATTTATTTATTACAGTTTCTTATATACCGCGCTATTTAGAATCAGCGCGGTTTACATCATAACATAACGACCATAACGACAACTGTCAGGTTTTACATTGAACAGGAGTACAAACTTGGATAACCGGGTTAACTATATACATAAGCTATCTACACTGCAGATAAAAATTGTAAGGACCTTTCTAGATTGGGTGATTTCTTGGGAGGGATATCTAGTTCAATTGCTGTCTGTCAATTTAAGATCCTCACACTAGTTCATCGAGCCATTTATTCCCATAGACCTCAGTACTTAGCCGACCTATTAACATTTCACACACCCACCCGGAGCCTTCATTCTATTCATATCAACCGCTTACACCTCCCTTCCCCCTCACAAGCACATCTGCAGGTTACTAGACAGTCAGCCTTCTTCTATGTTGGCCCCTCCCTGTGGAACTCCCTGCCCACTGCCTTACGATTGGAAGAGTCCTACCCCAAATTCCGTTCTCTCCTGAAAACCCACCTTTTCTCCTCCGCTTTCAACCTTCTCCCCTAATCCCTTGACTCTCCTTTTCCTTTATTTTTGAATCTCACTATCTCCTTTTCCACTCTCTTTATCTTTCCTTGTTTATAATGATTGTATTTCCTTTCTTTCTTTCTTTCTTTCTTTTTTTTGAACTGTAAACCGCCCCGATGTAACGGGGGCGGTATATCAAATGTTTAATAAACAATAAACAATAAACTTGGCCAATAAACTTGAGTGGAGGAGTGGCCTAGTGGTTGGGGCAAGGTACTTCAGGCCGGAAGGTCGGGGGTTCAAATCCCACTAGAGGCACAGCAACCTTGGGCCGGAAGGACTGGGGTTTCTAGTCCCACAGGTGCTCCTTGTGGTCTTGGGCAAGCCACTTAACCCTCCATAGCCCATGTTCCCTGTAAAATAGTTCTCTGTGTGCTGTGCTTTCCTGTCTAATCAATGTGTTTATACCTCAAAAATTTCCTGTCTTGATTTGACAATTTCCAATCTGTAATCAAACCGCTGCTGATCGCTGGAAGTAGCGGTATACAAATGTATACTAAATAAATAAAAAAATAAATCATACAATAACCCTTGTTTTTCATTTGGGCCATAGATACAAACTACCAGCACTGCAGTTCCTTTAACCTTAAACTGCATCCCCACAAATCTCCCCCCTTTTATCTCTAGTCACTCTCTCCACTTCCCCTTTAAAATTGGTGCCCAATAAAATACCCACCTTTTTTAGGGGTTTACCCCCAGGTGCTCCTTGCAGCATAGCGGGATCTGCAAAGTCTGCTCCTGGCCCACTTTCAGATGTCTCTTGGATATATAGGGTATCAGCCTTGAGGCCCCCCCTTCTTTCTCCAATAATCACTGTTTATTCCATGAATTTAATCCCTTGACATTAATGGTGACCACTATCAACTGCCACCCCTCCCCCCCTCCCTTCCTCCCCCTCTCCCCCTCTCCCCCATCCACCTTCCTTTGCCCCCTCTACAAGAGGCATTTACTGTGGAGTAATGCTCACCCGGATAGACACTCCTTCCCTGCCCCCCTTCCCCTTTAAACATCTTTGCATATATTCTTGTTTCCCCCCTCCCCCTCTCACACACATACATCATCTTGCAGCCATTCCTCCAATGCATCTGGCTGCTCCTTATCAACAGATTCCACATCTCACCATACCCAAAACGCAACCTGCCCTATCCAAAGCACTCAGTTAGACTTTCCACTCTGGGGGATTGACAAGTTTGACAAGTCTGCAAACAGAGCTCCTCCTTAAAATCTAAGGTCCTCAGAGTTCCAGCTCTCCTGAGCTCATCTAGATGTAGTCGTCATAGGCTCGGCGCATCCCTTGAGCTTGCTTGTGGAGATCACAGTCCAGCGCACTTTCTTCAGTCCTGTTGATTGGTGTCTCTGCTGAGGTCCTGCATTCTCAGTCTGTACACCCGCCTCCTTCAAAGCAGTACTCGCCTCAGCTACTGCCTGCACTTTTCAAGTGTGCCCTTCTTTTGTGAAGGCTAGTCCAAAGGGATATAACCAGCGGTATTTCAGCTGTGCCTCCCACAAAGCTTTGCTAATCTGTGCCATTTCCTTGCGTCTTTGCAGGGTCCCAGCTGCCAAATCTGCATAGATAACAATTTTATATCTCTGCCAATCAGTTCTGCAAACCTCTCATTTTCGTCGCTATCTTATCTTTGACACTGTAATCCTGCAGGCATATCTCAATGTCTCTCTGCATGTTATTGCGTGCTGGCCCCAACGCTGTCTGTGCTCTGTCTATGCTGATAACTTCGGGGATCTCGTTGTCACCTCCCCTGCAGAGAGCTTCCTTACAGATTGCTTATGCTACTTTCCTGCTGTCCATATATTCAGGTTCCTCCGGAAACCCCCTTATGTGCAAATCATTGTGCCGGGACCGATTTTCTAAATCTTCTAACTTCAATAAGATTTGCTCCTTCCATACTTCTGAACTTGAATGGCTGACACCACTTCCATGCTCCTTCACCATTTGAACCTTGTGCTCTTCATTCTCTCCCACACACCATCTCAGCTCTGACAGTTCTTCTTTAATTTCCCCCACAAGTCCACCCAGTTCAGTTTTCAGAGCCATTAGCTCTGTTTTCAGCTCCTTAAACCAGTCCCAGAGCTCTTCTCTACTGACTTGGCGTCAGTGTAACTGCACTCATTTCTGTTCCAACATCTCTCTTGCCTCTCTCCTCACGATTAGTGTTCTGGGAGCCCCTGGCTGCCATTTTGTTTTCACCATGGTGCTCCTGCCCCACTCCAGAGTAAGCAAATTCTTTTAAATCTGTGGCCTGCCGGCGAGTCGACATTCCTGCAGTCCCTGCTCATCCTCTACTCTCTTGTCACCGTTCGCAGCTCTTTACCAGCACTGAAGAGGGGAAATCGCTGTTTTTGCAGGGTCTGCTCTGGAGCTACATTCTTAAGCCACCATCTAGCAGGGTGACATCACTTCCTCCGATCTATGCAGAATTTTCTGTGCTAGTGTGGGCGTGGAATGCAGGAAGGAATCTGAGAGCCTAAATCATGGTGAGGAGTTAGTTATCTGCTGCCCATGATTGTACAGTATCTTATAGGTACTGATGAACTTTTCACCATATACTGTAGGCTTTAACACACTTGTCTGCAATGTTTCAAGCATGATCAGGTATAGCAAAATATGCCGACTGAATTTTATTAACACTTTCACCCACTGTTCCCTCTAAGCTGTGGGCATGTGCGCACGCACATACTTGACAACAGAGCGCACAAAAATTACGGTTCTGATTCTGATAGAAAACAACACAGACATCTTAAAATTTAAAAGTTGTTGTGTATTTACGGTTTTCACAAGTTCTACAATATTTTCTAGTGCAATCAATATGGTGTACAATACATACTGTATTCTGATGTGTAGTCAAATTGTAAAGTATATAACTCAGAGTGTCGTTATGTGGCGCACAAAAATTTAACCTTCCTTCAAAAGCCTGCACAGCTGATATTTTATGCGCACACAGCCTACAGAAAATTAGAGGGAACATTGCTTTCACCCCTTCCCACACATAGGCACACAAACCTATTACCTTTCTGCAAACTCCTTACTTTCCATATCTACTTATCTCGAGGTGAGCAAAACTCAGAATTTCCCAGTACTTGTGCTGTCCACTCCTTTGAAATAACCTTATTTTTTGTATTTTATTTTTAACTTCTTCCTTATCTTGTTACAACATGCATTAGGAATTGTTAGTAACATGATTTGTATCATGCATTCCAGCTGTACACAGCACTGTTGAGAGACACATGAACAGTCCCTACTCCTTGCAGTATACAATTTAGTCATGGCAAAAATAAGTAAGACCCTTTTTGTGTTAAAATCAGCACAGCCACAAGCGAGAAGAATTAAGGCAGGTGGGATTAAATTGAGGATGCTAATTTAGTATTGTTGCACATGATGATGGGGACTATAAATATTTAGATAATTCTGGTCATTTATTTTATTTATGTATTCACTTGCTTACATGCTTCAATAAACATATTCAAAGCATGGTACAAAATAAAACACCAAAATGCAATCAAGAAATGAAAAACAGGAACCACCGCCTCCTTCCCCCCAAACATACAACCCTAGCTAAATAAAATCCAGTCACCAGTCCTACTCGCACAGAAGCTTTCACAAATAATTTTCCAGAAATGGGGAGAATTCACTTTGAAGGGAAGGCGAGTGGGAGTTCATAAAGCGGGCCCTGCAAATTCAATGCATGCTAGCTAGTGCATTGTAACTTTACCCCACTTCCCACAGTGAGGCTTCCTCAGACAGTAAGGGACAAGCTTCTCACAAAGGTATTTGTGACCCTCATAACCTGCCCTGTGGATCAAACCCAGCTACTTGAACTGAACACAAAATTCAACTAGAAGCCAATGAGGCTGCCTCGGCAAAGGCATCACATGGTCCCTACAAGATTTATGCAATTGCAAATGGGCTGTGGTATTCTGGATTACTTGTAGCTTTTGCAACTGTCTTTTGAGCAAGCTCGCATAGAGGCCATAACAGTAGTTCAACCTTGTAGAAACAAAGGAATGGACCAAAGAGACCAAGTCATTCCTAGACAGTAAGTTATGGAATCTGCCTCAACAAAGAGAATGCAGCCAAGGAAGTTCACACCACCCCCGCAGTGTGCATAAAAAAAGATAAATCTGCACCCAGCAACTCGCACAGAGAACAAACTGTACTGCTAGAAGACAGCTGGCACTCCTTAATACACGACATGCCGAAAGCTCCTTAGAAGACCTACTATACTAAAGCAACTCAGTTTTGCTATGGTTCAGTTGTAACTAATTATCCTCCAACCAGCCGCCACCCCCTCTAAGCAGTCATTCAGCCTTGATATTGTTGAAGCCTGATCTGTCCTAACTGCATTCCTTTGCTGAATATCGTCTGCAAATAAGTAGCAGGAGACACTGTCCCTTCAGTTTTCCTACTAAGCTATGATTTTACTAATTTTAACTTAGCTTTTAAAAATCGGTGTCTTTTTCCTATTTAGTTGAAAGTGTGCAAATGTGGTCACTTTCATATGTAATTCCTGAAGACTAGTAAGAAAATTGATGTCTGTGAAAGGGGAAGGCACCATGTCTGCCTTGTAGCCTGTCTGTCCTGCTCTCTCACTCACCCAACCCATTTCTGGGTTTTCTAATTATAGATTGGTCAAACTGTGATATGTATTTGTTTGAAGCAAAATGGGAAATGTCAATGATATTTCCCATTTCATATCGTCAGAGCTGGCCCAAGGGTTTCTTCTGCCCTTGGCAGATCTGGACATTCTGCGGTGGGGAGCAAGGGAGAGGTTTGCCTGCTTGCTTGCTCTCTTTCCCCGATGCCGATCGGGGCTGAAGTCAAACTGTAAATTTCCAATTTACAGTGATTACTCTTGTTACAGTGTCTGGTTCATGAGCAGAATGGGTGAGTGCTCATGAAGTTGGTTATTCTGAGTTGCTACGAGGTTGCAAATCATGGGGTATGGTGGAGCTATAGTATTCTTGGAATAGGTAAGTTTGCAGTCTCTTATTGAAAGTTGCTTAGGTCAGCGCAACCTCTTAGGTCTGGCAGAAGGGAGCATAGAGTGAGAAAGCACATTTGCACACTGTTTGCTCTTCTATCAGTATGGAGAGGAGGTTGAGTGAGTTATGCCTTCATATCATATCACTATTGGGTCTTGATAAGAGGTTCTAGACAGTTTGCTGATATATTGTATATGACTTTGAATGTGATGAGTAGGGACTTGTACCTTATTCTTGCAGCTATAGGAAGCCAGTGGCATTGCATTAGAATGGGGGTGATATGTGCATATCGTAGGGCTCCATATAGTATTCTTGCAGCAGTATTCTGGGCTATTTGGAAAGGGTGTAAGGTATGTTTGGGTAGGCCTTGGTAGATAGTATTGCTGTAGCCAAGAATGGAGGTGATTATTGCTTGGCATACCATCCAGTAGAGGTCTGGTATCAGGAGGGGGCATAGGTTCTTTAGTGTTCTCAACCTATAGTAAATGGAGTTGGTGGTTCTGGAAATTTAGTTTTTGGTCTATTATGATGCCCAGGAATTTAATTTCTGCCCTCACATGAATGTCACAATCTTCAAGACTCAGTGATTGTGGTGGGGTTGAGGCTGGACCTGTGATACATGGAGTGCCTCAGTCTTTTTCTGGTTGATGAATAGGTTGTGTTGAAGCCACATTCTCGCATCCGTGAAGCATTTGAATATGGTGCTACACTCTGGTTTTGATGTATTGAAGGAGGTGTACAATATGTATAGTGTATCTTGTGTGTTTTGAATATTGTGCATAGGAGCCGGAGAAAGATATTGAATAAAAGGGCTGAGCCCTGTGGTACTCATTGGATGAATGGGTGTGATGTCCTGTGTCCAATTCTTATTTGCTGGCTGCGATCTTCAAGGTATGAGCAGAACCAGCTCATAGTGGTATCTCTGTAGGAGCTGATGGTTGGGTATGGAATCAAAAGCTGATAAGATATCCAGGAAGATGAGAGAGAATCCTTGAGTGATGCTTTGGGTGCCAGTGAGCAAACTATTAAGTAGAGAGGTGAGTAAAGTCTCTATGCTGTGGTTCTGCCTAAAGTCATGCTGACAGTGAAGGGGGGCATGATCCTTAATGTAGTCTTGTAGTTAAGTCAGTACAGTTTTCTCTAATAGTTTTGCTATAAATGAGATACTGGAGATTGGTCTGTAGGAATTCGGAGTAATGATATAGAAGTTAGTGCTTTTTAGTAGTGGCCTGACAGTTTCAGTTGGGCAGGCATGTAACACTGGGATACGGAGGTATGGATGATACCTTGCAGGTAGGGACTAAGCTATGTTCTTGTGATCTTAATCCAGGACATTGGGCAGGGGTCAAGAGCAGAGGTGGTAATGTTGTTATTTTATAGTGGTTTCAATATTTTCTAGAGATGGTAGTTCGAATTTCGACCATGTGTTCAGCAGGCTGTCTGTATGGGTTGGTGTAGCTGTAAAGTGGTTTCCAAGGGAGGCTGGTCTGTGTTTGGCTCAGAGGTAGTTTGCCATTTCTTGGAGGCAAATGTTATCTTGGGAGCCCCATTTGTTAGGTTCTCTTAGAAGGACTTTTGCTAATTCAGAGAGTTCTCTTGGTTTATTTAGGGAGTGCATGATGATGATGTGATATTACTTTTTGCATTTAAGTGTTTCCATGGAGTTTTCTCTGGTTCTCTATGTAAATGCCTTGGGAGAGTGAGTCCTTGGAATATCTCCATTTATGTTCAAGTTGACGTAGCTGATTCTCTTGTTTATGTAGAGTTGTTGAGTAACAGGGAACCCCATCTTGTCATTTGAGTAGGCTTGCTCTTTGTGGTGCTAGTGAAGCAGAAGCTATGGTGTCATTCCATCTTGTGATCTTTGCTTCTAGGCTGGGTTCCAGTTTAATGAGATTGAGTAGTGGGAGCACTTTTGTGAGGAACTTTTGATTGTTGAACTGCTGACATCTACGTTTGCTCGTTGTCATGCTGGGTGTTGGGTTCCAGGTGTGGTTGCGAGGAATAGAGAAGTGTATAGCTGCATGGTCTGACCAGGGTACCAGCAGGATTGTATGAGAGGTCTGACCAATGCCGTTTGTTATGGAGTTTGGGATGAATATGAGATGAAGCTTGTTCTCTTTATTATGGGTTGGCTTGGCAATCGGTTGTATGTAGTGGAGGGCTTCCATAGCTTTTAGGAAGGAAGCTGCTTGTGGGTGCAGATGCTAGGTTTAGGTCTCGAAGCAGTATGAATGGTCTGTGGTTTGTTGGGAGCGAACAGGCTGCTTCTAGTAGGGTGGCTAATTCTGTGGATGGAGCTCTATATGTTAGACAGACTGATAGACAGACATACTAATCATATCAAGCAAATAACTGTTGTCTGTGGAGCTTGTGTCAACTGTGCCAAAATCGAAGTCGCAACTAGCTATAACACAAACACCCCCGCCTCTGCTGGATGTTCTGTCACAGTTATGGATGGAATAGAAGAGTGGATACAGCTGGTTTAGGAGGACATTGTCTCAGTAAACCATGTTTCAGGTATGCAAAGGATGTCAAGTTCATGGTCCTGGATGAAGTCAGTATGGAATTTTGTTTCGGGCGGAGCATGCATTGATGAGGGCACATCTTATTGATGTGTTAATGGTCTGTATGTTGCTTGGGGCGTATGAGGTTTCGCTGTGTAGGTTTATCTTGACAAGAGTGCAAAATCACTTGTGCTGTTCCATTTGTGTTAGGATCTCCTGGGTGATATGTTTTGGTTGTCTGTACCTTTGTATTATGGGAATTTGTATTTCTGATTTGTTTGGGATGCATTGCTAAGGAGTGCAGCCAAAATTATAATAAGGAGAAGGCGACCTATTAGGATGAAGTGCCTAAGTCTCGTTCCCTCCATTTCGGGTAGCTTATCACTGTGGATTCGTGTCTTGTTCATAAATGGATTTTGTGCAGTCCTCTGGCCACTTTAAGGGCCCTTAGGCATGGGCCCACCAGGCACAGGCGTGCGTAGAGTGTGTTTAAATGTCTGAATGGCACACAGAAGTGATGCAATGCAGGGAGGAGCTTAGCTCTACTCTTTTCCCTTAGTGTGCTGCAGAGGAGTCCTGCTGGAGGTAGAAGGAGCTCTTAGGAACGCCTGTTGAGATACGATGCTTGGTTGGGCAGTCCCTGATTCTCTGGATGTGGCTGATGATCCTGATGATTCTCCTAGGATCGGGCTGGTGGGGCTCTTTAAATTTATTTCTGGCATATGGAAGTGACGCAATGAGGGGAGGCGCTCACCTCCATGCTTTTCCCTTTGTGTGCTACATTCTTAGCATGCTACTTGATGTCATTGCTTCACTACTTTTGTTTTACATGTTATAGATCAAGCTAAACACTACATGTTTCAGATCAAGCTGCTTCTGCAAAATATGACCTTGGCTTCTATAACACATACTGCTAAGCTGTCAGCAAAATTCCAAGCCATTCTCACTCTCCGTATTTCTGAACCTTTCAGAGAACCCTGATACCCCACTTGAGTCCCTTTCTATACTGACAACTTGGAATCATGTCCTCATTTGAACACTTCCAGGCAACAAGCACTAGGGACAAAGGTATTACCAGCAGGAACAGGACCCTGGCATTCACACAATGAACATCTTCGAAAATATGTATCTCTAAAATTCCCAAAATAAAAAAAAAATTGCAACAGTCTTGGAAGCAGGCACGATGGGGCCTTTCTCAACAGCTTTCCCAACCAGACATCCCTGATCCACTTGATAAAGTATATCAGCCTTGATAGTAGGAAGCAACAAACTGGAATCAAGCAAAAAACGTATCTCAACGGTCCTATTGAGGGTTCAAATGCCTGGCATACAGCAGATTCTTTTGATCTGTCAAATTCATGATAAAAACATGGAACCCTGTAACAAATACCTCCTCCCTTTTCCCAAGGTCCACTTCATGGCAAAGCGTTCTCAGTTCCCTAATATTGTAGTTGTGCCTGGTGGGGGGGGACACTTCCAGGAGAGGTAACTACATGGGTGGAGCTGAGATTCATAGTCTGTTTTTTACAATAACTCCATCCTCTGATATGTCTACCTCCAAGGTAAATGGATTGAATGACTCTGGGTGATATAGCATCGATGCAGACACAGAGTTGTCACAATCCCTCAAAAGCTTCCAGAGCAATGGGATTCCCAGAGTTCATAGTGGTCCCTTTTTTTGAGCCAGAGGTGTAAGAGGAGGAGCTACTTTAAAGAAGATCTGGATGAACTGTCTATAACTGGCGAAACTCAAGAAGTGCTGAGGAGGTTAAAAGTCCATAAGAACAGGCCAATTGAGCAAAGCAGGGTTTCAAGGTATTATCCATGATGATACCCAGATCCTTTTCTTGGGTGGTGATCCCTAATGTGGGACCTCGCATTGTGTAACTGTAGTTTGGGTGGTTCTTCCCGAAATGCATAACTTTGCACTTGTCCACAATAAATTTCATCTGCTATTTGGACACCCAGCCTCCCATTTTTTTCAAGGTCGTTTTGCAATTTTTCACAATCCTCTTGTGTTTTAACGATTCAGAATAATTTAGCCTCATCTGCAAATTTGATCATCCCCATGTGCAAGTGAGCCTGCTTTGCCTGTTTCCAGTGTAACTAGCAGCAATGGGAAGGCTGTGGGGGCAGAGTACTGTAATATTCTATTCTCCGAGTGGAGTAATCGGGGGGATAGTCCTGTGTAGGTGAAGTTTCTGCATGTTATGGGAGATGGAAGAAAACTGAAGCCCTCTGTCCCTTCCCCCCCCCATCCCCCCCCCCCAAGTCCCAATGCATTTCTATAGCTGCAGCATATCAACATTAATTCAGTTAACTTAGCGATTATGGAATTGCACGTGTTAAACAGCCTTTCTTTCTCTTCTAATCAGATACGCAGAGAACCAACACACAATCGGTGTGTTTGTGTATGTATAACACACACATGCAAGCATTCACACACACAAATGCACACAAACACATCCACAACCATACAGACACACAGACATACCAGCCCCTAAAGATAAAAATACAAATGGGCCGATGAAGAGAGACTAACTCTTTGCATGCAGATAATGCAACTTACATGTACAAATCCCTGCATGCCAAATGCAGAAGAAATTGATGCGCGCATAAATAGCAAAAGTATGCACACAAAGCAATGCCAAACATTTAAATAGACAAATGAGCTGCACATATTAAAATGGAATACTAATAAGGTCTGCGTCCTACTGTATGCAGAGAAACACGTAGAGGATTACATAACCAGTTGGAGCGCCAATATCTCTATGCCTGGACTGAGGTGACTTAAACATCTTGTGCTTGTAGGGAAAGACTGTTTCATGGTATGTACCGGTGAACAGTTACCTTCAACATGAAAATTTTCTGTGTATCTTTCAGCGCATAAGTGAAAGTTCGGCGTTCAAGAAGAAATGTTTATTGCTTCGTATCCTTACATATTTTTTAGGCTCATATTATATTATATATCTTTTATATAATAGCTCTTTGTGATTTCATAAAAAAATGTGAAATAGTGTTAATTATAGGGTGTATGCAAAAAGCACCTGCACATGCTGAATGCATAAAGTGAGCATTTGACATTTAGCACATGCATACACGGCCACTTGTAGCGCATCTGCGCATGCGTTGGCTCCCCTCCTTTCAACTTTACGCCAAAGTCTTTTTTTTTTTCGCACAGCTCATTTGCATACACACTCTTTGCTACATACCACTACTGATGTCTTCTTCTATCCGTGCGCAACGAAAATGCATGCACAGCTAATAGCGCACGACTTCAGCGCCGGCTTTCTGCATCGTCCTGAAACAGATAAACATAAAAACGCAGACACGGCGCAGTTACAAACAGAGGGGAATGTGTAGGCACACACACAAACAGTCCAACAAAATGGCGTGGATGGCAAAGGAGGACGTATAATACCTTTATTAACCAACATCAGCCAAAGGCCCAACACAGGCCGTGTTTCGGATTACCCTTCTTCAGGGGCTAAATGGCTAAAACAACACATAAAAATAGAACAAAGATAAATGATTAAAAACAATTAAAACTTAATACAAATTGGCATAACCGGTGGACACAATGAATGTATAAATAATAAAATATATATTTTTTACGGTAAACTTATATATAAAAAATATAAAATGGGAACAAATAAGTACGGCTAACATGAAAAAACAGGAACAAAACAGAACCTAAATGTCACATCAAAACACAGTTAAAGTGAATAAAACATGTTGTTTGTAATGTATAAAATTTTTTTTTATAATATATAAAAAAATATAAAAAATAAATAAATAGATAATAATTAATTAATACATCATTAAAATCAATAAGTAAGTGAATGCATGCAAAGGAACATATAAATAACACATACCTGAATGAAAAGTGTGTAACTTGATCAATAAAGAACTAAAACAATTTATATCTTCACAGATATGCTGAACAAAAACAAACATTACAATGATGAATCTGCCTTAAATAAACAACAACTTGATATCAACATAACAAATGGCCATCTATAATAAACTTGGAACTCAATAAAAAATTTTTTTGCATCTGAATATTAATAATGAAACAATTTTATACCTTCATAGATGTACTGAACAGACTTTACTCGAGCAAAGAACGTAAAAAATGGCGGTCTATAATGGACTTGAAACTCAATAAAATTTTTTATGTTTACATATAAATGTTGATAAATAAATGAATTATTAAAATAATAAATAAACTGTGAAACAATAAAAAAGTAATGACATGTGACTAAAAATAAATAAATTAAGTTTTAAAATAAATTTTAGATTAAATTAAATTATTAAAATAAATTTTAAGAGAGATGAAGAAACTTGTGTCGACGTTTTGGTAAATAAAACTGTTACCTGATTTGGAATAATCTTCCTATCAGTGTAATTGTGCAATCTATAGAATGTAAATAAAATGACAAATAAGTGTACAACAATAGCAATGGACATTGTGGTACAAAATAGAGTTTGCTAAAAACCTTTAACAAGTTAGTGAAAAGGGACACGATGAAACTCTTGAGGCAAATTGTGATATGAAAAGTAAACCTCACTGAATAATTTCAAATAATGTGCCTAAAATATATTTAAAAAATGAAATAATCAAAAAATAAAATGAAAATCGAAATGGTACAGCCGTGCTACTCTATGACAAAACAAGGTGAGCTAGTGAACACCTATGAATATGAAACAAAATAAAAGAGATTATAAGTGAGAAAAAAAACTCAAAAACGTGCCAAAGATTATGTAAGTGGGTATCTAAACCCACGCTGTGCGAAATCAACGTGAAAAAGTTGAACAATCTAAAAATGTAAAAGCCAAGTGTCTCTACCACACAAAAAATGAAAGATAAAGAAGTGTCTCATTAAAAACATTAAAGAAATCAAACCATACCACTTATGACATCGTGAATTCTGAAATGAAATTAAAGTGATAAACTGAAATATCTATAACAAACCAGAGTGATCTATGCCATTAGAAATATGCATGCTGAAACACATTGTGGCCGCTGAAATAAAATAAAATAACCAAACTTAAAGGTGAAAATAATAATGAAAATGTCCAATGAACAGATTAATGTCAGTAAAATAAAATCATAAAGAGCATCAAAATCGCCTTGTGAGGAAAGCATGAGATATTAAAAACGCTAAGAGAGTATAATCTGCGAAAGCCATGTCTTGTTGGTATGAAATGAACCGGAGAAAAGGGAAAACTGTTCAAAATGCTACTGCAAACGTGAGAAACCCTAAGGTTATAACATCCTTAATGTCATAAAAAGTCAGCCTCCGATGTTCGAGTGTAAAGATCTACAAAAGCCGTGTCTTGTTGGTTTAAAATAAACCGAAGAAATAGGCGAAGCTATTCAAGAATACTACAACCGTGAAAAACCCCGAAGGGCTATAACAACCTTAATAGCTTAAGGAACCAAATAAAAAAGGGGGCCTCCGATATTTAAGGATGACTAAAATATATACAAACACTTACTGCCAAAGGGATTGATGCAGCAACCTGCAGTGTTCGCGCCAAAACCAGCAAACTCTTTGCAAACTGAAAACGCCCGCAGCTGCGCGATGCAGGATTGAAATAGAAACGAGGACATTGACGTCATCCTTATTATGCATACACAAAACTAACCACAATGAATGCATCCCAATTGGGACAGATATTATTGGAACTGCCTTAGAAACGCGATTTTGAGATTTTACCCACAAAAATAAATAAATGTAGCATAAACAGAAAGTCTGATTCATTGAATCAGTATATGTAAAATCACCCTAAATAAATCTGCAAGACAGAAAAGGATGTATATAAGCAGGTCCATGTGAAAGAAGGACGATCTGAAAGGGTGGAATATTCAATGGTATTGTGTTCCAAAAGTGTCAGTGTTCAGACCTGCAGAGCCATGGCTAGTATATAAGCCAGTCCTTGCAAACTCATGAATAGTTAAAAAGACAAAGTATATTCAATTGAATTTCCATTAAAAAATAAATAAACACAATAAATAAAAATATAAAAAATGTTTGAATATATGAAAAAAACATAATAAAATAAAAAATATAATAAAAAATATAATAAAATAATATTGTAATAATATAATATAATAAATATAAATATAAATAATACATAAGTATGAATAAAATAGCAGCAAACCAGGAGATAAAGATGAATAAAATAGCAGCAAACCAGGAGATAAAGATAAATAATTATCTAATATATCCAAGCTGCGCATGCAGATGAACATCAAGGGGCCATCAAAAATAAAAGTGCATGTAAAACCCTAAAAAGTCGTATAAATAAAATATGTGAATTAAAAAGTAAATAAAAATCATAAAAAGAATGTAATCTTATATAAAACCGTATGAGAAAATGCATTATAATGTTATCAATAACTATGTGTAAGGTAAAAAAAGGGGAGGAAAATTGTTGCACCAAAGGACTGATCCAGTATAAACGAGAGGCAGCGAATCAATTATACACAATGAATGCAAAAAACTGAATCAAAAATAAATAAATAAATAATTAAAATGTGAATTGTTAAAGGAAAACTGAAAGATCACTTTCCATATTAAGACCCTCAGGATGGAGGCTATGTAAATTAAAAATATAACGTTGTTCTAAACGCAACAGTGTGTTATCGACATTACCACCGCGCCAATTAAATTTAAGTTTTTTAATAATGAAAAATTTCAAATCCGATACTTTGTGTGCTGCTGTATGCCAATGCATGACAAGTGGTTTATCCATTGCGGCTCTTTTGATACTGCTTCTATGTTCTATTATTCTGATCTTAATAGGGCGTGTAGTTTTTCCTACGTAAAGTTTATTGCAGGGGCATTTCACTACATAAATAACGTATGGTTGTTGTCTGTGCTGAATGATCTTGTGCAGCCATAGGAGGAGGGAAAATTGGTTTAGCTCCATGCTCTTACCCTGGATATGAGCCTGTTGAGCAGCCCAAAAATTGGAAGGATCTGGAAGAATGAAAGAATTCAGCAGCCTCACACAACCTCATTGCCTCCTCCCTCCTTCTCTATCCCTCTTGCTCTCTCCCAAAGATTGCAGAGGGCTCTGAGGAATCTGTCTGCCAGCCACCTTAAATGCAGTGCTGCCAAGCCAGAGAAACTGTTTCAGGGGAGTAGAGCTGATCCCAGCATGGGTCCTCTGCCTGGGCTTTCACGGGGGTGGGTACCAAGACTTGACCTCATCATTGTCCTTGGTGGGGAATCCCTGATTCCATCTATATGGGACAAATTTGGGGTGGACTGCTGGCGATGGTTGGTGCTGTGTGGGGGGGTTTCTGCCATTTTCTGCACACGCTAGTAGCATTTTTAATATTGTGCACCTGGCGGTCATGTGGTCCTTGCTCATATTCAATCTGAGTGAATCCAGTGTGCATTCTACTCTAGTGCCTGTAACATGCATTGCAATAAAAGTGCAGTTAATGCACACTTTCCAGGCTGCCAAAGCCTTAGCAACCACTGTTGTGATACTTGCCTTAATTCTCTGTCGTCTTCCAGTAAACATTGTTTGGCTAAGCGAGTTGCCTCATCTCCAGCTTCTGAATTCTGCCCTTTTTTGCATGGCTGCTTCTGAGTCATTGCTGGGGGGCCTACTCCCTCTTTCAACTGGGGGATGCTGTTAGTCTGACCTTGCTTGCCTCAGGACAGAAGGTAGTGGATGGTGCTATGTATAAAGAGATTCAGTCAGCCAGAGGTTCCAGCGACCATGTTGTGGGTCTCTCCTCATCCTCTGGGGGTTGATGACAACTATGTCATCTAGTGTAGGGGGGTCATTTCTGCGAGGAGAGTTTCCGGAGCCTGGATTGCCCTCCCTGGAATTCTTTTTCTTTTACAGCAGGCCTTGTCATTCTGGTGTGGAAATTCAGACCCTGTGGGCTTTTGTTTCCCCTTAGCGCAGTCTCATGAGGGGCAGGCTGAGGGTGGAAGCCCTGTTTGATTGATGGCTAAGCATCCTGGCAAAGGGTGACCCCCTGGAGATGGTGATCAGCTGGGATCTGCCTTGGCGCTCAAAGCATTCGGGAATCTGGTCCTTGGTAAAGCGGTCCGTGTGTTGTCTGACAACGTCACCACAGTGGCCTACATCAACCGTCAAGGCGGGACGAACAGTTCGCAGCTGGAAGAGGAAGCGGAGCACTTGCTGCAGTGGGCCGAAGCTCATCTGTTAGCCTTGTCAGCTCAGCATGTGGCCGGGGTAGAAAACATAACGGCAGATTACCTGAGCAGGTACAAATTAGACCACGGCGAGTGGGAACTTTTGCCAGGAAGTGTACGAACTGGTGGTAGTCTGTTGGGGAATCCCAGTCATGGATCTCATGGCTCGTTGGGAGTCGGCCAAGGTGAGCCGGTTCTTCAGCCACAGGAAGGAAAGGATGTCGGAAGGTCTTGATGCTCTGGTCCAGAGATGACCTGCAGAGGGACTTCTGTATGTTTTCCCACCTTGGGCTTTCATAGGAAGGGCAGCGGGTGGAGGCACACCGAGGTTTAGTGATCCTCATTGCGCTGGACTGGCCGCGGAGACCATGGTATGCAGACCTCATGAGGCTGCTGGTGGATTGGCTATGGTGCCTGCCATGCAGGGATGATCTTCTGGTCCAGGGGCCTGTACGGATGCCTCAGGTGGATCGGTTCTCGCTTACGGCTTGGCTATTGAGAGGGCAAGGCTCCGTAAGCGGGGATATTCTGGAGCTGTGATTACAACATTGTTGAATGCTCGCAAGTGATCGACATGTGTGTCTTATGTGAGAATCTGGAGAATATTTGAGGGCCGGTGCACAGTCCAGGGAAAGAGACCCCTTTCAGTGGCTGTACCTGAGGTGTTAGAGTTTTTGCAGGTCGGTTTCAAGAAGGAGTTGGTGGCCAGTTCCTTGCGGGTACAGCTGGTGGCCATCTCCTGTTATAGGGGCAAGGTTCACAGAAAGCCCTTGGGAGAATTTGCGGACATAGGTTCCTGCGGGCGGTTCGGCATCGGCGGTCCCTCCTTAGGATCTTAATTTGGTGCTGAATGCATTGGCCGGGGAGCCTTATGAGCCTGTGGGGAAGGCCTCTTTGAAGGATTTAACTCTCAAGGCAGTTTTCCTAGTGGCGATTTGTTCAACTAGGCGTAATTCAGAGCGTCAGGCCCTATTGTGTCAGCGCCTTTCATCTCTTTCTTTAAGGAAAAAGTAGTCTTGGGTACGGTGCCTTCCTTTTTGCCTAAGGTGGTTTCACCCTTTCATGTGAATCAGTCGGTTTCTCTTCCTTCCTTTCCGAAGGAGGGGCGAGGAGCGGAGGATGTGCGTTTGCATAGTCTGGATGTGCGCAGGTTGCCGAAGTGTTACCTCCAATCGCACAGCGGCATTTTGGAAGTTGGAGCTTTTGTTTATCTTGTTCGGTGGGCCGCATAAAGGGGAAGTGGCGGCCAAGGCTTCCATATCTAGGTGGATTAGGGAAGCCATTGCGTCGGCCTACATCCTGAAGGGAAAGAGGGTCCTGGAGGGGTTCCAGGCACATTCAACTCGAGCCCAGGCGACCTCTTATGCGGAGTATGGTTTGGTTCCACCGCTGGACATTTGTAGGGCGGCTACATTGTCATCCTTGCATACCTTTGCAAAGCATTACCGGTTGGATGTTCAGGTGGCCGCGGATGCAGAGTTTGGGAGAGTGGTGCTTTGGTCCGATCTTGGGAGCCCCTCCCAGACTTGAACTGCTCTGTTACATCCCAGAGGAAAGGGACTGGACTGGAAGTACGATAAGGAAGAAGTAATGAGACCTTACCTGCTAATTAGTATTCCTGAAGGAACTCCAGTCCAGTCCCTTTCCTCTGGGTTGTGCTCCCCTTCCAGCAGCTTTGGAGACTGAGCTCATCATTGATTTGATGACCCTCTGGTATAAATACCACTGGCACCACCCACCAGCTTCCAGTATTCTATTGAAAAAGCAGACTTAATATTTTTGATTGTCTCTCCCTTAAGTCTGCTTTTTCAATAGAATACTGGAAGCTGGTGTGTGGTGCCAGTGGTATTTATACCAGAGGGTCATCAAATCAATGATGAGCTCAGTCTCCAAAGCTGCTGGAAGGGAAGCACAACCCAGAGGAAAGGGACTGGACTGGAGTTCCTTCAGGAACACTAATTAGCAGGTAAGGTCTAATTACTTCTTTGTCAAGCATTACTGCTTGGATGTCCATATGAGGACAGACACAGCTCAAGATTTTTGTGAGCTGCTATGTCATCGTCCCGCCTAGTGGAGTTGTAGCTTTGGTACATCCCACTTGTCTGGACTGGTCTAGCAGGACAGTATGGAAAGTGACATTTTACTTACCAGGTAATGTATTTTTCCTTGAGTCCTGCTAGACCAGTCTAGGGCCCACCCCCTGGAACTATGTTTGCTGTGTTCTTTTGTTGTGGTGCCATTTGGTCTGCTATTATTTTTATCCTTGGCTCTGCAGGTTCATCTTTTACTTGACAACCTTCTGTTTCTGCTTTCCTGTACATACTTCTGTACTGTTGATTTACTCCTTGTAGACCATGATTGAGGTTGTGTGAGGCTTGCCATGTTCTCCCATATGCTTTGGGAAAAATACTGAAGAGACCTCTGGTGACTGAAGGAAATAGAGTTCTCAACCCAGTCCTCGGGACCCACCTAGCCAGTCGGGTTTCAAGGATAACCACAATGAATATGCATGGGAGAGATTTGCATATAATGGAGGCAGTGTATGCAAATCTCTCTCATACATATTCATTGTGGTTATCCTGAAAACCCGACTGGCTAGGTGGGTCCCAAGGACAGGGTTGAGAACCCCTGAAATAGGAGTGATGTCATTGAAACCTGGGCTTTTCATTGGTTCTTTGTCTCCACCCATTTACTAGTAGGGGAATACAACCCACTTGTTTGGACTGCTCTAGCAGGACTTAAGGAAAGGACATTAACTGGTAACTAAAATGTCATCTTAGTGTGTGCAAAATAAATCTTAATGTACAATGAACCTACAAATTAAGATGCATAAAGTTGATTTGGAATTTTAAATCTTAATTAACAAGAAAGGTTGAAATGAATGGAAACAAAAGTCTAAAAATCTGGGGGGAAAGTAAAAAAATAACCTTAAAACCAAAGGATATTTTTTTTCCATGCACATCCCCGTCTCCTTTCATTTTACAGTCTTGCCTCAGCTTTCTGCAGGACACTAATTCAGTTTTTGCAACAAATAAGAACTTCTCCTATTGTAAAATAAAACTTCATCTCCAGTTCATTGAATGAGGTAAAAAACTCCGCATCAAATAGGTTAAAATACTGAAAAAAAATTGAATACAATTCGGAGGTTAATTTTAATGATAATAGTTTGCCTTTTCTCTGAATGCTGGTTGTCAATGCATTGTATTCTACAGCATCTCTTGTATTTAACCCATATTCCTAAAATATGGCGATTACTACTATTTACAGTAACATACTTTCTTTTATTAAAAGAACATTACCCACAATTTGTTGATTAAAGGTTGGTTTTATGAAGTTTCTTTCGTGTTTAAATGTAAGAACAATTGAAAAATTGCTTCCTAATTCAGAATATATTTTGTCTTCTAGGCTTTACTATTTTTATAACCACTGGGCTATGCAAGTAGCTACCTATTTGTTTATTATCCTAGACCTTTCCCTTGCTTTGTTTGAGGATCCTGCATTGTATTCACTTCCATTTCTGGTAAGCATTCTGTGGTATGAATTGTATGGAAAGCAAACAGTGAGCTATTATTTATTTGTGATATGTTCAATGGGCCTTCCAGCTCACTATGGGGCATGTTTACTAAAATGTGCTGTTAGTGAGGGGTTTAGTGAGTAGTATGCACGTTGTGCTACAAATCCCACACTAACCAGTTAGCATGCAATGGTGCATAGACTGGGCAAGTAAGGGGTGGAATGTGGGCATTGACGGCCCAGTATGGTTAGTGTGAGCATCTTTGGTGCACGTTAACTGCAGCTGTTGCTTTTAGCGCAGGTGCACTTTATGCAATTTCTGTAGCAGTAAGTGTCAGAAACCAGAATCGGTCCATTGCAATTGACCCCTGCATGGCCCATCAAAGTGATGTCCACAGACTCCTTGGCCTACTGGATACAGAAATTCACAGTCTGGTCAGACCTGGCCAAGGTCGTCATGCATTCCCTATCCTGCCCACTAGCCAGCATGTTAAGTGAGATTATGCTCCATGGCAAACAATGAAGCTACAATGTAACAGATTTTAAGACTAATCGGAGAAAAAAAATTTCACTCAATGCATAATCAACCTCTGGAATTCATTGCCTGAGGATGTGATAAAAGTTGTTAGTGTAGATAGGTGTAAAAGTGGTTTTGGCAGTCCATAATCGATTATTAAAGTGGGCTGGGAGAAATCCACCGCTTGTGCCTGGGATACACAGGTTCCATGCTGCTTATCTTTTGGGAACCTGCCAGGTACTTGTGACCTGGATTGGCCACTGTTGGAAACAGGATACTGGGCTTGATGGACCTTCTGGTCCGACCCAGTATGGCAAATCTTTTGTTTTTAATCAAACATGGACTTTTAAATTTATTCCATTTTATCAGTAGCCAATGTAGTTTCTAAGTTTTTCTGAAATATCCGTTTTCCTTAAGCCAAGCATTACCCGAGCAGCAGCATTTTGAATAATTTATAACAAGTTATGCAGTGTCTTTGGAAGAACGGGGTATAGAATGTTGCAATAATCTATATGCAGCAGAATTTAAAGATTGCACCACCATAAGAAAATTTTCAAAATCCAAATGTTGTTTAAACCCCAGACCATTCATAACTTAAAACGCTGAACAAACTACTCCTTAAAACCTTCGGTTTAATGTACAAATCAGAATCAAAAGTAATAACCAAGTACTTTTACCTCTGCACATAAGTGTTATTTCCTTCCAGCTGTAAGAAATTTAGCGTTAACGCGTTTTTTTAAAAATGTGATGAGATCATAGCCTCAGTTTCCTGATAATTAATTGATTTGGATTTAAAATCTAATTACTTGCTGCTGCTGCCTGTGTTGCCACTGGCTGCTCTGGGCCCTGTCACTGCCGGCGCTGCTCTCTTGGCTCTGTTCCACGGTCTTATTGTGTTAATGCTAATTCCACCTTAATTGCTGCCATCCTGTGCGATCAGATGTCCTACCATGTTCCTTTTTTTCCCTCCAGTAGATTTTTTTTTTGGTCCCAAAAAGAGAAAAAACACCCCCTCCCCAGAAAAAAAAACAAAAAAAACCTTGTGTGAAGGCCACATAGGTGCCTATTTTTAGTCTATGGGGGGTATTTTAGAAGCCCTGGTTTTGGATGTTTGAAAATAGGCACTCGGATGTCCGAATCATCAGTTACTGGGTGAGGAGCTGCTACAAACACGACATTCGGAGAGCTCCCTGGGCAACCCCTCAGTGCCAAAGCCTGCAGTAAAGGCTGAGCGTGAAAGAAAGAGCAGTGCTGTCGACCGTGGTCCAGGAGGCACCAGTAAGTTAAGGTAAGTGCCGTGAAGGGGTCAGGCGGCAGAAGTATTTCCTAGTGAAGCCGGTGCTTAATGTAGCAGGCACGCGGGATTGAGCACAGAGGAAAGCCCTGCCTTGTTTACTCAGACTGTGACTGGGGGTGTGGAGCAGAGTGGAAAGAAAAGAGGTGCCATTTCTTCCCTCCACGGCTCTTCAGCGCGGCCTGTAGTTTTTTGTTTTCACTGCGGTTGCTTTCTCCGGGGGAGCAAAATCAGCGGCAGACTGCTTTTCGGAGGCAAGAACAGAGTTAAAAGCCTTGATAACTGCTACTTTGGCTTAAGCTATTGTAGTTTAGGGTATTTTCTTTTATTTTATTTTATTTTACCTTATGTTGCTTTATTGCTTTTAGACTGCTTCAACTTGGGGCACTTGGACTTGGGCTACAGTTCTCTTTTGTCAAATACTTTTTTTCCCTTTGGGTTTGCTGCCTTTGAAGTTCATTGCACTCCCGGGTGCCTATTGATGCACAGGGGGACAGTCGAGCTCATCCCAAAATGCTGGCCAGACTGCATTGTTTGGTATGCAGCACCAGGTGGGGGGGGGGGGTAGTCTCCGATGCAGGCATTTGCCTAGGCTTCATACAAGAGGCCACTTCTGTGGAGCAGGACCTACAAGAAAAGCCCAGGCAAGGGAGTCCTTCTCAGGAAGCCCAAGAAGATAAGTCCACGTCACAATCAGCAGACCCAGTTCCAGGTCCATTGGCCCCTCCAGGCCCCTCCACCCTGCATTCCTGAGGAGATGTGGGATTTCTATGTGATTTTTCACCGGAGTTCGTCCTGCTTCTACACAGGGTGTTTTGCCTGTGCCGGCAGGAGGCGTCAAGCGACCCCACAGCACCAGGATGCGCTGTCAACAGGGCAGCAGTCTCTGCAGGTAGCAAGATGGGGATGGCAGCTGCAAAGAGACTTAGGACCTCAGAGGACTGGCAGCATTCTTCATTATCTGAGGAGGCAAAAGGAGAAGACCTAGATATGGAGCTAGACGGGCAAGAGGAGTTGGAAGAAGGAGAGAGCTCGGGAAAAAAAAGACCAGTCAAGGATTGTGTGCGTGTTCCGCTGGGAGGTGTTGCCAGTGCTAATTGGTGAGTCCTTGAAGGCACTGAATATGCCTCCTGGCTCCCGGCTGAGGATGAGACACTGGAAGATCCTCTGCTTCAAGCAGATGATCCAGGATGAGTGGGATCTTCCGGAGGCTGGCCTCAGAGGGGTACGCACCATTATGCACCTATACCTGCTATCGGAACAAGAGCAAGAACTCCTTTGATCGCTTAAGGTGGATGAAGTGGTGTCGGCAGTTACAAAGAAGACGACGATCCCAGTAGAAGGGAGTGCGGCTCTCAAGGATGGTCAAAATAGGAAGTTGGATACCTTGTTGAAACAGGCCTTTGACATCAACGCCTTATTGCTGCAGGCTTCCATTTGCGGGGCCTGGGTGGCTGAAGCCTATTTGTGCTGGATGCAATGGTCCAGCAGCTGGAGGAGCCGGCGGGGGACCTGTCAGGGGAGATGGCCAAATTGTAATCAAGGGCTGCTTACCTCGATTTTTACTGGGCCTGGGACCCGGATCACTTCAGACCAATGGGTCCTGGAAGTCATCCGGGAGGGCTGTGCTCTCAAATGGGCTCGTCCAGTGACCCACTCCTTTGTTCAATCCTCCTGCAAGGTGCCGGGCACAGCAGCAGCAGTGGACGACACCCTGGAAAACGCCTACAGCAAAAGGCCGTGGTACCACTTCCTGACAACCAGTATGGCTGTGGTTGATACTCACATTTATTTTGTGGTGCCCAAAAAGGAAGACTCCTTTCATACGATTCTTGATCTGAAGGATGTGTCACACTTTCATATGGAAACACTGAGATCCATCATAGTGGCAGTAAAAAGTGGGGTGTTTTTGACATCTCTCAATCTGATGGAGGCATATCTGCACATCCCATTTGACCAGAGCAACAGCAGTTTCTGTTTCGCGGTGCCGATGGGGCATTTTCAGTTTCAGGCATTACCATTTGGCCTGGCAATGGCTCCTCGTACCTTCACCAAGGTGGTGGTGGTGGTGGCAGCACTCCACAAAGAAGGAGTCCTGGGGGACCCGTACCTCGATGACTGGCTCATCCACGCAAAGTCCAGGAGCGAAAGCGAAAGAGCAACAATGCGGGTGATGCAGTTCCTATAAAGTGGATGGTCAATGTGGCCAAGAGTCACTTGATTCCATCCCAAGCACTGGAGTATCTGGGAGCATGCTTCAACACCTGCACAGGGAAAGTCATCTTGCCCATTCAGTGGGTTCAGGGATTGTGACATTTGGTGTGTTGATTTCTGCAGATATCAAAGCCGTTGGCTTGGCATTACCTGCAAGTCCTAGGGACCATGGCGGCCACCCTCAAATTGGTCCCATGGGCAAGAGCACACATGAGGCTGTTTACAGAGAGCTCTGCTTTGTCTGTGGTCACACCAGAGTCAGTCCTTGACCAAGTACTCCCTTGCCCAAGGAGCGCAAAGAAGGCTCTCAGGTGCTAGCTTTGCCAGGAAGTCTAGAAGGGGGCATGCCCCTCGAATCACCGGAGTGGATCCCGTTGATGATTGATGCCAGCCTCTCCAGTTGGGGAGCTCATTGCAAGGGACGCATTGCACAGGGGCAATGGAACCAACAGGAGTCTCTTTGGTCCATCATCCAGCTAGAGATGTGGGCAGTGGTCCTAGCACGCCACAGATTCCAGAACCAGTTGCAAGGCAAGGCAGTCTGGGTCTTCTCCAACAACGCAACCATAATAGCCTACATAAACCTCCATGGGGGCACAGGGAGCACAACCCTGGAGGACAAGGACGAAATGTTGTTCGACTGGGCGAAAAGACATTTCCAGGTGTTGTCGGTGGAGCACCAAGCAGGGATAGACAACGTGACAGTGGATTACCTCAGTTGGGTACAAGTGAACCATGAGATGTTAGAGTTGGCAAAAGCCAGTTGTTTCTACAGCAGGAGAAGGGAACGGATGTCAGAGGGCCTAGATGCTGTAGTGTAGAGGTGGCCCGTGGAAGGCCTTCTCTGTGTTTCCCCCATGGGCACTCATAGGTTGAGTACTGCAGAAGATAACTCACCGAGGGATGGTAGTTCTGATCGCCCCAGATTGGCCCTGGAGCCCATGCTATGCCGTCCTGATACGGATCCTGGCAGACCGGCCATGGAGGTTTCCAGTTCAGGAGGATCTCTTGATGCAAGGACCACTTTGCATGCCTCAGGTGGATCGATTCTTGCTTACAGCAAGCTCTTGAAAGGGTGAGGGTAAAAAAGAAAGGTTATTCAGGGCCAGTGATTGCAACCTTGCTAAAGGCCAGGAAGAGGTCTACTTCTTTGGCATATATTAGAGCAGGGGTCTCAAACTCAAATTGCTTTGAGGGCCAAATGAGGACTTGTAAAATAATCTGGGGGCTACATAAGATGCGGGGCCTCATTTGCATAAGGGGCCTCATTTGCATAAATATTTGCATAATGTTACCATACCCTAACTTTTAGTAAATATGCCTCTTAATGAGTGTATGGATAAAGAAAGACTAAAAGATTTCTACATTACTATAATCCAGTGCCAACCGCCAGGCACATTAGGAACTACTACAAACAAACACTGCCCATTTAGAACCCATAGCAAACCCGCCATATCCTAACAGCACTACCAGGACTCACAAAGCACCATACCCCTAACCCCCCCCCATAGCCCACTTCCAGTCTTACCCCTCACCCCATTTTCAGTCTTACCCCTCACCCCATTTTCAGTCTTACCCCTCATAGTCCATTACCAGTCCTAACCCCCCATCACCCCATTTTCAGTCTTACCCCCCTCATAGGCCATTACCAGTCCTAACCCCCGCCATAGCCCATTACCAGTCCTAGCCCCCCCATAGCCTATTACCAGTACTAACCCCCCCTATCGGCCCACTTGCAGTTTTACCCCCCCCCCCAGCCCATTACCAGTCCTAACCCCCTTCCCCCCATCAGCCCAGGTAGATTTTAAAAAATCCAAACTTGCTGCTGCTGCTGCCGCCGTCGCAGTATCAAGTGTCCCGCGGGCCCCTCTGCCCGGCAGAGTCCTCGCCTCCCTGCAGCATCAGCTCCAAAAGCGGCGGCTTCCAGAGCCGCGAAGCGAGAGAGTTTCTCTCGCGCGGCTCTGAAGAGCAGCGAGAGAGAAACTCTCTCTCTTCAGCTCCAAAAGCGGCGGCTCAATTCCCACCGCTTTTGGAGCTGAAGAGAGAGAGTTTCTCTCTCCCTGCTCTTCAGAGCCGCGAGAGAGAAACTCTCTCGCTTCGCGGCTCTGAAAGCCGCCGCTTTTGGAGCTGATGCTGCAGGGAGCAGAGGACTCTGCCGGGCAGGGGGGCGCCGCGGGACGCTTGATACTGTGGCGGCAGCAGCAGCAGCAGCATGTTTGGATTTTTTTTTACTCTACCGGCCAGCTGCTTAACACGCCGGGCCAAATGCATCACGGGCCGCACAAGATGCTCTCGCGGGCCGCATGTTTGATACCCCGGTATTAGAGTATGGTGCATTTTTGAATTGTGGTGTGGGGATAGGAGGGCTTTCCCATTCACTGCCTCTGTCTGCGACGCTCCTGCCTGCGCCCTAGAGCTTACAGGCAGGAGTGGCCTTATATTGTCCCTTGAAGAATTAGCTGGCACGGTTCCCAATGAATCTTGGGAACTGTAGTGCTCTTGTATATTCCTTAGGGAAGAATTGTAGTCGTGACCAGATGTGGTTAGGCAAGCAAGAAAATTTATTTGTCTTGGGGATAGTTTCCAGCTCATCAAAAGCTCAAAGCAACAAACGCAAAAAGTGGAACTTTTAGGATAAACAGAGGAAAACAGGAACTCAGGAAGCAGTGAAATCAAATTGGCTTTAACTCAGCTATTCATAACCTTCAGCAGCTTAACTCAGCATTGCCTCATGTGATTGTTAGAAAATATTGCAGCTTTATATCAATAGCTGTTCTCTTCACAGCGTGACTTGGAAACAGGTGAACACAATCAGGAACTCTTACGATTAAACAAGAAAAGCCAATGTTTTATATTCTCTTCATATAAAACTTATGTGCTTCTTTAAACTGTTATTCAATACAGCAGAAAAAGCAATCCATGGCACAAGGCTCAGGATTCAGGGTAGGTAAAGAACTTTCTACCTGCATGTATTCTTCTGAACTAACAGAATTACTGTCCGTATCAGGTTCTTTATTTTGCCCTGACTTCAGCTCCAGGAACTTCTGAAATTCCTTCAGTAGCAATTCAGCCTGTGTTTGCTTTTCATCTGGTGGATAGTTATTGGCAAGGGTTACGCCCTTCCCCCACTCACTATCTATGTCGGTAGCAAAGTTAGGTTTGCACAGTTCAGCACTATATGAAGGTTTCTTCAGCCAAGCATACAAATTAGGAAATTGTGCTTTACCTTGTTTAGAGGCATTTATAAAAGAACTTCTCTTAGGAAAACTTTCTCCTGGCTGTAGTTCTCTGTCTTTATAGCACTGCTTGTTGGCATTAGAAGTACCTTTTCTCCACGTGCTGCTTTCTCAAGGCTGGCTAGGTCTAGGCTTTTCCCGGCAGTAAGAGTTTCTTGCAGGGTACCCTGGACTCCCAGGCTGGCTCTTCCGGGGTTCTGTCTTCTCACGAGGTCCTAGTGCTCTTCTCCTAGCTTCTAGGGTTCCAGCATTCTGCACTTCTCTCACAACGTTCTTTTGGACTTGGATATCCTTCCCCACGCTATCCTCTGGGATATTCTCTGTGGTCCTCTCTGCAACAACAACCTGTTCACCTTTCTCCTCCTTCCTCTTTCAGCTCTCTCTGAGGTTTTAAAAAGGGCTTCAATTCCTGGCACTCCCTGCCATTCCCTTGGGTATGCCCAATCAAAGCTGAAGCCTAACTCCTCCCCTGGACTGGGGTGTGTCTTCGGCTCAGCAGAGAACTGTGTGTTTTTCAGGTCAGTTTTGGAAATCCTGTGTGATTTAGCTCTGCTCTCAGGATTTTCCTCAACGTCCATTTCTTCTGAAGAGCCATCTTCACCACATGTCCCAGATGTGTTGGAGTTCTTGCAAGCTGGTTTCGATAAGGGCCTGAACGCTAGTTCCTTGTGGGTGCAGGTGGCAGCGATTTCCTGTTAGGGAAAGCTTCAGGGGGTGCTGTTAGGGTCACACCCAGACGTCCTAAGGTTTCTGAGGGTGTTTAGTCACCTCCGTCCTTCAAGGAGGGTGGTGGTACCGCCTTGGGATCTCAATCCGGTGCTGTCACGGGCAAGCCTTTGAACCATTGAGCCTCACCTCACTGAAGGACTCTGAAAACAGTGTTCCTGGTGGCAATCTGTTCAGTGTGCAGAATTTCTGAGCTTCAGGCATTGTCATGCAGGGAGCCATTCCTTTCATTCTCAAGAGAGAAAGTGGTCCTTAGGCTAGTCCCTTCCTTCTTGCCCACAGTGGTTTTGGTGTTTAATTTAAACCAAGCTATTTAATTGCTGGCTCTTATGGACACGGAAGAGTCTGCGGCCAATCCACTCTTACGCCGCTTGGATGTTAAGAGAGTCTTGTGGTGGTAGTTGAAATGGACAGAGTCGTTGCATTTGGGGGGCCGTGAAGGGTGAGGCGCTGGCAAAGGCCTCCATTTCCAGATGGCTTCAGGGAGACAATCACGTCTGTGTACATCTTGAAGGGTAAAGTGGTGCCAGGAGGGTTCTGTGCACATTCCACATGAGCTCAGGTGGCTTCATGGGCAGAATACAGTCTAGTGCCACCAGTGGAGATCTGCAGGGCGGTGATCTGATCTTCACTTCATACCTTGCTAAACATCATCACCTAGATTTCCAGGCAGGGTGGGGGTGAGGACACTGGCTTCGGTTCAGTGGTGCTTCAGGCTGCTTGTGCAGGTCCCACCCATTAGTTTAACTGCTCTGTTACATCCCAGAGGTGTGGGACTGGATTGGAGGAATGATAAGGAAAGAGAAATTAGACTTACCTGCTAATTGTGGTTCCTTGAGGAACTCCAGTCCAGTCCTGGATCGCGATTATTTATTTATTTATTTTTCCTGTTACACAGGTAGGTTACTCTGTTACTCTGGCCCTGAAGCTGGTGACTTTGCTGAAAGAGAGACCAAGGGGTACTGGAAATAAGAGGCGGATGAGGATGGACCAGGAGAGCTGTCAGCCTTTCGTGTCCAGTGGTATGGCATCTGTCACAGGTAAGCTTCCTCATTCAGGGGGAGGAGGTCAAGGGATTCCTTCAAAGGTGGTGAGGGAATCAGCTTATATAGATGAAGAAGGTTAGGATAATGTTTTATAGTGTTTTACTTCTTATTTGTTGCCCCTGTGAGTCTGCTTTGTCAATAGGTTATTAGGGCTGGTAGGCGGTGCCAGTTGTATAAGTATGCTGGTGTCGTCAAAAGATGACATGCTCAGTCTCCAAGCTGCTGGAAGAGGTGCACTACCCAGAGGTGCGGGACTGGACTGGAGTTCCTCAAGGAACCACAATTAGATAAGTCTAATTTCTCTTGTGTCCTAGAAATTCCTTTTCATGTCTTCTAAAAAATATTTTAAGAATCTAGTCTGTCTGCTTTAAGGGGGCGTGGGGGACGGATTACTGACCTCTGACCTAGAATCTTCTGAAAGACCAGTCAGATGTAAGCTAGCTACTGATAAGTCAGACTGATCAGGCCCACTCCCCTCAGCATTACCTCTTGGGCTAGAAGAGATCTAGGGATATGTTTGCTAACCACGTTAGGCTTTTGCTGCTAATGCACCATTATAGTGCAAACAGCACCATGTAAGCTGCAAATGCAATGCGCTATTTATTAAGGGCATGCTTAGCATTTCCCCAGCAGAAAGCACACTAAAACTGCAAATTGCATGGCCAGCAGCATAATGGATGGAAATAATGCTACCCATTGATGTGGTGGTGGTATCTGCACCCACGTTTTCTGCAGCTTTGACTGTGACCACACGCTGTTGACACCCAAACCAACCACACGTTGCAGACACAGCTATTCTCCGCCCATCTCACTCTTGCAGATACTGCGGGCTCTGCAGATAGCACAGAAACTCACTGCACTATCTGCTTTTCCCCTGTGCTGTTAACGAGGCCTGGTAATGCGTCCGAAAGCGTGCACTAACAGTAGCACAACTTAGTAAACATGCCCTATAGAGAACTCTGACCACTGGGTGGACTGTTCTCTGGAGGAAGCAACCTCAGGAATAGCCGTATAAAATTTCTTCAACAAACCTGGTTAAATTGTAACTAGCGAGAGTGTCTGATTAAAATTTGCACAGTGAGAGGCCCAATGAATTTTAAAACCATGATTGATCCAGCTAACTCCTAAAGTTCACTACTTAAATTAACTTAATATTGACTGCAAGTTGACTAATGAATGTATTTATTACTGGGAGATCAATCATGAATGAACCCACCCCAGCAGTGGGATATTTTGAAAAAGGAGCCAATTGATTCAGTGAAATCTGTCCTGATACACGATGGCACACAAATTTATAGATGTCTTTATTGAAACATGCATCTAATAATGTAGTTACATAAGAAATGCAAAACTGGGTCAGACTAATGTACATCAAGCCCAGTATCCTGTTTTCAACAGTGGCCAATCCAGGTCAGAAGTACCTGGCAGGTTTCCAAATAGGCACACAGGTTCCACAATGCTTGTATTAGAGCCAACAGTGAATTTCCTGGGTCCTCTTTAATAATGGTTTATGGGCCTTTTCTCCAGGAACTTGTCCAAACCTTTTTTAAACCCAGCTATACTAGCAGCTTTTACTACATCCTCTGGTAATGAATTTGAATTTGATTACATGTTGAGTGAAAAAACTATTTTCTCTTATTAGTCTTAAACATGTTATGCTGTAGCTTCGTTGCATATCCCCTAGTCCAGGGGTTCTCAACCCTGTCCTCGGGACCCACCTAGCCAGTTGGGTTTTCAGGATAATCACAATGAATATGCATGGGAGAGATTTGCATATAATTGAGGCAGTGTATACAAATCTCTCTCATACATATTCATTGCGGTTATCCTGAAAACCCGACTGGCTAGGTGGGTCCCGAGGACAGGGTTGAGGACAGGGTTGAGAACCCCTGCGCCTAGTCTTTCTACTCTTTTAATGGTTATCCTTGAATGAAACTTTATTAGATCATGTTAGAAATTTATATCTTTTTAAATTAGCTTGTTATCAAGTACCTATTGAAGAAATGAGTAATTGTCAAGTTCTTTACATGCTAATATAAATGCAGCATTTACTTAGTTCTTCAATCAAATGTTAATAGAGCTTGTTTAAAAAAAAATAAGTTACTAAAGTGATCAAATAAAAAAAACTTTGATAGACAACCTTTCAAACTACACTGTGTATGTATCAGTGTACCTGACATATAGATATATGAAGTTTTTTTGTATTTATAAAGACTTTTTTGTTTAAGATGACAAATTGACACAGGAAAGGGGATCGATTCCTGCACAGTAACTATAGATTGTCACTGTGAAACTAGTTATGTATAATGGATCTTTGAAGATTATAGGTCTAGTCTGGGTTGGACTTGCTTCTCGTAGATGTCATAGGACAATGATTCGCAAACCTCTCCTGCGGGCTCCCCAGCCAGTTGGGTTTTCAGGATATCCATAATGAATATGCATGAGAGAGAGAGAGAGCTGCATACAATGAGGCAGTGTATACAAATCTCTAATGCATATTCATTGTGGATATCCTGAAAACCCTATTGGCTGGGGAGACCCCAAGACAGGTTTGGGACCCACTGCCATAGAACTAATGTCTAAGGCAGTCCTGAGCCTGGGTGTCTGTTCACTGGGCAGCTTGGTCAAAAGAGGCTACAGAGTTGGCATGCACAGCTCCATCATAACAGCAACACCAGGCAATCGGATGTGCGAGTCCACAATTTCTGGATTACAAAGGGAACCTTGGTCTGTGGACCATGCATGGCTGGGCTAAGCTAGGAGGAAATAGAAATGGGAAAAATCTCAGGTAATCGGGAGTTAAACCTCATTACACTATTGCCTAATAGAGTATAATTGCCATTTTTCTCTTGCTCTACTGTAAACATTGAAATGAGGATGTTCAGTTGCCTTATGCTGGCAGGATAATCCATAGCCCACAACTGAAAGGAAAATAGATCATTATGGACTTTTTTTGCAGAGCGTTTAGAGTTTCATTTTCTTATACATAGCCAAAAGCTGTGCATCAAGATTGAAATTAACAATCATTTGATATACCGCCCTTTTGTTTTTAGCATACAGAGCGGTTTACAAAGCCAGATAGATCAAGCAACTTTTACATAAGTAAAAAGAGACTACACTGGTTACTTTGGCTAGGCCTTACAGCTGTTGAAACCTTAGTCCATATTTTATGGAAAGATCTTAACCTATGGATTGGAACAGTGACCAACAGTTTAGACCCATCAAAGAGAATCCTGACAAAGATGTGACTAGCTTTTGAGCACTTATCAACCACATGAAGGTGAAAAATCTCCTATTTTCATTTACTAAAATTTAAGCCTGCCTGTTTACTAATTCTAGGCAGGGAACAATACATTTAGAATATTTATTTAAACAAAACAGAGCATACACAACATCAAACAAATAAACCATGATCTCAAAACAGGTAATGTGTTATATTTGTTCAGCAGCATAGAAAAATTATTATCTATATCTTCAAGTACTGGAAGAGCTCTCACGTCACGTAAACTCTTTATCATGGTTTGGCAGTACCAAAGCATAATATAGAATGTAAAACAGAGATTGAACAGTTTGTCGATGCCCAGTAATAGACTGGGTTTATATCGGTGTATCATTCAATTGTATTGTCTTAATTTTTCTTCTCTTAATGATGGGGGAGAAGGAATGGAAGGCAGATGATTTTTGCCAGCCATGGATATTAAGGGAATATAACCATTGTATTTGCTGCTCTGGCATTTGATTTCAGGCAGTCTCACTGGTGGAAGTGGCATGTCTTCTTGCGTTCTCTGGTCGACTTGCACATTTTGGGAAAGTCACACCTCGTGATGTGTTTTGGAAGGATACAAAGAACATCTGCGTTATGGCCACCATAGTGGTGAGTTGTATCACATTTTTTATTTATTTATATGTTTTTTATACTGTCTAATCATAAAATCTAAGCAGTTTACAGAGAACACATGAAGGAAATGCATTAAACATGGCATATAGGAGTAGAGCACAGGTACAGTTGAACAGTGGTTAACTTGGGCAGGGTGGGTACTGCCAAGAACATTTTTACATGTTTGAACATCTTAGATAGGCATATGTTGTGCAAGGATGAGGGGGTCGGGTTGGGGGAGGAGGGGGTCAGTCAGTGTCCTTGAAGTAGTCTCGGAAAAGGCAGGCTTTTAATTGTCGTTTGAAGTCCATGAGGTTGGGTGTTGCACGTATTTCAAGGGGTAGAGAGTTCCATATGATTGGTGCATATAGGGAGAAAGCCCTGTTCGGGGTGGATTGTTTGGTCATGGCATTTGTAGAGGGTATGCATAAGGTGTTCTGATGCTGTGTTCTCGACCTTTTGGTGGTAGGTTGGCACAGAAGGGAGTGGAGATCAGATAAAGAGTCCATAGGAAACCTTGAAAATTTTGTATTTTATTCTTGATTTGATCAGGAGTCAGTGTAGTTGAAGGATAGGAGTGATGTATCCGGTCAGGTTTGAGTTGGAGAGGATGCGGGTGACTGTGTTCTGGGCTAGTTATAATGGGTAGAGTGTATAGTTTGGAAGACCATGTAGAATGATGTTGCAGTAGTCTATATGAAGTGTGATCATTGTTTGGAAGGCAGTAAGGTAACTTTGGTGATCCAGTAGTTTTCTGAGAGGTTGTTCCATTCTTATTTTTTGGTATATGGCTTTTGTGGTGATGTTGTATAGGAGGAAGGATAGGTGTTGGTCTAGTATCGCACTTGGGGTTGTACTTTCAGCTGGGTTCCAGCTATCGTTATGGTAGGTAGTGGGGTTGTTGTTCATGACAAGGTTGTGGTCTGACAACCATTATGTGACAGCGGCAAAGAATTTTGAGAGGACGGCATACATCAGTTTGGTGGTGGAGATTGGCACGTAGAGCATGACATCTGCATAAATGTGGTAGAGCACTTTGTAAGATCGGATGATGTTACATATGGGCTGGAGGAAGATGTTGAAAAGGAGGGCAGAGAGCACAGAGCCTTGAGGAATTCCCTATTGCTGGGTTTATGGGGCTGAGTGATTTCCTGCTATGTTGATGTGCAGTTTGCGGTCTGTGAGGCAAGACTCAAACCACTTTAGAGTCATGCCAGTTAGTCCCAGTGACTGTAGGCGTCTAAGGAGTGCAAGGTGTAGTACTGACTCAAAAGCAGCCTTGATGTCAAGAGAGCATTATGAAGCCTTGGTGTGCCACCTCTGTGCCCTTGATAAGAATTGTGCAGTCTCTTCATCCTTAATTTTCCTTTATATTTGGTACAATACGATTTACTTTCTTCTGGACCAAAAATCTTAAATAACTCGTCAACTTTTCAGATTTTCCTTCATCAGTCATGATGTATAAAATGAAGTTTTATTTAACTCTTATAACATATTTGTCATGTAGCTTTTATATCATAGCTCTGAAATGTAATCTATAGGGTAGCTGGCCCTTTATAAAAATGATGGTCCCGACGAGTGATTAGTGCGATTAGTAGACCTGCTATCTGCGTTAATCACCTTTGCTGGGATATTCAATGGCACTAGCAAAGTTAATGCTGCTGAATATTCCTGGTGCTGTTGTCAGGTGCCTTGATGTTAGTTGGCTAGCATCGGGGCATTTCGGGGGCAGGGCAGAAGCAGCATCCAGCAATTAACCATACAGCGGCTCAATATTGCTGCTGCCTGGTTATAGCTAAGCAGCAGAAGTTATGCACCTGAAAGGGTGGTCTAACATTTGCCGCCGAAGCTAACTGGGCTGCGGCTGAATCCAAACAAAATTTAAAAAAAAAACCAAAAACCTATTAAGCATAAGATTTTGAGGAAAGACATGCACTCTGAGATTACTGTACTTAGGCTTGTAGCTCGGGTTACCTGTGCAGCATGCATCTTTGTCAGTGTTAAACTCTTCTGTAACTAGTCCTTTTTTGTTTTTTGCTGTCCTTCCAGATAAACTTCCTTGATTTGATCATCTATGGGGCTCTTAAAATTGCTGACATACACAGCATTAGATGGTCAAGAGTGCTAAGACCCATCTACTTGATTAATTTTGCTGAAAGCCGCCAGGTGAGGATATTTTTTCTATGTGAACATAAGAACATAAGATATGCCATACTGGGTCAGACCAAGGTCCATCAAGCCCAGTATCCTGTTTTCAACAGTGGCCAATCTAGGTCATACATACCTAGCAGTTTCCCCAAAAGACACAGGTTCCGCAATGCTTGTACTGGGTCAAGCATTGATATGTGGTTTCTTTCCCTGAACAGTCTGCTAATACACATTAAACAAATAGTAAAGGCAGCTTGGAAGTCTCTTGATGTCATCGTATTGTTTGCATGGTGTGGGCACATGGTACAGGGGTAGACTGTGCTGTGCTGGACATTAGCCTCCCCTCCTTTAGGAGGAGCTGTTCCCTCCCTTGTGTGTCTTGATGGAAGGCTGTGTCCTGTGGTGGTCTGTCCTTGTTCAGTGTGGATGTGCCTGTGCCTGTGCCTTCTCTGTCATTGCTGTGCAGATTGGCATGGAGGTGTAGCCTAACGGTGAGATCACTGGCTCAGTAAGTGAAGGATGAGTGTTCGAATCCCACTTGTTCTCTTTGAGGAGTAACCTAGTGGTTCATGCAACAGCCTAGTACCCAAGCAGTCAGGGTTTGATTCCCACTGGCACTTCTTGTGACCTTGGGCAATCTACTTGGAAGGGCAGACTAGATGGGGCATGTGATCTTTTTCCGCTGTCATGTTTCTATATCTTGATTCGCCATGCTAGGCCACTCCAGAGAGCTGGGGAATTTATCTACCTTGCCTTTGGTTTCACTCAGGGCTGGGTCATCGCTTGTGTTTGTATTTGTCGGTGCTTTTGTTTCCTGCTTTGCATCCTGCCATGTGTTTTGTCCGGCATTTTACCTTGTTCCAGCTTCCAGTCTCTTCCTGCTGCTGTGCCCAATTCCTATTCCAGGTTTTCACCCCCCCCCCCACCAAAAAAAAAAGAGAACCTATCAATAAATAATAAAATGAAAACAAGTAAATAGAGTAAATTAAAAGCATTGGTAGATAACTTTTTTTAACAAAACTGAGCAATATTAAGTCTAAAACAGATAAAACAATACATCAGAATAAAGATATCTGGGTAATAAAACCCAGCATGACTTTGTTTCAGTCAAGTCTGCATAAGGGCTTAAATATCTAAAAGAAAAAAAATTATAAACATAACAGATATGAATATAATTAGAGCAAAGTCATAAAAGCTCATGCCTCAGTTGAAATCAATATACAGTAGGTAAATGCCAGAGCCTTTTCTTTGTCAAATCAAACAACTGAATGCAAAATATAATGAAGAAATTGTTTAGTGGGAAAACCGAAAGGAACAATAGTTTATCAAAACTGTCTTTAGCCTTTCATTAGGGACATGTTTACTAAGCCACGCTAAAGATCAGTATCTTAGCCTGTGTTTTGTGTTAAAAATTAGCACGGGAGCTGTGGCCAACACACGCTGACTGTTGAAGGCATTCTTAGCTAGTTCCCATGAAGTTTGTGTGGCGGGAAGTACATCACCGCACTAAATCTGCAACCATGATTAACGCGGGCAAGTGTACCTGTGCTAACTACAACATTGACAGTTAATGCGCATGAATGACACCCACGCTAATCGCAATGTGCAGGCAATGCCCACTCTCCGCTTCTAACCCACTCAGCCTGCACCAAAACATTAGTGCAGAGTTTTTACCGTGCTAGCATTTTTAGCACCTGGTAACAGTTAACACGAACTAAACCTCGCACTAAGCATTAACACACTTTAGTAAACATGCCCCATAGTGATTTAATGACTTGAAAAATTATTTGTTTTGAACATTTGTTATATTTAGGAGCAATGAAAGTTTTTATAAGACATAAAAATATGGTATTCTACTGTAATCTATTTAGATTGATCACTGTAAATCAAAATAATAATTACTGAATCAAGCTTAAGCATAGAGCCATTTGGCAGTCTCTTTGGTGTAGCAGTATACTGTATATACATTTTTATGGTGTGTCACGTGTCACAGTCCAACAGTATTTGATTATATGAAATAAAAGGAAGAGAGACCCCAGTGCCATTGTTGACGGTTCAGCTACCACAATTTTGTTACTGGACAACCACAATGGCTAAAAAATGTGTGATGTATTCTCTTTCATACAAAAATGTTCTCATAATCCTTAATTTTTTAATTTAATATTGTACTGATTTTGTCATATTTTGGGTTTGCCTGTATTTATTATGAGAGATGAGATTTATTTTTTAAGTTTCTTATATTAAGCCACTCTTTTATTTTTATTTTACTGAGATGACGTCATAACTATGTGCTTTTAAATTCATTAATTGGCATAATTAATCTCCAGGAACAAGCAGGAATGTAGTCTTCACATATGGGTGACGTCTGTACTGATGGAGCCAGCGTGGGAACGCTCCCCAGTGTTCAATAGGAAAGCTTATGGAAGCATCCCACTGTGCCTGCGTAGCTGTCTTCCTCGCCTTTCCAGCTCTCCCTCCTCAGTTCTTCGATTTCCGTGGAGCCGACAGGGAGCAATTCCTGTCACCGCAGAAAATTACTGTTTTTCATGTTTGTCTGTCCGCCTTCCTGTCGACGCTGGTACCAACCTTCATCGGTACTTTCTTTTTTTCTTTAAAAAAAAAGAAACCAACAACCTGTGAAAAAAGAATTCTTTTCTTCGGGCGCATCAACGCCATCTTAGGCCTAGGCCTTCCATTTTGTCACAGACACAATGGAAAAACCATCTACATAGTGGTTTTAAGAAGTGTCCTAAGTGTGGCGGTACCATCTCGGCCACAGACACACATGACTGGTATCTAAAATGCTTAGGACCTGATCATCAGCCTTCAGAATGTCCTCTCTGTAGGAAGATGACGAAGAGAGGTCTACAGAATCGAGCTGCAAAGCTGGGCATCCTATTTGCCTCCGATGCCGTCTCTTTAGCATTGACATCATCGATAGCTTCATCTTCCTTGCAAGGCTCTCAGGTATCGAAATCTAAGTCTTCATCGAAGGCTGGCCGCCCCCCAAGGGTAGATCTCCTTCTAAGCATCGAGATGCCTCCAGCATTGCCATGGAGGGGGACAAACCGGCCAAACAACCCCAGCAGGACAATCTTCCCTCCAAAGCCTTAATGGGGTCCCAGGATGCTCCCGAGGCATCCACCTCTGGAGAGCTCCTGGTGCCATGCTCAGGGATCGTGGCCCGCAATTCGGGTACCGATACGCAAGCATCAGCAAGCTCCATGGATCAATGTATCCTTGCCATCAAGCAGAGCTTAGCGGCTTTACTTGGCGGCCTCTGTACCAGTAAAACCTTACAGTCTGTTCTGCAGGTGTCGGTACAGGCTTCGGTACCGATACAACCTGCATTGACGTTTTTGCCACTTTCCACACTACCGACCATGCTGGCCCTCGAATCCATTTCTGGTACTAAGGTTCTGGCCACATAGGTTCCAGGTACCGGCTTCAACTGGTGCTGTGTTTGCATGGAGCAGGAACACCCTGCCTGTCAATAATTCAAGTCTTCAGATTCCGATTCATTGGATGATGAATCGGCCGATACCCGAGATGTGCAAACTATTCCAGAGGATCCATCTCCATCCCAACAATGTCGCATGTCCCCACCAGTGGACATGTCTTTTCAAGACTTTATTCACAATGTTGCTAGGGGTCTGTCCATAACAGTGACATCTGAGAGAGAGCCTCGGGCCGAGGAATTAGAAATTCTTCAATACCCTATAGCTCCAAAAGAGGTGGCTATGCTCCCTATCCATCAGATACTTCACGACCTCATGCTTCATATGTTGGAGACACTTCTAACCATTTCTTTCTATACCTGACGGCTCGATACCGGGTACCAGTGTGTCCCGGTTTCCAAAAGACACAGTTGCCGCACCATTCCATAGCAGTAAAATCGGCAATGTGTTAGATGAAGAGTGCAAAAATACATTCCTCAAACCCTCCGGGTAGGGAATTAAGAATCCTCGACGCTTTTGGTTGACGTTTTCAGGCCTCCATGCTATTGGCCAGGATTAGTTCCTACATATACTCTATATGGGTATATGGATATGTTTTTTAGAGAGGTGGCTAAGGATTTAGAGCTAATGGCTCCTCTTCTCCCTGATGACAAGAGGGAAGATTATCTCACCCTTGTGAAACATGCTCAGAATGTTTCAAAGTTTAACAGGGCAACTTTTGATTGCTTTGACTGCATCAGCAGAACTTCATCCATCTGCATTGGTGCACGCAGGATTGTTTGGCTCCAAGCATCGGATCTTGAACAATGGGTTCAGGATAAACTGGGTAATATCCCTTGCACTGGTGAAAACCTTTTTGGGAAGGATTGGCAAGACATGGCCTCTCAGTTGGAATCTGAGAACACTACTTTTAATGGACTTTCTAGATCTACTGCCAACCCAGCTAAGAAGAAAGCAGCAAAGAAAGCTTTCTTCAATAAAAAGAAGAAATACTATCCTTCCTATACCCCTGCTGTTCATTGTCAGCATCATGCTCCTCACAAAGGTCAACAGCCTCCAAAACAGCAAAAGAAGGCTCAGACTCCCAAGTCACATCCACCTCAGCAGACCCAGACTGCTCCGGGTTTTTGACTCCTCTTAGAGAACATAGCTGTCCTGCCTCTGGAGAATCCCGACCCTGTCCACATTCCCGGCAGACTCTGTCACTATGCCCACAGGTGGCATCTCATCACCTCAGAGCAGTGGACATTGTTCATAGTATGGGAGGGATACAAACTTCATCCAAGAAGTCTACCCCTCCCCAGACTTCACCAAGAGAATTCCATTCTCAACCCCCTCTCACTGCTCTGTTGCTTCAAGAGGTCACCTCCCTTCTCCCGCAAGGTGCAATAGAAGAAGTTCCACCATCCCAGCAGGGAATGGGCTTTTATTCTCCATACTTTCTCATACCAAAGAAAACAGGAGGATACAGGCCCATTCCGAACCTCGGGGAACTGAACAAGCACCTCCTACGGGAGAAATTCAAAATGATCTCCCTAGGGACCCTTCTTCCCTATCTCCAGAGTCAGGATTGGCTCTGTTCTCTAGATGTAAAGGAAGTGTATACTCACATTCTTATTCATCCAGAGCACAAAGTTCCTGTGCTTCATGTTTCAGGGAAGACACTATCAATACAGAGTCCTACCTTTTGGCCTCGCCTCTGCTCCAAGAGTCTTCACAAAATGCATGGCGGTAGTAGCTGCATTCTTAAGGACTCTAGGGATATTTGTCTTCGCTTATTTAGATGACTAGCTCATATGGGCAAGCATCTCTCAAGAAGCCAGTCTATCTCTCTCACGCGCCATGCAAGTGCTTCAACACTTGGGATTTGTCATAAATCTTCCAAAGTCCCAACTCGTCCCTTCTCAAACTCTAGAGTTCATAGGGGCCCTCCTAGACACTCAGCAATCAAGGACATTTTTTCCCCAGCTCTGCTGTGCTCGACTCATCAGTTAGCATCTCAAGCATGCCTCAAGAACTTTCTTAATGATCGAGAAATGCTACAATTTCTGGGTCATATGGCATCAACGGTGCATGTTCTTCCATATGCCCGTCTACACATGTGCACAGTCCAGTGGACACTAGCATTCCAATGGTCTCAAGCATCAGGTCACCTGGGGGACAAGATAACTCTCTCTACCCTTCTGATCTTGCCTCTCCAGTGGTGGCGAGTTCCAGAAAATCTCCTGGTACAGTCACCTTTTCAAATGCCAGCACATCGATGTATCCTGACAACAAATGCATCCAGACTGGGTTGGGGAGCTCATCTGGAATCTCTCACCACTCAAGGCCTCTGATCTCAGCAGGAGTCTCAACTCCATATAAATCTGCTGGAGCTCAGAGCCATTCTCGATGCTCTCAAAGTGTTCCGGGAGCACCTTCGGTGCCGCAGAGTCCTAGTCCAAACCAACAATCAAGTAGCCATGTTCTATATGAACATGCAGGGCTGAATGGACTCTTGGACCCTCTGCAGTGAGGCTATACATCTCTGGTCCTTTGCCATACTTCATCGCATTCACCTCCATGCGGTGTATTTTCCAGGCAAGCACAATGTCTTAGCGGACAGGCTAAGTTGGATGCTTCTTTCCCACAAGTGTTCTCTTCATGTAGATAGTCGCACATCTTTCAAATCTGGGGGACTCCAGAATGCTAAGCTCCCTCACTTCTGTACCAGGACTCCTGCACCAGACAGACATCAAGTGGATATTTTCACCTCCACTGGAGTCAGGGCTTTCTATATGTCTTCCCTCCCATTCCCCTAATTCCCAAGACTCTTTTCAAACTCCAGAGAGACAAGGGCTTCCTGATACTCATAGCCCCACATTGGCCATGTCAACCGTGGTTCCCTCTCCTTCTACGTCTATCTCAGGCTCAACCCATAGATCTGGGATCTGCTTCAGGTCTCCTTTCTCAGGAGGAGGGGATGCTGCTCCATCCCAATGCACAGTCTCTCCATCTCACAGCATGGCTGTTGAAGGCATAGCCTTCCAAGACATTAACCTTCCCCAGGAGGTTAAGGACATCCTCTTAGCTTCTAGGAAACCATCCATCAGATGGTCCTATGCTTTCAAGTGGTATAGGTTTTCTTCCTGGTGTTCTCAGAAGAATCTTAATCCCTTCTCAGCTTTGGTGGAAGCACTACTTGAGTATCTCCTCCACTTACTATCTTCTCGACTCAAAACCAATTCGGTGAGAATACACCTAAGTGCAATTGCGGCCTCTCACATGCCCTTAGATGGCCAGCCCATCTCTTCTCAGCCTCTGGTAGCACACTTTATGAGGGGTCTTCTATTAACCAAACCTCCCATTAAGCCACCTTCAGTGGCATGGGACCTTAATGTAGTTCTAAGACAGCTTCTCAAGCCGCGCTTGGAACCTCTATCCACTACTTCACTTAAGTTTCTCCCATGGAAGGTCATCTTCCTTACTGTCCTAACCAGCAAGGCGCATAAGTGAGCTCCAGGCCTTGGTGGCTGGCCCTCCTTACACACGGTTCCACCATGATACGGTTGTCCTTAGGACTCATCCTCACTTCATGCCAAAGGTGGTCTCGCCCTTCCACTTGAACCAGTCAGTACACCTTCCTGTGTTTTTTCCCTAGACCACATTCGTCCAGGGCAGAAGCAACCCTCCACACTCTGGATTGTAAGCGTGCTTTAGCTTTTTATCTCCAGAGAACTTGAGAGCACCAAAAAGCTTCCCATCTTTTCATTTCCTTTCTCGAGTCACCTTGGTTTGCCAATCTCCAAACATGCTCTCTCCAAGTGGATAGTTGGCTGCATCACCTTTGCTTATGAGAAGGCAGGACTCTCCCTCGAGGGTCACGTCACTGCCCATAATGTTCGAGCCATGGCTATCTTGATGGAAAATCTACGTTCTCTAGCTATTGACAAGATCTGCAAAGCAGCATCTTAGTCTTCAGTCCACACTTTTGCTGCTCACTATTGCCTGGACAAGGACTTGCGCTGGGATGCCATGTTTGGCCAAGCTGTTCTCCAGCATCTCTTTCAGACTTAGAGCAACTCCTACCCTGCATCCCAGGTTTTGATACCAGACATCCATGCGGGATACATGACCTCTTTAAGCATACCTGTGAAAATCCACAACCGATTCTGAAGTCATCTCGCTGGCACCTTCTAGGTAGGGAGTCCCATATGTGAAGACTACATTCCTGTGTAGTTACTCACCTGTAACAGGTGATTTCTGGGAACAGCAGGAATTTAGTCATCACAACCCACCCTCCTTCCCTAGGAATTGTAGGTCTTCTTTTCTTTCTCTCCTTTTATCTCAGCTATAAACTCAACTGAGGAGGGAGAGCTGGAAAGGTGGAAAGACAGCTATGCAGGTGCATTGGGATGCTCCCAAAAGCTTTCCTATTTGGACGATGGGGAGTTTTCCCATGCAGTCTCAGTTAGTACCGACATCGCCCATACGTGAAGACTAAAGTGAGTAACTACGCTTTATCTAAGCAATGTCGAAGGCACTAATGTTTTTGAGAAACTACATCACACGGAAATGGAATGCATTGTCTAACTTAGATTTTTGTAAGCATTAGCTTTCCCAACCTCTTACACTGAGTGTCTATGGTTCTTGCCTTGCAGTGCAGTGAAAGCTACCTAACCTTGCATGTTGAATATATGAAGTCATTTGCATTTGTGGTTGTGGTATATGCAAAATGTACATACTATACAAATAGCAACTACATCCCCATAAGAAATGTAAATGGTTCATCGATAGTCCTGACCATACAGTATGTTGCAGCTCATCTGCTGTCCAACTAGAGCCTCATGGTGCCATCTTGTACTTTGCCAAGGGATAATGAGTGAAATTGGAAGGGAAATGTACTATTTCAATTTTGATAGTTCTGTCAAGTTTTTAGTTTCTGGTCTGAATTTTGTCTCGACAGATACGCAGAGCATTCCGGAGCATACGGAACACCTTGCCTGAGATCCTCTATGTGTTTCTGCTGTTCTTATTCAGTGTTCTGATGTTTTCACTCATGGCCCTCAAACTATTTGGGAGTCGGTGAGTTTTCTTGAGAATCACAGCCGGTGGGATTTCCTTTCATTTATTTCTCGACATTGTAAAATATAGTATGTCTATGTGTCAGTTTATTTTTGCACAGGTTAGTTCAGCATTTGTGCACAATTTTGAGTGCTACCAATGCAGAAAGGAGTTTGGCACATGAGCTAAGTATGTGCAAAACCTCAAGCAGACAGCAGCGTGCAGTATATTTAAGTCCATGTAACGAAGCAATTAGCTATTCAGTGCAAATGCTGTGAAGTGTGCAAAAGACCAGAAGGCTGAACTCAATAACACATCATACGTCTACCAGGGTAAGACCAAACCAATCAAATGCCTACTAGTGAATGTCAGATCTGTAAGGAATAAAATTCCTGTCATGATAGACGACATTAAGGACAATAGCCCTCACATATTTTATGTCACTGAAACATGGCTATCTGATACAGATACTGTCCTAATTAACCAACTTCTATTACCAGGATATTCGCTATTACACTGTACTAGGACTACCAGCCGAGGAGGAGGAGTCCTCATATTAATAAAACAAGAACTCAATGCAACTCTGAACATAGCTAAAAGCATTGATGACATGGATCTCCTATACATAGATAGTAGAAACTTATCAATATGCCTTATATATAAATCATTAAACTCTAGCTCAGATACTCTTATCTCAATATTAGATACAGTATGCGCATCCACATTAAAAAAAAAAGTACTCCTAGGGGAATTTAATCTTCCCTCCCTACATAACTCACACTCTATGAATTTCCTTAGCTCAATGTTTGACATGAACTTTCATCAGATCATTCAGTCACCCACACTTAACAAAGGTAAACACCCTTGATTTAATATTCATACCAGAAAATATCACTTAACATACCTTATATGCCCCCCACAAGCAACACAAGTCCCATGATCAGACCATTACCTTATTAATTTCAGAATCCCAATCATGCCACTGAAACCTTTATCTAACAAAAATGAATCTTACACACGATTCAAAGAATTTCAAAAGGATAACTTCTTGATAGAAGTCATTCCACAATTAGAGATTCCCTTAACAGAGTTAGACAATATACTAGCTAATTGGAACTCCACAATACATAATGCTGCTACTTCACCTAAATCGACCAAATCCCAGCACAAAAAGTCTACAAAAATTCTACAAAAAGATCAGAGAGATGGTTTACCCATGGTTCACCCATGATGTAATGACGGAATTAAGATACCTGGGGGTGATCCTGGATCAAGCACTTTTCATGTCATCCCATATAAAACAAATTACTAAAGCCATTTTTTACAAATTACATGTGCTGCAGCATCTTAGACCATTTTTTGACAATTCTGATTTTTGATCAGTACTACAAGCTATTATTCGTCCACATTTTGATTTCTCAAATGGTATTCTACAAGGTCTACTATCCACCCTGATTAACAACACACCTAACATGAGATCCAGAAGAAGCTGAAACAATAACACTCTAGCAGTCCCCACCAACCATCGTAACATAAATCGGGCCACAAACAGAGCGTTTTGTTTACATCTCACCTGTACTCTGGAATGCACTACCAGTTAATCTGAGAAACATTACTGATCTTAAAGAGTTCCGCAAAGAGATCAAAACTTACCTATTCAAAGAGCATTTTGGCGACACAACAGAGAGACACAAAATATACCCTACGCAAAATGAATATTTATTTATTTACATTCTCTTATATACCGCGCTATTCTGCATCAGTGCAGTTTACATTGAACAAACTGAAATTACATTGAACAGGGCATTATAACTTGGAGATAACTATTTTTCAGGGAACATGGGCTATGGAGGGTTAAGTGGCTTGCCCAAGACCACAAGGAGCACCTGTGGGACTAGAAACCCCAGTCCTTCCGGCCCAAGGTTGCTGTCCTCTAGTGGGATTTGAACCCCCGATCTTCTGGCCTGAAGTACCTTGCCCCAACCACTAGGCCACTCCTCCACACCCTTGAATATCCTTGAATATACACACCGACCTTCCCTAATATATCCCTCAGCATAACTTGGATTTGATTATCTTGCTAGTGCACTTCACAAATGCTCATATCCCCATTGGAAATAAGTTGATGGTATAACATGTTTATTGAAAAGAAGTTTATTGTAAAAAAACGTTTACTGTAGTTTGTGTATACTAGGTTCAAAATTATGTAAGTTATATAAATAAGAGTTTAATGTAATTTTTGTTGGTTGATTGTAAACTGCCCTTGATCTCTGGAAGGGGCGGTATAGAAAAACTTATAAATAAATAAAATAAATGCTGGGATTTTAATGCAAAGTTTGAGAAGGCACAAAGGTTAACTCATAGGACTGCCATCAGCACTCTTGAGGAATATATGCCTGTTTCTTCTCTATCTTGAACGTACAACATCTGGAACTTTTTTCTGGCTTTACTGAAGAGAGAGCTGAAAAAGAAAGGCAGGGAAAGTATTTTGAATGCTGTCCGGTGAATAGGCACCAATAATGTTGTGTGCAGAATATCGGTGCGGTGGTCTGGATCTATTGTTTTGTGAATTGTGCCTGCACTTATGAGAGTATTTGTAAAGGAGGGGTGGGTCAGCAATATGTTTTGAGAATGTCAAAAGATGTTTATAGCTGGAGGAATTTTGCGCACAAATTTTGAAAATTCTGCATGCAGTATTTTAAAAATCTGCGCGCTTTTTATTAGGAAATTTTTGTGTAGAATTCCCCCATCATAAAGCTGAACTCCTCTTCTAGACCTGAAAATTCCCCTGACTTTTTCCTCCTCAGCTCTCTTGCTCCAAAGTTTTGTCCCCAACGCATCCTTGTCTCCCTGTTTTCTCTTCCTTTAACTTCTCGCCTCCAGCCATCCCCCCCCCCGACTGACCAGCAGACCATCTCCAGCCCCCCCCCCCCCACCCGACTCACCAGCAACCCCTTCTCTTTTGCCTGATCACAAAACACAGCTGCTGGGAGCATTTAAATTTGCTCCTGCGGCTCTGCTAGCTTCCGATGCTGGCACCTTTTGAAAAGCATGGTGGTGCTGTTAACAGTGAGGCAGAATCGGATGCTTTTAAAGTTAGTTTTGCCAGCCGGCCCATTTTCGATCAGCCTGGCGAGTTCTTATATGGCCAGGCTGACTGCAGGCAGAGAACTAAAACTGGAGTGTCTCTCTCTCTCTCTCCTTGTCACCCCCTCCCTCCCCCCCACACCAAAAGCCTCACCACCTTCTCTGATCTAGCCGCGGCTCCTGCATCTTACAGAGTTGCATTTGTGATAGCAGTAATAATTAAAAACAAAACAAGATTTCAAGATAGCAGCTGAGGGATCCAAGATGGTGGGCGATTTGTTACACGGCTCCAGCCGATTTCTCTAAATGGGGAAGAGGAAAGCTAAGACGGGCAAGTAGCCTTCCTCTGCCCCTTTAGCTACCTCTCCATTGCCTTCTGTTTCAGGTCCTTTGGACTCTTTTGTGCTTCGGCCGCAGCAACAGGCGGTTTTGGTGCCGGCTCAGTGCCCCACTAGCGACTCGCCGAAGCCAGGCAGCTCGGCAGCCAGCTTGGGGCTGGACATCTTGCCAGCATCTTGCTAGAGGCTCCCTAAGGTGGCACTGCTGATTTCTAGCCCTGAGAGCCTGCAGGAGACTAGTACCTCTGATGGAGGTGAGGGCATTCTTGCGAGAGGGCTGGCTCTGGAGCACAGAGGAACTGCTATTAGAGTTGTTCCAGGTCATCGTCTTGGCAACGAGCTGCCAGGGGGAAAGGAGAGTGTGGCTGTGGAGTCGACCGCAGGGGGTTCAACGACGATGGATCAGCTGAGCTTAGGAGAAGGAGCTGGAGTAATGGGAGTTCCTATGGCATTTTCAATTGCTCGCCCGATGTTTTTACATTGGACGCTATCTGGTCTGCCATTGTGAAGCTTGGAGAAACTTTTATATCTCAGTTTTCGGCTATTTCCACTCAGATCCAAGGTAACTCTTTGGTAATTCAAAAGCAAGCTGAAGAGATTTCTTCTTTGCAGACTGTTTCTACTACATTACAGTCTATGGTGACATTGCTGGAAAATTATATGGATTCATCTGTTAAGGACTCTTTAAACATGAAGTTTAGATTGGAAACATTAGAAGACACTGCCAAACATTTAAATCTTTGTTTGGTAAATTTCCCTAAGTCTTCTTATAAATGCTAGGAAATATTTAAGATGTACCTAACAGAAGCAATGGATGTCCCTGGGGAATGCCACCCTCCTTTGACTAAGCTTTATTATTTATCTGTTGGGATAAAGGTCTCGAGTGGTGGGGTATTATCTGGGGACCCCAGGTGGACATTTTAAATGTGTTTGCTATTTTGGAATCCTCTGATATTGAAGGTATTGTTCCAGCTACGTTGCTTGTAACATTTGTGCTTGTTACTGATCATGAGTGGTTTTTCAGAATGTTTTTCCATAAAAGGGCTGCCTTGATTAAAGGTTTGCCTGTCCGTTTTTTTCTGGATATATCTAAAGAGACACAACTTAGAAGGAAGGAATTTCTTTTGCTTCGTCCGGGGATTCAGCAGCTGGGGGCTCTTTTTGTCCTTAAATTTTACATGCAAGTGCATGGTTAAATTCAATCTAATGTTTGTTTTTTAACCTTCCCAGCTGCTAGCCTTCCTGAACTCACATAGATCCATCGGGTCAGAAGTACCTCCTTCCTCTAACACATAATTATGCTGTTTGTTAGGCACCTGTTTGTTTTCTGAGTTGCATTGGTTTCGTTTGTTTCCTATGTGGTCCCCCTCTCATTTTGTGGGCTAGATTGGGGAACAGGGAAAGGGGTTTCTTGTCTGTGATGAAAACCATGTATTTCTTCAGTTTGTTTGATATTTTCCTTTGGATTTTTGAATCAGTCCTGTTCTCTTTTTTTCTGTACAAGTGTTTCACTTGGAATGTTGTAAAAATGATAAATATAAAACAAAAAAACCAGGTGCGCAGCTGCTGCGGAGCCTTCAGATCTGTGCTATTGAACCTCTGCTGCTATGTTCTGCCCCCAAAAGGAAGTTATGCTAGAGCGAGCGGGACGCAACAGTGGGTCAGCAGGCTCCGCAGTGGCTGCGCACCTGTTTTGTTTTTTGTTTTTAATTATTATTGCTATCACAACTGAAGCTCTGTAAATGCAGGAGCCGTGGCTGGATCGGAGGAGAAGGGTAAGAGTTTGGGGCTTTTAATTATTTCTATCGCAGCTGCAGATGCTGAATATGAGGGTAGAGAAGAGAGAAGGGGGATATGGTGGATCAGTGGAAGGTAGGGAAGAGGAGGAAATGCTAGATGGGGAGTAGAGAAGAGCGATGGGGGATGCTGGATCATGGAGGGGTAGAGGAAAACAGAGGGGTGTGCTGGAGAGAGGGAGGGGGAGGGGAAAATAGAGACATTGGGGAGATATTGGATTGGAGGGGGAAGAAACAAAGTAGGTAGTGGCAGATGGTAGGTTGGGAGAACGGAGAAGCATGTTAGAAGGGTCTGATGCTTGGGGATGCCACAGGTAGGGTTGCCAACTGACTGGTTTTAGGCAGGCCTGGCCGGTTTTAGAGGCTGGTGGCTGGCAGGACTGTAAAATTAGCCAATGAAGGGCCAGTTTTCTGACCACCACCAGCCTCTGTTCGGCTCCCCCCCCCCCCCCCATTCCATTGTTGGTGGTGACACCAGTGGACCTCCAAAGGGAAACAAATGCAGGTCTTTGCAACTGCACACTTGCAAGGTGGTCTGGTCCTTCCCTCCTCTGATGTATGCTCATATCAGAGGGGGCAGGACCAGCCCATCCATCTAAGCACAGAGTCGCAAAGGCCTGCTGGTTTTTTTCAATTGAAGGTCTGCTGCCACTGCCAAAGAGACAGAAAAAGCGGCAGCAGGGCAAGGGCATGCAGTGTGGGAGGGGAAGCCAGCTGGACCTGAACGTGAGGTGGGGTGAGGAGATGCTGGACATGAGGGGATAGGGACAGAAAGGGGTGCTGGGGCAGAAGAGGTATGGGGCAAGGGCATGCAGTGTGGGAGGGGAAGCCAGCTGGACCTGAACGTGAGGTGGGGTGACGAGATGCTGGACATGAGGGTATAGGGACAGAAAGGGGTGCTTTCGCAGAAGAGGTATGGGGGTAGAGGTACACAGGAGGAGATGCTGGACATGGGGGGGTAGAGGTACAGAGAGGGGATGCTGAACATGGGGGGAGGAAGAAGGGACAAAGTGGGGAGATGTTGGACATGAAGGAAGGGAATCAGGACGAGGAAAGGCGTTGATACTGGACATGGGGGAGAGAGGGGGAGAGTTAGTGAAAGACTAGGAAATAAGAGGCAGGGGAAGGAGAGAGAATGGGAAATGGGAGGGTTGGGGTGAGGGAAAGAGATGGAAAACTATAGCTAGAAACAGTAAAAAGGGTGAAATTGAGGAGTGGTTGGTAAGAAGGAGTGAAATCTGGATAGAGAAGCAGAAAAATAAATGGAAGAAAACTTCAAAAAAAGATCAGTGTTGAAAACTGATACGAGGTGCTCTCAGGTGAAGCTCATTACCCAAATCAGTCATACACTAAGGACCTGAGATTAATTAAACTTCAGGTGAAAAAGGTATATTAAACGTATTAGGTACACTTTTATTGGTATAAATATCCATAGCAACCCTTAGTAAGTAAAGAACTTAAAGATCTAAACAAAAACTTAAAACTAAGATGCAGGCAGCAGTCCAGCAGCGAGATGGGGGCTTTCCAGTCTTTTGCATTGAGTGTCACATGTATGATTTTCTTCCAGTTGGTGCAAGGAGCTCTTTGCTCTCAGGGAACGAGTCCATTCTCTAGAGGCTAGAGTAGCAGACTTGGAAAACATAAGAAAGACAGAGAGGTACATAGATGAGACCTACAGGGATATAGTCCTGAAGTCCCACCTCCAGTCTGGCAGCATCCCTGTTGCCATGGAGGAGAGAGGTCATGTGACAGGAGAGCATCACCCTGGTGTGGCAGGACATGATCCTGTAACTAGGACCTGTCCTCCAGGTAATATAAAACCCTCTTGCACAGAGAAAGTTTCTCCAAGGCCATGTGCCCATGAGGGAAGGGTTAAGACAGTCGTTATAGTTGGTGATTCGATCATTAGGCATGTAGATAGCTGGGTGGCTGGTGGAGGTTTGGATCGCCTGGTAACATGCCTGCCTGGTGTGAAAGTAGCGGACCTCACGCGCCACCTAGATTAGGTCTTAGATAGTGCTGGGGAGGAGTCTGCTGTCTTGGTACATGTCAGTACCAATGACATAGGAAAATGTGGTAGGGAGGTTCTGGAGGCTAAATTTAGGCTTTTAGGTAGGAAGTTGAAATCCAGAACTTCCAGGGTAGCATTCTCCGAAATGCTTCCCGTTCCACGTGCATGACCCAAAAGGCAGGCAGAGCTCCGGAGTCTCAATGCATGGATGAGACACTGGTGCACAGATGAGGGGTTTGGATTTGTTAGGAACTGGGGAACATTCTGGGGAAAGGAGGAGCTCTTCCGAAGGGATGGGCTTCACCTTAACCGGGATGGAACCAGGCTGCTGGCATTTACCTTTAAAAAGGAGATAGAGCAGCTTTTAAACTAGATAATGGGGGAAAGCCGACAGTCGCCCAAGAGCGGATGGTTCGGAAGAATGTATCCTTGAAGGATACTACCAAAAGCAGAGAGGTTCCAAAAAAGAGTAAAGTAGCCCAAATGCCCTTGAGTATGGAGCAGACAAAGCTTAAAGATCCCAAATTACCCATCTCTACCAATAGCCAAATTAATATGAATAAAATACAGTCTCTAAAATGCTTGTATGCAAATGCTAGAAGTCTAAAAAATAAGATGGGAGAGTTAGAATATATAGCACTAAATGAGAGGTTAGATATGATTGGAATATCAGAGACATGGTGGAAGGAGGACAACCAGTGGGACACACTGATACCTGGGTACAAACTATATTGTAATGATAGAACTGATCAAATTGGTGGAGGGGTTGCGCTCTATGTTAGAGAAGGCATTGAGTCAGAAAGGATTAAAGTTTTGCAGGAAACAAAATTTGCTGTAGAATATCTATGGATTGAAATTCCATGTAAAAAGGGGAAGGCGATGGCAGTGGGGGTGTACTATCGACCGCCTGGCCAGAATGAACAAATGAATGATGAAATGCTCAAAGAAATCAAGGAAGTTAACAAAAGTTACAGCGCGATAATAATAATGGGTGATTTCAATTACCCTGGTTTCGACTGGGTCAGTGTCACGGCAGGACATGCTAGGGAGATAAAGTTCCTAGATGACATAAATGACTGCTTCTTGGAGCAGCTGGTTCATGAACCGACCAGAGGGGAAGCCATATTAGACCTATTCCTTAGTGGAACACCAGATCTAGTACAGGAGATAAGGGTGTTGGGGCCACTTGGCAATAGTGATCATAGCATGATCGCCTTTGATTTAATTAGTGGAGGAGGGATAGTAAGGAAATCCACAGTACTACCTTTTAACTTTCGAAAGGGAGACTATGATAAAATGAGGAAAATAGTCAAGTAAAAACTAAAAGGAGCAGTTGCAAAGGTTAAAGACTTAAATCAAGCTTGGGGGGTGTTGAAAAATACTATCTTGGAAGCCCAGACCAGCTGAATTCCACGCTTTAAGAAAAGTGGGAGGAAGTCCAAAAAACTGCCAGCATGGTTTAAAGGTGAGGTCAGAGAGGCTGTTGCCAAAAAAGCATCTTTCAGGAAAGGAAAAAAAGAGCCAAACGACGAAACCTGGAAACAGCACAAGCACTGGTAGGTCAAAAGCAAGGCATTGATAAAGCAGGCAAAGGGAGAATTTGAGAAGAAGCTTGCTGCGGAAGCAAAAACGCGAAATAAAGATTTTTTTCAAGTACATTCGTAGCAAAAAACCTGTGAGAGAGTCCGTTGGTACATTAGATGATAGAGGAGTTAAAGGGGCACTAAGAGGCGACAAGGCGATAGCGGAGAGACTGAATGAATTCTTTGCTTCGGTCTTTACTGAGGAAGATGTAGGGATGTTACCCATGACTGAAGTGGTATTTAAAGGTGCAGAAGAATTGAAGGAAATATCGATACATCGGGAAGATGTATTACAACTATTAGATAAACTGAAGAGTAGCAAATCACCCGGGCCAGATGGTATACATCCAAGGGTGTTGAAAGAACTGAAATATGAGATTGCAGACCTCCTATTAGTAATCTGTGAACTATCATTAAAATCATCTCTAATACCTGAAGATTGGAGGATCGCCAATGTAACACCAATTTTTAAAAAGGGTTCCAATGGTGATCCGGAAAACTACAGACCGGTGAGCCTCACGTCAGTACCGGGAAAAATGGTAGAAACCATCATAAAGAATAAAATTACTCAGCATGTAGATAGTCATGGCCTAATTGGAGACAGCCAACATGGCTTTAGACAAAGAAGATCTTGTCTTACTAATCTGTTATGTTTTTTTGAAAGTGTGAATAAACAGGTGGACAAAGGTGAGTCTGCTGATATAGTGTATCTGGACTTTCAGAAAGCCTTTGACAAGGTGCCTCATCAGAGACTTTTGGCAAAACTAAAGAGTCATGGGATAGGAGGCAGTGTACTACTGTGGAACAGGAACTGGTTAAAAGATAGAAAGCAGAGGGTTGGGCTAAATGGCCAATTTTCCCAATAGAGAAAGGTGAATAGTGGTGTACCCCAGGGATCTGTGCTGGGTCCGCTGCTTTTTGACATATTCATAAATGACCTGGAAAGTGGAAGAATGAGTGAGGTTATCAAATTTGCAGATGACACAAAACTATTTAAAGTTGTTAAAACCCAAGAGGATTGTGGAAAATTGCAAGAGGATCTTGATAAATTGGAAGACTGCGAATCAAAATGGCAGATGAAATTTAATGTGGACAAGTGCAAAGTTATGCACCTAGGGAAGAACAACCCAATCTACAGTTACACGATGCAAGGTTCCACATTAGGAACCACCACCCAGGAAAAAGATTTAGCCGTCATTGTAGATAACATGTTAAAACCCTCGGCCCATTGTGCAGCGGCGGCCAAGAGAGCAAATAGAATGCTAGGTATCATAAGGAAAGGAATGGTAAATAAAACAAAAGATATTATAATGCCTCTATATCGTTCCATGGTGAGACCGCACCTTGAATATTGTGTGCAATTCTGGTCGCCGTATCTTAAAAAGGATATAGCGTTATTAGAAAAGGTTCAGAGAAGGGTCACCAAAATGGTAAAGGGGATGGAAGGATACTTCTATGAAGAAAGCCTAAAAAGGTTAGGGCTCTTTAACCTGGAAAAGGGACGGCTGAGGGGAGATATGATAGAAGTCTATAAATTAATGAATGGAGTGGAATGGGTAAACGTAGATCGATTGTTTACGTTATCAGAATATAGAAAGACTAGGGGACATGCAATGAAGCTACAGGGTAAACTATTTAAGTCTAATAAAAGAAAATATTTTTTCATTCAACGTGTAATCAAACTCTGGAATTTGTTACCGGAGGATGTAGTAAAGGCTGTTAGTGTAGCTGGGTTTAAAAAATGTTTGGACAAGTTCCTGGAGGAAAGGTCCTTAAACCATTATTAAGAAGGGACCCAGGATATCAATGCTTGACCCAGTAAAAGCACTGCAGAACCTGTGTCTTTTGGGGAAACTGCTAGGTACGTATGACCTAGATTGGCCACTTTTAGAAACAGGATATTGGGCTTGATGGACCTTGGTCTGACCCAGTATGGCATATCTTATGTTCTTATGAGGGAAGAAATGGCAATGGAGAGGAAACCATGAAAAGAGAACTAAGAGAAGAGAGGGGAAAATAAAAACCAAAGACTGGGACCAACACCATTAGAAAAATAAAATGACCTGACAACAAAGGTAGAAAAAAGAATTTTATTTTCTATGTTGTAACTAGAAAATGTTGATATTTGGAAAGTACATCTGCCAGCAGTCAGGATTGGTGTCAAAAATGGCTGAGGCCCAGCCCAAAGCAAAAATCTGATAAGGGGCCCAAAAGCCCACAACAAGTTGTGCCTTTTTCAGTCTTGGGCCCTCTCTGGCTTGGAGGCCCAGGGAAATTGCCCTGATTACTTCCCTCTTAATGCCAATCCTGACATCTGCTGTCTTTTATTTTGTACAATACAGGGGAAATGCATTTCCTTCTGTTTCTCTGGTGTTGCACTGCATGCAGCATCTGGCTTTCTGAGGTTTTAGTTTAATTTTTGTCTACATATATTTTTATTCACTTTGTGGTCACTTATTGTCAAAGGCCTCTCTGTAATGTGTGTGTGTGACCAAGACTGGGTATTCTGTGAGCATGGAATTTCTGTTTAAGGATGTACAGTAATCTGGCTTCTCCAGCTTTCCTAATAGGTTTATTGATGTTTTAGGGCCCACTGCAATATTTGCAGTGCAGCTTTTTCTAGGTAGGGTCCTTGTGTGAGTTTTGGAAGTTAGTACTGGCGTGGTAGATTTGCTCTTGGTCCTAAATTATTTGTATTAATTCCAGGGCCGGACCAACCATCAGGCAACTTAGGTGATTGCTTCTGGGGGTTGACAGAGAATAGGGCATTACAAGTTACACAATACATTCTGACAGCCAGGTGAGACATACAGGTTAAGATTTGCTTAGGGTGCCAACACTTTAAATCAACTCTGGTTCTGGACCTGATTAATTCACAATATGTTGTATTGAAGGTTCTTGTATGGTAAGTTTTATGGGGAAGATTCTAGCTCTGTTTTGCTCTGCACAGATTGTTGGGGAAGGGGTTCGGGGGCATGGTTCGGTGGATGCAGAATATATGTTTAGATTTAATGCCATACTGGAGAACATATGTTTGTTGGAGAGGCCTGAAAAGGGTGCTGTGGCTGAATAGGTGTAACTACCCTCCCCCCCCCCCCCCTTTGATATACCTGCAAATGCTAAAGCCTGCAAAGTTGGCCCCTCTGCAATTATTTTTTATGGATGGGGCAGGAGGCAGGCATGGGCAGAACATGGCTAGCCCCAGGTGGTGGGTTTTTCGCTTTCAGAAAGTTGGCAACCCTATTTAAAGCTTGTGTGCCCGATCCTGTCTGGTTCATCCGGTGCTTGTGTATAATTCTGCACACGTGAGGAATTCTGCACAATGCCTGTGTTATGTGAATGCGCAGAATTCCCCCAGGAGTAGATGATGTACCAATTGTTATGAGCCTTAAAGGCTGAAAAAAGATTTATGGGACAGGCGAGTCCCTAAGCTCATGCAGTTGTTCCCAGGAGAGCACGTTGATTCATTTCTGGTATTGCTCTAAAATACAGCTATTTTAGGACAAAGTTTTATTTCTGGTTAAACAGATAACTGCACTCTGTACCCCAAAAATGAGTGTGCGTTTGAAGTTGAAGGCTGATTAGCAAAACTTAGTTATGACTGCAACCCGTATGTCAATTGTGAAGGAGTGGAAACAGCTAAATTCACCCAGTATGGTAAAGCTACACCTAAAACTACCCTTGTGTATATTTAATGTCAAAAATTGTCCACTCAGCCTGCAAACAAGATGTCACACTTTGAAGAATTCGGGAACCATTAAATGTTGGATGTATAACAGATTAAAACCTCAAAAAAAAAGTCGCATGGGAGAATGTGTCATGGCAAGAGGGGTCAGTGCTCACTCACAATACCAACCGTAGGCAGGTGTGGTTTTATTTATTAATCTTTAGATAGATCTAAATCTCTCTTTCTCTCTCTATAGATACCCACTCTTGGATTATATCTACATATATCTGTATCTTACCTAGCTGCACTGGAGTGGAGGAGTGGCCTAGTGGTTGGGGCAAGGTACTTCAGGCTGGAAGGTTGGGGGTTCAAATTCCACTAGAGGACAGCAACCTTGGGCCGGAAGGACTGGGGTTTCTAGTCCCACAGGTGCTTCTTGTGGTCTTGGGCAAGCCACTTAACCCTCCATAGCCCATGTTCCCTGTAAAATAGTTATCTCCAAGTTATAATGCCCTGTTCAATGTAATTTCAGTTTGTTCAATGTAAACAGCACTGATGCAGAATAGCGCAGTATAAAAGAGAATACAGTCAAACCTCGGTTTTCGGTTGCCCCGGTTTTCGTCGGTTTCGGTTTTCGACGTCTTTTCCCGACTGAGATCTTGTCTCGGTTTTCGTCGATGCCTCGGTTTTCGTACACCCTGGTCTGCAGACAGTACACTGCCTGCCCAGTCCCGGCAGCACCCCCCCCCCCCCCCGGACTCACCGATCGCGTGTGCCTGCAATACTGTCACCTTCGCGCTGGTCTGCATACACTACACTGCCTGCCCAGTCCCGGCAGCACTACCCCCCCCCGGACTCACCGATCGCGTGTTGAGATCTGAAAGGCAGGTGAGCAACATCCTCGAGCCAGACATGCAAGGATTGCAGAGAGGAAGGCCCCGATCTCTCCACCGCCTGCCTGTTCTCTGGAGCGCCCCCTCAGGCTCGGAGGTAGCAGGGTAAGCAGGAGATGTTGAATGAATGTGGCAGGCAGTTCTTTCTCTTGCGGGGTTGAGACGGAGTCAGCGATCAGATTGGTGTCCTAAAGTCTCGTTGTGTTTGCTGTGCTGTGGACGATCGGGCAGCTGAGAGAAGTGCTGGCTGAGACTTCGGGAGCTCGTGCTGCTGCAGCAATTGCCACATGGCTCCCCTTCCAAACAATAACCTCTCCTCCTCCCTCTCCCCTCAACAAGAGTCTTCAATAAAGTTAAATGTGATGTTAAATGTTCATTTATCCATTTCATTAGTCATTTATATGTATTTCTCATTGTTTTCTGTATGTAAAAATATAGTTATTCTCTATAAAATGTACTTTTTGTCAATATTTTTGGGTGTCTGGAACGGATTAATTGAATTTACATTATTTCCTATGGGAAATCTTGCTTCGGTTTTAGTCCGTTTCGGTTTTAGTCAGACTTTTTGGAACGGATTAATCATGAAAACCGAGGTTTGACTGTATAAATAACATAATCCAGATATTGAGTAGTGCTTCTCTAGATAACTACAGATGTTTAAACTACAAGTTTAATATTTTAAAAGTATATTGTCTAATTATGTGATTTTACAGGATTGTTGAGGGAGAGATAGGGAACATTGGGATAATCTTGACCGGTGCAATTAATTATCAAATTCTTATTGGGGGGGGGGGGAGGCACAAGCGTGGAGAGTTAATTGAGTAGAGAACGGAAAGCTAAAGTTCACCTAGTCTAATACTGAAGCTAATCTGGATAGCTCTTGCCATTTAGCTAGTGGGCTGATCTATGACTTTTTAAAAATGTATGGTAAGTAAAAATGGAGGAGTAGCCTAGTGGTTAGAGCAACAGCCTAGCACCTAAGAGATCTCAGTTTGATTCCCCCTGGCATTCCTTGTGACCTTGGGCAAGTCACTTTACCCTCCATTTCCTCAGAAGAAAAGACCTGGCAATCTACTTCCGTTCATACCTTGCCACAAAAATCCAGGGGCTGCTGGGTTGCCAGGAGTCAGCATTGACTTGACAGCACTTAAAAAGAAATTTGATAAGTAAAATCCAATAACAGTATATTGCTATGATCTTTGCTTTCCATTTTCATAAATTTAAATAGCTTTAAGTATGCAGGACATGATCCTAGATTGAAGAGAGTGATAATGGAGCAGAAATTGGCCCTAGCATACAGAGAAGCTGATGGTTTTTCTTTGCCATCAAAATGTAGCATAGAACGGCAGGTGCATTTGGAACTAGACCACTCCTTTGAAGAAGGAAAGTACATGTTGTCATAGCCATATCCCAGAAAGATGTGCAACTTATTTTCTTTATAGAGTCACAGTCTTGCATTAGATAACTATAACTTTACTACTCTTGAAGTTTAATTTTATTCACAGCATCCTTTTAATTCACAGTATCTTATTTCTCATCTTTCTAGAAAACTTAAAACTACAGAAGGAGCACCTTACTTTACAAACTACTTGGATGCCGCATTTGATTTGTATGTCTTGGTAACGACAGCTAATAGCCCTGATGTGATGTATGTAATATTCTTTTGGTTTTGCTTTATTATGTAAGCAATTTAAATGCAAATTATTTGCTAAAGAGAGATTTAGCAATCAGTGTTTCACAACCTCTTCAAACCCATGGTAGATGTGTGGCACACCAGGCTCCGTAGAGCAGTCAAAGTGCACATGGAGAGGACTCGTGGCCAAAAAAAATCTCTTCCATGAATCTCTCTTCCAAATTTGAAAAAAGACGTAGAGGGAGTAGAAGCATGCATCGGCCTGTCACAATGGAGCAATAGTGTAGTAGTTTTTGAAATTAACTGGTGTACTTGTATCATGGTAGTGGGCTCAGGGTGTTCATTTATACTACTAACTGTAGGTATCGTCTTATACCTGTCTACAGGATAAATATATAGATTTTATTTTTAAAATGCCATCAAGTCAGTCCTGACTCCTGGTGACCCAACTGCCGCTGGATTTTCTTGGCAATGTATCACCGGAAGTAGATTGCCAGGCCTTTTCTTCCAAGGCAATGAAGGGTAAAGTGACCTGCCAAAGGTCACAAGGAGTGCCAGTGGGAATCAAGCCCTTGATCTTCTTGGGTACAAGGCAGATGTCCTAACCACTAGGTGACTACTCCTGAGCTTTAAATTGCATGAGTGGGTAAGTTATCTTGATAAGTTCTGCTCAATATCTGGACAAAATTATCTGGATAATTATGCAGCTTACTGTATCCAGAGTGGAGGAGTAGCCTAGTAGTTAAATCACTGGCTTGGTAACCAAGAGACCAGGGTTTGATTCCCATTAGAACTCCCTGTGGCCTATGGCAAGTCGCTTAACTCTCCATTGCCTCAGAAGAAAGGCCTGGCAATCTACTTCTGGTCACACTGCCAAGAAAGTCCACGAGCTGTAGGGTTTGCCAGGAGTCAGCACTGTCTTGAAGGCACACATCACATTACTTTGCAATGTATTCACATAAAGATTAGTCAGATAACTTGAGGACAGCTATTTGGCCAACTCGAGTTATATGGATAACTTTTACTGGCCAGTATTAAATGTCTGCAATGACCAGCTAAATTAAAACTGTAACCTAGAGCATCCCAGTGTTGCCTTCTCCTATTCAGATGAATCCTGTAAGGGCAACAGTTTGCCTGGACAGAATCTTTCTGGTATGAGGTGTGATTTGTCAGGCCAGCTCTCCGCCCCATAAAGCATGAATAATAGCATAAATTGCTGAAGAGCAGACAAAGGGAAACTTGCTCTAAAGAAGAGAGCAGTAACGGCCATAAAAAATGGCAGTGAGACCACCTTTATTTGTTAGTTGTCTGGTGCAGTATTGGAAAATAAGTTTTTGGTTTTGATAGCTCAGTCAACAGAGCAGTGTATATATCCTACTAACATTCCTTGTGGCCTTGGACAGGTCAGTTATAATAGAAGTTTGTACCTTAGACAATAGAGGGTTAAACCCTCCGGGGACAGGGAAATACTTACTGTGCCCGCCTTGAACTACTGCTGGAAAGGGGGGAGCAGAATACTAAATAAAAAATAAATATGTTACAAAGTACCTAACAGCAAGCTATGAACTAGTGCTGCATTTCCCCATGGTTCAGCAGGAATCCGTTTCCAGAAGCTCTTATCTCGTTCTTAACAAGTCTGAAAGATTTCTTTGTTTGGATTTAGCTCCTGTCTTTTCAATAGTAGCTCAAAATGAGTTACATTCAGGCATGCAGGGTACTTCTCTGTCCTGGGAAGGCTGTACCAACTTGATAAGAGGAGAATTGCTGGTTTTGTAGGTTATAATAGCTTTTATTGGACTGGCGTAAAATGTATTCATGGATATCCATATTTCTAGATCATCTTTCCCCCCATAGGGCTACAGAACAATTAACAGCAATGACTAACATACATAAAGACAAATAACCTTTACATTTGTACTTGAATTTTATTTATTTAAAAAGCCCCCAAGCTCCTTGGTTGCTTAAGTCATGTGGTCATGCCATGGCCCCAGTGGCCACGCTCCTCTCCGCTGCCTATGGAATAGGGTATGAATAATTCATGCAAGACATTCCCATTCCCTTGCTACTAGAACACTGGACACAGCGGTACAGGAGGAAACTGCAACAGATGTGTCGGTACACAGTCGCTGCTCTCTTACACTTGCAGAGAGAAAATATCAGCAAATACTAAGAGATGCAATCAGAGTCCATGAGAATCTAGTATAAAGACAGAGAATTAGTCCTAGTTGCTTGGGCACGGTCGGTCTGATTAAAATGTTGCTTGTATATATTACACTGTACAAATGTTGGAGGGAAGCAATTTAGTACACTGCAGTTATTAAGATGAGCACTAGCAGTAAAGTCTGAGACACTGTGATCATACATAACAAGCTTTATCTTGAGAGAGGTTTTATTCTTTTGGTATGTGGAAAACTAAGCCAATATAAATCCTGTACTTTCAGATCTTTAAATATATACTATCTATAAAAACCTTCTCCCCAGCAATTAGCAACATTGCCCTGTAGAAATCAAATTCTGGTATCGTCTTAGAAGCAGAAACACAAATTTCCTCTACTACCAGGCACACTGGGTTCTCTTTTTTGTAGAATTTTGTGTTTCAGAATCTGCACATTTTTAGCAAAATTGCTATATGATACCAGCACTAATTCCTAGACTCAAAAACAGCAACAATTCTTCCTATGAGAAGGCAAGATTAAGCACCAATACACCACCTACTGGGAAAACAAATAAAACAAGACTCCTATTGATCCCTGCATGATAGCAGAAATTCTTACCCACAGAACATAGACCTTCACTTAATGTCGAACAGTTGATCACAATTTACAAATATGCAGCCAGAACTGCAATGGAGACTCCAAGAAGTCAACTCTGTATCCAGTGCAGTATTGGAGAACTAGACACAAATATATTTCCTCTTTCACTAGGCTCTTGTCATCCTTCTAGAGCAGGGGTCTCAAACACGCGGCCCGCGGGCCGCATGCGGCCCGCGAGACAACTTTGTGCGGCCCGCGACGGCGGAAAACCAAAAATCCCCCAAAACCCTGGCTTCTGCTGCTGCCGTTGCCGCCGTGGCAGCAGCAGAATCAATCGTCAAATTAAAAAAAAAAACTGACTTCTGCTGCTCAAGCAGCTGTCCTGCGGCCCCTTTCCCTCTGCCCGGAGATCCGACTCTGCTCTCAGCGGCGTGCTTTTCAAGCCGCGAAGAGAGTATTCCCCTCTCGCGCGGCTTGAAAAACCGCGCGAGAGGGGAATACTCTCGTCGCGGCTTGAAAAGCACGCCGCTGAGAGCAGAGTCGGTTCTCCGGGCAGAGGGAAAGGGGCCGCAGGACAGCTGCTTGAGCAGCAGTGGTCAGTTTTTTTTTTAATTTGACGATTGATTCTGCTGCTGCCACGGCGGCAACGGCAGCAGCAGAAGCCAGGGTTTTGGGGTTTTTTTTGTTGGCCGGTAATGAGCTATGGAGGGGCTGACTGAACTGGAAGTGGGCTATTGGCAGAGGGGGGAGGGGGGGGTTATGACTGGTAATGGGCTGGGGGGGGGGTTTATAACTGGTAATGGGCTATGGTGGGTGCTAGGAGTGGAGGTGGGCAGATGGGGGTAAGGACTGGAAGTGGGCTATTGGCAGGGGGGGGGTTATGACTGGTAATGGGCTATGGTGGGGGCTAGGACTGGAAATGGGCAGATGGTGGTTAGGACTGGAAGTGGGCTATCGGCAGGGGGGGTTATGACTGGTAATAGGCTATGGTGGGGGCTAGGACTGGAAATGGGCAGAGGGGGGTTAGGACTGGAAGTGGGCTATTGGCAGGGGGGGGTTATGACTGGTAATGGGCTATGGGGGGGGCTAGGACTGAAAATGGGCAGATGGTGGTTAGGACTGGAAGTGGGCTATCGGCAGGGGGGGGGGTTATGACTGGTAATGGGCTATGGTGGGGGCTAGGACTGGAAATGGGCAGATGGGGGTTAGGACTGGAAGTGGGCTATTGGCAGGGGGGGGGGTTATGACTGGTAATGGGCTATGGTGGGGGCTAGGACTGAAAATGGGGTGATGGGGGTTAGGACTGGAGGTGGGCTGATTGGGGGGTTAGGACTGGTAATGGCCTAAGAGGGGAGGTAAGACTGAACATGGGGTGAAGGGGGATACGACTGCAAGTGGGCTATGGGGGGGACTAGGACTGGTAATGGGCTATGGGGGGGTAAGACTGAAAATGGGGTGATGGGGGGGTAAGACTGGAAGTGCGCTATGGGGAGGTTAGGACTGGTTATGGGCTATGGGGGGTCTAGGACTGGTAATGGGCTGGGGGGGTTGCTAGGACTGGAAATGGGCTGAGTGGAAGGGGGGCTTGAACTGCAAATGGCTGATGGGGAGGGGGGCTAGGAATGGAAATGGGCTGTGAGGGGAGGGAGCTAGGATTGGAAATGGGCTGATGGGGGGCTAGGATTGGAAATGGGCTGATGGTGAGGCTAGGATAGGACTGGAAATGGACTGATGCAGGGACTAGAAAGGAGCAGATGCTGGGTGGGGCTGGAACTAGAAGGGAGCTGATGTTGGGGGAGGATTAGAATGGGATGGAGCTGGGAAAGTGAAATGGAGAGGGGAAAAATATTTTGTCTGGAAGAGAAGACAAATCTACAATTGGCCAGGTATTGGGAGAGTAAGTGGGGATTGAGGATGGAGGGGTAAAATTTGAGTGGATGAAATAGGAATGAGGAAATAGCAAAAGGAGAAAGATTAGTATGTTAAAGCAGATGTAAAGAGAGAGAATGGAAAAAAACTAGAAGAGAGAAGAAAGGACAAATGGACAGCAGACGATGGAGATAGCAGAAGACACGAAGAAACCAGAAGTGGCTGGAGCAATTGCAACTGAAAAAAAATGCACAAAAGGTAGAAAAATATCTCTTTATTTTGAATTTATTAACTGGAATATGTCAGCTCTGGGAAATGTGCATCATTAATGTCTGTGCTTTGGTACAAGAAATTATTTATAGTTTTATTTCTACAGTGCTGAGGTATTCTGTGTAATTCCTATTTGACATTGCTACTTGTTCTCTTTTCCCAGTAGGTCATGTATTGTTCTCTGAAATGTATTGATTTAATATTTGCAGTGTTGCCTTTTGATAGGTAGGGTCTGGTGCTTTGTGAGTCCTGGTAGTGCTGTTATGATACGGGGGGTTTGCTATGGGTTCTAAATGGGCAGTGTTAGTAGTAGTTCCTAATGTGCCTGGCGGTTGGCACTGGATTATAGTAATATAGAAATTTTCTAGTCTTTCTTTATCCATGCACTCATTATGCAACATTATGCAAATATTTATGCAAATGAGGCCCCTTATGCAAATGAGGCCCGTGTCTTATGCGGCCCCCGGGTTACTTTACAAGTCCTCATTCGGCCCTCAAAGCAATTTGAGTTTGAGACCCCTGTTCTAGAGGGATTATCTGGCAACCTTTATTTCTTCCCCCTCCCTCCCCAGAACAATAAAGGCTTTACATAGAAACACAGAAACATGACGACAGAAAAAGACCACATGGCCTATCTAGTCTGTCCTTCCATAGCAACCACTACAACAGTCCCCTTTTTTCCTTTAGAGATCCTCTGTGTTTGTCCCATGCTTCTTTGAATTCAGATACTGTCCTCATCTCTACCACCTCCACTGGGAGATTATTCCACTCTGCTACCACTCTTTCCGTAAAAAAAAAAATATTTCCGCATATCAATCCTGAATCTATCTCCTTTCACCCTCAGCCCATGTCCCCTCGTAGCAGAGCTTGCTTTCAATTGAAACATCGAAACATAGGCCATGTGGTCTTTTTTCTATGTATCGATGTTTCAATTGAAAGCAAGCTCTGCTACGAGGGGACATGGGATGAGGGTGAAAGTAGAGATTCAGGAGTGATATGCGGTCCTCCTCTGCTCTTCGCCTTCCGTCAGAGGATGACTCTTAGGGCGGTCTACCTCCCGGGCCAGGAGAACGTCCTAGCAGACACTCAGCAGAATCCTCCACCCTCACGAATGGCAGCTGGATCCGGGGGTGGCTGGCTGGCTGTTTCATTATTGGGGGACCCCGACCATGGACTTATTTGCCAGCCTGCTGAACACACAGCTCCCCCGCTTCTGTGGCCCAGTGCCGCACCTAAGCAGGGAGGGACTGGATGCTTTCCTTCTGAGCTGATCCTCCCACTCCTCTCATTGTGAGGACCCGCCTCAAGGCTCAGAGGGAGCAGGCACTGATGATCCTCATAGCTCCCTCATGGCCTCGACAGCCCTGGTTCCTGCTCCGGCTGTCGACGGAGCCTCCAGTCCTCTTGGGCTATACCCCGGGCCTGCTAATGCAAGAGGAGGGACGGGTACTGCACCCGAACCTGGCCTCATTATCCCTCACAGCCTGGCAGCTGAATGGGTTGCCCTAGCCTTGCTGGGTCTCCCGGAGGAAGTCGAGGAGGTGGTCCTCACGTCTAAGTCTTCCACTAGACAAGGTTACGCCTTCAAGTGGTGACACTTCTCGGTCTGGTGCTCCGGGCTCCAGATCGACCCATTCTCTTCCCTCATTTGGTGGGTTCTTCAGTACCTCCTCCATCTCTCAAAAGAAGGCCTGAAGTCAAACTCCATCAGGGTACATTTGAGTGCCATCTTGGCGAATCACCTCCCCATCGAGGGAAAGCCCCTCTTGAGGCAGCCCTTGGTCTCCCAATTTATGCGGGGTCTCTTGCTGTTCAAGCCACCCATCCAGCCTCCCCTGGCAGAATGGGACCTGAACGTAATGCTCATACAGCTTACGCGTTCACCCTGGACCATGGTTCACCCTTTGAGCCGATGGCAACGTGCTCGCTTTGGCACCTATCATGGAAGGTGGTCTTCTTGGTAGCTCTGACCTTGGCCCGCCGAGTCAGTGAGCTCCAGGCTGTCATGGCTGACCCCCCCTTACACTAGGTTCTATAGGAATAGGGTAGTCCTCCGTACCCACCCCAAGTTCCTGCCAAAGATTGTTTCAGACTTCCATCTTAATCAGGAGATGGTCTTACTGACTTTCTTTCCGAGACCCCATGCCGACCAGGCGTCGGCAGCTCTCCATACACTTGACTGCAAGAGGGCTCTCACCTTTTATTTGCAATGCACCCAGGCTCATTGCAAGTCTGGCTGACTCTTTGTGACCTACGATCCCAATCGACTGGGGCAGGCAGCCACTAAATGCACTCTCTCCATTTGGGTGGCGGACTGCATCACCTTTGCTCACATGAAGGCGGGTCCACGTTAGATCATTGAGCCACCGCGCATGGAGTCCGGGCCAAAGCGGCTTCGGTGGCCTCGCTGTGCTCCATGCCCTTGATGAACATCTGCCGGGCGGCGACCTAGTCTTCAGCGAACACCTTCACTGCTCACTACTGCCTGGAGAGGGAGTCCCATCGGGACAGCAACTTTGGCCAGGCCGTACTCCGTAATCTGTTCGGGGTATAAGCAACTCCTGCCCTACGACCCTCCTTCATGGCTACCGAGGGCTTCGCCCCGAGGACCAGGTGTTCTCCAGGGACAGCAGGAATCAGTCCACACTACCCTCTCACCTCCCCTATTGAGTAGCTGGATTTTTATCCTTCCCTTGCCATCTGCTTGGTAGGGCTCGAGCTAAGGGACCTGACTGAGCAAGATGGCACCCTTGGGTGGAAAGAGGACCACGTATGCGTGGCAGCAATCCCAAAGGCTTTCTTTGAAAGCTGGGGAATTGATCCGTGCAGGCTCCGTCGGTGCTGATGTCACCCATAAGTGAGGACTGATTCCTGCTGTCCCTGGAGAACACCTGTTATAGGTGAGTAACTTATGCTTTATCTGTATCAGGGGATATTGTGAGTCCACTTTGTTCATGTCCAGCACCAAACTTGATGGAACACCTGGTGTTTTTAAAATAAAGGGGACGGAATGATTCCTCTGTGAGGAAAGACTAAAGAGGTTAGGGCTCATCTGCATGGAGAATAGACAGCTGAGGGAAAAAATGAAAAAGATCTGTAAAATCAAATGGAGTGCAGTGGGTATACTTGATTCATTTGTTTGTTCTTCCAAAAAATACAAATACTAGGGGACATGCCATGAAGTTACTAAGTAGAAAATGTATGTTTGTGTTTGTGTTTTTTCTTAAATTTTATATTTATGCAAGATTTGCAATATTAATCAAAAATACTTCTTGTACTGAAATTGAGAGATGATCATGAAATCATCACAATAAAACAAACAACATTTTTTAGGTAACAAAATATCATTCGCTCCCATTCTAGTCCCCCATGAGAGAAATCCAATCAAAGGAAAAAATGAAATATACTCTAACTGAAGAAAACTCAAAATACGTGGACAACTGGTACAATTATATAGATTACGGAGGTTCGACAGGAAAAAGCACCTGGTTCTCCAAGCGTCTGGAATTAAGGAAAACCAGCAGTTGGGAGAACAGAAAGAAAACATAAGAAACAGCCTGGTATTTTACCAAGCATTTTCATGGATTTTAAGAAGAACCGTGCTCCCAACTGCTGAAACCCTGGGCGCATGAGAAGAAACTCTCATCGCCTCCGCTGCGTATCTCAAGCAAAATCTGGATAAATATGGACTAATAAGCCCTTAAACCGCAGGTTCCTCCTCTTAAAGAAAAGCTTCATCAGCCATTCTTTATCATAAATTAAAGCTAAAGTAACCAATAATGTAGCGGGGGTCACTGCTTATTCCTTTGATTCTTCTAGAATAGCAGAAATGTCCAAGACATCTACTTGCCCCAACTCTGGAGCTAGTCCAACCGTAGCTGTAGGTGATCTCTTAAAAGTTGTGAACAAGAATGGCCACAGCTGAGAACAGGATACTGGACTTGATAGATGTTTCATCTGACCCAATATGGCAATTCTTAGGTTCTTATGATTTTGAGCCATAGAGTGTGGTGGCTTTCTTTTATGGCGCTTGTGAGACTGAGACTGAAACGGAGAGAATACATGAACCTGCCAGGCCAAAATTCACAATGGTGCCAGCATCTGCTATTCTGGGACAGACAGACTGTGGAGTGGTAGTCAGTGTCTGGATGGCATACACCATTCCGCAGTCTATGGATTCAAAGATGATTGCTTACACGAGCTTTTGAGAACAATAAGAAGTGGGATTGCTTGATCTTTAACAGACTTTGTGAATGATTGTACCTAAGGCTCTTGGGTCTTAGGACTGATGTTCACAGATTGGCAAGTTCAGTACAGCCATCGGTGTGTTGGTGTAGTACTATAAGCTGAAGTCAATGTGCTATAGGACACCTGTGTAACCAATGGCTCTTTCTCTCTCTTCAGGATGCCTGCTTATGACTATAATGGGTGGTATTCCATTTTCTTCATTGTCTACATTATAATCAACACTTACATTTTTATGTCCGTTTTCCTGGCTGTAGTGTACAACAACTATAGGAAACATCTAAAGGTAATTTGCAGAAGCATGCACTTTTTTCTAATAGTAAATTTATTTTTTATTTGGGTGTTTTTTAAATTTGGCATAAAAGAGAAGCCTATGTTCTCTAACACATTTTAATGAATGTTCTGTATGTTTCTTCTTTTAAAGACAACTTGCCTGACGTTTTTGGAGGAAGATCCCTGAGTAGCATTTTTGTCAGGATTCTATTCCATTGCTGTGCAACAATGCAGTGGAATACTAATGAAGCAAATATGTAAAGTTAAAGGCTAGCTTGTGACTCTTCACTCGCTCCAAATGCTCTGAACAAAAAATACCCAGTGCACATCATTATTAGAGACTTCAGTTCATCAACATCTCGTGTTCTTATGACTGAATATCTGTAATTGGGCATTTTTTCTTATTTATGTGTACATAATTTTGGTACCTTGGAATTTTTCAGAATGGAAGCCATTCACTAGGGCTTCTCTTCTTTTCTGTGTCTGGGGGTGGGGATTCTTAGGGACTCAAGCTCATTAAGTGGCATTTCACAAATGATGTCCGAGAGCAATCTGGAACATCCAAGCTAGAACATCTGGAAAATAAAGCAGGCATGTCCAAGTTCAGGCACAATTTCATAAAAGTGGGCATGCCCAATAGGGACATCAGTGGGGCATCTACATAGTATTCGAGACTGTGGAGGTCTAGGAATAGCCTCATGGTTATAGTAGTGGGATATTACGAAGGAAGCCAGTTTTGAATCCCATTGTGCAGAGTATTGGGGATGGTGGAGTGCCATCTCTCTTCCCTCTGGATGTTTTATGGCCAAAGCAAGCATTTTCCCAAAGCCTGTTCATGCCTGGAGCAGGTATAATTTTAGATGCAACTCCAGCCATCCAGGACATTTCTGAGATCAGGAGGTGATATCCAGGTTCTTGGGAACGCCTCCATGACGCCCCTATTCAGATTTGGATGTCCTTTTGCTTCTAAAATGCCTCTGGAGACATCTCTATGCTTTGGATGTCTCTGTGACCATTTTCAGATGCCAAAGCACGAATAGGACTTATAAAAGACACTTGCCATAGTATTCACAGACTGGAGACAAAACCAACCTAGAAGAGAAAGTGTTTATTTATTTTATTTATTTTATTGTTTTTATATACCGCACTCTTAAAAATCAGCGCGGTTCACAGACAACAGTATTGTGCATAACAGGCTCACTATTAAGCACTTACATCGAACTGGAGGTTACACTTGGGTTTCAACTGGGGGAGCTATGTACATCTATTTACAGTTATCTACAGTATGGACATGATTTGACTATAACTTATGAGTTCCTAGCTGGGTGTGTGATGGATGATGTTAGGTTGCTGGGTTGAGAGTAGTGCAAGAGAAAGAGGTGGTGTTTTAGTGCTTTTCTGAAATGGGCAAGATCTGTTATGGCCCTGATGGTAGCTGGGAGCGCATTCCAGCAGCTGGGAGCATAGAACTTGAAGGCGCGGTTCGTTGTTGTCATGGTGCATTTTGTTATTTCCTTGGGGTTTTGTAAGGTATTGGCAGTGAATGTTCTCCTTGCCCTGAAAACAAGGTATTGGCGGTGAAATGTTCTCCTTGCAGTGAAAATACTGAAGGGAAGTGTTCTTCCCTTCAGTGTTTTCACATAGTCTGCAGACACCAGAATAAAAACATGCCTTGCCTGTAATATTAAACACAATGCTTTTTTTTCTAGAATGAGATTCGCAAACTGGTTTATATGAAGCATCGCAAGATGGTAGATGCCTTCAATATTCTGAAGGTGAAGGAGAACTCGGAGTTTGTTGTTAAAGAAGACCGATGGAAACGGCTAGTGAAGCTGGTGGCACCAGATATTAACAATGCACATAGGGAACTCTTGTTGAGAGTATCTGATGATAAGCAGACTGGTCATGTGGGTGAGTAACAATGAGAGTGAGATAGTTCAGTGTAAATGGTGGGGTTGGGAGTAATGACTATAGTTTTATAAATAAAACTCTGTACTAGCAAAAAACAAACAAACCCTAGCTAAAAAATATTAAGCTAGTAGCTAAAAAATATTAAGCTACCTCTTTAATCGAATTTTTATTTCATTGCTAAGGTGATTCTTATGTTTAAAGTTTTTCCGAATCCTTTTACTTGGTCAATCCCATTATTTGGAATCTTAGTAAATCTGAGAACTTCTGAGATGCTCCTCAGCACAGCACCATGCAAGTGTCATACTGATCAATGTAAAGAATGAATAGCTAATACATGGACTCAAGGGCAGAGGTGTATAGTAAAAATTAGAGAGATGCATTTATTATCATGCAAACGGCGAAATGTGACAAGTGCAGACATTTTTCATTCATATGCCTTTAAACCAACCGATCCTGTGAGGAGCTTTATTCATCAGATTTATTTTCAGTGGCAAACCATACCTATGAGGATAAATAGCCAGAGACTCTTGGAGAGGAGAAGAAGGTAGACACATGAAGCACTTCATTAATCACTTTCAATTTTTTTGACATGCAGCAAACAAACCAAACCATTCCCCATATCCCATGGCTCATAATGTAACATAACATATAACATAGTATATGACGGCAGATAAAGACCAGTATGGTCCATCTAGTCTGCCCAGCAAGGTGGCAAATAGATGTACCTGCCACTCCGTGCAGGTCACCCCTCCCCATACCTTTGTTTAGGGGTGCACCCGCCGTTGCATGCAGGTCACCTCTATTTGTTGAGATATGTTAAGTTTATTTTGATTTTATCCTGTTGCTATAAATGGATCCACTGTCTGTCCCATGCTATTTTGAATTCTGTCACTGTATTTGCCCCACCACATCCATCGTGAGGGCATTCCCAGTATCCACCACCCTTCCAGTTATGTCCTCTAGTTTTCTCCAGGACCAAGCAGGAAGTCAGTCCTCACTTATGGGTGACGTCGGCGCCGACGGAGCCCTCGCGGAGCAATTTTCCCCAGCTTTCAAAGAAAGCCTTTGGGAATTGCAGCGCGCATGCGCAGTCGTCTTCCCGCCCGAGGGTGCCATCTTAGCCAGTCTTCTTTTTTTCCGCGGAGCCCTACAGACGTCCCCGTCTTGTCCCCGCGAAAAAGTTGATTTTCTTCTTTATTTTATCCTTTTTTCTTTCGGTTCGACGCCGATCGTTTTCCCGCCCGGACTCGCGACGCCGGTCTCGAGTCCTCTTACTTTTTTCGGTTTTTCTGACTTAGTCAGCTTTCGTTTTCGTTTTCCCTGGCAGCCCGGTCCTTTGACCTCGGAGGGGCCCTTTTTCCCCCGATGGCTGCCAGTGGGTTTAAGCGGTGTGGTCGGTGTGACCGAAATATGTCACTAACCGACACACACGACTTTTGCCTCCGCTGCCTGGGCCCGGATCATGAGGAACTGATCTGTGGGCCCTGCAGCAAACTGTCCTCAAAGGCGTTGAGAAGTCGGCGGCATCAGCGTGAGAGAATCTTCGCTGACCCCAGCCGTACCCGGACCTCGTCGGAGGCCTCCGTGTCGAAAGGCTCCAGCTCGGACCGTCGCCGGAGCTCCTCCGACAGGGGTTCTCCCTCCGGGGACCATCGTCGGAAGGAAAAACCCGCGAGGGCGGCGTCGGTGGACGCTCCTGGTTCCGCGAGGGCCAGGTCGCATAGCCCCGACAGCCGCCCCGGGTCCTTGGAGAAGGAACACGTCCCGAAGCGACCTCGCCTGGAGTCGGAGATGCCTGCCCGGGTAAGTCCTGTGGTCCTTCTGGACTCGCCTCCGCGACAGCCGACGTCGGGCCCGACGCCGTCGGGGCCCGAGTCGGGGGCTGCTGGGTCACCTGAGCTCGGACTCAGGTTGACGGCCTTGGAGAGCAGACTGTCTGCCTTCATGGACCAGCAGAGGGCACTGCTCGCTGGCTTCGCTGGCGTCGCTGCCCCGACCGCCGGGACGTCGACGTCCAAGTCGACCCCGGAGACCGAGCCGATCCTCGAGTCGATGAGAACTCGAGTCGATCCTCGGTCGAGGTCGCCCTCGGCCTCCCGTTCGGGACCGAGGTCGCCGACGCCGACTCCCTCGGCGTCGGGGCGGCTGGCGCCGCACCCTGCCCGGGCCGACCCCACCGAGTCCTCGTCGGAGTCGGTCTGGGAGTCTGAGGAGGAAGAGTCACCTGATTCTTTCCGGACTCGGTGTGTCCCATCGGACTCACCGGAGTCCGAGCCTCGGAAGCAGTCCCCCCCGGAGGATGCCCGGTTCTCGGACTTCGTTAGGGATATGGCCAAGGCTTTGGCCTTCCCTGCGGATCCCGAGGAGGAGCCTCGAGCCGAAGAGCTCAACGCCCTCCAGTATGACTCTCCCGCGAGGGAACACTTTACTGTGCCGGTTCCTCCTATGCTGGAACGACTACTCTTCCGCATGTGGGAGAGTCCGGCCTCCTCGCCGGTCCTGAGCAAGCGGGTCGATTCTATCTATCGAGTCCGCAAGAGCCCTGGCTTTCAAAAGGCACAGCTGCCACACCATTCCATGGTAGTGGAATCGGCCATGCACCGTCTTAAGAGCCAAAAGATGCACTCCTCGGTGCCTCCTGGCAGGGAGGCCCGTAACCTGGATGGCCTTGGCAAGAAGTGCTTCCAGGGCTCTATGCTCGCATGTCGTGTCCAGACTTACCAGCTATACATGGGCATGTATCTCCGGGATCTGGCTAAAGAGCTAGCCGGATTCTCCGCTGGTCTCTCCGAGGAGCCCTTGCGGAGGTTCCTAGCCTTGTCCACTGGCATTCGGGAATGCTCAAAGTTCATGTCCCGAGCAGCCTATGATGGCTTTGAAGCCTCGGCTCGAGTGGCCGCAGCCGGCATCGGTGCCCGCCGACAGGCTTGGCTTCAGTCGTCAGACCTTGAGCCCTGGGTGCAGGACAAGTTGGTCGATGTCCCCTGCCGAGGCGAAAACCTCTTTGGCAAGCCCATGGCGGAAAAGGCTGCGCAAATTGAGACTGAGACTCTCACCAGGACCAGGCTTTCTAGGAAGACCTCCGCCCCTTCCCAGAAAAAGAAGGGCTCGGGGAAAAAGTCCTTTTACCCGAGGAAGGCGGCTGCCTACAAACAATACCCCCATTATCAGGCCCCTGCAGCTCCCCAACAGGGCCAGCAGGCCAAGGGACGGGGTAACGGGTCCCGTAGGCAGCAAGCCCCCAAGCCTGCACCACCAGCCCCTGCTCAGCAGGGTGGGGGCTTTTGACTCGCTAAGCATAGCCTCTCCCCCCCCGCTGGTTCCCTCCAGCACCGGAGGCCGGCTGGTTCACTTCGCCCACAGGTGGTCCAGCATCACCGCAGATGCCTGGGTGCTTCAGGTCGTGCGAGAAGGCTATCTTCTCCACTTCCATCAGGTCCCTCCCTCCTATTTTCCGGGAGAACCTCCGCGCCCCCCTCTGCACAGGGAGTTGCTCCTTCAGGAGTTAGCAGGTCTTCTGCAGGAACAGGCGGTGGAACCGGTGCCACACCACCTGAGAGGTCAAGGCTTTTATTCAAGGTATTTTCTGATACCAAAGAGAACAGGGGGCCTCAGACCCATCCTGGACTTGCGCAACCTCAACAAGTTCCTTGTGCGGGAGAAGTTCAAAATGCTTACCCTTGGAATCCTTCTGCCCTACCTCCAGCAGGGAGATTGGCTATGCTCCTTGGATCTAAAGGATGCCTACACGCACATCCTCATCCACCCAAGCCACCGCCAATACCTACGGTTTGTGGTGGCCGGATATCATTACCAGTACAGAGTACTGCCCTTTGGCCTGTCCTCCGCACCGCGAGTCTTCACAAAATGTCTCGCGGTCGTGGCGGCCCATCTCCGGCTTCACGGCCTCTATGTCTTTCCGTACCTCGACGACTGGCTCATCAGAGCAGTGTCCGCTCAGGAGGTCACCAACGCCACGTGCCGCACGGTGACTCTGCTGCAGCACTTGGGCTTTGTCATAAACTTCGCAAAGTCCACTTTGCTCCCCTCACAGGATCTCGAGTTCATCGGCGCAAGGCTGCACACTCCTCAGGCGCGAGCATTCCTACCGCTCGACAGGGCTCAACGGCTCATGGACCTAGCCGACCGCTTTCGCAGCCAGCCCCTGGTCTCCGCCAGGCGCTTCCTGAGACTGCTCGGCCATATGGCTTCCACCGTCCATGTGACCCCCAATGCCCGCCTGAATATGCGGTCTGCTCAATGGTGTCTCCGCCAGCAGTGGCGACAAGCCACGGGCGGCCTAGCAGACCTAGTGCGCGTTTCCGAGCCGCTGGTCTCGTCTCTCCGGTGGTGGCTCCGGCAGCCGAACCTGATATTCGGAATGCCTTTCCAGTCACCTCAGCCGACCCGGGTGCTGACCACCGATGCATCCCTCCTGGGCTGGGGAGCACATTGCCAAGAGGCACGTACTCAGGGCCTCTGGACCACGTGGGAGTCTGCTCAGCAGATCAACTTCCTGGAGCTCAGGGCGATCCGCCTGGCTCTCAAGGCCTTCTCCCACCTGACTTCCCAACAGTCCGTCCTTGTCCAGACGGACAATCAAGTTGCCATGTTCTACGTGAACAAGCAGGGGGGCACGGGCTCCTTCCTCCTCTGCCGGGAGGCACAGAAGCTCTGCTCTTGGGCCGTCAGTCACGGCATTCTCCTCAAGGCAGTTTATCTCCCGGGCCAAGAAAATTGCCTTGCAGACAAACTCAGCAGGGTCCTCCAGCCGCACGAGTGGCGTCTGGATCCCTTGGTAGTTCAGAAGCTCTTCCTCAAGTGGGGTCTCCCCACGGTGGATCTCTTTGCCAGTCCTCACAACCGGCAGCTTCCTCGCTTCTGCTCTCATCGGCCACACCCCCTTCGGGTGGCGGCGGACGCCTTTCTGATCTCGTGGTCGGGGAGCCTTCTGTACGCTTTCCCTCCCATCCCGCTGGTCTCTCGGACTCTTTTCAAGGTTCTCCGAGACAAAGCCTTCATGATCCTGGTGGCCCCTCGCTGGCCCAGGCAGCCGTGGTTTCCGCTCCTGCTGCAACTGGCGGTGGAGGATCCAATCCCTCTGGGGGTACAACCGGATCTCCTCACTCAGGATCAGGGGTCCCTCCTGCACCCCAACCTCAGGTCTCTCAACCTCATGGCCTGGCTGCTGAGAGGGTAGTCCTTGCTCCCCTTCTCCTGCCGGCGGAGGTGGAGGAGGTCGTCTTGGCTTCGCGACGGCCTTCTACCCGCAAATGCTACGCCCTTAAATGGCGTCGCTTTGCAGTCTGGTGTACCCAACAGTCTCAGGATCCCTTCTCCTGCCCGGTGTCGGTGATCTTGCAGTACTTGCTCCACCTCTCTAATCTGGGACTTAAGTCCAACTCCTTCAAAGTTCACCTCAGTGCTCTTTCAGCACATCATGTGCCGGTGGACGGCAGACCTCTCTCCAATGACCCTCTCGTAGCGAGGTTTCTCCGAGGTCTCCTTCTACTTAAACCACCTCTGCGCCCGCCAGCGCCTGACTGGGACCTGAATGTGGTTTTGCAGCGGATCACCTGTCCGCCTTTTGAACCTATGGCTACCTGTTCTCTCCGTTTTCTGTCTTGGAAAACACTGTTCTTGATAGCCCTCACTTCCGCTAGACGCGTGAGTGAATTGCAGGCCCTCGTGTCTGATCCCCCTTACACTAGGTTCTACAAGAATAGGGTAGTCCTACGGACTCACCCAAAATTTCTGCCTAAAGTGGTCTCCCCTTTTCACATCAATCAGGAGGTGGTACTTCCAACCTTCTTTCCCAGACCACACTCCAGCCGAGCTGAGACGGTCCTCCATACCCTGGACTGTAGAAGGGCATTGAACTTCTACCTTGACCGTACGCGGGAGCACCGTAAAGCTGCTCAGCTTTTTGTGTCTTTTGACCCCAATAAATTGGGGCTCCCGGTCTCCAAGCGTACTCTGTCCATCTGGGTTGCGGACTGTATCTCTTGGGCTTATGGGGCAGCCGGACTCTCCTTAGAAAGTCGAGTCACGGCTCATTGCGTTCGGGCAAAGGCCACGTCAGTGGCTTACCTCCGCTCTGTTCCGCTGGCAGACATCTGCCGGGCCGCTACTTGGTCTTCGAGCCAGACTTTTGCGGTCCATTACTGTCTCGAGAGGGAGTCCCGTAGGGACAGTGCTTTCGGACAGGCAGTCCTCCGTAATCTCTTTGAGGTCTGAGCAACTCCTACCCTCCATCCCGGATGTGGGCTACCGGTGGGTGATAATTCAGCGAAGATTCTATCCTTCTGTGCTGCTGAGCTAGAGGGAGCTCATTTTTGTGCTTAGGGTCTCCGGTAGCCTTGAGCTTGGGAGTCCCATAAGTGAGGACTGACTTCCTGCTTGGTCCTGGAGAAAGCGTAGTTACTCACCTGTAACTGGTGTTCTCCAGGAGCAGCAGGAATCAGTCCTCACTACCCTCCCTCCTCCCCTTGGAGTTGCAATCGTCTGCTTATGTTCTTTTTGCAAATTTTTATGCTGTCTTTTTTAGCTATGTCATCTGACTGGCTAAGATGGCACCCTCGGGCGGGAAGACGACCGCGCATGCGCGCTGCAATTCCCAAAGGCTTTCTTTGAAAGCTGGGGAAAATTGCTCCGCGAGTGCTCCGTCGGCGCCGACGTCACCCATAAGTGAGGACTGATTCCTGCTGCTCCTGGAGAACACCTGTTGCAGGTGAGTAACTACGCTTTACAGCTTCCCTGTCTTTGAAAAAGGTTTGTTTGTTCATTAATACCCTTTAAGTATTTAATGGTCTGTATTGTATCTCCCCTGTTCGTCCTAGCATATAAATATTTAGGTCTTCAAGTCTATTCTCATACATCTTCTGGCGCAGGCTCCAGATCATTTTGGTTGCCATCCTCTGAACTGTTACAAGATTTTTATTATCCCTTGTGAGATATGGTCTCCAAAACTGAACACAATACTCCAAGTGAGACCTCACCAGCAACTTGTACAGTGGCATTAATACCTCCTCCTTTCTGCTGGTAATTCCTCTCTGTATGCAATCAAGCATCCTTCTGACTTTGGCCACTACCTTGTTGCAGTTTCGCCACCTTGAGATGCTCAGAAACAATCACTCTGAGGTCCTTCTCCTCGTCCGTGCACACCAACCTCTTGCTCCCTTTCGCATACAGTTCCCTTGGATTTCTACATTCCAAGTGCCAGGCACTGCATCACCTTCTGTCGACTGTCAGTCAGCTGATCAAGTTCACCACCATGGGACCCATCCCCAGGCTGTTCGGTTTATTAATAAGCCTCCTACGAGGAACTGTATTAAAGGCTTTGTTGAAAGCTAGGTAGATCTCATCCATCTCATGCCCTTGATGTAGTTCTCTGATCACCCAGCACCTGACTAAGGAAGTTAAGGAGAGCGGAGAAAGCACCATTTTCTGTGTTGCATTGAGACAGAGGATCAGAGAGAGAGGTGCTATACAAAAAAAAAAAAAGTGTAAAGGTGGGACAAGAAATGAAAGAGCCTCCTAACAGTTCAGAGTCCTGAGACAGGCTGTAAGCAGCTTTCAATCTCGCTGGAAAGTAAGAATTTTATTAAAATCGGAAAGGCTTAGTCTGTGCTTGTGCCTGTGCAGTGAGCAGCACGGAACATTGAATAGTGAGGGTGCCAGGGGGAAAAATCCACACACAGGGCTGGGCAATAGGGCACCAGATAATCTGCTGGTTCATCAGCAAAATGAGGCTTTTGTAAAAATCTATAAGGCTGTCTGACTGAACGCTAGTACACTGCTGAGTACAGGTGCAATGGGAAAATCCCACACAGGGCAGGGCAATGAGGAATAGGCTATTCTGCAGGACTATTAGCTAAGTGAGGCTCTTATATTTCTGAGGCTGTCTGGTTATCTCTGTCATGTACTGAGCAGTGAACGCTAGTGCACTGCTGAGGGCTGGTACAAAGAAAAAGGCTCCATACAGCATGAGACAGAGACACAGCGGTGGGCAAAGAATGCTGGTAGGGCAGAATATCTGCCTGCCCCTGCCTGTCGTCTGCTTCTAGTTTATCATTTGAAAAGCACTACCAGACACATGCAGTGCCATACAATAAGATGCACATAAGAGACCATTCCTCCCCCTTAAAACTTGCAGTCCAGACTGACTGAATAACTAAACATGGAAGGGGTCGACATGAACATGGTGGTAGAAGCTACGTATCCTTCAAAGTTAAATCATTCCAAACCATGCGCTCTAGGGAGACTCTGCTTTCCTGCATTGTCTAATTTAAAAATTGCTCCATCTCCTATTTAAAGGTTAATACCAGCAGCCTGGTTCCACCCTGGTTAAGGCGGAGCCCATCCTTTCAGAAAAGCCATTCCCTTCCCCAGAACATTGCCATTGGATGATTCCAATTTATTAGACTGGTAATTATGTATTTGTTTGTTTGTTTGTACTTTTCATGTATGATCTCCTTTTTCTGATTTTATATTCATTGTCTGTTTATATGTGTTATGCGATTCTTTCTGTGGGATATTTTATATTGTATTTATCTGTTTATGTATATATTTTTTACAGACCCTTGATGCAGGCCAGAGTGCCGAAACTTGGTTAAGTTGGGTCATCAAATAAACTATTTGTGTGAAGATACAGTTGGTGTGGCTGTGGCTTCCCTCCGCTCTGTGGCTAGGCCTAACAAATGTAAAACATTCTCCCTTGCAGCATTGTTTCATTGAGACTCCAGAACTCTGCCTGCCTCTTGAGTCCTGCAATGTGGAAAAGGAAACACTTCTGTGAATGCTACCCTGAAAATTCTGGATTTGGACTTTATATCTAAAAAGCCTACATTTGACTTCTGGAACCTCCCTTCTACATTTTCCTATGTCATTAGAACCAACATGTACCAAGACTGCAGGCTTCTCCCCAGCACTATCTAAAACCTTATCTAGGTGGCGGGTGAGGTCTGCCACCTTCGTACCAGGCAGGCAAGTTACCAGCTGATCCTCACATCTACCAGCTACTCAGATGTTTACATGTCTAATAGTTGAATCACCAACTATAAGGACTGTCCTAACCCTTCCCTCATAGGTACACAGTCCTGGAAACACCTCTTTGGTGCAAGAGAGTATTACATCATCTAGAGGACAGGTCTGAACTACAGGGTCATTTCCTGCCCCACACCAAGCTGATGCTCTCCTTTTACATGACCTCTCTCCTCCATGGCAGTAGAGAGTGCCAGACTGGAAGTGGGACTTCTCTACTATGTCTCTGTAGGTCTCATCTGTACACTCTGTCTCAGCTCCTCCAAGTCTGCTACTCTAGCCTCCAGAGATCAGACTCAGTCCCTGAGAGCAAGGAGCTCCTTGCACCTAGTGCACACATAAGACATCTCACCAACTGAGAGACAATGATACATGCAACACTCTGTGCAAAAGACTGGATAACCCCAATCTCATTGCTGGACTGCTGTCTGCATCTTAGTTTTATTGATTTGCTTGGCTATTTAATTATGACTGTGCTGCTATACCGCTTTTCACCAGGTCAAAGTGGTTTACAATCAACTCAAGGATACATCAAACACAAAGAACATCAAACTTATGTACAATAAACTTATGTACAATTAATGTTTTGAGACTTACGTGGATATTGGAGGATGATAGTTTAAAGATTTGAGTTATTTAAAGCATCTAGGGAAATAAGAATACTTGAGCCAATACAAATATAGCTAATAAGTTTAAGGGACCTTGTTTAATGTTCATCTCAAGATGAGCTACAAGGACCTAATTAATCTATTCATAAGGCATATTAACATGCTGATGAAGATAACTGGTTAAACCTGAAAGTGAATAAGATACCTCCTTTCCCTTAACTAGTTTAAGAGCCTTTAAATAAAGATTATGCCTAGAGTGGGTGGGTGGGTAATAAGCACTAACTGAAAGTTAGCTTGTTACACCATGCTATAACTGAGTTAACAAAACACAGAATTTTAAAACTGATACAGATTTTAACAGCTTATTCCCAAAGAATTCCCCTTTCCCAGGATTTTGAGAATTTCCCAGCAGCAGCTTACAAGTGCAGATTCCTTCCCAGCAGTAACAGCTGCTCTCTCAGAAGTCCCTCAAGACTAGGATATAGTTATACTAGACTTTAATCTTTTCAGGAAGGACAGGTTAGGAAGAAAGGGAGGAGGAATAGCTGCTTACTTCCCCCAAATGTTTCCATCCAACTAACGGCTCCTTAAGATATCCCCCATCTTGACAAAGTTACTTAGGAATATAGAAACATTATGGCAGAAAAAGACCATATGGCCTATCCAGTCTGCCCTTCCATACCAACTACTATAGTCCCCTTTTTCCTTTAGAGATTTTCTGTGTTGTTACCATGTTTTCTTGAATTCAAATACTGTCCTGGTCTCTACTACCTCCACTAGGAGATTATTCCATGCATCTACAATCTTTCTGTAAATAAATATTTCCTGTGGTGGAGAAGCAGGCTCAGAATGCAGAGAAAGAAAGAAAAAGCAGCCTTTTTTTTCTTTTCCCAAAAAAACTGCAGGCACAGGAAGGGTTAACACCCAAACTAAAGACAGAGATTCCCTACAGAGGAGTGCAGACCTAGGGACACGCCCTGTTCCCATGGAGACAGAGGGAGGAGATGGGAGTGGTTTGGGGGCGGAGTCAAGAGCCATAGGACAGCCCCAAACATTTAGGCAGGGAAGTTGCACTCACTCACAGGCAAGGAGAAGGAAAGAGGGAAGGAGAGAGAAAGAGACGGAGTCACAGACACGGACATGAGAGAAACAGGAGATACAGAAGCAGCTTGCACAGAAGCAGTTTGAAAGCAGGAACAGGGAGCTGAGAAGGCCAGTGGAGAGCTCAGGGGAGGATTCCTCGGAGGAGGAGATATTCTCCAGAAGCTCATGGCCTAGCCCTTCCCACTCTAAGGAGCCTACAGGAAGGAAGAGCACTACTAGCAAGGTGAGCCCTTTACAAGCTTTAAAAGAGCTTCTAAACAGGGAAACCTTCTCCTGCCCTTCCCCCACAAGCTCACGTTCTGCAAAGCGTGGCTGGGAGCAAGTCTTGAAGGTTTTACAACCTACAAAAGCTTCTCAGGCGGATACTAAGGAAAGCAGATATCTGAAGGAGCCTAGCAAGGAAGAGATGGACCTGGGGGACAGTTTTGATGCAAGCAGTGTTTCAGATATGGAGATAGACTGTGCTGTCTGTGCCAAGGAAGAGTAAAAGAACTGAAATGGGGTTTAATGAGCTGGGAGAAAACCCAGAAGTTCTTAACAAGGATATTTTATGAAAAGCCCATAACTTTTAGCTAGGCTTTTAATGGTAGCTTGGCTGATAAAAGCTGCATGGATAAGAAAGCCAGGAAGAAGCTAAAAGTTCATATTGTAACTGGAAGAAATACTACTGCATTTGGAAAGTCTCTTGGTGGACCAGGGAATATTGCTATACCTGCTGTGAAGGTAACAGTAGAGATTTATAGTGCCTCCTGGGGACCATAAAGCAGACTGCTGTTGTAAAAAGAGTTTTTATAGGTGGAACAAAGGTTTAAACTAAACCAAGCCAAGGACTGTTTAATAGGCTTGTGTTTATATGGAGAAGTATCCTGACTTTGTTTTGTAAGCTTCAAACTATTCTTGCCAAAGAATTTAATTTGGTTAGGAAATCCTTATTTCTTAAAATAAAGAAATATTCCTGCGACCTTTGTACTTGGCTCTAATCCTTTAAAGGACACAACTACATGCTATTTGGGCTGAATCTATACAAAGGACAATCGGAACCCTCTCGTACCACTAGGCAACTGCCTGGCCACACGGGGGAGCTCCGACATTCCGCATATTATTCCTAAGAGTGGAGGAATAGCCTAGTGGTTAGAGCAACAGCCTGATACCCAAGAGAACAGGGTTCAGTTCCCAGTGGGCACTCCTTGTGATCTTGGGCAAGTCACTTTACTGTCCATTGCCTCGGAAGAAAATCCTGGAAATCTGCTTCCGGTCATACCTTGCCAAGAAAACCCAGGGGTTGCTGAATCACCAGGAATCAGTATAGATTTGACAGCACTTAAAAAAACAAAAATTACTCTTGAGTCTATCCCCTTTCACCTTCATCCTATGTCACAGTCAGGGGGTCCTGGGGCCCGGGGTATTGGAGGAGTGCAGCTTGGTTTTTAGTAAGCTGGGCTGTGTTCTCTTGTGCCTCTGTCTCAGTACCCTCTGGTTGTCTTTCTGACTGTGATTCATTCCTCATCTGAGGCTTTGTTCTAAAGAACTCTTGAGGAAATGAATACTGCAGATATCTGGAGTGGAGGAGTGGCCTAGTGATTGGGGCAAGGTACTTCAGGCCGGAAGGTCAGGGGTTCAAATCCCACTACAGGACAGCAACCTTGGGCCGGAAGGACTGGGGTTTCTAGTCTCACAGGTGCTCCTTGTGGTCTTGGGCAAGCTACTTAACCCTCCATAGCCCATGTTCCCTATAAAATAATTATCTCCAAGTTATAATGCCCTGTTCAATGTAATTTCAGTTTGTTCAATGTAAACCGCACTGATGCAGAATAGCGCGGTATATAAGAGAATGTAAATAAATAAATCATCTTGTGTAAATTGCCATGATGTTAGTTTTATTTTCAAATGACGGTATATCGAATAAGTAAGCAATCAAGCAGGGGGCACTGGGCATACTGACTAGCCCAAATATTGGACTCTGTAGAGTTCTACTATGTAATGAGAAGATGCTAACAAATGTTTCTTCTATGCCAGTGAAAAAACACCAGTGAAACCAATTACATTGGATTTTTTTACTTTTACAGTAAAATACATATGTGATTTTGTTCCTAGAGCCTTGTGATCTGTATGAATGTGACAAATTAAATATTGTTTCCTATAACAAATGAGCACAAATATATATATTTTTTCTCACAGACAAAGAAGCATTTGTGCGCCTGGCAGACCTTCTAAACATACAAGTCATCGCTACAAAAACACGCATGCACCCTTTGGAAGGCTGGATACCATCTTTGTACAACTCTATGGTTAGCCGCTTCATACGCAAGGTCGTCCAACACAAGTAAGCGTCTAAGGTGGCGTCTTATGCTGGTTAACTGTTAACTCGCAAAATACCATTTGTAAGAGGACTCGTTTCATGATGGTGGCCTGAGATTGTGCAGTAGTATCTTCTGAAGTGTATTTAATCTTGGGAGAACATGTAAATTGTATTAAGGGCTGGATGAAAAACAGTTATTGTTAAACCCTGCAAAGGCTGAGATATTATGGGTTGGTCCTCAGATCATTCAGAAACCTTGGAAGGGCCCTACATGAGAAAATATTGAAGTACCAATAGTTGATCAGCTAAAGAATTTGCATCTAGAGTTTGATACAGTTCTCTTCTGACAAACAAATTTCAGTTTCAGTAAGGAAATCATTTCTAAAATTAAGGCAAATTGGTGAATTATGCAACCATAAGTCGGGAAATAGAGGCAGATTCTGCAAGCAGTGATAATCACAATGTTGGATTACTACTACCTCAAATACATTGTATTTATTATCATCCTTTTGCTCTTTAGCTCTACAGATTCAGTATTATTTATTATTTCATAATTTTTGAGCAATTTATGTTGATCCATCTGCTTTTTTTTTCTTTTTCATTGGCTTCTTGTGTGGTTTGGTACTGTACATCTAGCTTTATTTTGGATGGGTATCTCCTCTCCATCATCTTCAGTAATGATGGAAGCAAAGAATTCATTTTATGTTCCCCACTATAGCCCCGTCCTCCCTTAGTGTCCCTTTTACCTCTCTATCATCTAATGGTCCAGCTGACTCCCCACAGGCTTTTTTCTTCAAATGTAAGAAAAACTTTTAAAGTACAAGGTTTTGCTTCCATGGCAAGCTTCTTTCAAATTTTCTCTTTGCCTTCCTTATTAATGCTTGCATCTAATTTGCTGGGAATTTATGCTATTTCATGTTTTCTTCATTCAGATCCTTTTCCTGTTTTTTGAAAGCTGCTTTCTTTGCTTTAATAACTTCTCTCACCTTAACCCTTTCAGACCGTATGTCCACTGTAATGGACGTCATGTTATTCATTGAATTCCATATATATATATATATGGTGTGTGTATAATATATATTGTGGTAAGGCAGGTGCAGCACAGACCCGGGAAAGAGAAAAAAAAGAGACATTTTCTGCTGAGAGGGGGATGGGCTCACCTAAACACAGGTCCCAAAATGAAAGTAATACTGAAACACACACTCGCAAGGCTAGCCTGAAGCACACCCAGTCTCCAGGGCAATGGCAGGGAGAGATAGGGTGGCCAGAAAGGGAAGCAGGCTGGCAAACATTTAAACACCGTCAGTCAGCAAGTGAAGGAAGAAGCCGAAGGAGCTGGCTGGAGGAGTGGCAGAGCCTGAGGGAATGGCAGAGCCAGAGGGAAAGCCAGAATAGTTGTTGGGGAATTCAACAACGGAATGAGAAGCAAGAGAGAAGAGCAGGAAGAAGCTTGAGGGAGTTAACAGGATTGTAACTCTGACTCAAAGGCAAGCAGCCCAGGTTCTAAGCAAGGAACGGTGCCTGTTAAAAGCCTGCTAGGAAGAATGCTTCTACAAACAAGGTAAAGCAGACAGTACCTTTAAAATGCTTCACTAAAGGGAAGGAGGTCTGTAGCCATTAAAGAGATATTATGAAGAAAGCCCAAGAAGTAGTATTCAGAGTAATTGCTACTGAGAAAGGCTGGAAAGACAGAAGTCTCATCTTTTAAAGCTGCAATAGTACTTGTGCTAGGGAAGTGTTTTAAACGGCAGTTTAATTCCCATGCTAAGAAACAGAGAATGTTTTAAGCTTACCTGAAACAGCTGGAAGAAGCTAACAAGGTTAGCTGGACTTTGCTCATATCAGTGACTTTCAACTGTGGTTTTGTTTGACTGAAAAGGAAACTTGTTTTGGTTGCAAAGACTGAAAGAAACTGCTTTGTCATAGCACTGCTGAAATACCTTTATAAAGAAGCATTCTTGTTGGAGAAAATATCCTCACTTTCTGTTCATGGTTTGGAACCTTCTGCCAAGGTCCAATTGCAAAGCTTGATGATTAAAACAAAATTTAAAAATAAATTTTCCTATGTCGGCCTATTTCCACTTGGACTGCTTTAACTGCCCCACAACTACACAATTAAGGGCCTCAGCTACCAGGCTGAAGCAAGACACAAGTTAATATGGCCCGCCGCCCCTACTAGGCAACCGCCTAGTATGGGTGCCGGCACACAGGTGGCATAGTTCTTGGATTTTCATCAAGTTTTTGCACGCCTAAAAGAAGATCCTGACCTCAGAAGGAGGAGAGGACCCCCAGAGAAGCTGCCGTCAACACACGCGCTATCTGCTAAGCGGAGATCCGGAGTGGCATTGGAACCGGAGTCGATATCCACGTGGTTGACAAGGCGAGACTCTGCACCAGGGCCAGGTAACCCATAGGCTAGAGGGGTTATCGGCGGATTCTGGTGTCAGAGGGAGGCTATAGGGGAGTGCTCACTAGGGAAAAAGGGGAGCATAAGAAAGTACCGCACTTGGTGTTTGTTTCTCTTTGTTTTGTTCACAGCACTACTACAACAATGGAGAGTCGTGACATCCTGACCTGGGTGGCTGAACAGTTTGCCAAGCAGAGGGAGATGTCGGCGCATTCCTCCATTTATTAAATCAAATTTATGACATTATGATCATTATTGCCAAGAGGTCCTTGCACCAGATCCAGGTCCAAAATAGCTCCCCCTCATGTCTGTTCCTGAATCAGTTGCTTCATAAAGCAGTCATTGATTTTATCTAGGTATATCATCTTAGCCCCTTAATGTCATTGATATAGGTTTTTTTAGAGGCAGTCCTTATCTTTATGCGAACAGTATACAGATTATATTTCTCTTTGATCTACCAGTTCTAAACACCAGTTTAGTCAGTAGCTATCTAAATTGGGGCTTAATTTTGTATACGAGAAGGAAGTGGAACTGGGGGCAGTTTGTATTTTGTATTCTGCCCAGGTGGCTCTTCTTTGCCTTCCTTCTCATATTAAGGTTAGACATGAGGTTACACGCCAGTCTGCTCCCTCTTTGTGCAATGTGTTGCCACTTTGTCTTCATCAAAAATCTTCCTTAGAAAAATTAAAAAGGATTAAAAATGCTCTTCTTTCAGCAAGAGAGGGGAGATTGATGGAGATATCCTTCTGTTTGTATGTAGGCTGTGTTGTAAAATTTATTTTTAGTTTTTGATTTATTATTATTTTAACAAACACCTACTTTGTTTCAGATTAAATTGCATAGATGATTGGTGGTTAAGCAACTTTTGAAAATAAATAGTGATCAACGCTGAATATCTGGATATTGCGTACAAGTCCAGAGCAAGGTGATAAATAGCAAAGATTTTATTGGGTGTGCACAGAAGTAGTTATCCAACACGGCCGTGTTTCGGCAAAGCCTTCATCAAGGGTAATACTTGTTTGGATTTTTTTTATCACCTCGCTCTTGACTTGTGCATTTTGACTTTGAGTGTGTAGTGCTCCTTTTGTGTGAACTATCTAGATACTGCATTCAGTGCCGCCACTATCCATATGGCAGTGATATTCGGCACCACTGTCTGGATAGCCTTAGGGCTGCTTTTTTTGCTGTCCTAAATTACTGAATAGTTATCCATGTTGCAGCACTGAATATCACGGCTATATGGATAATCCCTGGCTCGGTGCCAGCACTTTCCAGATAGTAATGAGGTGGCCGGTAAGGATATTCGGCGGCACAGTAGCTTTTTACATTTTATTGATGTATTGCAAAAAAGTAAGTCTTAGAATTTCATAGTGTGCAAATGGTAATTTCTTTTGTGGGAGTATGTACAGTACCTACATATCTAACTCCTGCTTATGAATCAGTATAAACTCATATTTAAATTTTGTTTCTTTTTCAGGGGATTTGTTTATGTGTATGATGTTGTCATTCTAGTAAACGCCATCTTCATTGCCTTGGATGAGAGAAATCCACTTATTTCTTATGCAGAATGGGTGTTCCTTACTTTGTACATCAGTGAAATACTTCTGAAACTTTACACATATGAACCTCGAAACTTTTTTGCAAAGAACCAGTTTTGGAACTGGTAAGAGATTTTCTCCATTTCCTGCTTCTTTTGTTAAGGTGGTGCTGATGGTTAACCTGAGATGTGCCTTTTATCGTACAAAAATGCCTTATGTGGTTCCCTTTCCCAATGTCCATAGTAAATGTGCTTAGGCAGTAGAGCATTTTAAGTTGCAGTGCTGGCCTAGCTTGTGGATGGTAGCAATGATCCCACAAGAAGTGCATGCTGCCTTAAAGAAAGCCAGCGGTGCCCGGGCACATTGTGCCAGGGAGAAAAATGTGCTAGGACGTGGTGGAGCTTTGTCTGTTCTAGGCATTGAGCAGCTGGGAGTCCAGGGCAAGCTTTTCTTGCAGTGTAAACTACACGTCGCTCTGCTCACCCAGGGATGAAGACATAAATATGAGAGAGAATGGTTTATGGTTTTGTCTACTTATTTTTTACTTTGATGTTGGATATGGCTGAATATAGAAACAAGAGCAGATGCATCTATAAATGTCAGTGTTCCTGTTCGGTAATCCAGTTTAGTCCTCCAACATCGGGTAGTGCCCCTCCTCCTGCAGCCTGGAGACTGAACCAATCAAGTCTTCTGTAGTATATATGCAGACGGAGCTCCCAGAAGCCCCCAGTGTGTCCAGTCTCCTTGCAGCTTGCAGACTTCTGTGCCCTTTCTGGGCACACTAAGTGACACTTGAAGGAGCAACACTAGTTAGTTAGTTCTTTTGGGGTTTTATTTTGGGTCCTTTATTTACCATTTCTTTGCTAGGTAGCTGTATCTTTAAAAAATAAAAAGGAGCATTGCCACAGGGGACATCCTGGGGGAAGCCAGACCTGCATTGGGCTCCTGCCTTCCTGCCTGGGAATATCTGAAACCTGGGTTGAGCTCTCCCCAGGACTGTTCGGGGAAGAGCCATACCTGCTACAGCATTGCCTGTCACTTGGAGGAGTTGGCTGAGTTCCTTGCTGTTCCCTGAGCTGGTAGGAATTTTCCTTGCTTTATCTTTTCAGCTCTGTTGTTTTTTGCATTGTCAGAGGCTCTGTCGGCTCCCCTGGCTTCCGAATTGCACTTTTTCCTGATTTTTTTCGCTTGCCCTGTATTAGAGGGTTGTTTTCTTTCTTTTCCATATTATTTGGTTACCTTTGTATTTTCGCGCCTTTTTTTATTGTGGGTGAAAAAGTGCGGCGGCCATTTTGGATTTCTAAAGTGTGCTTTTTAAGGGCACTTTTTAACACTTGTGCACGGGTTCCCCTGGCATTTTTGGGGTTTCTTTTGCTGGCGATTTTGCTCAGGGCACCCCTAGGATTCTGGGGAGTATTTTGTTTTCTGTAAAAAAAAAAAAAAAAAAAAAAAACGTTTTAACTTTAAAGCTGTACTGATTTGAATACGGTTAGTCCCTTTGCTGTGGGCTTCCCTGTTCCTGTTTCCTTCTTTCCCCCTGGAAGCAGGTTGCCTTAGCATGGCTGCCAAACCTCAATGTGTGATTTGTGGGTCCCGCAGAGGTACAATGACTGACTCTGGCATCTGCAAGAGCTGTGCTGCAGTTTCTTTAGACCTGGAATGTCTTCTCCCACTGCTGTTTGCAGCTCTGTGGTAACTCGATTGATTTTTCTTGATTTTTCAGCGATTTTAGGCATTTCTCTCATGCCTGCAACCCTCCCACCTTCTTCTGTGACTTTTTAAGTTAATTCCTTAGCTTTTGGGGGTTTTAATTCACTCTTTTGGTGTTTTATTTTTGCTGGTGGCCATTTTGAATAGCTAATGAGCCTCGGTTTTTGGCGGGAAGCCAGATTACTTCTCTGCTGGCTTCTAAAAGCTATATTGTTGTTTCAGTTTTTTTCCACAACACTTGCTAGATGTCAGTTGTGCAGAGGTTACCTTTTTCTCTGCCTATGTATGAACATAATGGATAAAAAGTACAGAAGGCATGGATAGAGAACAGTATGCAATTCAGAGCCACAGTACAATGCTGAGTCACTGACGAAGGGTGCAGGGCTCATGGGTTCCATTCCCCACTGTGCCCAACAAAGAAGGCTGGCTGAGGCTTACCTATTATGGGGAATATTGTTAAATGCCTGTTCCTGCGGGATGCAGTTATTTCTTTTTAGTTCTCCCTGTGCCTTATTCAGGTTTACGCTGCATAGGCTGTCAGAAGAAACACAGGGACCTCAGGCATCAGCTCTGCTCTTAACCCAGCATCTTGCTTCCCCTGAGGAACTTGGGAACTCCGGAGCTTGGCTTCGGGGGAGCTCTCCATTGGATTTACGCTGCACTGAGTCTTTACCACGAGAGTTTGGATACCTCCAGGAAGTTCAGGTATCATTTTCTGTAAGAAAACTGTGAGTACTCTGTTTTTGTTTTTTTCTTCCTTGCCTCAGCTGCTCTGGGATGCTTTCAGCTGTATCCGGACCGGCTGCCCCTGAGTTTGGAAGTGCCTACTTTGACTTTTTAGTCCACAAACTGCAGCCGGGTTACTTTGTACGTCCTACTGATTATTGTACCTGTCTTATTCAATATACCATTTGGTTGAGGTTTTAAGTCAGGGTTTTGGATCCTGACTGTTTTGGGCTCGTCCTAATTAAGCATGCTCACTGTAATTTTCCTATGGCTGGATTGAGCTTCTACATCCCTCCCCAGAAACACCTTTCAGCCCCTACCATGGAGGTCTGAATGGCTGCGGAGGGATCCCACTCTAATTTCCCTACTTTCAGTCACTGTAATTGCCTTACCCTGACCTTGAAAGTTTCTCTATGCCAGCACAGTGAATGACTGACAGTTCCCTTCTCAGTTCTGTGAATACCTGACAGTTTTTCGGTGCCAGCGGCTGTTTTGTTTTTCTCTTCAGTGTTTCTTTTTAGAGGAAACAGCTCTAAACAGCAGTTTCCACACACTTAATCATGCTGTGGAGGCACGTGGAGTTTCAAAATCCTTTTCTTAAACAGTCTTGGGTTTCCCTGAGCCTCCCTTGCTTTTGTTTTAAATGCAAAAAAATAAATAAATAAATAAATAAATGAAACCCCACACAAGAAGAGGAAAGGTGGTTTAAGTCTCTACAATGCTTTTTTCTCTGGCTGTATTATATGTGAAATGTAATCAGCCGAAGGGTACATTAATAGCTTGCTTGTGTTACACCTGCACGCTGCATCCCGGAGGCTTTCCCCATACCCACTGCATTGCTAGCTGGGTCCCTCAGCACCTTATCTCCCCCCTCCTCAGAGCCCCTGCTGCAGGATCTTCCACAGCCGCTGCAGACCACATTACACATTCCCATCCGGCCATCTCATCAACGGTTTCTCCACTTCGCTCTTCCGTGGGGCCACTTCCAATTTCCGGCCATGCCGTTTGGTCTCGCCACGGCCCCCCGCACCTTCACAAACGTGAGGGTAGTGGTCGCGGCGGCCTTGTGCAAAGAGGGCATCCTGGTCCATCCGTATCTCGACAACTGGTGGATTCGGGCAAAGTCCAGTCGGGAGTGTGTGCACGTCACGAGCAGGGTGGTGGCTCTGCTGCGGTCCCTCGGCTGGGTGGTGAAAGAATGCAAGAGTTGTCTGTGCCCGACTCAGGATCTCGAGTATCTGGGAGTGAGCCTCGACACAGCACGGGGCTTGGTGTGCCTACCGGAGCGCCGCATTCGGTCTCTTGTCCGACTCTTCAGGAGGATGCCCGCTCCGTCTGCATGGTGATAGCTACAGCTCCTCGGTACGATGGCAGCAACCTTGGAGGTGGTGCCCTGGGCGCGCTTCCACATGCGCCCGCTGCAGCATGCTCTGCTGCGCCGTTGGTCCAACCAATTCGACTCGTTGAACAGGAGATTGACTTGCCCAAGGGCGGTTCGCCGATCACTCCGGTGGTGGCTCTCCTCCGAGAACCTGGCGCGGGGGATTCCCTGGAGCCTCCACTTTGGGTTCCGTTCACAACGGATGCCAGCTTAACCGGTGGGGGGCTCACTGCGAGACCCGCTTCGTTCAAGGGGAAGGGTCTCCCCTAGAGACTTCTTGGTCGATCAACCGCCTCGAATTGCTGGCGGTGCGGCTAGCCCTCTTGGCCTCAAAGCCCTAGTTCTCGACCGGCCGGTGCGAGTCCTCTCGGACATTGCGACCACCGTAGCTTACATCATTCGCCAAGGGGGCACCGGCAGCATGGCCCTGGAATCAGAAGCGATGGCCTTGGTCAATTGGGTGCAGTCTCGTCTTCCGGCCATCTCGGCAGCGCCTATTGCAGGCGCAGACAATGTTCAGGCCGATTTTCTCTGCAGAGTGCGGTGGACCCCGGAGAGTGGGAGCTAAACCCGCAAGTTTACGCGCAAATAGTTCGTCGGGGGGGGGGCGCCCTTCATGGATCTCATGGCGACATTTCAATCGGCCGAGACAGGACGCTTCTTCAGCAGGCAAAGGGAGCGCATGTCCGAGGGGCTCGACGCTCTCATTCAGCCGTGGCCAACGTCCGGCCTTCTTTATGTCTTTCCTCCGTGGGTTCTGATTGGCCGGGTCGTTCAGCGCATCGAGGGCCATCGGGGTCGAGTGTTACTGGTGGCCCCGGACTGGCCTGGGTGGCCCTGGTATGCCGATCTGGTCCGGCTGAGCGACGGCATTCCTTGGCTCCTATCCACGTTGCCGAATCTTCTTTTTCAGGGACCCTTGCGGATGCCCCAAGTGGGTCGATTCTCGCTTACGGTTTGGCCATGGAGAGGGCTCGGCTGAAAAAGAAGGGTTACCCCCCCCCCGCGGTGATTTCTACCCTACTGCGGGCGGGGAAAACGTCCACTTCTCTTACTTACGTTCGGATTTGGGGGATCTTTGAAGACTGGTGCTCCCGGCGTGGAGTCCGGGCGGCGACGGTTTCCGTTTCCGTCGTTTTAACTTTCTTCATGTTGCTTTTGATAAGGGCCTTGCGGCTAGTTCCCTGAAAGTCCAGTTGGCGGCTATCTCGTTATCGAGGCAAAGTTTTAGGCCGTCTCCGCGGTTCTTATCCGGACGTACGTCGTTTTCTTACGACTGTTTTTCATTTGCAGCCCTCCCGCAGGATTTTCGTTCCTCCGGGGGACTTGAATCTAGTGATGCGGGCCCTGGTTCGTGAACCTTTTGAACCCCTGAGTAGGGCGTTTCTGAAAGACTTTACGCTGAAGACATTTTTTCTTGTAGCCATCTGTTCGGCACGGCGTATTTCAGATCTACATGCGTTGTCCTGCCGAGAACCTTTTTTGTCTTTTTTGTCTTTTTCCCCGGTCCCTTCCTTTTTGCCGAAGGTGGTTTCCCCTATTCATGTGAATCAGGCAGTGTTTCTTCCAGTTCTTTCTTCCCACTCTGTCGGGTCGGCGGACAGAAGTCTTCACCGTCTCGATGTGGGTCGTGCACTTCGTCGTTATTTGAAGGCTACCGAATCTTTTCGGAAGACTGACCGGCTATTCGTGCTCTTCGGTGGTGCACGTAAAGGGGAAGCGGCGGCTAAGGCCTCCGTTGCAAGATGGCTCAAGGAAGCGTTCGCGTCTGCGTATCTGTTGCAGCAGCGGTCTGTTCCGGAGGGGCTACTGGATCATTCCACTAGGGCTCAGGCGACCGCTTGGGCGGAGTATAGCCTAGTTCCGCCAGCAGATATCTGTAAGGCGGCCACCTGGTCGTCTCTGCATGCTTTCAGTACACACTATCGTTTAGATGTGTCAGCGGCTCGGGATTCCTCTTTTGTTCGGCGGTTCTGCGCGCCGGATGGCAAGGTCCCGCCTGGTCTTAACTGCTCTGTTACATCCCGATGTTGGAGGACTAAACTGGATTACCGAACAGGAAATGGAAATTACACTAACCTGGTAATTGTAGTTCCTGGAGGGTCCAGTTTAGTCCTCCTTCTCTCCCGACTATCTGTTATAAAAATGCGGCGCGCTTTCCGAACGGTGGATCATAAGACGGTTCCTCTTGCCGTTCGAACCTTTTTTGCAGCCGCGTTTTTGGCTATGGCTCTTTCTTTCTCAGGTGTTCAGTCAGCTCCTGAGATTTCTGATACGGAGCTGTATTTTGATTTCTGGGGCATTGGTTCCAGCGCAATACAGTGTTCTGACTTCCTCGTTTGGGGAGAAAGTTGGATATTTTTGTGGGGGGGAAACAAATTGTTCTTTAATTATGTCATTTTCATTATGTCATTTTGTATATTAATCTAATGTGTTGCTTCGTTAAGTATGCTTTGTTACTAGTACACTGGGGGCTTCTGGGAGCTCCGTCTGCATATATACTACAGAAGACTTGATTGGTCCAGTCTCCAGGCTGCAGGAGGAGGGGCACTACCCGATGTTGGAGGACTAAACTGGACCCTCCAGGAACTACAATTACCAGGTTAGTGTAATTTCCATTTACCATTTGGTATGTAACAAAAGATACCAATGGGCTAGTTCACATGTATTAATGGAGTCCCTCACCACCAATTTCAAACCTATCTTCACCTATCACTGGGCTGTATTGTGAGTTGCTTATCTGGAAGCGTTTGGGTGATTTAAGGGTCAAAAATTGCATTCTGAATTTCCTAAATGGATGAATTGCCTTGAGGCGTGCCAGATAAGTGGTATTTAAACCCCTTTGCCTTGCATTCTCTAGATATATATAATAACATAGCAAAATGCAGCAGGAATTAAACCTTATAGCCTATCCAGTCCGCCTACCCATACCAACGAATCCTCTCCTTTCCCTTAGAGATCCTATGTGTTTATCTCCTTTCACCTTCATCCTATGACCTCTCATTCCAGAGCTTTCTTTCAATTGAAAGAGGCATTCCTCCTATGCATTTACACCATGGAGGTATTTATTTTATTTTCCCAGATTTGATATACTTGCCATACCTTAGTAATCAAGGTGAGTTATAAATATTATACAGCTAGACCATATGTTTAAAAATAATCATAACAGATAAATAGACTGAGATTGTTTGTTGTATTCAGTTAATATTAATATGATGCCAGTCTCGCTCCCCCCCCCCCAAAAAAAAAATAACCTTGCCTTAACCTTCTTCCTGAATGTCAAATAAGAGCTTTCACTATGCATTTCCAGTGGAAACATAGTCCAGAGATAAGGTTCCTGCATAACAAAAGATTTTTGAGCCAAGTACTTCAAACAAATCCCTCCAGATAATGTTAGCAACATCTACTGGGAGGAATGCAAACTTCTAGCTGGAGTAGAAAATTAAAGAAGGGACTTCGAATAAACCAGCCTGTCACAATATAAAGCCCAATAAGCCAAGCAAAGAAGTTTAAACTAGATTTGGCAGTCAGTGAAGAGCCAGCAAAACTGGGGAGACATGATCACAAACTCTTAGCTTTGCTTCTATGTTCTGGACCAGTTGCAGCAGTTTCATTTGGTATTTTGGAAGACCACTGTATAGGCTGCTACATGCATTTGTAACCACTTGATTAGAGTACTGTATCAAGGTTGCAAAGTCTCTATCATATCTCATTTCCTGCCTTTCTTACAAAGTATACATACTGAGATCTTTGTTTGTCCCCATATGCTTTATGATAAAGACCACTGATCATTTTAGTAACCGCCCTCTGCACCGACTTCATCCTACATCTATGCCTACATCTGAAAAGTCAGAAACTGAAACTGCTTATTCAGTCACTGAAAGATCATTGATCACAATTAGGGAGGTTCGCTAATGATGATTATGCAATCTGCAAACTTTGGATCAGACTGTGGGATGTTTATCTTAAATGTCTGTGGGACATTATCCTTAAAATGCATTTTATTTTTTTCACCAGGTTTGATACTTTAATCATCATTGCAGCACTAATAGCAACTCTTGTCAATACAGGGCTAAAATCAGGTAAAGAACATCAAATAAATGTTTAAGCTTTAGAGCAAAATATATTTCTTTTCTTGCTTTTCTCGACAATTTTATAATGGTGCCGCTAAAAGAAATGTGAAGAAAGTGCTTATTTTATGCTTACCTTATAAAAGCAGTATTATACGACTCTTAGTTTCAAAAAGTTATTATATTAAAGAACCATCAATTCATAGAGAGTATAAACACTTTCTCATAGTATCATCTGTCCAATATTGGTTACTGCAGATTCAATCTTTTATATCATTTTTCCTCATTTTGTTAAGTATAACACAATAAATTGCATAAATTTCAAACAATATTCAATTATAAAACAAGCACCTAAAATCAGTCCCAATAGTGCACAAATGTATATGTGCAGATTCAGAGATGCTCTGACACAGGTGTCAGTGTGTGTGCGCGCAATCCGCAGAAACAAAAGCAGTTTATCAAATAAGCCTGTAAATTTTAGCCCCTCTGAAACAATGTCCCTAGTAGTGCGTACAGACAAGCATATAAGCATAGATGCTCTGGTCAGTGTGTGTATATGCAGCTGTGCAATTTTAGAAAAGCCTTTTTCCACATGTAAGAGCGTCTTTATATACAGAAAAACCCTTACAATGTTTATGTACTAGCTCAGTGTTGTGTGTGTAAACCTACACTTCCAGCAAAGAAACCTGCCACAATTTTAAGTGTCAAAATACTTTGCAAGTGGAAAAACATGATTCTTTACAGTTCTTCCCCAGAACAAGCGACTTCTGTACTACTTGATCATATCCAGTCACTGGAGATACATACCATTGTCGAAATTAACATTTTCCTGGCTTAATGTAATTGTATAGGGAGTTTTTAAAGTTTTTTTTTTTTAACTTTTAGATCAATATTTAGTAGCAATGTCCGTGTTTAAAAATATATGCCAGTCACCATATGGCTAAATAAAAAAACGGAGGAGGGGGGATAGTCAAAGGGATTTAACACTGTTATCAGACCTGAATATCCCCGAGTGTCGCCGCTGCGCACCCCAAGGCTGACCAGTTAGCATCAGGACATTGCAGAGGCTGCACCCGTCCATGATCGAAAAGCAGCAGGATTGAGCCACTACCTGGATATGGCAAAGCGGCAAAAGTAAGGAGCAGCAAAGGCTGGCCTAACGTTCACCATGGAAGCTAACCAGGTAGCAGCTTCCTGGCAATCTGCTAACCCAGATATGACCCCAGCATTGAAGATCCAGGTTTCGTTGTCAGCTGCGATGGCTAGCCGCTGATACTGCGTTAGCCGCCACTGCTGAATATCCTCCCCCCCCCCCCCCCAGGTATTCAGTGCCAGTATCCAAATAGTGGCTAGTGCTGAATATTCATTTACTACAGGCCGTGCTGGCACTATCCATAGAACAGCATTTTTCATCACTGCCAATTGAATAGCTAGGTGTATAGTTATGTATGGCAGCTTTTTGCTGGATAGTGCCGAGTCTGTAAAAAAAATATTCAGCAGCACTAACCGCAGAGGACCACTGTATATCACTCTCGGCAGCATTTGCCTGGTTAGTAGTGCTGCTCAATGGATTTTGAGTAGCGATCTATAAAAATAAACGAACATACTTGTACATTGAACATTTTACAAATATTTAATGGATAAAATAATGACATGGAAGTAAAATAAAAAAAGAAAAATACAAGTGGAGTGGAGGAGTGGCCTAGTGATTAGGGCAGCAGCCTAGAGTCAGAAAGGCCAGGGTTTAAATCCCACGGGCATTCCTTGTGGCCTTGGGCAAGCCACTTAACCCTCCATTGCCCCGGGTACCAACTTAGATTGTGAGCCCTTTGGGGACAGGGAAATCCCTACTGTACCTGAACATAACTCATCTTGATCTTCTCCTGCAAAGGCATGAGCTAAAAAATACTACTACTATTACTAATAAATCTACATTTCTCCTAGAGATATAAACATCATCTAGAAAGAAGAAAAAAGAAACTCTATATACAAAGATACATTTATCCCTCCAAGAGAGATTCAGACACAAGATAAGAAGGAAAAACAAAAACGTATAGAAATTTCACACTCTAGCCTCAAGTAGCCTTAACAAAGAAACATTATTAACAATTTTACAGAATAAAAATATTTCTATTGAAATGATACTTTTCTGAAAAAGAAAAAGCAGAAGGTGTGACTGCTTGCACAATCAGTCAACACACAAACAAAGTGGAAGCAGACACACAAACAATCCGCTTTGGGGGTCATTCTGCCCTGCAAATAGCAGGGATGAACAACCGGTTTTGATGATCAACCCCCACTATTCGCAGGGCCCATATGCCAGTGATAGACCTCCCCACATGTACAGCGGCTGAGAAAGAAGAGCGTGAGGATGTCGGGCCTGGCGATGTCCCGGTGCAGTGGGGCTCCAGTAGGAACATCGAGAGGAGGCTAGCCGGGTAGGTAGCGGGACATCCTGTGCATCTGACTTGGGGCCTGTCCAGCCCATCCAAGTGCCCTGATTTTTCAACCGTGGGAACGTATAGCCCCCGCGGTTGCAGAATCTGTTGCATACCCGGCCCGTCCAGATTTTAGATGTCCAGCACACACATGGAGGCCCGGGTCAGAATTGGCCTCCATGTGTGTGCTGGCTGAAGTGATACTTTTGCCGTAGAGAAGTTGTTTTGGAGTATAAACCCCTCCATCATTCTAGATCTCTCTAGGAGTACTCTGGCAAGGAGGGGGGCATTTCTTGCTCTTTGTCCCCAAGTCACAGTGATTGGGACCTAGAGCATTTAAAAATATCTCTTTTGAATAAAATGGCTCCCATGGAGATTCTACTGATATCTTTTGCGCAAACAAGGTAACTTACCAAATTATGATTAATACTGACTCGTAGGCTCTTAATTCATTTTTTTATAATTTACCTTTCAGTATTCTGTATTGGATCCCCAACCCCCCTTTTGTTGTCTAAGGGGACCTGATCAGGTGATGTTTTTTACTTTAGTTATTGTATATCTGATATGGTGCAGGTATTTCCTCTCTGTTATCTTAACATGAGGTGTAAAGTTTGAAATTATACATAAAAATAATAAATATTCCAAATTGAATTTCCCATCTAAAACCCATAAGAATTTTTTTAAAAAAAAGAGGAACTTGCTATCGCCATCCCAACTCTATCATTCACCAAAGATCTTAACCCTTTCTACTCGGATACATTTTCTATGTCACTCATGCCAGATTGGAATAAATTTTAACAAGAAACTGCCCAAATTACAAACAATATCACACATTCTACAGTAACCAGTCATGTTGAATTTTGCAGGCTGTAAACTAGCATGTTTTTCATATGCCTCACGGGGTGGGACAGACGATCGGAATGGGAAATTTTAAATGTCCCACAGGGTGGGACAGCGAGTGGAAAGGGTTAAATGCTGAGTCTGAAAAGATATTGGGTCCCTGGATGTTCAGTTCAACATCTATAAAAAAAAATCTGCTCCAAGTGAAGAAACAACCTCTTGCAAGGCCAGGAAAAGCTTCCTCCCAGTGTGGCTTGGGTAACTTTGAAAACATCTGAGAAAAATCTAATCTTGCGCCCCAAAAGATGACTCCAAGGGGTATGATAACTTTGCTTGATAAAGATAAAGATCCATTCCTATGTGCCATTGCAATGCTTAACACGCGTTAACCTTTAGTAAACATACCCCCAAATGAATTGGCCTTGTCTGTATTAAACTGTATCATTTCATATAATGACAGGATAAATTCAGCAGTTCCCGTTGGTACTTCTGCTAGGTTTGTGCTTTTCAAAGCAAAGACCCAACCATAAGCATCAAGGAGCTATCAAAACGCTCTGCGACACAACTGGGAAATGGCATAGAGGAGAGGGGATAGGTATAAAAGTCTTTGAATATTCCTTGGAGTATGGTCAGGATGATTAAGATGGAAGGTGTATGTCTAGATCAAGCCTTTTCCCCAAATGAGATGACTAAGCAAGGAGGCGACTAAGCAAGGGGACTCTTTCTAATGGCAACTTAGAAAGAGTTGTAAGCTTCCATAGCTAAGACTGGCTTAATGAATGTATTTATTGATTTATTTAAGGTATTTGATAGACTGCCTTTCATAGGTGTAGATCAGGGCAGTGTAATAATTAGATAACAATACCAATATATATGTACAAGATCAGACTACCCCCGCCACCATCATCAGCTCTCCCTAGCCCGAGGATCGAGCCTCCAGCAGCGGGAGGGGCATCACCACCATCGCTGCCCAATCGGGGCAGCCACCGGGACTTTAAAAGTTTCGCGCCATCGGGCGCGCCCGCGCCTGTCATGCCCCGCCTGAGGGCCTCGCCAGATGACCCTTTGGCGTGGCCCTTAGGCGGGGCACGACAAGATACCCAAGCATCAACCTCATAAACCGCAATCGCACTAGGTACCTGATCGCCTGACTTTGGAAACTCCAGCGAAGACGCCACTCAACTACAGGCGTACTCGCAAGTCCTGGCTACAGTTATCCGCAGCCTAATCCAGAAAGCCACACGCAAGTGCTTACCGGCGTCCTTATTGCAAATGTCATGCTCCATGGGCATCACCACTCTCGAAACTAACATTTCACCCTAACCAATGCTCCTAATTGCAACATACCACGCCGAGACCAGTTACTACTTAAATACTTCGCCTATGCATTCGCATGTCCTATGCTATCTCATATATTTTGACATCTGAGTATTGCAAGTGCATGTCCTATGCTATTTCATGTATTTGATATCTGAGTGTTGATTTCTCTATCGACCACATAATTCCCTATCCTATTTTGCTATATTTGATTATTGTTTTCTCTGCTGCTACTCAACCTCCAGGTATGTCGGCCACATGATTTCCTATGCTATTCTGTATAGTTGACTGTTGTTTTCTCTGCTGCCACATAACCTCCAGGTTATCAGTCAACTCCTGTACCACATATAATAAATCTACAAATCACTACACATCCCTTTTACCAACCTGGTTGCTCACAAACATCCATTCCACACTGAGCATTCTCAATCAGGTGTGATAGTACCTGAGTAGGCAAGCGTAACAGTATCTCCAATTCCCCACAGAAAGTGCCTCACCCAATCAACGGAAAACTCCAAATGGCTCTACCAATCAATGTCCTAGCTATCTGCATCCTCTTTCTCCTAGGCTGGCTGAACGAATCCCTTGCCCTACATCACACAGCTCACCAAATTCCAATACTCCAGAGCCATGGAAAAAGATGGGCAGAAGCTCCTTATCTTAACCTAAGAGTTGAAGCCCCCATGCGCCACTCTCACCTAATACACATAGCTCTTCAACACTCCAAGAAGAATAAACAAGTGGAACCCCCTCAACCCCTATGCCTAAATTGTGCTCTCATAAACGCACGGTCTATCCGTAAGAAATGGCCAGTTATCGCTGACACAATTTCTTCCTACAATCTGGATATACTCATGATAACTGAAACCTGGTTATCTGATGTAGATAATGTAATCCTTAATCAACTCGTACCCTCCAACATCTCCATCCACTCCCAACATAGAGAGAACAAGAGAGGAGGAGGTATTCTCATACTTACCAAGGCGGATCTACATTTCCACACCGTTGACTCCACAAGCTCAAACAACATGGACGTCATATCCATCGCAAATGAACAGTGCTCCATCAATTTGATATACAGAGCACCCTCACCCTCCCCTGACGACCTTCCCAACATTTTAGACCTAGCAGCCAACACACGCAAACCCAGCATTCCTAATTGGATACTAGGAGACTTCAATCTCCCAACACTTCACCCCAGCCATGCCTCAGCCCTCTTAGAAGCAATCAATGAGCTGGGCTACAAGCAAATTGTTGAAGTTCCCACACACAAAAAAGGAAACATCCTCGACATGATCTTTGCCCCTCTGACAGCCCTTGATTCCAACAATAAACTTGACACATCTGTAACTCCGGTACCTTGGTCAGACCACAAGTTAATCACTTTCCCCATTCCCATCAAGAGCAGACATCATCACACATCAACAAAAACGTTATCATCTCAACAAAAATAACATCTCGGAGGTTCAGAGCTTTCAACAAAGAACATATTCTTGCTGAAACCCGTCCTCTCCTCAATGACACTTCTCTCAACCTGGAAAACCTGATCACCACCTGGAACAGCAATCTCAGCGTCATTGCACTACAACCAAACCAGAGTAACAACCTGAAGAAAAGAAAACCCTCTCCTTGGTTCTCCCCGGACTTACGAGCTTCCCTCATACACCTAAGAAGACTGGAAAAACGGTGGCGTCGATCACGCTCCACGGAAGACCTAACAGCCTACAAATTACATCTATCTACGCACAGAGAGTCAGTCATGGCTAAAATGAAACAATTCCATACCGATACACTTAAAAGATCACTAAATAAACCACGTGATCTTTTCAATCTAGTCAAGACCTTAGCTAAGGAACCTTCGTCTGAACAACCTGAACTCATTCACCCACAAGCTTTCGCTGAAAATCTGCAATCCAAGCTGCTACAAACTGACAACATCGCAACAATCCCTGCTCAAGACACCATCTGCCTATCGAACCTATCTATGTTCTCCACACCATCTAAAAAACATGTTGAGAACACCATCGCTGCCCTCAACACCACTACTGCACAAACCGACCCCTGCCCAGCCTATTGGATAAAGGAGCTACGCTGTGATCTCAGCCCTCTCATCACTAGAATGATGAATTTATCCTTTACATCTGGTTCCTTCCCATCAGCCCTAAAGAGAACGTCCATTAGGCCCCTCTTGAAGAACCACAAACTCGACCCACAAAAGGTTGAATCTTATAGACCCATAGCTAGCATACCCCTTCTAGCTAAAATAATTGAAAAGGAAGCTCAAAGGCAAATACAGAATCACATCGACACCGCCTCCCCTCTAGATCAATGCCAGCATGGCTTCAGGGAGTTCCACGGTGTAGAAACCCTCCTCACCACCCTCTGCAACAACATTATCACAGGCATTGACAACATCCACCAAGGCTTTGTTCTTATCTTCTTGGACATTGCTGCGGCCTTTGACTGTGTACATCACGATCTTTTAATAGGGCGGCTAAAAGAAAAGGGCATCAACGACACTGCTCTGGACTGGTGCAGGTCATACCTGGATCAGAGATGGCAGTATGTAACCTCAGGAACAGCAACATCCACACCTTTCCATCAAAGGCAGGGCGTGCCACAAGGGTCCTCTCTATCATCACTCTTATTTAACATATACATACAGCCCGTCTGCAACATCATCAGGTCCTTCAAGGTCGACTGCTTGATATACGCAGACGACATTCTTCTCTACATGCCTTTCTCCACAGTCCACATGGATCTTTCCCCGCTGACCAAATGTTTTGATGCGGTGTCTGAATGGCTTCAATCCCAGAACCTCCGTATTCAACACAAGAAAACTGAGGTTCTCTTCATCACTAGGGACCCACTTTTCACCTCCCCACCCCCACCCCAGATAAAAGTGAAAGAAGCCGAGCTCCAAACAAAGCCTTCAATCCGATACCTTGGGGTCACTTTGGACCAACGCCTGGATATGAAATTACATATAACCAACATAGTCAGAGCAATCTACCTCAAGATCCGGACACTCTGACACCTCCGCTCCTTGCTTGATCCTGAGGACCTCCGGACTATATTCCAAGCTTTAACCTTACCGCACCTTGACTATGCCAATGCCATTCTTCAAGGCCTCCCACACTCCACCTTAAACCCTTTACAACTTGCCATGAACACCGCTGCCAGAGTCCTCTACGGAGCATCAAGAAGGGACCATGTAACACCTATTCTAAAGCAGCTTCACTGGCTCCCCATACATGGAAGACTGTTGTTCAAGACCTTATTACTCACCTTCAAGGCCATCAAAGGCATCACCTCCTCCTCACTAATAGACCTCATTCAGACCGTTCCACCTAACAGATCTAGGAGAACGATATCTACGAACGCGCTAGTAATCCCTAAGGCAGCAACAAAATGCTCACTAGCGATGTCTAACAGAGCTTTCAGCTTCTATGCCCCTAAGTGTTGGAACACCTTACCACCGGAGATTCGGGCTGTCACCGATCTAACTCTTTTCCAAAAGGCACTCAAATCTCACCTGTTCCCCCATTATTACCAGACCAGCCAGACACCGACCTGACCGCCCATCCCCTTTTTGAACACCTGTTCTACATGACCCAACTCAAACTAAGAATGAATCCTGCTGTATATACATGTAAATACACATGTAAATAGTTTCAGTTTAACAGTTTCCCCCATGTTTATCCAAGTTCTCGTACCTGTTCTCTGTAAAACCAAACAGCTTGTTGTTCTGGTCTGTTGTTATATTGTAAACTGCGCTGATGCTAAATAGTGCGGTATATAAGAGCCTGTAATAAATAAATAAATAAATAAATAAATAAATAAATAAAAATATAAGTAGCACAGCAATAACCAAGCTTAATACAATATAGCTTTCAGCATACAGTATAAGGAACTAGAAAAGACGAGTGCTTGGCGGGGGGTTGCCCTGAGGCTGAAGAAATTTTCAAAGGAAAATCTTCACCCCACAACTTTCCTATGCCCAAGTTAGTGGAATCGCTTCTCGAGGACCACTTAGGCTGTATTAAAAGAAAAGAAAAATGTCATCAGCAAAGGCGAGCCCCTTAATTTCATGCCTCCTCACCTGTACCCCTGTCATCTCAACAACTACAAGAAAGGTTCCAAAAATAAAAGGAATAACAAAGGTTAAAGTGTCCCATACCCCTGCTTAAAATAAAGGTACCCTATAGCTACCCATTGACCAAAACTGCTATTTCTAGGACCACATGCAGCACATTTAAAGAAACCAGAATATATCCTTTAATCCCAAACTTGCACAACCATTCAGACGGAGCCCCCCCCTCCCCCCAGTTAACCTGATTGAATGTTTTTCTGCATTGCAGCTAATCACCAAAGCTACCTAAGCGTATGTGTCACATTTCTCCATTATATGCCGCATTACAGTATATATCAAGAAGCATTACTCAAACAAAGAGCGATGGAACCAACCAGGGAAGGTTCAACACTGGATCTAGTACTTGCCAATGGAGAATAATGTATCTTAATAACCAGGTAGGTGCCCACATGAGCAGAAGCAATCACCACATAGTGTGGTTTGACTTAAAAGCCAAGGCAGAGTCCAGTAACAGCAAATTCAGTCCTAGATTTCAAAAACGCCGACTTCAGTAAAATTGGAAAGTAGCTGGAAAAGGAGCTGGCAGGGTCAGAGGAGATAAGTAAAGTGTAAGGGCAGTGGACTAAACTGAAAGACTATAAAAGGGGTAACGGATCTATATGTAAGGACAGTAAATAAAAACAAGAGGAAAAAGAAACCTATATGGTTCTCCAAAGAAGTGGCTGCACAGATAAAGGCAAAAAACACAGCTTTCATAAAATTTAGATCACAAAAATAAGAACACAGAAAAAAAGCACAGGATAAAGCTAAAAGAAACAAAGAAATAAGGATAGCAAAAGCAAAAGTGGAAGAAAAAATGGCTAAAGATGTGACGTGTGTAGACAAAACGTTTGTAACATATATTCGGGAAAAGAGGAAGACCAGTGGTGGAATTTCAAGACTCGGTGACATGGAAGAAACGAAAATGCTAACAAATACTTTTGTTCTGTATTCAGAAAGGAAAATCCTGGAGAAGGACCACATATGATTAACAAATATACAAATAAGAATGGAGTAGATACCACACCATTCACAGAAGATGATGTTTTTGAACAGTTTGTAAAGCTGAAAGTGGACAAGGCCCTGGGATTGGATGGGATATGTCCCAGGATACTGAAAGAGCTCAGAGAGGTTCTTGCAGGGCCTTAAAGGATGTGTTTAATAGATCCTTGGAGACTGGGGAGGTTCCGCAGGATACCTCTTCACAAAAGAGATAATAGGGAAGAGGTTTCAGACTAAAGGCCAGTAAGCCTTACCTTGGTGGTGGGAAAAGTAATGGAAGTGCTTCTAAAAGAAAGAATTGTGGACTTTCTAGAATCCAATGGGTTGCATTCTCAGCTAGCTCTTTGAAGCCACTGACCTCATCAGGTGTTAGTTCCCTCCCTACCCCCCTCCCCCAGCTCCCACCTACCCCATATGAACTTTCTTGCTTTATAGGGAAACTCCCCAATTAGCTACACATAGGGACTTAGAACAGTCCTGTTAGAACACACAAGAGGTTAACTGTTTTTTCTCATAAGGGACAGCTGAGGAACAGGCAGGGACTTTGGTAAGTCTCTCTCTTTTACTTCAGCAAGTACCGAAGCACCTCCAATGAAAAATGGCTAGGAAAAATCATATTGCCAAAGCTATTGTCCCCATTACAGCTTATGCCTCTGTCCAGACAGAGATCCCAGTGCCAGTTGAAGGACTGATTCCATGTGCAGGATGCCTGCATGCTGTAGCTCTCAGAAAACAAGTGGAGGAGCTCCAAGAAGAGGCGGGGAGGCTGAGAAACATTCAAGACAGCAAGAAGTGCATTGATGAGATGTTTCTTGTAACATCCAAGCTCTCCAACAGAGGGGAAGAGTGGAGCCTACAAAATGATGAAAGTTGGACATGAGTCACCAGAGCCTGCAGAATCACCAATCCAACTTCTCCAGCCCTTGAATTGAACAGCTATTATGCAGCCCTGTAGGTGGAGGAGGTGAAAGTATCCCATGAAAGGGAAGCACTCAAGCACTTCAAAGTTGCAGAATCGGTGACCACAAGGAAGCAAAGGGTACTGGTGGCTGGTGACCCTCTTCTGAGGGGGTACTGAGTGAGGCATCCATCTGCTGTCCAGACTTGATGTCCAGAGAGGTCTGCCAGGTGCCAAAATCTGAGATGTTACGGAGAGTTTGCTGAGACTCATCAAAGCTACTGATTATTACCAGATGTTGCTCATCCATGTCAGCACAAATGATACTGCTAGGTATCCCTCTGAGCATATCAAAAGTGACTTCATGGCTCTGGGACAGAGGGTGAAACAGATGCACAGGTGGTGGTCTCTTCAATCCTCCCTGTTGAGGGTAAAGGCCAAGGCAAAGAAACTTACATCCTGGAGATAAATGCATGGCTGCGTGCATGGTGTCATCGAGAGTGTTTTGGTTTCCTCGACCATGGAATGATGGGCTGCAGAGCAGTGATGGTGTCCATATGTCCAAGAAGGGTAGACATGTTTTCAGTAGCAGATTGATTAATCTACTGGAGATTTGTTGGGGATGGGTGAAAAAATTTCCCAGGTAAGTGAAACATTAAATACCTCTATAGAAATGGACAAAAAGGGCAACATCTGTAAGCGGGTGTATATATGGGTAGGAAGAAAGGGAGGAGGAGTGGCACTATATAAAAAAAAATATTAAAGCAATAGAATTACAGGGCTTAAAAGGGAGAGAGGAGGCATTGTGGGTTAAACTAGAAAGAGGGAAAGAGAAACCATTTGCATTGGCATGATATACAGACCCCCCTCACAGGGAGAAGATGTGGACAGAGATTTAATAGAAGACATACGCAGCATTGCCAGGAAACAGGAAATGCTACTAATAGGTGACTTCAATATGCTGGATATGGACTGGCACATCCCTGTTGTGGTGTCATCTAGGAGAAAGGAGATCCTGGATTCTGTACAGGGGAGAACTCTTCAGGCAACTGGTAACAGAATCCACACATGAAGGGGCCATACTGTACTTAGTGCTTACCAATGGTGAAAGTGTTTCTGATGCTATAGTGGGAGATCATCTCACATCCAGTAATCACCAAAGGGAGGAAGATGGGCATCTATATTTGGAAAAACTTAGAGAAGCTAGCAAAGTAGGCAGGACAGCAAAGATTCAAAAAGAAGAAGAAATAGCCAATTCAATAAAATGTGGGGTAAGACATTTTTCAGATATGTTAGTGAGAGGAGGAAGGACAAAAGTGGTATTGTCAGACTCAAAGGTGAATGGGAGGCATATGTAGAAGCTGAGGAGGATAAAGCAGAATTGCTTAACAAATATGTCTGTTCTGTGTTCACAGATGAAGGGCCACGAGCAGGACCTCAGAAAACACCCACAAATAGGAACAGAAGTGAAGGGGATCTCAAATGATTTTAAGAAGTCTCTGTTTGTGAGGAACTAGCTAAATGGGACCGGATGGGATACATCCAAGAATACTGAAGGAACTTGGACATTTTAGCAGCTCCACTGACTGACCTTTTCAATGCTTCTTTGGAGTCGGGAGTGGTGCCAGAGGACTAGAGAGAGGCACATATGGTCCCTTTACATAAAAGTGGAAATAAGGATGTGGTTGAAAACTACAGGCCGGTAGTCTAACCTCCTGTGGTGAGTAAATTATTGGAAACATTGCTGAAAGAGAAAATAGTGAGGTTTCTGGAGTCCAGTGGATCACAGGATTGGAGGCAGCATGGATTCACCAGAGGCAGGTCTTGTCAGACAAATCTGATTGATTTCTTTGACTAGGTGACCAGGGATTTGGACCGAGGGAGAGCCATAGATTTGGTATACTTGGATTTCAGTAAAGCTTTTTACACCGTTCCGCAGAGGTGACTTATAAACAAACTGAGCTCCCTAGGGATGGACCCTAAAGTTACTGACTGGGTTAGAAATTGGTTGACTGGGAGGCGACAAATGGTACAGGTAAATGGAACTCACTCTGAGGAGAAGGTTACCACTGGTGTGCAGCAGGGATTTGTCCTTGGTCCGATTCGTTTTAACATCTTTGTTAGTGATATAGCAGAAGGGCTGTCGGGTAAGGTTGCCTCTTTGCAGATGATACCAAAATCTGCAATAGAGTAGACGCCCAGGAAGGAGTAGATAACATGAGGAGGAATATAGCTAAGCTTGAAGAATGGTTACAATTTGGCAGCTGAGATTTAATGTTTAAAAAAATGTAGGGTCATGCATTTGGGCTGCAAAAATCCAAGGGAGCAGTACATTGTAAGAGTGAAGTACTTCTGTCCACAAAAAGAAGAGCAGGACCTGGGTGTGATTGTGTCTGACATTCTTAAAGTAGCTAAACAGGTAGAAAAGACAACACTGAAAGCTAGAAGTATGCTTGGATGCATAGGGAGAGGAATGGCCAGCAGAAAAAAGGAGATGATAGTGCCTCTGTATAAGTCTTTGGTGCAACCTCATTTGGAGTATTGTGTGCAATTCTGGAGACCGCACCTTCAAAAGGATAAAAACAGGTTGGAGTCAGTGCAGTGGTGGCTACTCAAAAGGTTAGTGATCTTCATTATAAAGCATACGAGGACAAGGATCTTAATATGTATACTTTAGAGGAGAGGTGGGATAAAGGAGATATAATAGAGAGATTTAAATACCTCTATAGCATAAATGCACAGGAGGAGAGTCACTGTTGATTGAAGATAAGCTCTGCTACACGGGATCATAGGATGGGGGTGAAAGAGGATAGATTCAGGAATAAAATGTGGAAATATTTCTTTATGAAAAGAGTGGCAGATGTGTGGAATAGTCTCCCAGTGGAGGTGGTAGAGATGAGAACGGTATCTGAATTCCAAAAAGCATGGGAGAAACAGAGGATCTCTAAAGGAAAAAAGGGGACTATTGTAATAGTTGATATGGAAGGCAGACTTGATGGGCCATGTGGTCTTTTTCTACTGTCATGTTTCAGTGTTTCTAGTAGCATGCCCCTGGGATCAGTCTTGGGACCAGTACTGTTCAGTGTCTTTGAGCATGATATTGCTGAAGGATTGAAGGGAAAAGTTTACCTTTTTGCAGATGACACGAAGATTTGCAACAGAGGGGGACTTCTCTGAGGGAGTGGAAAACATGATGAGAGATCTACCAATCCTGGAAGAATGGTCTACTACTTGCCAGTTAAGATTTAATGTGAAGAAGTGCATAGTCATGCACTTGAAATGCAGAAATCCGAAGGAATTGTATGTTATATGAGGCTAGAGGCTGGTGTGCATAGACCTGGAGAAGGATCTTGGAGTAAAGGTTTATTTATTTATTTATTTATTTATTTAAATCAAATTTATATACCATCTTTCTACAATTCAAGACGGTTTACATAGAACATTTAAGATAAAGTGTTTCCACTGTTTACATAGAACATATAACCAAGTAAAAAAAAAAACGTATATAACATGTCTATAAATAACTAAACATAACGATAGAACTATTTACAAGGTAAATTACCAAGGTGTCAGAGGCCGTTAAGTAGGTTTCGAGGTAGTAGGGACTAGGGGGAGGTAAGAGAGGTGAGAGATTAAGGTGGAGGTAGGTTTCAAAGTGGCGAGACAATGCGACAAGGCGGAAGCCAAAGCCAGAAGGATGCTGGGCTGCATACAGAGAGGAATAGCCAGCAGAAAGGAGGAGATATTAATGCCCCTGTGCAAGTCGTTGGCGAAGCCTCATTTGGAGTAATGTGTTCCGTTTTGGAGACCATATCGCACAACGGATATAAGAAGACTTAAAACAGTTTAGAGGAAGACGACCAAACTGATTTGGAGCCTGCACCAGAAGGCACATGAGAAGAGACTCAAAGAGCTAAATATGTATACCCTAGAGGAGAGGAGGGACAGCAGAGATATGATACTGACCTTTAAATACTTAGATTTGCTCATTAACACCCTTTTTTTCAAAGAAGAGGAAGCTGTAAATCTAGAGGGCATATGATGAAACTGCAAGGCAGTAAACTTAAAAGAAACATCAGGAAATACTTTTTCATTGAAAGGGTGGTGGATGCCTGGAATACCCTCCCGATGGAGGTAGTAGAGGCATAAATGATGACAGAATTCAAAATGGCATGGGACAGACATGGTGGATCCCTTTATAGCAAGAGCATGAAATTAAAACAAACCTAAATATCTTTTATACTTCAATAAACAGAGGGGGTGACCTGAATGGAGCAAGTGGTGGGTACGACAGCTCTAGCCACATTGCTGGGCAGATTAGATGGACCATACTGGTCTTTATCTGCCATCATATATTATGTTACTGTGTATGAAGCATATCTGCCCTGAACAAAACCCACTTGATGATCATGAATTAATCTATAAGTAGCCACTGCCAAACGATCAGCCAAAATTTTGGCCAACAATTTGAGATCAACATTTATTACTAATCTACCAGTTTTGGATCCCATCCTGGCTTTGATTTAATCATCACCAGAGCCAGGATAGTTCTGTTAGGAAAGGACCATTGATCAGTACCTGACTATAGTAATTTTATTGCCATGCATGGTCAACATTTTATAAAATTACTTGATAAACCCATCAGGCCTGGGAGACTTATGCAATTTAAGATTAAGAATGACTGTCTGAATATATCCTATGGTAATTGGTTTGGAACAAGTATTTACTGTTTCAACCAGTACGAAGACTAGGATATATATAGGATTCAAGATCACTTTTTCTATTAATATGCAAAGGAATTTGTTGCCAGAAAATGTACAGGAGGAGTTTAAAAGGATTTGGGGAAGATTTCGGAGGACTGGTCCATTTATTATAATGTTCTAGATGGACTTGTGTGTCTGTATCTCTTACTTCTGGGAGAAAGCAGTGAAGAGTATATTTTCCTATTGGGATCTGCTGGCTACTTTGGAGTGACCCAAAATGGCCACTTTTAGACAGGATGCTGAGTTTGATGGACCATTGGTTTGACCCAGCATGATTTTTCTTATTTTCATATGACATGGCAGTCTGATCATTGAACTTACTGCCAGCAGTCTTTCTTTCATCTCATCCCTTTGAGACAACTGAGATGCTCTATGTCCAACTTTCAGAGCCCTCAATATTCCAAAGAGCCCCTAAATCATTTTGCTCAACTCTGGCCCATTTCCCCATCAATAAGCACTTCTCTCATTCCATGGTCGCACCTAAATGACACAGATTTGGATTTTGGCTCAGTTCGTATGTCTATTGCAGTGGTGTTGGTGGTGAATCTGCACCTGGTACCAGGAAGGAAACAGCTCCAGGATGACATTACATAATCACCTGAAGTTAACATGATCTAAGCCAACGAGGAATTAAAGCTTTTGCTATGGACTGGAAGATGCTATACGTAATATAATTAAAATGTATATAGTTTAAACACTGTTTAATTTATTTATATATAATGTTAAATGTTCTATATATAATGTTCCAAGTTTAACTGTTTTATGTATTTTGTCTCTAAGTTTAACTGTTCTATGTAAAATGTTTCAAGTTATAATGTAAACCGCTTTGAGTGAAGGACAAAGCGGTATAGAAAAATGTTTAGATAAATAAATAAATATATCAGTTTTTACCAAGGAAGTCATTAGCTCTGTAAACCTGGACAAGAAAATATGTTTAGAAATGCAAGATTCCTAGACAAAAAAGCAATCCATGGGGCATGAGAGAGATACCAGACTCTCCCCTTCCTCTTCACTATTGTACAGGGGAGGAAAAGAACAAAATGGTCTAGTGGTTAGGTGGTTAGGAAGGGAGGAGTGGTCTAGTGGTTAGGACAAGGTACTTCGGGCCGGGGGTTCAAGTCCCACCTGGGGACAGCAATCTCAGGCCGGAGGGACTGGGATTTCTAGTCCTGTAGGCACTCCTTGTGGTCTTGGGCAAGCCACTTAACCCTCCATTGCCCATGTTCCCTGTAAGTATTAGTGTATGTGTCTCATATCCCCTCGTGTTAAATGTATCCCCCAATTGACCGCTTTGACCCAGTGAAAAGCAGGATATAAATACAGCTAAATAAATAAAAGAAATAAATAAATAAAATAAGCCATGAGAAAGTGTACAAGCACCAGCTTCAGAGGTTTGGGGTTATGACAAGTTGAATACTATCTTAAACTCTGTATTTCAAGTTTTTAACGTTTTCTCCCACCAGTTGACCTATCTTCTCCTTGTTGTGAGGAATATTCCATCCCTATTGTCTATAGAACTCTGCAGTTTACCCCTTCTGTTTGGAGGAGAGTTCTATACTACTCCCAGGGTGGGAGAATGGGATAACATAGCATATCATTGCCATGCTAGCTGTTTTAATTTGCGGAAATAATAGGCCAAAAATCATATAAACTGATGCCTTTTTTGGGATTAGCTTAATGAATTTCTTGACTAGCTTTTAGTTAGTAGTCCTATCTTCATTAGAGAAAACATGATTTGTGTACATACAAATAAATCCATACATTTACATTGCAGTGGTGGTGGGAAGTGGAAAAGTGTATGTTGGATGGGGATGATAAGTTTGCAGACTGAGAGAAGTTCTGGTTGTAGGAGATCTAGTATAGAAAGATTCCATACTGGGGTGGGAAGAGAGAGATAACGCACCTGTGCAGTGCAGTGACGTCAAAGCATATTTGTTACCTTCCCTCTTCTTTGAGCATGAAGGCTAGTTGTGGAACTGAGAGAGGAGGTGGTGGGGCAGCATCCATGACAATGAGGTGCATTGCTGAAATGCTTCTAGAGGCATCTAAGATCTCCAGCAGAAGGTAAAATGACATTGTATGAAAAGGTGACACCACCTGGACATACATCACCAGAGTCTGCAGACTCGACAACATGAGTCAGTCTTCTCTGGAACTGAGGAGCCAGTTATGCAGTCCTGGAAGTATAAGTGGTGAGGACATCCCAGGAAAAGGAGGTATTAATACTCAAAAACTCCAAAGATATAGGATCAGCAATCATTAGGAAGCAAAAGGTAGTTGTGGTTGGTGAATCCAACCAGACAAAATCTGGTTCCAGGACATGTTCTATCTAGTACCAAGATACTAGACATAGTGGAAAGTTTGCCAAGACTCCAATGTGGCGCAAATGATATACTTGGGTGAGAATCTAGCAATATCTAAAGTGGCTTTGTGGCTCTGGGAAGGAGTGGTTAGGTGCAGAGGTAGTATTCTAATCAATTCTCCCTATCTTGAAGGTCAAAGCTGAGGCTGAGAGGCTCACGTTCTGGAGATGAAAGACTGACTGTGTGGATGGTGTCGTTGAGAGTGTTTGGCTTTCCTGGACCATAGCATGATTTTCAAAGGGCTGCTAAGCAGAAATGGCATCTACCTATTGAAGAAGGGGAGAAGTGTCTTCTGCAACAGAATGGCTAATCTACTGAGGAAGGCTTTAAACTAGGATCGTCAAGGATTGGTTAACAATGCCCCCAAGTAAATAGAATCCCTCAGGTATATAAAACATTTTAAAAAATAGTATAAAAGCATTAGGCCACTGCACGTTCCAGTGAGGGGCAGTGGCGACGGCAATCAGAATAGGGGGCTGAAGCAAAGGGGTGCAAGAGATGAGGTTCTCCTAGGGCACCTCATACCTGTGCATCGGCCCTGCTTATAAATAAACTTTGGGATGGCTCTTAAAGTAACTGACTGAGTAAGAAACTGCTTGAGTGGAAGGCGCTAGAGGGTAGGAGTCAATAGAGTTTATTTTGAAGATACGAGTGTTATCAGTGGCATGTAAGCGATATTGCAGAAGGTCTTTCGAGAAAAGTATGCCTCTTTTGAGATGATACCAAAATCTGCAACAAGGTAGATGCCCTTGAAAGTGTGAAAAACATGAGGTGGGATTTAGCAAAGCTTAAAGAATGGTTGAAAATTTAGCAAAGAAGATTTAATGCTAAAAAACGCAAGGTCATGCATTTGGGCTGAAAAAATATCCAAGGGAGCCACACAGTATAGGGGGTGAAGTATTTCAGTGCACTAAAGAAGAGCGAGACAAGGGACAATCATATCGGATGATTTTAAAGTGTCCAACTAGGTAGAAAAGATGACAGCAAAAGCCAGAAGAATGCTTGGGTGCACTGGGGGAAGAATGGCCAGCAGAAAAAAGGAGGGGCTAGTGCCTTTATATAAGTCTCGAATGAGACCTCATTTGGAGTACTGGAACTCTTGAAAGTGCATATTCAAAAAGGAGATAAACAGGATGGTGTCAGTCCAAAGAGCAGCATCTAAAATAGTTAGCAGACTTCATCAAAAGGCTTATGGAATAGACTTAAAGATCTCAATATGTGTACATTGGGGGAGAGGGATGATATGATAGACATTTAGATCTTCTATGGTATTAATGCACAGGAAGTGACTCTGCCGTTTGAAAGGAAGTTCTGCAATGAGGAGGTCATAGAAAGAAGGTGAAAAGGAATAGATTCAGGAGTGATCTGAGGAAATATTTCTTTATGGAAAGGGTGGTGGTTGCATGGAACAGCCTCTCAGTGGAGTGTTGAAGACGAGAACTGTATCTGAATCCAAGAAAGCATGGAGAAATACAGAGCATCTCTGAGGGAGGGGAGGGGCTTTTAGAACTTAATAGTTCTCATCGATAGTTAGACTGGATAAGCCATATCACCTTCAACGGCCCTTGTTTTTTGTGTTTCTAAGGTCTGGTCCTGAGAATTTTTCCCCCGTTGAATAACTGCCTTGCTTTTATTTGTAATGTGTGACCTTGAGTCTGGGAGTTTATTCTTGTCTTTTAACGTCAGTCTCTAATTTTGCATCCTGCCTCACATTTTCTCCTTTAAATAATGTATACTACCGTTAGAGAAGGAACATAAATCGGATCCCCCTTTGAATATTTTCCATGGGGGTGACTGGGAATCCTGTGAGATGTGCTAGCGCAGTTTTCAGCATGGTTTGTTGCAGGGGTTTGTACCATTTTTATCTTGCTAAGGGACCGTTCTACTGAAGTGCGCTAAGCAATTATCTGGGGGGGGGGGTTCCTCATGCATTAACTGTGCGCACGGGTGCACACTGATTTGTGTACTAATGGCCAGCCAAACTTTTGATGTGGTGAATAGGGGTGGAGAATGAACATGGCAAGCCCATTGCAGTTAACATGGGAGGACATACCGTACACTATCAATGTTAGAATTAGCGTGGGTGCATTTTAGAAGGTGGAGTGAGGTGCACCAGCGATAATTGCACCTTCTGTTAGGGTGTACATCTGCATGAGAATATGCCAGCTATGCTCCTGACAGTTACCATAGAGGTTTTGCACTAGCACACACTAAAATGCAAAAACCTAATGCACTTTAGTAAAAGGGCCCTTAAGTTTGTTTGATACTTGCTTCTGACTAGTTTTTCATTCAGATTAGGAGGTGATCTTTTGGGAAAACTAAAAGTGATCATAAAAGAATTACAGCCACTACTCCTTAAGGAGTTGCTGAAAGAAATATTTACAGTACCGGCCTCTTGGCAACCCCCAAACCTAGAAAAAAATGTTTAAATAAACTTAGAAAGAAGGTAATGGCAGAGATCAGATAGCTTACGGTGTGCCAGGCTGAAAACTATGCTAGCAGAAAATTCTGAAAATGTTAATAGGGATGCGACTTTGGTGATACAGGTTTGAAGTTTAAATGACGAGAGATCTCTAGATATTCCTCCAATCCCTCCTCTTTTTGACTGCTTGGGAGACATTGGAATTTCGTAGGAAACATTGACTGCTTAACTTTTGACTGGGCATAGTGTTAATCAGTCTGAAGCTCCTGATTTAGTAAAGAAAAAAAAGACAATTTGTCTGATGACGTACCAGAGTTAATAGGACAAATTGAATATCGACTTTTGTTAAACTTGAGGATCGATGTTGTTTACACATAACTCATATTACATAATTATTATTCACTGTAATCAATGGCTTCTCCACTAGAAAATGCATTTACACTTTTCTTGAATGCAATGAAAGTTATGACAGAGCTAGTAAATCATGTCAAGGGCAGAGCTGCTGAAAAATATGAACTAAGTTGCATCTTCTGTTTGTTTTAGCAAGTCAGTACAACAGTCAACAAGTCCTGGATATCGTCTTCATTCTGAGGGTGCTCAGGCTGATTAGGATTGTGGATACCATCCAGAGGTAATTGGGAAAAGGGCCACAGTGTTTTATACTTTAACAGCATAACACTGCTCTAAGGAGAGGGTTTGTCTTCATATAGGACCTATGTGGTTTTCAGAATTCATCTACAACATGTTTTGATCATTCATAGGTTGATCCAGACTAAAGAAGCATAGCTGTCCCCAGTATTTGTGCAACTGCTGGAGCTCTGTATGTTACACAGGACTCTGTGCGTGTCTTTTTACCACTGGCCTAGGCCTCCAGCACAGAGGAAATATCAGAACTGCAGAATTACTCAGTTGTGTGATTCAGCTTTCTCTTAAAAAATTATATATATATATATATAGGTAGCTATATATATATGTATATAGGTGAGAAACTATGGCTTTAAATATCTGAATCCAAGCCTGGACTTCTGTAAGCAAATGAACAGTCCAACAGGAAGCTGTATTTCTGAAGTTCTACATTATAGTGTAATTTAAGAGATATGTTCCCCCTCCCCCCTCCCCAAATCTTTTCAGCAGAACATTAATCATCTTCCTGCAATGGAAAGTGTCTTCTATCAGTATTACAAATAAGTTTAGAATTTGTCTTGCAATTGAAAATCTCATGTAAACAGTAATAACTCAAGAGAGCTTGGAAGGCAGTGCATGTTAAGGATTAGTTACGAATATGATCTGTATCTTTATGCTTTATAATCAGAGTTTTAGTTTTGTTTTTTTCTTTACTTTACTCCATGCTTGCTTTTCTGAAATTTGTTGCTACTTGACTTTCCATTCTTGACATCCCAGTACCTTGCATCAAATGTATTTGATTTTTATTTTAAAAGATTTAATATACCGCAGTATCCAAATATCTTATTGAAAGCAGTTTACAAAGAAAAACAATAAAATATTAAAACAGTAATAAACTATCTGGTCAAACACCCCAAGGGAACTTAAGGTACATTTTCCTTCACTGACCCTTATCACCGCAGTAACAAAATAAAGGAGATGAGAAAATCCTGAAAAGAGCAGAATACATAATGGCAAATCTGATATCTCTCAAATATCTATTCTACCTCTAAAATGGGTGCTTGTGCTCTAACATCTTCCTTTACTTGAGGCAGCTATTGTCCTCTCGATTTACTGCTTAATTGCACAAAATAGACTTTAATACTACAAAGTTGTAATGAAACATTTTTACTGCATCTTCAAAGCCACTAATTAAAGTTATGGGTCTGAAGATGCAGTAAAGTGCTTCGTTACAACTCTGTATTAAAGCCTGTTTTGTGTTTTCTCTAGCATCAATCCCTGTCTTCCCCCTCTCCCTCACTCAGGAAGGGCGCAGCTGCTGCCAGATCTGCTCAAGAAACCCTGCTATCAGCTCATAAGAACATAGCATATGCCATACTGAGTCAGACTAAAGGTCCATCAAGCCCATTAGCCCGTTTCCAGCAGTGGTCAATCCAGGTCACAAGTATCAGTCATGTTTCCAAAAGGTAGATAGATTCTATGCTGCTAATCCCAGGGGTAAGCAGTGGATTTCCCCAGTCTGCTTTAATAATGGTTTATGGACTTTCCTCCAGGAACTTGACAAAGCCTCTTTTAAACTCTGCTTTTACTATATCCTCAGGCAATGAATTCCAGAGTTTTATTGTGTGTTGAGTAAAAAAAATATTTACTCTGATTAGTCTTAAATGGTGCTACATTGTAGCTTCATTGCATGTCCCCTAGTCTTTCTACATCTTGAAGGCGTAAACCACCGATCTGTGTTTACCCGTTCCAGTCCACTTGTTATTTTATAGACCTCTATCATACTTCCCTTCAGCCATCTCTTTTCCAAGCTGAAAAGCCCTAACCGTTTAAGCCTTTCCTTGTAGTGGTATCCTTCCATCCCCTTTATCATTTTTGTCACTCTTCTCTGTACCTTCTCTAATTCCACTATATTCTCTTTGAGATATGATGACCAGAAGTGCACACAATTTTCAAGGTACCTAAGCACCATGGCGTGATACAGAGGCATTTTAATATCCTTGGTTTTATTCTCCAGTCCTTTCCTTATGATTCCTAGCATTCTATTTGCTTGCTTGGCCGCTGCTGCACACTGGACAGAGGGTTTCAATGCAGTCTCCAGGAACAAGCAGGAATGTAGTCTTCACATATGGGTATCGTCGGTACCGACGGAGCCTGCGCGGGAACGCTCCCCAGCATCCAATCGGAAAGCTTTGGGAGCATCCCACAGCGCCTGCGTGTGCTGTCTTCCCACCTTTCCCAACTGTCCCTCTCCAGTTCTTCATTTTCCGCGGAGCCGACAGGTCGCACATCCTGTCACCGCAGAAAAAATTCCCTTCTTATTCTTCTTTTTTGTGGTCGCGTCTGCCTTCCCTCAATGCTACACCGGTACTGCCGGTTCTTCTTTCTTTTTAAACAAAAAACAAAAACAAAACACCTTTCTTTCTGGAGTCTTTTCCAGTAATTTTCTCCTCAGGTGCCACACGCCATTTTGGGCACTAGGCCCAACTTTTTCCTTCAGAATGGAAAAACCCGCTTCGGGTTTCAAAAAGTGTTCTAAGTGTGGCAGTACCATCTCCGTCACCGACACCCATAAGTGGTGCCTCAAATGTTTAGGTCCTGACCACTCTATTTCAGAGCGTGTTGCCTGTGGGATGATGTCAAGGCTCTAAGTCCTGGTAATGCACTCTTCAGATCCCAGACATTCTCATTTTCACCTATTAAGCAATGGACATGCTATATTTATAAACGGATCAAACTTCACAAAATCACCTATATTGATTACTTAAGTATCAATCCATCAAATACACGTAACTATCTATACATTACCTCCTCACGCTGCTAGAGTAGAATAAAGCGAACGAACTTAGAGCTTTATATATTGACAAAGAAGTAGTATTTTTAATATCAAACATAGAAGAAAGTATATTAGGTTTTGAGTAATAGGTGTCACACTTTTGATAGCTGTTGCGGACCATAGTTTTTTTAAAGATCTAAGCCATGGAATAGCCACAGGGGAGGAGCTTGTTTACATCATGTTTTGCCGCTTCTTTAAAGCCAATTCGTAGGGAGAACATCGCATGTGCGGCGTCTTTTTGATTTTGAGATTTGAATTACATCCGGCTTGAGAACCATGGTGTTGTAAAGTTTAGACGTGGGCAGCATCAATGCTAATTAATAGGTATGTGTGTTCCTGTATAGTCTTATAGTCATAGAGTTTTTAGAAGAGTAAGAGGGAGTTTTGTAGTTTTGTGTAGGGATTCTAATTTTATGTGTTGTTTGAGCACAAGAGGGTTAAAAAACCGATCCCCTGAAGAACCCGTTAAGGAGAAACGCTATGGAGGTGCTGGGGGAGAGCGACGGGATCGTAAGAGTGAATCACCAGGACCATGAGCCTGATATATTGAAAACGGAAGTAACATATTTTTAATATCAAATATAGTGGACAGCATATCAGTTTTTGAATAATAGATGTTACACTTATGAGCTCTGGCCTGAATACTGTCTGTACGGAGGTCGTTGATACAATTGGGCACATTACTTTATCCAGACATAAAGTCTGATATATTAAGTGCCGTTCATAGTCTGAGACCTCCTGGCAGACTTCTTACTGGTGCTTTGTTGAAGAAGAAAAGGATTCATTTCAGAAAAATTCCTTTATGTTTTATTGAACGAGTTTGTGGTATTTTTGAGATATTTATCGTTCATAAATCGACCATTTATAATAGGGGTCTCCTTTTCAGCAACCCCCACCCCAGGCCACGCTAACAACAGATGCTTTACAGGTGGGTTGGGGAGCCCACCTGCAAGGTCTCTCTACCCAGGGTACCTGGACTCCACAGGAGGCCTATCTCCACATCAATCTCCTGGAACTCAGAGCAATCTTCCTTGCTCTTCGAGTATTCCACACCCAGCTCAGCTACAAGACAGTCCTAGTTCAAACAGACAATCAAGTAGCCATGTTCTATGTAAACAAGCAGGGCAGAACAGGCTCTCTGTCGCTCTGCAACGAAGCTTTGCGACTATGGGCCCTCACCAGAGAGTATCAGATTCATCTCCTTGCGGTGTATCTTCCAGGCATTCAAAACTCTTGGGCAGACAGACTCAGTCGAGTTCTGCTTCCACACGAATGGTCTCTCCATACAGACCTGGTGGCCAAAATTTTTCAAATTTGGGGAACCCCGGACATAGACCTCTTTGCAAGTCCGCTGAATGCCAAACTTCCCCGGTTTTGTTCCAGAATTCTGGCTCAGGGTTGTCAGGCCAGGGATGCTTTCCTCCTCCATTGGGGTTAGGACTTCCTGTATGCCTTTCCACCCATTCCCCTAATTCCCAAAACCCTGTTCAAGCTTCAGAGAGACAGAGGTCATATGATCCTCATAGCTCCACGTTGGCCATGGCAAATGTGGTACCCTCTGCTCCTACATCTCTCTCAAGCTCCACCTCTGGAGTTAGGATCTACTCCAGATCTCCTTTCTCAAGAGGACGAGATGCTGTGGCATCCCAATCCCCAGTCTCTGCATCTCAGGGCCTGGTTGCTGAAAGCCTAGAACTTCACAGTCTTAACCTTTCCCAGCAGGTAAAGGATATCCTTTATGCTTCCAGGAAGCCTTCCACAAGATGCTCTTATGCATTTAAGTGAAAAAGGTTTACCATATGGTGCTCACAGAAGGGTCTTAACCCTCTTGCGATACCTCTGGTATCATTGCTGGAGTATCTCCTTCATTTATCAAATGCAGGGCTTAAGACCAATTCAGTGTCAGTTCATTTGAGTACTATTGCAGCTTCTTTCAAGCCTCTAAATGGACAACCTATATACTCTCATAGCGAGATTTATGAGAGGCCTTCTTTTAACTAAGCCTCCCATTAAGCCACCACCGGTGGCATGGGACTTAAATCTGGTTCTTGGGCTGCTCATGAACCCGCCCTTTGAACCATTAGCCACCAACTCTTTGAAATTCCTTTCCTGGAAGGTCATCTTTCTTATTGCAATCACATCAGCACGTTGCATCAGTGAATTGCAAGCGTTGGTGGCTGATCCTCCTTATACAAGGTTCCATCATGATAAGGTAGTCCTTAGGACTCATCCACACTTTATGCCAAAGGTGGTGTCACCTTTTCATTTAAACCAAGCGGTTTACCTTCCTGTATTCTTTCCAAGGCCTCACACCTCAAATGCAGAAAGGAATCGTCATACTTTGGACTGTAAAAGAGCTTTGGCCTTTTACTTGCAAAGGACACAGCAACATAGAAAGCCCTCTCAACTCTTTGTTGCTTTTGATCCTAGTCATTTGGGGCTTCCAGTCTCCAAAAGAATACTGTCCAGCTGGATTGCACAGTGTATATCTTTTGCCTATGAGAGTAAAAACCTTCCTCTTGAAGGCCATGTCACAGCTCACAATGTGAGAGCCATGGCAGCCTCTATGGCTCATCTTCACTCTGTGTCTATTGATGACATATGTCGAGCAGCTACTTGGGCTTCGGTTCATACCTTCACAGCCCATTACTGCTTAGACAAGGACTCCCACCGGGATGCCTTGTTTGGTCAGTCTGTTCTTCAACACCTGTTCCATACTTAATCAACTCCTACCCACCATCCCTGGTAGGATGCCAGAGATCCATGGGGGGAAGTGGGAGCCCTTTCACAAGGGCACACAACTTCTGGGATCTTCTCCCTGGCATCCGCAGCTAGGGAGTCCCCATATATAAAGACTACATTCCTGCTTGTTCCTGGAGATAGCATAGTTACTCACCTGTAACAGGTGATCTCCGGGAACAGCAGGAATTTAGTCTTCACAACCCACCCACCTCCCCTAGGAGTTGTATCTCTCTATCTCTCTTTCTCTCTTTCCCTCTCTCTTTTGTCTCAGCTTTAAACTCAACTGGAGAGGGACAGTTGGGAAAGACGGAAAGGCAGCACGCAGGCGCTGTGGGATGCTCCCAAAAGCTTTCCTATTGGACGCTGGGAAGCGTTCCCGCGCAGGCTCCGGTACCAACAATACCCATATGTGATGACTAAATTCCTGCTGTTCCCAGAGATCACCCTTTACAGGTAACTATGCTTTATCTATGATGACACCCAAATGCTTTTCCTGGGTGCTAATTCCTCAAGTAGAAAGACTAGGGGACACTCAATGAAGCTACAATGTAGCCAATTTAGGACTAATAAGAGAAAATATTTTTTCACTCGACAAGTAATCAGACTCTAGAATTCATTACCGGAGGATACAGTAAAAGCTGTTAGTGTTGTTGGATTTAAAAATGGTTTGGACAAGTTCCTGAAGGACAAGTTCATAAACCATTATCGAAGAGGACTGGGGAAATCCATTGCTTATCCTGGGATAAGCATTGTGGAATTTGTGTACCTTTTTGGGAACTTGCCAGGTACAAGTGACCTGGAATGGCCACAGTTGGAAGCAGGATATTGGGCTTGATGGACCTTGGTGTGACCCAGTGTTTTTTTTATTTTATTGATATTTAACAGGGGTTTTTTTTAATAGTGCTTTATCATTTCAGTCAGTGGTTTACATTGTAACCTAAACTTGGTAATGTACATTAAACAGGGTCATTGATAACTTGGATTTTTCTGAGGCAGTGGAGGGTTAAGTGACTTGCCCAAGGCCACAAGGAGTGCTAGACGGAATTGAACCCTGGTCTCTTGGTTCCATTAGGTTACTCTTCCACTCCATCATGGCATTTCTTATATTTTTATGCCCCATTATTAAAGGTACTGGGAGTGGAATGGAGTTTAGGGGTTTCTGGGCCACCAGGGATTTTTTTTGTTTTGTTTGGGGAGTTTTGGGGTTGCTGGGCCACCAGGCATTTTTTTTGTTTGGGTGGGTGGGGCATTTGTGGGCTACTGGGCCACCAGGAGTTTTGTGGATGGGTGGGTGGATGGGGGGATCGGTGTCACTGGGCTTCTGGAGATTTTGTTTGGGTGGAGAATTTGGAGTGGCTGGGCCACTGGGGATTTTATTTCTGTTGGGGTGTCGGTACCTGGGGGGCACTGGCCCACAGGGCCGGCCCGTCCATTGAGCAAGAATGTTTTTTGCACAGGGCCCTGCGTTTCAGGGAGCCCTGCGCAAAAAACATTCTGCACTTGCCCAAGTAGATTAAAAAACAAACAAACCAGCTGCTGCTGCCGCTGCCGCCATGGCAGCAGCAGAATCAAGCGTCCCGCCGCGGGGCCCCCCTGCCCAGCAGAGCCTCCCTGCAGCATCAGCTCCCGAGTCCCAAAGCACGGGCTTTTAGAGCCGCGAAGGGAGAGCTGCTCTGACCTCTCGCGGCTCTGTTAAGCCCTCCAGGGTTGATGGGAAATCCCATCAGCCCCGGCGGGATTAACAGAGCCGTGAGAAAGGGAAACTCTCGCAGCTCTGAAAGCCCGCGCTTTGGGACTTGAGAGCTGATGCTGCAGGGAGGCTCTGCTGGGCAGGGGAGCCCCACGACGGGACACTTGATTCTGCCGCTGCCACGGTGGCAGTGGCAGTTGGTTTGTTTTTTTTTATCTACTTGGGCTGATGGGGGAGGGGGGTTAGGACTGGTAATGGGCTATGGGAGGGGGCTAAGCCTGGAAGTGGGCTGATGGGGGGGGTTAGGACTGGTAATGGGCTATGGGGGGGGCTAAGCCTGAAAGTGGGCTGATGGGGGGGTTAGGACTGGTAATGGGCTTTGGGGGGCTAAGACTGGAAATGGGCTGATGGGGGGGTTAGGACTGGAAATGGGCTATGAGGGGGCTAGGACTGGAAATGGGCTGATGGGGGGGTTAGGACTAGTAATGGGCTATGGGGGGCTCAGATTGAAAATTTTATTTATTTTATTTTATTTAACAGCTTTTATATACTGCGCTCTTTATTATCAGTGCGGTTTACAATTAACAATTATTGCTCAATTCAGTCGAAACTGCCTTGTGCTTACATTTTAACAGGATAGGTAACTTGGAGCATTAACTGGGTAAACTATTTACATATTAGACATAAAACATGGTATTCCATCATTGATCTAATATATACACCTCAGATTGGTATTGTTGCGCATACCAATGGATAGTTCTGCTATTAAGTCTGTCCTAATTTGTCTGTGTAGTGTCAAGCGCTGCTTGAAAGGATTGGGGTGTGTTAAGTGGGGAGGGGTGGTTTGGTTGCGAGAAGTATAGGAGGAATAGGTGATGCTTGATTGCTTTCCTGAATTGTGTGAGGTCTCTGATCGATCTTATTTTCGGTGGGAGGTTATTCCAGCACTTTGGGGCGTAGAAGGCGAATGCTCTATTCCTAGTTGTTTGAGTACATTTTATGGATAATCAGCGTGTTGTCTGCTACTGTCCTTCTTAACCTGCTGTTGGGGGTGGGGGTGAGGAGGCCCGTGAGTGATGAGGGAGCTAATTTATTGATGATCTTAAAGGTGAGGAGTAGAGCCTTGAATGTGATCCTGCAGATTATCGGTAGCCAGTGAAGTTCCTTGAGGATGGGAGTGATGTTTTCTCTTCTGGATAGTCCACAGAGAACGCGGGCAGCTGCATTCATTGCAAGTTGTAGTGGGTTAAGGGTATTCTTGGGCTGATGGGGGGTTAGGACTGGTAATGGGCTGGGGGGGTTGCTAGGACTGGAAATGGGCTGAGTGGAAGGGGGGTTTGAACTGCAAATAGCTGATGGGGACGGGGGCTTGAAATGGAAATGGGCTGTGAGAGGAGGGAGCTAGGACTGGAAATGGGCTGAGTGGGGGGGCTAGGAAAGGAAATGGGCTGATGGAGAGGCTAGGATAGGACTGGAAATGGGCTGCTGAGGGGTGCTAAGATTGGAAATGGGCTGTGGTGGGGGCTTGGATTGAAATGGGCTCATGGAGGGGCTAGAACTGGAAGTAGGCTCATGGGGGGCTTGGATTGGAAATGGGCTGAGTGGAGGGGAGCTAGGATTTGACATGGGCTGATGGTGGGGCTAGGAAAGGACTAGAAATGGGCTGATGGGGGGCTGGGAATAGGAAATGAGCTGATGGAGGGACTCAGATAGGACGAAATGGATGGGGGAGCTAGGACTGGAAATGGGCTGATGGTGGGGCTAGGATAGGATTGGAAATGGGCTTATGGGGGGCTAGGACTGGAAATGGGCTGATGCGGGGACTAGAAGGAAGCGGATGCTGGATGAGGCTGAAACTAGAAGGGAGCTGATGTTGGGGGAGGATTAGAATGGGATGGAGCTGGGAGGGTGAAATGGAGAGGGAAAAAATATTTTGTGTGGGAGGGAAGACAAATCTACAATTGGCCGGATATTGGGAGAGTAAGTGGGGATTGAGGATGGAGGGGTAAAATTTGAGTGGATGAAATAGGAATGAGGAAAGAGCAAAAGGAGAAAGATTAGTGTGTTAAAACAGATGTAGAGAGAAAATGGAAAAAAACTAGAAGAGAGAAGAAAGGACAAATGGACAGCAGACGATGGAGAGTTAGCAGAAGATACGAAGAAACCAGAAGAAAGTGTCTGGAGCAATTGCAACTGAAAAAAAATGCACAAAAGGTAGAAAAATATCTCTTTATTTTGAATTTATTAACTGGAATATGTCAGCTTTGGGAAATGTGCATCATTAACGTCTGTGCTTTGTTTAGTACAATAGGAAATTAATTTATAGTTTTATTTCTACAGTGTTGTTGTACATTCCAAGTTTGGCTTTTGGAGTTCCCAGTTTAATTATTGTCTTCCTGTTTCTAAATTGTGATTCCTTGTTTGGTGACGGTCTGTGTTCTGCATGTGTAACTGAGCTGAGGTATTCTGTTTATGTAATTCCTATTTGACATTGCCACTTGTTCTCTTTCCCCAGTAGGTCATGTATTGTTGTTCTCCAAGATGTATTGGTTTAATATTTGCAGTGTTGCCTTTTGATAGGTAGGGTATGGTGCTTTGTGAGTCCTGGTAGTGCTGTTAGGATATGGCGGGTTTGCTATGGGTTCTAAATGGGCAGTGTTTGTAGTAGTTCCTAATGTGCCTGGCAGTTGGCACTGGATTATAGTAATGTAGAAATCTTTTAGTCTTTTTTTATCCATACACTCATGAAGAGGCATGTTTACTAAAAGTTAGTGTATGGTAGCATTATGCAAATAGTTATGCAAATGAGGTCCCTTATGCAAATGAGGCCCCACACAGAGTCTCCACACATGGTCCCGCACCCCCCTTGGGCCGCCCCTGCTGGCCCACAGTGTGCTGTGGCATCAGGGCTTTCCCTGATGCCTAGGTCATCTGAGGTGAAGTATCAAACTTCACCTCAGATGACCCACAACAGCATGTCAAAACGTGCACTGACTTCTGTGCGCATGTATTTTAGCTTGCTTTCCTAGTTTAACGCTGACTGAGCACTGGGTAATTTGCATATTGTAGAGTCAGCATTAAACTCACACTATGAAACCCCCCGCACTAGAGCTTTAAGAACTGGGCTCTAGCACAGGGTTTTTGCATCAGCCTGAAAGTACAGTGGTCACACTCTTGTATTTATTTCAGTAACTTCTTTCACCACTCGACAAAGCGCTATATTTCGGAGAGAATTCCTACTCATGTCCTGCTTTAGGTTAAAATTTATCTCGGTTGCATTCAGTTTTACATTCCTGTCCAACAAATTTTTTCAACTTTGCTAACAGCATTTAAACTCAAGAACTCCATTTTGACTTTGATCTCATGAACTTCCAGTTCCTCTTTTAAAACAAAGCTTCAATTAACCTTTTATAATGACAGCTCAGCCACCCTCATAACAATGAAAATCATTCTACCTCTTTATTCATCCCCATTTGGTGGCAGCGTTGAGCTTGTAAATCCAGAATTGTACCTCATACATTTGAGAGATTTTTTTTTTCACTACACTGTACAAGATTTTGAATGTCTTTATATGTAAATATGAAAACACTCTGGCTTTGTCCAAAAGGTGTTGGGCTTTTATTTAGCACTGGATTTTATGATGTACTTGTAGGGTATAACATTGGCAGTGACTCTGTTGTGCTAAATCAGATATGCCCCTTCTACTTACATAGTACTTCACAAATTTGCTTTTAAAGAGTCTGTGCATATAAAATCTGTAGAATTTGATTTAGGTGACTACTTGCCATATGAAATATTAATGAGGCTAGCCAGATTGAGATCTGCTTAGTATATTGCCTGTTTGGCGTGTTATCAACTACATATTCTTCCTTCCTTGAAATTCTTTTTGTCTGTCCGTATTGATCTCAACTGTATGGTTGTACCAGATAATCTTAATTTACACATCAACAATGTTCATTTACTTAGTTTGAAACAACTTCTTAGAAATCAATATTAGGTTTAGGCATAAGCAGAAAGTTCATGAACCTATTCACAATCTGGGACATAAACTGATTTTCTAGAACAATTATCTAGTTGATCTTGAGGCATCTTCCTGTTCATGTACCTCAATCTCTTGATCAGATTGTTAATTTTTTTAATGTGGTCAGGAATTTAATTTAACAAAGCATTTTATATGGCTTTTCTCAGAAAATTATGGTTCTAGATGGTTTACAAAGTTAAAGCAATAAAATCAGATTGAAACACAAATCGCAAAATACAATATAAAACTTAACCAAACCTTAGCACATTAATCCTAATAAAATTAAATCTTTCAATAACTAAGAATTCTCAAGTAGAAATTGGTCAAAACACCAGCTTTTCACTTTCTTCCTGAACAACATATAATTAGATTCCAGTCTGAACATCACAGAGAGAGAATTCCAAATAGCCAGAAGACAATCCTGTAGTGTCCGCTTACAAGTAGTAGCCAGTCTAATACAGGGCTTAATTTGTAGGCAAAAAGGAAGTGGAACTGTGGGCAGGGCCAGGGCCAGAAGTGACCTGCGGGAGCAAGGCCAAGGCCAGAAGCAACCTGTGGGGATAGGCCATGACTGAACACCCCCTCCCCCCTAGAATTTCAGGCTTTTCATGCCATATTTAGATTTGTTTCATTATCATTCATTTTAAGTCAAGCAGCTCACGTTAACTTCAGTGGAGGTAGGCAGGTAAATCAGTAGCTGGTTCTTCCCCTGGGGATGGAATCTGAGTGATGTCACTTCCTAAGTTGGAGAAGTGCCGGCACTCCATTCTAGCACAAATTAAGTCTGGGTCTAATTGCTTTTACCGTGGGAATCTTCAAACTAATAGCTTGTTGGGATCTTAATGATCTTGCTGGGATGTAACGTGTAACCAGCAAAATATATTGGACCCATACTATTTTAAGGAATATTAAGCAATAATTTCAAGCTTAAAATAATTCTGTACTTTATCGGAAGCCACTAAACCAAGGGGTAGCCCTATCTCATCTTATTATCCAGATCAATCATAGCAGCCATATTTTGAATGGCTTGAGATTTGACTAGCACTAGGGTAAACCCACATAAATGGCATTACAGATAATCTACATGTGATAGAGCCACTGCCTGAGATTAGAATGATTTGATTTGTCTAAGTCACCGTAATAGAAGTCTAATAGAATTAATTTGGTCCTCTAGTGCAGGGCTTCTAAACCCAGTCCTCGTGAGACACCTAGGTAGTCATGTTTTCAGGATAACCAAACAGTCAATGAATAATAGAGTCTTTTCTTACTATGCCCCAAACTTACAGAACTCTCTCCCAACTAGAATAAGAAACATAGATGACATCCACCTTCCGGAAAAATATTAAGACATTGCTTTTCTCAGAACATTATGAAACTAAACAAACCGAAACAAATATTCAACCAACATAATTATTCCCTGATCATAACACTCGACATATTCACCTAACACACTACCTTTTCATCCTAACCCTATGTAAATACATCACACAATGTAAATATGTAAACCACTCCAAAATCTCATTGTGAATATTTCGCTATTGTAAATAAGTTACTGCTGGTTACCTTGTATGGATGTTTTGCTCAATACTAACTTTTGTGTTTTGCTAAATACCGTTCATTGTAAGGATTCTTTGTAAACTGCTTTGATTACTTGATAAGGCGGTATTAAAAACATCCAAATAAAAAAAAATAACCATAATCAATATGCATGAGAGAGATTTGTATTCAGTGGAGGCAGTGCAAGATTCCTCTTGTGCATATTCATTATGGTTATCCTGAAAACCTGACTGACTCGGTGTGTCCTGAGGATGGGTTGAGAACCCCTGCTTTAGAGTAACATTAGAGATTGGCCACTGTTGGAAACAGGATACTGGGCTTGATGGACCTTGGTCTGACCCAGTATGGCATATATTATGTTCTTAATAATGACTCCTAAACTATGTAACTTTTTAGGCAGGCCAGGAGTGGAAGAGTAGCCTAGTGGTTAGAGCACTGGCTTAGTAACCAAAAGACCAGGATTTGAGTCCCACTAGCCAGCCTTGGACAAGTCACTTTAACCCTCCATTGCCTCAGAAGAAAGGCCTGGCAATCTACTTCCAGTCACACTTCCAAGAAAACCCAGTTGCTGTTGGGTCGCCAGGAGTCAGGATTGACTCAAAGGCACACATTAGCTTTGCAAGGTCAGGTTGCCTATGTTTAGTCCCAGTTCCAGGGGTTTCTTGTCAGCATTACTGACCCACAGTACTTCAGTTTTTGTGGCATTTAGTTTCAAAAGATTAAGTATCCAGTTGATAACATTATTCAAGGATTGAGACTTGTTTAAAAAAGTGTTTATGCCAGATTGACATTTTCAAGCTGTTACACTATCCAATGCATGTAAAAGTAGTTTGGAGGCAAAAAGGAGGAGGTAAATGGGTCAATAATTAGAAGGGGCAGGTAGGGTCCTGTGAAGGCTTTTAGAGGAGCAATGTAACATAGCATGTTTCAAGGCAGCGGGAACAACTACAGTGGACAGTGATAAGCTGAGGATATCACAGATGAAAGGGATGACCGCAGATGATATAGAACTTAGTAGATGGGTGGGAATGGGATTAAAGGAGCAGGTAGTGAGTTTGGAGGAGGAGAAAAGATAGTCAGATATGTTAAAAAGCAGCGGACCCAGCACAGATCCCTTCTCCATTGGGAAAATTGGCCATTTAACCCTACCCTCTGCTTTTTCTATCTTTTAATCAGTTCCTGATCCACAATAGTACACTGCCTCCTATCCCCTGACTTTTTAATTTTGCCAACAGTCTCTCATGAAGGACCTTGTCGAAGGCTTTCTGAAAATCCAGATACACTATATTGACCAGCTCGGCTTTGTCTGTTTATTCACACCTTCAAAAATATATAATAGATTAATAAGACAAGACTTCCTTGGCTAAAGCCATGTTGACCTCTTACCATTAAACCATAATTATCCACATGTTAAGTAATTTTGTTCTTTATAATGGTTTCTACCATTTTGCCCAGTACAGATGTCAGGCTCACTGGTCTGTAGTCTCCCAGATCACCCCTGGAACCTTTTTTAAAAATTGATGTTACATGAGCCATTCGCCAGTCTTCAGGTATTACATGAATTTAATGATAGTTCACAGATTACTAATAGGTCTGCAATCTCATATTTCAGTTCTTTCAACACCTTTGGCTGTATACCATCCGGTCCAAGTGATTTGCTACTCTAGTTTATCAAATATCCATATGTGTTTTATTGACTACAGCAAGACTTTTGACTGTGTAAACCATGAGAAACTCTGGGCCACATTAAGAAGCATGGGGTATACCAGAACACCTGATCGTTCTCTTGCACAACCTTTATACATTAATCAAGAAGCAACCATTTGAATGGAACCAGGAGAAACAGAGTGGTTTAAAATCAGCAAAGGGGTACGACAAGGCTACATACTTCCCCCTACCTCTTCAATTTATATGCAGAACAAACTATCAGAGAAGCAGGACTGTATGAAGAGAACCGAGGTGTGAAGATTGGTGGAAGACTACTCAACAACCTTTGCTATGCTGATGATACTACATTACTGGCTGAAAGTGAAGACTATTTGAAACATTTGCTTCTCAACATCAAGGAATATAGTCTTAAAATGGGTCTGCAGCTTAACGTTAAGAAGACAAAGATCCTGACAACTGGCAAAATCAATAAATTCATCATTGATGGAGAAGAAATTGAAATAGTGGACAGCTTTTACTTGGATCAACAATCAATAAAGAAAGGACTAGCAGTCAAGAAATCCAACAACATATTGCTCTTGGTAGAATGGCTATGATGGACCTAGGCAAGATCCTCAAGAGCAGAGCTGTTTCTCTCCATACACAGATTTGACTTGTCTAGGCCATGGTATTTTCAATAACATTATGGATGTAAAAATTGGACAGCGAAAAAGATAAAAAGGAAGAAAATTGATGCCTTTGAATTATGGTGCTGGCGACAAATACTGTGTATACTCTGGACTGCCCGAAGAACAAACCAGTCAGTACTAGAGGAGATCAAACCTAAGCTTTCCTTCGAAGCTCAGATGACAAGACTTGGACTTTCATACTTTGGACATATCATGTGAAGAGAGAGATTACTGGAGAAAGACATAATGCTTTGCAAGGTAGAAGGTCACTTGAAAAGAGGAAGGCTGGCAATGAGATGGATCGATACAATAACAGCAGCTATGGACACCACTCTAGCAACAATGAGCTGCTTGGCTGAAGACTGAACAAAGCTTAGGTCAGCTATCCAGAGAGTCGCCAGGAGTCAACACTGACTCAATGGCACTTAACAACAACAATAGTTTATCATATAGCTGTAATGTATCTTTTCAGTTTCTTTCTTTCTTTCAATTCTTCTGATGCATCACCTTTAAATACCATTTCAGTCATGGGTAACTTCTCTACATCATCTTTAGTAAAGACCGAAGCAAAGAATTCTTTGTCTCTCCATTGTGGCCTTGTCCCCTCTTAGTGCCCCTTTTACCCCTCTATCATCTAATGGTCCAGCTGATGCTCTCATAGGTTTTTTGCTACGAATATACTAGAAAACGTTTTTATTATATGTGTTTGCTTCTACGGCAAGCTTTTTTTCAAATTCTCTCTTTGCCTGCCTTATCAATGCCTTGCATCTAACTTGTCAGTGCTTATGTTGTTTCCCATTTTTATCATTTGGCTCCTTTTTCCATTTCCTGACAGATGCTTTTTTGGCTACAACAGCCTGTCTGACCTTACCTTTAAGCCATGCTGGCAGTTTTTTGGACTTCCACTTTAATTAACTTGTGGAATACAGCTGGTCTGGGCTGCCAAGATTAGTATTTTTAAACAACGTCCATGCTTGATGTAAATCTTTAACCTTTGCAGCTGCTCCTTTTATTTTTTTCTTAACTATTTTCCTCATTTCATCATAGTCTCCCTTTTGAAAGTTAAAAAGTTGTGGATTTCCTTGATGTCTTTTCTCTATTTAGTCAATCAAATGCAATCATGCTCTGATCGCTTTTGCCAAGTGGCCCAAACACCCTTCTCTTGCACCAGATCTTGTGTTCCACTAGGTCCAAAATGGCTTCCCCTCTTGTTGGTTCATGAACTGGTCACTCCAAGATGCAGTCATTTATTTTATCTAAAAACTTTATCTCCCTAGCATGTCCTGCCATGACACTGACCCAGTTGATACCGGGATAATCAAAATTGCCCATTATTATTACTGTGATGTAACTTTTGTTAGCTTCCCTGATTTCTTTGAGCATTTCATCATCCATTTATTCATTTTGGCCAGATGGTCAATAGTACACCGCCACTGCCATCATCTTTCCCTCTTTACATGGAATTTTGATCCATAGAGATTCTACAGTATATTTTGTTCCTGCAGAACTTTAATCCAGTGTAATTCGATGCCCTCTCTAACAGAGTGCAACCCTCCACCAATTTGATCTACTCTATCAATGTGATATAATCTGATCCAGGTATCAGTGTCCCACTGGTTGTCCTCCTTCCAACAGGTCTCTGAGATACCAACCATATCTAACCTCTCATTTAGTGCTATATATTCTAACTCTCCCATCTTATTTTTTAGATGTCTAGCATTTCCATACAAGCATTTTAGAGGTTGAATTTTATTCATTTTAATCTGGTTATCTGTAGGCAGGGGTAATTTAGAATCTTTACGCTCTGTCTGCTCTGAACTTAAGGGCATTCGTGTTACTTTTGTCTTTATTGCAACCTCTGTGTCAATATGCCTTAACTTCAAAATTTTGCTAATATCCTTCAAGGACACATTGTTCCGAACCATGCGCTCTTGGGCAACTGTCAGCTTTCCCCTATTATCTAATTTAAAAGCTGCTCTATCTCCTTTTTAAAGGTTAATGCCAGAAGCCTGTTTCCATTCTGGTTAAGGTGGAGCCCATCCCTTTGGAAAAGTCCATCCTTTCCCCAGAATGTTGCCCAGTTCTGAACAAATCCAAAACACTCTTCCTTGCACCATCATCTTATCCACTCAGTGAGACTCTGGAACTCTGCCTGTCTTTTGGGTCCTGCGTGTGTAACGGGAAGCATTTCTGTGAATGCTACCCTAGAAGTTCTGGATTTCAACTTCCTACCTAAAAGCCTAAATTTGGCCTCCAGAACCTCCCTACCACACTTTCCTATGTCATTGGTACCAACATGTACCAAGATAGATTTATTTATTTAGCTGTATTTATATCCCGCTTTTCACCGGGTCAAAGCGGTCAATTGGGAGATACATTTAACACGAGGGGATATGACACACATACGCTAATACTTACAGGGAACATGGGCATTGGAGGGTTAAGTGGCTTGCCCAAGACCACAAGGAGTGCCTATAGGACTAGAAATCCCAGTCCCTCCGGCCTGAGATTGTTGTCCCCAGGTGGGACTTGAACCCCCGGCCCTCCGGCCTGAAGTACCTTGTCCTAACCACTAGGCCACTTCCTCCCCAGCGCTATCTAAATCCTTGGTTAGATGGCGCGTGAGGTCTGCTACCTTTGCACAGGCAGGCATGTTAACAGGCAATCCTCATATCTACCAGCCATCCAGCTATCTACCTGTCTAAGGATCGAATCACCAGCTATAATGGCTTCCTAACCCTTCCCTCATGGGCACATGGCCCTGGAGAAACCTCCTTTGTCTGAGAGGTTTTTACATCACCTGGAGGGCAGGTTGTATCTACAGGTTAACTTCCTGCCTCACCAGGGTGATACTCTCCTGTCACATGATCTCTCTCCTCCATGGCAACAGGGAAGCTTCAGAATGGAGGTGGGACTTAAGCACTGTGTCCCTGCATGTCTGTCTTCCTTATGTGCTCCAAGTTTGCTACTCTAGCCTCCAGAGACCAGACTCGTTCCCCCAGAACAAAGAGCTCCTTGTACCTAGTGCACACATAAGACCTCTCACCTACTGGGAGAAGATCATACATGTGACACTCAATAGAAAAGACTGGAAAGCTCCTATCTCACTGCTGGACTTCTGTCTGCATCTTAGTTTTAAGGTTTTGTTTAGGTATTTAAGTTGTTTACTTAGGATTGCTGGGGATACCTATACTAATACAACTATACCTAATATGTTTAATGGACATTGTTCACCTCAAGATTAATTCATCTCAGGTCCTTAATTAATATATTCCTGATGAGGATAACCAGCTGCACCTGAAAGTGAATATGGGCACCTCCTTCCCTTTAATAGGTTTAAGAGCCTATAAAACTAAGATTATCATTGGGGTGTGTGGAAGTCAGGGTGGGTGAGAGGGAAAGAAAACTTAATAAAGCTGGCTTGCCATACAGTGTCCTGACCTTTGCTTTTAAGGTAATGTCTTACCAATTTCCTGTGTGATTCACAAAGCCCTTGGTTTGATAGAGAGGGACTTTTGCTCCTTTGATCTGTCACTTGCCTTTAACTCCTATTTAAGACAACTTCACAGATCTTTTGCCTCCTAACTGGAAGGCCTCTTTGTAAAGGTCACTAGAAACAAGTTTATTTCTTTCTACTCAGACTATTTATTCTACTTGTATGCTAAGCTGTACCCTGATTTGATTTAAATGAAAAGCACTCTGGTAGTACTAAGACTGAGTGACTCGGAGAAAACATTGAATTTTAAAATACACAGATTTTTCAGCTTTAACTCAAAGAATTCCCCTTTTCCCCAAGATTTAGAGTATATTCCAGAAGATAAATACTTACAAGTGCAGATCTTTTTCCATCTGTAGCAGTCCCTTTTGGTAATCCTTCAGGGCTAGAACATAGCTGAAGGTTAAATGAGGAGGTTAAGTCAAGGAGCTTAGAGGCATAAGAGTGATAGGAGTCCTCAACATGAATGTTAGAATCCCCAAGAATGAGGAAAGGAGAAGATAACACAGGTACACTACCAAAAAACTGCCTCCAGTTTTGCAACTGATTCCTATAGATTTTGGGGTGCTGAATCCAGGAAAAATAGCCAAAATGTTCCATCACGTCACGTTTTCTTGCAAAATTAGATTTCTTACCCATATAAGGAATGTTCACATAATTTCTTTTTAGCCGACTGCAGTTTATTTTCTTGGCCCAAAATAGAGGTTGTAATGGTTAACTAACTAGAAACACTCCCTCATGATATTTTAGAGTGTTTTGTATTCATTTTATACATTAACAGGACAATTGGGAGGCGGGGGGCTAAATCCAGTACTCACGCTGGCGCATGTTCTTTCCTGTTCGCCTCGCCTCGTTCGCTCGCTCAAACACGATGGTTGCGACATGAACGTTCCTGTCAAATTTCAGTTTCTTGCAAGTTCATTATTACCTTTGTTTGCTCAGTCGTAATCCAGCTTTATTCCGAAGTGGTTCACTACAGTTGTAGTTTGCAGTGCTGTGTATTTGTGATGGCTCACAGAGCCAGAGGTTGCGTCAACTCTCCGGACAGTTTTTGTTTTATTTGTGGGGAATATACCGTGAAAAAGCGGCAGAGGAACATTTCTGCATTTATTAAAAAAGTATATTTCGCCTATTTCGGTTTGAAGTTAGGCGATCAAGACAAACCGTGGGCTCCTCACAAAGTGTGCAAGACATGTGAGGAAGATCTACGCTTATGGATGAAAGGTAAAAAAACAAGCATTTCGTTTCGGAATACCTATGATGTGGCGTGAACAAAGAGACCACAGCAGTGACTGCTATTTTTGCTCTTGCATTGTGAAGGGATACAACTTAAAAAATAAGAACGTAATAAGTTACCCCAACCTTCCCTCAGCAATTAGGCCTATGCCTCATAGCAACGAAGTACCTGTGCCTGAACCACCAAAATCTTTGGATCATATTTGTGTGGACGGTTCTGATCATGATGAGACTCATCAGATGGCTTTTCCCGATGAGTCCAGTACTTCCGAGTTTGAAACTGAACCAGATCCGAAACCTGAACTTTTCTCTCAAGCTGAATTGAATGATTTAGTCCGGGATTTAGGACTCCCAAAAGATGCTGCCCAACTGCTAGGTTCTCGGCTTAAACAGAAAAATCTATTGTCACCAGGAACAACTTTTTATTGGTACCGCAACCGCGAGACACAATTTTTGAAGTATTTCAGCAAAGAGGAAGATTTGGTATTTTGCAACGATATATACGGAGTGATGGAAAAGTTTAAACTCAAGTATGATCCTGCTGAATGGCGGCTGTTCATTGATTCATCAAAAGACAGCATAAAAGGTGTTCTTCTTCATAATGGCAACACATTCGCTTCAGTTCCTATTGCTCACTCTGTTATTCTCCAAGAAAAATACGAGAATTTGGCCCTGATTCTTCAGAAGATTCGTTATGATGAGCATAAGTGGATGATTTGTGGAGACTTTAAAATTCTATCCATGCTATTAGGGCAGCAATCCAGTTTCACCAAATATCCCTGCTTCCTTTGCTTGTGGGATAGCCGGGCCCGCGACCTACACTGGGGGAAAAAAAGACTGGCCAATTCGGGAGTATTTGAGACCCGGTGAGAAAAATGTTCTTCATGAGAGCTTGGTACCTCGTGATAAAATTCTATTACCACCTCTCCACATTAAGTTGGGTCTCATTAAGCAATTCATCAAGTCCCTTCCAAAAGATGGTGAGTGCTTTCGGTACCTTTGCTCAAAGTTCCCCCGACTTTCTGAAGCAAAGCTAAAGGAAGGAGTGTTTGTTGGCCCTGATATAAGGAAACTCATTTCAGATGGAGCATTCGCTGAAACGATGTCTGAGAAGGAAAAAGAAGCCTGGGATTCCTTCAAGGATGTTGTTCTCAAATTCTTGGGGAACAGGCGGGATGAGAACTATAAGGATATTGTTGCCAGGATGCTCAATGCCTTCAAAGAACAAGGCTGTAACATGAGCCTGAAAGTCCATTTCTTGCACTCCCATGTGAACTACTTTCCCGAAAACTTGGGGACGTACAGTGAAGAACAAGGTGAAAGGTTTCACCAGGACATCAAGGACGCAGAGAGAAGGTACCAAGGAAGATGGAACACCACTATGATGGCTGATTTCTGCTGGTTGCTGCTGCGGGAAACCCCAGATGAAAAATACGCCAAGCAGCGCACCAAGAGAGGCATTCGGGGGAAGAAGAAACGGGCCCACCAGGAGATTGATTGACCCAAGAATGACTTTAAAATCTAAACTGTGTTGACAAATATCGTGTTTTTACTAAACTTTGAAATAAAAATTTGCTAGTTATTACCACAGTGTCGGATCTCATTTATTAGAATTTTATTTTCACACCATCGGGTGTTTTGTCTTCATGTATTGCAATGGTGCGGTTTGCGTTTTCTATTCTTACATACATACCTGTACAACATTTTTTGCACATTTCTTTGCTTTGCTTTGTGTCTAACCTCGCTCTTATATGCTCAATGTTTGTGCACATGTATGTGGCTGTTTTAAGTGCAGACAATTGTGCTACCATCACAGTGTGTTTTGTTGACATTATTCTATTCTTATGTGCTGCCTTGTTACAATTTTCTTTATTCTTATTTGAATAACTACTAAACAATTAGTATAAAGAATTCATCCAAGAAACTTTTATCTCGATCGCACTCAATCTGAAACGTTCACCTCAAACTGCTAACCCAATGTAGCAAAAAATCTGTACGTGATGGAGCAAATTGGTTACCAGATTTGGATTCAGCGCACCAAAAAACGTAAAAATCAATCGAAACATTAGAGGCAGTTTAAAAAAAAATTTTTTTAGTGTACCTGTGTGATGAAGAAGGAAAGCCAGGAGTCAGTCAGCGAGAAAGGAAGAGGTGAACTTGGGGTCAATAATTGACAGCAGCCTAGAGAGTTAATGGAGTAAATAGACTGGAGTGGACTTTAAGGGAAGAAAAGAAATGGGACTGAGGTGGAAGAAAGGGTTGAAACCAGCAGGAAGGGAGAGAGCAGCAACCTAATGCCACCACTGTGGCCAATGGACTGAGGTGTATGGAAGAAAAGAGAGTTTCCATGATAGATGACAGTAACTGAAGCAGAGCTGTCAGGGAGAAGCAAAGTGTCTGTTAGCTATCAGTGTAGTTTGCCTTCTTACTTTTGGAGGGCAAAGGTTCAGGAAATCATAATGGGAGAGAGGGTACCAATTCACTATTAGTGCCTACAACATTTGGGGAAGCTACCGCCCCCCCCCCCCTAAACTTCACCTATGTTCAGATTATTAGAGATAAAGAGATTGTGAATGTAGGTAAGTTTGCTGGGGGAAGAATGGGCATTCCACAGGACACATGAGAGAGGAAGGAATATGAATGAGATGGTTTATAGTTTATTAAAATTTGATATGCCGCTCTTTATACTAGCAGAGCAGTGTACAATAAGCAAATTAAAAACAAAAAAAAAGAAAAGAAAAAGAACATTACAATTATAGGAAAGCTAAAGGAGGAGATGGTGAGGGAATGGGAGGGGAGAAGTAGGTGTTGGGAGCAGAAACCTAGGAAACCTGTTAAGGAAGATTAAAGGCCAGTTGGAACAGGTGAGTGTTCAAGAAGGACTTCAATTTAGAGTATGAGGACTCGAGGTGAAGGTCAGCAGGGAGGGAGTTCCAGAGAATGGGTCCTAGGAAATAAAAGGCCACGTGCCATGGGGATTCAAAACAGGCCTGCGATGGCGAAAGGAGATGGAGGCGAATTACTTGAATCAAATGGAGGATCCGGGGAAGAGTGTGGGGGTGAAGTAAGAGGATAGATAAGTGGGGGTGCTGGAGTATATGATCTTATGAGTGAAAGTGAAAAATTTGAAGTGGATCCGGTGTGTGAGGCAGCCAATGCGACATAATGAGCAGGGGAGAAACATGATCAAATTTAATGGCACAATGAAATAAACAAATAGCCATGTTTGGACAGATTGGAGGTCTTTAAGTTGATAGTGTGGTAAGCCGGAGTAGCGGACATTACAGTAATCTAAGCAGGAGATGACCAAAGCCAGGAGCAGAGTAATGACGGAAGAATCTGGAAGGAGTGACTGAATAGAGCATATCTGATGAACAGAGGACTGTTTCTCCACCATGAAAAGTGAGGGAAGTGTCAAGGATAACCCCGAGATACTTGAGAGGAAACCGTGGGAATAGGAAATTCATCAAGTGAAGGGGACAGAGAAGGGAAAGTAGAAGATCCAGTAAGCCATATAGCAAAGTTCTTAGAAGGATTCAGCTTTAGACAATTGGAATACAGCGAACATGCAATCTGGGAGAGACTGGAGTTAAGGATGGTGATGTCAGGAGAGGTGGGATCATTGTAGGACAGCAACAGGATGTTATCCACATAATAAAATGCAGATACACCCTGCTGCTGAATAAGGGTGACCAGAGGAACAAGGAAGCCATTGAAAAGGAGGGGGGCCAGAACTGAACGTTGAGGGAATATTGCATGAGAGAGGGAAGTGATTGGACAAGGAAGTCTGAAAGGACACATAGGAATGATCAGTGAAGAAAGAGTGGAACCATTGTAATACTAATCCATGTAAATAAGCAGCACGAAGGCAGAAAATGAGACGAGAGTGATTGGTGAGTTTGAAGGCACAGGAGAGGTCAAGAGAAATAGCCAGTGATATATTACCCTTTATCCAAAGATTCCTGTGTTTCATTAAGAACAGATAGAAGAATGGTTTCCATACTGTGTCCTGCCCAGAAGTCAGATTGTCTGGGGTATAGAAAGTTGTTTTTTTTAAATGATCAGAGAACTGGGTGAAGACAAGTTTTCCAAGGTTCTAGAAAAAAAAAGGTTAGAGACCAGTTGGAAGTGGTTGGGAATGAATAAAGGGATTTAAAGTAGGGTTTTTTTAAAAGAGGACAGACTACTGCGATCTTCCAGCACTGAGGGAAGACACCAGTGGATAGACTATTGGAGAGTGAGGGCTCAGGGGAGGAGGGCCAAAGAGGCCTCTGGAACCCAGGAAGAAGGAATAGGGTCAGTAGCACATGTGGTTTTGGAGGAAGTGGTGACAACTTTGGTGAGTGATTCCATATGGATAGGATTAAACTGGGACCAATTATTCAATAGGGTGCGATCAATAGAAGGATCTCAGTCTACAACGGGAGCAGAGGGATCTTGTCTAGGAGGTGAAGGAGGTTCTATAAGGTCAAAATCCTCCAGTTTCAACTTGATTCTATCCTGGGAAAACTTGACGAGCTGTTCTGCTGTAGGGGGAGTTTCAAGTGGGGCCAGGGAGGGAAGGTGTAGAAGATGAGAGATGACTGAGAACAGTTTCTTGTGCCGGTTCTCAACAATGGAGATAATGTTGAGATATTGTTTCTTGGTGGATGATAATGCTGATCTATAGCAGGAGTGAAGATTTTGAAAGGTGGCAAGGGCAGAAGGAGTATGGAGATGAGACTAAATTCGCTCAGCTCTGTGGAGCTGATGACTGGAAAGGAGGAGACCAAGGTGGTACCAGGGGTGATGGCAGCGGGGCTTGTGTGAATGGAATCTAGAGATGAAAGGGGCAAGCAAATCTAGAGCCATGTGGAGAACTGTATTTCAGGTGAGGGCCTGCGAATTGACAGAGAGTAAGTCCATGTCAGGTGGGAATAAGGAGGGTGGAAATGCCCAAAGGGTGGAATCTGTGATGCAGTGCCAGGGAGGAAGGGGTCCAGCAGGAGAGGAAGGAATAGGAGGAGAAGTGTGAGAGGTAAGATATGAGAGCTGAAAGAACACACCAAAATGATCAATCCAGGGAAGAGGTAGCCCATGGGAGTGCAGTAACTGTAAGGAGGATGTAGCAGAGGTGAGGATAAGGTCCAAGGTGTGTCCAACTATGTGGTTAGGGAACAAGATGTGCTGGTAAAGGGCTAGGTCTGAAATATGCAAGAGAAAAAGTTTATCCCAGGGTCTAGTGGGATGGTCGACATGAATAAGTCGCCTAATATAAGTAAATCAAGGAAGATCGCAGTTATTTTGACCAGAGTGGTCAAGAGTGTTCTAAAGGGGGGAAATGAAAGATGGTGGAATGTAGAGCAATAGGAAATGAAAAGCATGGGGAGGGGGAAGCCGAATAAGTAGAGCCTCTGAGTAATGTATGAAGGGGAGGAAACTTCAGTAACTTCTAAGGACTCCTGATAAAGAATGACAACATTTCCCCCCATCTGGAAGAGGGAGAGGTGGACAGAACTAGGAAACCTGGAGAGGAAGACAGCAATATAGGACTGCTTCTTCATCCTCTCTGAGCCAGGTTTCAGAGAGGAATAACAGGTTCAGAGAGTGTTGTAAAAAGAAATTATTAATGAGTATAGTCTTGGCGCAAATTGACCAACAGTTGAGGGCGACATGGGGACAACTAACGGGGGGGAGGGTGCTAGATTTGATGAGAGCAGGGGCTCACAGGGCAGTAGTACCCGAGGTCTCCACTGAGAAAGAGCTTGGGGGGGGGGGGGATACAGGACGGAAACCCAAGAGCAGTTTCTCTTAGCCTCAGCACCAAGGAGCTGCTTACCTGCTTTGCTGCCCGTATGGGCACATTTACCTGCCAGCCTGTGAGTCCTGTGTGTCTATTGATACATTTATTTTATTGTTAGTGTGCTATTTATTTATCTGTACTTTCTGTAAGTTTGTTCAGTTTTCTCCATTGGTACCTGTCTCCTACATATCCTCATAACTTTTATCCATCCCTCCCTCCCACCCAGGAGTGGTTCTTCCATTAGGTCGTCTGAGAATTGCCTCAGGCGGCACTCCGAGGGGGGGGGGGGTGGCACTCCTGACCCCGGCGACACTCCGGCTCTCTTTTAATTTTAGATTTTACAGCCTCTGGCCTGCCTCTGATTTCCCACGCAGGAAGGCAGAGGCAGGGCAGAGGCGGCAAAATCTAAAATTAAAACAGAGCCGGAGTGCTGCCGGCGTCAGACAGATCAGTCTGATGGCTTGCAACTACAATCGATCAGGCTGATTTGTGCGGCAGTGGCGGCACTCTGGCTGTTTTAATTTTATATTTTGCCGCCTCTTCCCTGCCTCTGCCTTCCCGACGCTTTTTTTTTTTTTGCTGCACACATTTCTTGAGGAAAAAAAATGTGGCAGGAAGGCAGAGGCAGGGCAGAGGCGGCAGAATCTAAAATTAAAACAGCCGTCGTGCCCCCGCCACCACTGGATAAGAGGTGCAGGTGGAGGGAATGGGGACAGGTGGAGGACAACAAAGAGAGACAACAGTGAGTGACAGGGGGAACAAAGGGGGAGACAGCAGGGGCATGCTGGACAAAGGGGGAGACAGCAGGGACATGCTGGACAAAGAGAGAGACGGGGACAAGTGCTGGACAAAGGCGGAGTCGGGGCCATGCTGGACAAAGGGGGAGACGGGATATGCTGGACAAAGAGGGAGGCAGGGGATATGATGCTGGACAAAGGGGGAGACGGGGACAAGTGCTGGACAAAGGGAGATGGGGACATGCTGGACAAAGGGGGAGACGGGGATAAGTAGTAGACAAAGGGGAGAGACAGGGGCAAATGCTGGACAAAGGGGAGAGACGGGGACATACTGGACAGACAGGGGAGACATGCTGGACAAAGGGGGAGACAGCAGGGACAAGTGCTGGACAAAGAGGGAGATGGGGACAAGTTCTGGACAAAGGAGGAGATGGGGACATGCTGGACAAAGGGGGAGACGGGATAAGTAGTAGACAAAGGGGAGAGATGGGGACATATTGGACAGACAGGGGAGACATGCTGGACAAAGGGGAGAGACAGTGCGGGTTAGGATTATAATGGACTGATGGAGGGGCTAGCACTGGTAATGGGCAGATCGGGGGAGCTAGGACTGGTAATGGGTTGATTAGGGAAGGCTAGGACTGGGAATGGACTGATCGATGGGGTCTGGGACTGGTAATGGGCTGATTAGGGGGCTAGCACTGGAAATGAGCTGATTAGGGGAATCTAGGACTGGTAATGGGCTGATGGGATGGGGTAGGACTGGTAATGGACTGATGGGGAGCTAGCGGTGGAAATGAGCTGATTGGGGGGGGCTAGGACTGGAAATGGGCTCATTAGTGGAGGCTAGGACTGGTAATGTACTGATGGACGAGGTAGGACTGGTAATGGGCTGATTAGGGGAGGCTAGCACTGGTAATGGGGTTGAGGGGGGGGACTAGCACTAGTGAATTGATTGGGGGGCTTTGACTGGGAATGGGCTGATGGTGGGGAGGAGAGCATAGAGCTGCTGGCCCTGAAAGAAAACTGGGGGCTAGGGCTGCAAATGGGCTGATGCGAGGGGATGGGAGAATGGAACTGGAAGGGAGTTGATGCTGAGGGGGGCTGCCATGGTATTTGGACTAGAAGGGACTGGACAGTGGGGAAGGAGGGGGACTGGAAGGGAATGGACACCAGTGGCAGTCATGGGAATGCAAGTTGACATTGGAAGGTACTGAGAGTGAGGACTGGAAAGGGGCTGATACTGGGGAGGGTTACTGGGACTGGAAATAGGCTGATGAAAAGAAGTGAAGAAAACAAAAGAAGAGATAAGAAATGGCAGATGGACCATGGACCTTAGACCACAGAAAGAGAACTAAGAGAAGACAGGAAGGCAAAAGCCTCAAATCAGGACCAGTATGATCAGAGAATAACATGGTATATAATTGAATGCAGTAAGAAACTATAACTTATCTTGTAAGCGTCGTGTTAGTGGGTATCATTGAACTTTCCCCATCTATGTAGGGCATTTGGTTGTCCCCGACGCCACCATTCGGTACCACGTTTGCGTTTCACATGCACATATGCTTCATCAGGGGTTCAAATGCTCAGAAAATTGCAGAGATTACTTTTGCTAGCGCGATCCTGCGCGTATAACATCGAGCTGTTCATGCGTGGCGTTTTTTGAAGCATTCTTACTGCATTCAATTATATACCATAGTAAAGTATCAAAGAAACCTTCACACTTCCAATACTGCAAGTATCAATATGCTATGAATGCAAGTATTATGAAACTTGACATGAGCTGTTGTCATTGATGCGAAGTTAGTACTAAGAGGAGATTTATCCCATAATAAGTACTGGAAAAGTCTGAGACCCAGTTCCACTCAACATCTGATTGTAAGCTAATGAAAGAAAATGATCAATCAATGCTTAAATATATGATGAGGAATGTAAGTGGTTAAGAAGATTCACAACCATTTCAGTAAATAGCCTTTGATATTATTGAGGATTTGACATATATATTTAGCAATCCTTCCAGAAGACAGCATGAGGTGCTGCTCTTTGTCAGGGTGGCTATCAGTTCTCCCATGCACCTTGTCCCACTGGCCATGGTGGTGGTAGTGGTGTAGGGCTTCTACTCTCTCCTTCCTGCCAATTTCAAACCCTCCTGCTACCTCAGTCTCACTCCTTTCTCTCCTTTTGAAGTCCATTCCATCCGCCTTTTTACTCCACTACCTCTCTGCTTAACTGTTTGACCTCCTGACAAGTCCACCTCTACCTTTCTCACTGACTTTGACTCATGGCTTTCCTTCTTTCTGGGTTCATCTTCCCTCTCCCTTATTCTTGGGGATTTTAACATTCATGTTGATAACCCATCTGACCCTTATACTTTAAAGCTTCTTTCCCTTACCTCCTCATTCAATCTCCAGCTTTGCTCTACTGTGTCCACTCACCAGCATGGCCACAGCCTCGACCTTTGTATTCTTCTCTAATTGCTTACCCTCAAACCTCTGTACCACGATTCTTCCCTTATCAGACCATCACCTGCTAAGCTTCACTCTTCATCACCTGCCACCTCAACCTCACCCTGTCTCCTCCAACCTTTTAGAAATCATCATGCTGTTGACCCTTTGGCGCTCTCCTCCACTGTCTCATCACCTCTTTCCTCCACTATGTCATCTATTGATGAGGCAGTAGCTACCTAAAACACTGCACTCTCCTCTGCTCTGGATGCTCTTGCTCCGCCCATGCCACATCCTGTGAGGCATACTATATCCCAACCCTGGCTGTCTTCCACTACTTGCTATCTACGTTCCTGTGTCCATTCAGCTGGGCATGCTTGGCTCAAATCTCACACCTTTGTGGATTTTCTACACTTAAAATTCATGCTTGTCTCTTTCAAGTCAGCCATAGCACTCACCAAACAAGACTATTATGTCCATCTGACTAACTCTTGCCTCTGACCCTCACCATCTCTTTACAACTTTCAACTCTTTCCACAAGGTGCCTCCACCTCTGACCCCTCCTTCCTTTTCTACCCAAACCCTGATTGCCTATTTCCATGACAAAATCCACAAGATCACACTCTAATTACCCACAAGGACAGATACTTCTCCTGATCTCTGAGGAGGAAAGCACACACCTTCTTTCCTCCTCCTCCAAACTCACTACATGCTCCTCTGATCCTATGCCCACCCATCTCCTAAGCTCCATCTCCTCCACTGTTGTCCTTCCATCTCTTATATTCTCAACCTATTGCTCTTTACTGTAACTGTCCCTGCAGCCTTCAAGCATGCTGTGGTCACAGTTCTCCTCAAGAAATCCTCACTAGACCCTACCTTCTAACTATATCGACCCATCTCCCTCCTCCCCTTCATTTCTAAACTACTTGAATGTGCAGGTCACTGCCGTTGCCTCAACTTTGTCCTCTCAAGCCATCCTGGATCCTTTACAATCTGGCTCTTGTCCTTTACATTCTACTGAAACTGCTCTTACCAATGTCTCCAGCAACTTGTTGCTGGCAGAATCCTAGGGCCTTTCCTCGATCCACATCCTTCTTGACCTATCTGCTGCTTTTGACACTGTTGACCACAACCTTCTCCTTGATACTTTGTCCTCACTTGGTTTTAAGGGTTCTGTGCTATCCTGGTTCTCTTCTTAACTTTCCCATCACTCTTTCTGTGTTTGTTCTGGTGGATACTCCTCTACTGCTATCCTGCTCTGTTGGTGTACCCCAATGATCTGTCTTGCATACACTCCTTTTCTCTCTATATATCCAGTTCCTTGGGGCACTCATCTCTTCTCATGGCTTTCAGTACCATCTTTATGCTACTGGCTCCCAGATTTTAGCTCTTTGCACCTGAAATCTCTCTGTCAATCTAGTCCCGGATCTTTGCCTGCCTTTCTGACATTGCTGTTTGGATAGCTCACTGCCACTTGAAAGTGAACATGACCAAAACTGAGTTTATTTTTCCCCCTAAACCTTCCTCTCCCCTTCCTCCTTTCTCAGTCTCTGTGGATAACTCCTTACTCCTCCCTGTTTCCTTAGCTCACAACCTTTGATAGCTAAAACCTGACGTTTCTTTCTCTATAACATCAAGAAAATTTGCCCATTCCTTTCTGAACACACTACTAAGACATTTATTCACTCTTTAGTTACCTCCCATCTTGACTATTGTAACTTCCTTATTGCTGGTCTCCCTCTGAATCATCTCTCTCCTCTTCAATCTGTTCAACACTCTACTGCACGGCTAATCTTCTGCCAGCCTTGTCATGCTCATATTACCCATCTTCTCAAGTCACTTCCCTATCCATTTCCACATCCAATTCAAACTTCTCCTGCTGACCTATAAGTGCATTCACTCGGCAGCTTCTCACCATCTTTCCTCTTATCTCTCCCTACACATCTCCTCAGGAACTCTGTTTTACTGGCAAATCACTTCTATCTGTGCACTACTCTTTTATATTGTTAACTCCAGACTTCACTCCTTTCACCTTACTGGTCCTTTATGCTTGGAATAAACTACCTAAGTCTGTACATCAGGCTTCTTCTCTGGCCCTTTTCAAATCCAGGCTGAAAACTCACCTCTTTGCTGTCTTTCGGATCTTGACTCACCTGGTCTCCTTTGTTTCCTTACCATTCCCCCTAGATGTATCCCATGTCTACAGCTACTGTGTTATCTGTCTTAGAAACATAGAAACATGATGACAGAAAAAGACCACATGGCCTATCTAGTCTGTCCTTCCATATCAACAACTACAACAGTCCACTTTTTACCTTCAGAGATCCTCTGTGTTGGTCCCATGCTTTTTTGAATTCAGTTACTGTCCTCATCTCTACCACCTCCACTGGGAGACTATTCCATGGATCCACTACTTTTTCCATAAAGAAATATTTCTGCATATCACTCCTGAATCTATCTCCCTTCACCCTCATCCCATGTCCCCTCGTAGCAGAACTTGCTTTCAATTGAAAGAGGCTCTCTCCCTGAACATTTATGCCACGGAGGTATTTAAACATCTCAATCATATCACCTCTATCCCGCCTTTCCTGTAAGGTGTACATATTAAGATCCTTAAGTCTGTCCTCCTGTGCTTTATACTGAAGACCACTAATCATTTTAGTAGCCACCCTCTGCACCGACTCCATCCTGTTCACATCCTTTTGAAGGTACAGTCTCCAGAATTGCACACTATACTCCAAATGAGGTCGCACCAAAGACTTATACAGAGGCATTATCACCTCCTTTTTTCTGCTAGCCATTCCTCTCCGTATGCACCCAAGCATCCTTCTAGCTTTTGCCGTTGCCTTTTCTACCTGTTTAGCTACTTTAAGATCATCAGACACAACCACGCCTAGGTCCCGCTCTTCTTTAGTGGACAAAAGTACTTCACCTCCTATACTGTATTGCTCCCTTGGATTGCTGCAGCCCAAATGCATGACCTTACATTTTTTAACATTAAATCCCAGCTGCCAAATTCTAGACCATTCTTCAAGCTTAGCTAGATCCCTCCTCATGTTATCTACACCTTCCTGGGTGTCTACTCTATTGCAGATTTTGGTATCATCCGCAAAGAGGCAAATCTTACCCGACAGCCCTTCCGCTATATCACTAACAAAGATGTTAAAAAGAATCGGACCAAGGACAGATCCCTGGGGCACATCACTGGTATCATCCTTCTCCTCAGAGTGAGCTCCATTTACTTGTACTCTTTGTCGCCTCCCACCCAACCAATTTCTAACCCAAGCAGTAACATCAGGGTCCATCCTTAGTGTGCTCAGTTTGTTTATAAGTCGCCTGTGAGGAACAGTGTCAAAAGCTTTACTGAAATCTAAATACACCACATCTAGAGCTCTCCCTCGGTCCAACTCCCTGGTCACCCAGTCAAAGAAATCAATCAGATTTGTCTGACAAGACCTGCCTCTGGTGAATCCATGCTGCCTCGGATCCTGTAATCCGCTGGACTCCAGAAACCTCACTATTTTCTCTTTCAGCAGCGTTTCCAATAATTTAATCACCACCGAAGTTAAACTAACCGGCCTGTAGTTTTCAACCACATCCTTACTTCCGCTTTTGTGTAAAGGCACCACATGAGCCTCTCTCCAGTCCTTTGGCACCACTCCCGACTCCAACGAGGCATTGAAAAGGTCAGTCAGTGGAGCTGCTAGAACTTCTCCGAGTTCCCTCAGTATTCTAGGGTGTATCCCATCCGGTCCCATCACTTTGTCTACTTTAAGTTGAGTAGTTTCTCACGAACACAGTCTTCTGAAAATTGTTCAAGATGTCCCTCGCTTCTATTCCTATTTGTGGGTGTTTTCTGAGGTCCTGCTCCTGGTTCTTCATCTGTGAACACAGAACAAAAATATTTGTTAAGCAATTCCGCTTTATCCTTATCAGCTTCTACATATTCCCCCCCCCCCCCCCGCACCCTTGAGTCTGACAATACCACTCTTGCCCTTCCTCTTCTCACTAATATATCTGAAAAATGTCTTATCCCCCCATTTTATTGCATTGGCTATTTCCTCCTCCTTTTGAATCTTTGCCTTCTTGACTACTTTGCTAGCTTCTCTAAGTTTTTCCAAATACAGATGCCTGTCTTCCTCTCTCTGTGATCTCTTGTAGTTCATGAAGGCCTCCCTCTTTTTCTTCACTTTTTCAGCTACTTCCTTAGAAAACCATAGCGGTCTCCTTTTCCTTTTGCCTTTATTTACCATTTTAACAAAAAGGTTGGTTGCCCTTAAAATATCCCCTTTCAGTTTTGCCCACTGTTTTTCTACATCCCCCAGCTGTTCCCATCCCACTAACGACTCCCTGAGGTATTGGCCCATCTTCGCAAAGTTAGTCTTCCTAAAGTCTAAGATCCTCACCTTGGAATGGATTCTAACAGCCCTAGTCCTAATACTGAACCACACCATCTGGTGATCACTGGATGCAAAATGATCTCCCACTACAACATCAGAAACACTTTCACCATTGGTAAGCACCAAGTCCAGTATGGTCCCTTCACGTGTGGGGTCTATTACCAATTGCCTGAATAGTTCTCCCTGTAGAGAATCCAGGATCTCCTTACTTCTAGATGATACTGCAGCAGGAATGTGCCAATCAACATCTGGCATATTGAAATCTCCTATCAGTAGCACTTCCCCTTTCCTATCAATGCTGCGTATGTCTTCAATTAACTCTCTGTCCACCTCTTCCTCTTGTGAGGGAGGTCTGTATATCACACCAATGCAAATAGATTTCTCTTTCCCTCTTTCTAGTTTAACCCACAATGCCTCTTCTCTCCCTTTTAAGCTCTGTAATTCCAAAGCTTTAATAGTAGTTTTTACATATAGTGCCACTCCTCCTCCCCTTCTTCCTACCTGTCCTTTCTGAATAAAGTATAGCCAGGTATAGTTACATCCCAGTCATGGTTTTCTGTGAACCATGTTTCTGTAACTGCCACTAAATCCAAGTCAGCCACTCCCACCAAAGCTTCAACATCAGGGATCTTATTTCCCATGCTACGGGCATTTATACACACTGCTTTCCATATGTTACCCCTGTTACCCATTTCCATAAAGGTATTTAATGTATCACCTACCTGGGGGCTTTCACTTACCTGGGGGCTTTCTTCACCTATCCCCAACGAATTCTAGTCTTGAATGTAAGCTTTGATGAGTAGGGACCATCTTTTGCATGTGTCTGTGCAGCTCTGTGTACATCTTGTAGTGCTATACAAATGTTCAGTAGTAGTAGCTGTAGGGGGCTGACATGAGAATGGCACTCAATAGCCACAGTTCCTTGAGCCAAGGAAGAGTCCTGCAAATGAGATGCAGATGGAACGAGGAATAGAAAGAGACCCCAAGGTTGGGAGTCACTCAAGCTGCCAGACCTGCATCAAGGGGGTGACATATTTCTGTCCACAAAAGAAGAAAGGGCGAAAGCTAGAAAGATGCTTGGGTGCATAGGAGGGGAATGGCCAGCAGAAGAAAAGATGAGATAGTGCCTCTGTATAAATCTTTGGTGCGACCTCACTTGGAGTATTGTGTGCAATTCTGGAGACCGCACCTTCAAAAGGATATAAACAGGTTGGAGTCGGTGCAGAGGGTGGCTACTAAAATGGTTAATGGTCTTCGCTACAAAGCATATGAGGACAGACATAAAGACCTTCATATGTACACTTTAGAGGAAAAGCAAGCCAGAGATGATATGATTTGAGACGTTTAAATAGCTCTGTGGCATAAATGCACAGGAGAGCCACTTTCGCTTGAGGGGACATAGGATGAGGGTGAAAGGGGATAGACTCAGGAGTGATATGTGGAAATATTTCTTTATGGAAAGAGTAGTAGATACTTGGAATAGTCTCCCAGTGGAGATGGTAGAGATGAGGACAGTATCTAAATTCAAAAAACCATGGGACAAACGGAGGCTCTCTCAAGGAAGAAAATGCACTCTTGTAGAGGGTGATATGAAAGGGCAGACTAGATAGGCCATGTGGTCTTTTTCTGCTGTCATGTTTCTAAGGAGCTCACCCAAGGAGCATGACTGACTCCTCCTTTGGTGCGCGCCCACGGCACAGGATGCTGCAATATTGAGATTTAAAGTGCTATCCAGGTCACCTGGTGCGATCATGTGATAAGATGATGGGGTGTCAGAACCAGAAGTGCTGGGGTCATTTGCAACGCTATCACTTCACCTTATAATGAAACACGGCACTACATTGTTAACCAAACATTAAGACATCAGTTCAGAAAGTGAATTATTCTTTTTTTAAATGTAACTACTAAACAGACCACAGTGGGTTATATCACCATCTGCTGGTGAGATAAGTTATTTACACATCTGACTAGTGCATATTAACCTAGTTACTTTCACAAGTTGCTTCTCCAACAACAGTTTCCATAGCATATGAAGTCTGTGAGTGTCTGCCAAGTCTTAGGCACATTTTTCCCACTTAGTTTGGAGGGGGGGAAGAAGGAAAGAGGTCAAATTTGCATTGATGTGACTTTGTCCTCCTCACATGGGTTTAGATTAGCAGGGGGTGTTGGAGGGGGGTAAGCCTTCCTCGCCTACATTCTCACTCTCTCGTTCATATATATTCACATTCTCATGCCAACTCACAAGCTATCATTCACTCTTCCTCCTCCCTAACCTCAGCCCTCCCAGCTGTTCAGTTATGGGCATAGGAAAGTAATTCTGTTCCTTGCTGCCCTCTTCATCTTCTGTCCCCCTCTAGCAATACCCCCTCTTTTGCCCCCATCCCCAAAGCAGCTTGCTTTCTCTCCCAGAAGTAGACCCCTTTTTCTTTCTCTTCTCCCATCTGGCCAGATAAGATATTCCACAAATTTAAAAAAGGTTGAAGAAAGAGCAAAGCTTTGCTAGGGTGACTAAGTAGTAATGTGAAAGAGGCTGTGAAAGTCAAATACACATGCTTTAAAGAATCAGACCCCTTTCCTTTCTTTCTCCCATACCCCCAGAATGGGTTCCTCTCTCTGTCCGAGCAGCAGACCCCTTTCACTTTTCCCTGCTTCCCGAAGCAGCCTACTCTCTTTGCAGATTCTATCAAATGTTATCTGGCCAATCCGGGACACCCGGGGGCTGCAGAACATCTTCAGACTGCCTTGATGGCAGTGGGGTGGCAGCACAGCTTGGCACAAATTGAGCATGGGACGTGTGAGCTGGAACACAATGCTGATGGGCCTGGATGAGGGCCCCATCCCATCCTACCACATAAGATTCATTAGTAACCTGAAACACTCGCTGTAGGAAGTGGCAGGACCCTCCCCAGTGTCTGTGAGTGCACGTACTGGCTCACAGGCCTCATACTCGATTTGTGGCAAATGAGTGCTGCTGCTTTGTTGCCATATGAATGCTGAAAACACTCGGGGGTGGCACCCCACTTACCTCTCTGCATTAGCTCCAGCATTGCAATTCAGCACTGGAACCTGAAACATTTATGGGGACATTACTCCCTAGGCTGCCCCAAACCCTGCTCATGCGTAAAGCCCAGACAGTACTTGTGGATTTTCAACAGCTCAATCAATAGTATTTCCTCCTCCTCCTCCATCTCACCACTTCCAGTTTGGCTTTTGGTGTTAAGAAAAGCTATTTAATATTTATTCTGCTTTACTGTTTAACAGTATATTTATTTTTATTTATTTAACATTGTATTATATTACATTTCAAATATACCCATTAATGGTTCATTCGTGCAATTCTTTATTGCAGGTTTCGGGTAATCATGAACACATTAATAAACATTGTACCCACAATGCTAACATTTGGTGGACTTATTTTGGTAAGTTTGTTTGGTTTCATGAAGCGTGGACGTTTACTACATTGCCCTTTGCAATGCAATGTGTGTCCGAGTCGGTGCTGACTCCTGGTGGCCTGGTGGCTCCTGGGTTTTCTTGGCAGTGTAGGCAGAAGTAGATTGCCAGGCCTTTCCTCTGAAGCAGTGGAGGGTTAAGTGGCTTGACCAAGGCCCTGGTTTCTTGGTTATCGAGCCAGTGCTGTAACCACTAGGTTACTCCTACACTGCCCTTTGTGTTACATTTTTGGAGTGTTTTTCAAGCTGGTAACAGTTGTGCAAATGTGCTCACCATCCATGCTCTGAAACTCAGGTGTTCGAGTGACTGGAGGAACTCGGCTATGCTGAGTGTCACTTTAGCCAGCTCCATGTCATAAGCAGGCTGAGCCAGTTCTGGATTTACCCCATTGCATTTATGAACATGTAGGTCCTGCTTTGAATAGAGAAAGTGAAAGTCCAAGTCCCATCACTGTGGCTGGGAAGAACCGTGGCTGGTTCAATCTGTGCCTTTTGGCATGGAACTATTTGGGCAACTTGCCCTTTCAGAGCATGCGCTTATTAAATCTTGTTGCTTATTGCTCTCTTAGCCTCTTCCGTGACTGTGCACTGTATTTAACTGTTTCAAGAGTGCAACTGCTTCTGGCTCTTATTTTCCAGGCAATTTACTACGTGTTTGCTATAATTGGGATAGAAATGTTCAAAGGAAGAATTCAGTTTTTTGAAGAAAATTCGACTGCCCCTCATGCACGAGAATGTGGCAACCTGGCCTTAAAGGATTCTGCGTTTTCTAAAAGCAAATACTGCAAGAACAATTTCAATCACATCGCATCTTCATTCATCGTCTTGGTAGAGTTAACAGTGGTCAACCAATGGCATGATATCCTTTTTATGCAAAAATTGTATAATAACCTATTTCTCTATTGTTTGTTCACTGTAGTCTGTTTAGAATAGGCCGTAATTGATTATGTTAAACTCAAGATTTGGGTTGATGTGATCAAAAACAAATCAGAAGTTTTTTCTTGACTAGATGGAAATTGAATCACATAGAATGGATATAGTGTACAAGAAAGCAAAGTTGCTTAATTGTAACTGGTATTCTCTTGTGAACAGCAAGTTATAACATTCACACATGGGGGTGACATCCCATAGCACTAAGATGAAACGTTTTTAATAGATATAACTAAAAAGGTCTTTCTGCTTGCTGTATGTGCAACCAGCAACACATATCTGTGTCATAAAGCCTTTCCGTATCATAGCTATTAAAGAAACATGTTTGAACTCCAAGGGGAAGAGGGATGGTGTATGTGACTAATTTATTATTGTATCCACCAAGAACACTCGTTACAAGTAAACAACTGTTCTTTCCTCATAGACAAGCAGGGCAAATCTGATATACCTCGTATATGGGGATTCCCAAGCTAAGGGTTGTCTTCAAATCTGCTGTCTGTAGTCTCCCAAAGACAGCCTGTAAAAAAAAAAAAAAAAAGCATTTGATTGGAAATAGTTGAAAAAATTTGTTTAAAAAATGATTTTATTATACTGTGACCCTTTATAACCCGGTTTAATATAACCCGGGATTGCTTATAACATGGTGAAGTGTTGGGTCCAATTATTACTATGTTTTTTGTTTTGCTATTACATATTATATTGTAGACACCCTATTATGCAGATTCACTTATAACTTGCTCAAATATCTTGGTCCGCAATGTCAGTGTTTATACGGAGTCAACAATGTACTAACTAACCAAATTTAGTATCATAGCAAGAGTTAAGATTCAGACAGAAGTGATAAGTAAATGTATGCACTGAACTCTATGTAGCAGAAAGGCAAGATGGTGGCTAGTGGAGAGAAAACTCCAGCGGTAATAATGCCTTAATACATCAACTCGCTGACGTATTGGCCCAGACATTGGACTAGATTTGAGAAGGTGAATGATTTAGTTAGTCCATCTTGCAGACTCTTGAGGAGACTGGTGGCTGAGTATCTGAGATAGAGAGGAGGATGATAGACATAGAGGAGGCCACGCAGGCAGCCCAAGTGGTAAAATCTAGCTAAGATAGAAGAGCTGGAAGACAGATTATGTTGCTACAACTTGCATCTTGTAGAGTAGCCCATATCACTTCTTGAGAGCAAGCTCATCAGTTTGGAACATTGGCTGACTATGGAATTCCCCTTTTGACAAGATGATGGGAGAGTTGCAGTTTGAGAGCATGTACAGACCTGGCAGACTAGTGGGAGGGATCAGCGAGACCACGTGTGGTCATAGCAAAAATATTAAACTTTGCCCATAAAACAGCTCTCTTGCTGGCATACTTTCAGAAAAAGGAACTTTGCTATGACAACAGGAGAGTATTTTCCAAGATTATTCCACTTAAGTTGCAGCCAAATGAAGGTAGTTTGGAGAAATATGTAAAGACTTGTTTCCAATAATATAAGGTTGAGCTTATGATATCCTGAACTCCTTCGTGTGCAGCTTAATGGAACGGGGTATGCAACTGATACCCCAAGGGAGGCTTTTGATAAACCGATGGCACTGCAGGCTGTGGTGGACCCATTGTCCTCCTTGAACAGGACTTTGTACTCTGGCAGTAAACTCAAAGGATCTGTTCTTTTCTCTTGTAGCTTTATATTTGTGTCAGTACCAACCAGGGCAGTAGTTATATTTGTACTCAGTCTTTGGAGTCATCTGGTGGAGGAATTTTGGATATTAAGGCACTAGATTCAATATCTATGGAATAGCATTTACATGCAGACGTAAGACCTGCAGACATCGTCATGTTTGCTGTCAGCTGTGGCCAGGTTTTTTTTTTTTTACCTCTTTGAGGTCTTCAGGGAACTGCAAATGTGGCAGACTGTGTAGCAGGCAAGGAGGCCTGGGTGACCACACACAAAGAGCACTACTCATGTCATCCATGGGACATATTGGTCCCTGAATTTTATGCAAATCTGAGGCTGTTCATGTTATAAGTGGTATTAAGTAATGGGTCTATTATCTTTCAACTTTCTGAAGCACACCAGGGGGCTTTAGATTGTGGGTCCCTCCTTTTTTTGTTACTTTCATTCTTGCTATATTATTCTACCTGAATTATGTATGGATGTTTGAGTGTGGGTGGTGTATGGTATTGATTGGGGTTGATGAGGAAGGGAGGATCCAGGCTGGCAGATTGGTGAATAGCGAGTGTGTGGGAAGATTAGTAGTGAGGGATGGATCTCTAATAGGTTGGAATGAATTGAAGTTCCAGTGTGTGTGTGTGTGTGTGTGTGTGTGTTTAGGCTTCTGGATCTATATTTGTTTACCCTTTCTTTTTGCAGGAATGGAAATGATATATTTGGGGGTCCAGAGTGTATGTGTTTGTGAAAGACTGGGACTAGGTATATGGGAGTGGGTTGATGAGGGGCTCGTTCATGAAGATACAGGATCTGTATGAATGAGGATGGGGATGGTGATTTTGATGGGTTTTGAGTGAGAGATCAGATAGGGTGGGGGTGTGAAGGGGTACATGGAGTGTCATCACTCTTGGGGCATAGCCTGCAAAGGTTTGAGGGGATAACTTACAATGAGGAGCAGTATGGAGGTGATGGGTGGAGCTGAGCATCTGCAACTTCTGTTTTTCAGTGGTCACTTTTGAATATGGACAGTGTCATGAATTAGAGTGAATGTGAAGGGGCCTAAGATTATTTTATGAATGTTCCTGGTACTGGTTCACCAGTCAAGTGATATAAAATTCTTAATGTGTTCCAGAAGTATTCTGCATGCATTACATGTTTGCAGGAAACCTGGTTGGATGATAGAGTACCATACATTGCAAATGGGGTGAGTTGGCGAGGTCTGTTTCTCATCTTATGGGGAGAAAGTGATGAGTTGCAATTTTAGTGGGTAAACATGCATGCTGTAAAGTAAATAATATGGTTTTAGATGACTGGGTCAATGTGATACTCAATTTAAGTTGGTATGGGAATGAATTGATATTGATTGACATGCACATGCACTTCTTCTAGAGGGTATCTAGAAATGTTGGAGGTTTGGAGCTCTGCCCATGGTAATCATGGGAGATTTTAACATGGTCATGGACCCAGCTATAGACAGGCCTTCCACAACACCTGAATGACAAAGTAGAGACCATAAAGGTTTGGCATGCCTAGGTCAGAGTTTGGGTTTGGTAGAGGCATGGCATGTTTTACATCCTATATACAGTGAATATACTCCTATCTCAGGAGCACCTTAATCGATGTCCTGATTGAACTATATTTTTATATCTCAGTAATGGTTTCCATGAGTATTGCGGGCAGAGGGAGGGCCTATAGTAGTGACTGATGATACCCTAGTTTGGATAGATCTGGATTTCGACATCAGGAATTGGGGTAGCACTAAGTGGGTCTTCCCCAACCAGCTAGTTTGTTCCTAGTTTTTGTTCCCATTTGATGGGTAAATGGTAGGAATTCTAGCTATATAACGAATAACATAAAGATGACCCTATTCTGTTTTGGGAATCGCGAATGCCATTATCCAGGGAAAGTGACTGAGTATGGCATAAAAAAGAAATAGCTCGCAATTTACTACCTCTAGAACAGCAAATGCAAGCACAGAAGAGAGCATTTGTGAATCATCCCACAGTTGCTAATAAGGATAAGTTCCTGGCTGTGCCCTCATACATGAGCATACCAAAAATAATTTATTGTACTACAAGTATGCGGTATGGTATGCTGACACATCACACACTGCCCACAACTCATATGGACCCTCTGTGTTGTCAGTGTAGTGGCAAGGGAACGCATTCTGGAGTGGACCAGCATATCCCTCAAATTCTTGCCCCTATGTAAAGCAAACAAAAGAGGGTTCTTGAACACAGAATGATCCTTCAATATTGACCAGTGCCTCAATGTAAGGTGTTTAACCACAGAAGATTGTGCGGAATAAGCCTTATGAGAAGAGACTTGAAGACTTAAATATGTACACTCTGGAAGAGAGGAGGGATAGGGAAGATATGATTCAGACCTTTAAATACTTGGAGAAATAATGAACAAACAAACCTCTTCCAAAGACGGGGAAGCTGTAAAACTAGAGGGCATAACATGAAGCTGCAAGGGGGTAAATTGAAAGGCAATGTCAGGAAATACTTTTTCACTGAAAGGGCCGTGGATGCTTGGAATGCCCTCCTGATGGAAGTGGTGGAGGCAAATACAGTGACAGAATTCAAAATGGTATGGGACAGGCACAGTGGATCCCTTTACAGCAACAGGATAAAATCAAAATAACCCTAACAATCTAGTTTCTCAACAAATAGGGGTGTCCTACATGGAGCGGTGGGTTCACCCCTAAACAAAGACATGGGATGGGGTGGCCTGCACAGAGCGGCAGGTGCACCTACTCTTGCTATCTTACTGGGCTGACTAGATGGACCATACTAGTCTTTATCTGCTGTCATTTACTATGTTACTAAGTAGAGGCTGTACAGATTTGGAAATAAACCTGGGAGGTTATTGATTAATTAATTAAGCCCTGGCTGGAATCTAAATATGTGACAGGTTTGAGATCTGCAGGGTAAGGTGCTATATACTCATTCAGACATAGCTGAGAGAATTGTGAAGTATTTCATACAGTTGTATACTCCAAACAGGTAGGAAATGACACAGTTTTGAACTTTCCATCCACTGTGAATTTGCCAAGTTTAACCCATGAGGGATATTCAGAAAGCTGTTCTCAATCTTAAATCTCAAACATAAGGCTCCCAAGCCTGATGGGTTTACCAGAGAATTTTATTAGATGTTGAACAAGCATGTCTGTGAGCCTTTAGAAAGGTGCTATAGTCGGATTATTGATAAGGGATACATTCCCAACAGAACTAATTTGGTCCAGGTGATGGTTTTACCAAAACCATGCAAGGATCCAAATTTGGTAGAATCTCATTGACCTTTTTTGTTGGAAAAGGCACAGAGAAGAGCAACCAAAATGGTAAAAGGGATGGAAGGATATCTCTGATGAAAGGCTTAAAAGGTTAGGACTCTTCAACTTGGAAAAGAGACAGCTGAGAAGAAGATATGATAAAGATCTATAAAATGAATGGAGTGCAACAGGTAAGTGTAGGTCAGTTGTTTACTCCTTCAAAATGTAGAAAAACTAGGGGGGACACAATGAAACTACAATGTAGCACATTTAAGACAAATCAGAGATATTTCTTTTCACTCAACACGTAATAAAACTCTGGAATTCATTACCAGAGAATGCAGTAAAAGTTGTTAGTGTAACTGGCTTTAAAAAAGGTTTGGACAAGTTCCTGGAGAAAAAATCCAGAAACCATTATTAAAGTGGACCAGGGAAACCCACTGCTTACCCCTGGGGCAAGCAGCATGGAATCTTTATACTTTTTGGGAACTTGCCAGGTACTTGTGACCTGGATTGCCCACTGTTGGAGACAGGATACTGGGTTTGATAGACCCTTGGTCTGAGCTAGTATGGCATATCTTTATCTTTATTAGAGCGCTTGATTTATCGCACCTTCAGGAACCATCAGGGAGGTTTACAATAACGTAAAACAAAAAGAGACCATAGCCAAAAACAGAAGAACTACAACTTTGGACAGGAAAGCAAATAATTTGTACCAGAGTAAGGGAGAGGAGAAGAACTTTGACCAAAAACAGGGGGTTATGAAGAGCCAGGAAGAGGAAGGTCGTAGGCGGCACTAAAAAGGTGAATTAAACTTAGGGTAACACTGTTCTTGGTGAAGTGTGGAGGGAAGGGAGTTCCAAAGGGGAACACTGTTCTTGGTGAAGTGTGGAGGGGAGGGAGCTAGGAAGAAGAACTTTGAGTGTCGGGTTTGCTCAAGATGTGCATGGGCTGAGGAGGGGGGGAGGGCAAGGCAGTTGACGTGTATGGACCAAAGGCTACAAGGCACCTGCTGAAACTGTATGGAGTCAGACAAGTACTGAGGAGAGTGTATGTGGAGGACCATGTGAGTAAGAATCAAAAGCTTGAAGACAATGCGATGAGAGACTGGTAGCCAATGTAGCTGAATGAGATGGGGTGTGATATGACTATGGCGGGAGGTGTGAGAGAGGATCTGGGCAGCAGTATTTTGAATCATCTGAAGGCAGTGAAGTTGATATTGAGGGAGACTGGCATAGATTATGTTAAAGTAGTCAATTTGTGAGATTACCAGGGCTAGAAGGAGAGTGGTGAGGGATGCAGAAAGCAACATTGCACTGATGGAACAGATTTGCCGAAGGAAGAAGTATTGTGACGCCTTCCACCGCTCTCACCGCACTGCCCCTAGGGGTGGCACGGCAGATTGTCTCTGTTTGATCACTTATAGTGCCATTTAGTATAGACACTTGCCTAATGAGAGACGGTGGATCACCTCCTTAATTGTAGTTGTGGTTTGCTTTTGTTAGCAGTCCGAATAGAAGGAGCACAGGACAATTTATAACATAAATTGCTTTTATTTTTATTTTCTGTAAGGAAATCATTCGTGGCAAAATTCCAGAAAGGGAAAACACATTCAACCAAAGTATAGGATTCTTCTCCAAAATGTGCAAGGTGAATTTCTTCCATAAACTTCTCAACCTTGATAGCAGTATTTTCTAGTATTTACAAACGCAGTAGAAATATCTTTGTGCATTACTCACAAACTTAGGCAATATGAAAACTTTACTTTCCTTGCTGACTTCAAGTTTAAAACCTCACTCAGAGTGCTACCTCTTAGCTTTTACCACTAGCTTTCTCAGCTGACGTTACAGCAGCAATAAAACTAGCTAGGCTTTCACATGAGGTTTCTCTTATCCACTTGTCTGCTTTCCAAGCATACAATGATATTTGACTCCTGACGTCTTCTTACTTGTTTCATACAGCATACAGGAAAAGCTTTATACATTAGACACACACAAACTGCAATCCATCGATTCAGCAGAGGACATTGATTTATCAGAGAGACAGTCCACGTCCATTTCAGTTGGGGAATTGTACGGCTCTGAACTTGGGGTAATCTCTGGTTTAACCTGTTGTATGTTCTTCAGAAGCTTACAAAGGTTTCTCCACTTTAGCTCACGGTTCCCCTCTGTAACTGGGTTTGAACCTTTTGCTTTTCTCCCCCTTAATAGTTTTTCATCAGGAAATGCAAAAGCTTCTTGATTAGCAGTAACTCTCCTCCTAACAGGCTTTCTATAATATCTGTGTGGAGGTTCAAGACTAGAACTGCTATATTCTGATTCAGAGGTACAATCCAGGTTTCTCTGCCGGTTCTTTCTATGCCCACACCCTTTGCACTTGCCTTGTAAGTAGTGGTCAGTCCTTCTGGGCTTAGCAGAATTAACAGCTTTTAAATCCTGCTTCCTTCCCTGGTTTACTGGCCTTTTCCTCTGGCTCCTAGCCTGCAACCGGTCCTGCCTTTGAACAGACCTTCTTTGCAGTCTTTCTGGTGTAAAAGCACATACCGTTTGATCAGTACCTGATTCCTCCTCCCACTCAGCTGATTCTTCAAAGAAACTTTGTCCTCGAGGTTTTGCTAGTTTCCCTTTAGCATTGCAATTTCCTTTGCACCGTCCTGTGCCTAGTCCTCGTGTGTGTGAAGCTCTGGAATCAACTCCCAACTGATTCTCCAGCTCCTGTTCATCTCTCCCCTCACTTCCTGTGTGACGCAGCTTATATGTTCTGTGAACTGTTTGCTTCTCTGACCCCACCCTCTCTCTGCTTGCAGCTGTCCTAGAGGTTGGGTGTGGCTTCAAGCTAACCCTGCTTCTATGTGCCTTAGTTTCATTCTCTCTGTGGGAAATGTGCTTCTGTGATCCCATCCCCCGCTTGTGGGAACAAATCTCAGAGTTTTTTCTACTTTTAAAGGGCTCTGCAGCCTTCACATCATCACATATCCCCCACCTTAAGCAATTGCCAGCTGGCGCACCCATGCGCGCACAGCTGGAAATCCCAACTAATGCTCTTGGGTTATTGTCTGGTCTTGCAGCTACTCTATCAACATGCTCCTGCGCCGGACGCAAGCTGTCGATGTGGTATGCGTGGTACTTCCCCTTCCCTGTCTCCAAGGAATAGTGTAGAGGACCCATCTGTTTTAATACTTTATAAGGGCCTTTCGTGGCAGTTCCAAACTTGGAGCTGGCCTTGGTAATTACTAATACCTCATCCCCCATACGTAAGAAATGCGGTCGGGCTCGTCGGGCATAATAAGCCTTCTGACGGGCATGACCATCTTCCTTGGCTAATCTAGGTACCGATTCGGCCATAACTGGCCTTAGGGGTGCCCTCGGTGGACGACTTGCTGCGACCCCCTGACAAACCGGGCAAGACGCACAATATCCCGCCGTCTCCGTATATACCCCTGGCCAATAGAACCTAGCCAATACGTGCTCTAGGGTGTCTTGCCCCCCTTTATGCACTCTTCCCGCGTATCCATGTGCTATCCCTAACACCATGCTCCTAAGAGCTTGAGGTATCACTAATTGTTTCCTTGTGCCCCCTAGGCGGGTATCTGTACTTTCCCTGTACAAGATATTGTCCTCTAATAGAAATCTTGGTAGGGTCTCCGATCCCTTCGTAGCGTACTCATACGCTCGACGGAGAGTAGGATCGGCCCTCTGTTCTGCAGGGAATGAGGGAAATTTTTCCTTTAATTCAGCAGGAACCCAGGGTAGTTCCTGTCCTGTCATTATTTTAACCCTATTTTGTGCCCGGGTCCTCCTCTCCCTTCTCCTTTCAGGTTTTCCCTTCCTAGGAGTGTCTTTGGCCTGAGTAAGCAGGTCTTCCTGGAAGGATGTTCCTGGCACTGGGTCTACTTGTGAACCAATTTCTTCTCCTAAGGGCTTATCCCCTGTACGGGTAGTGATCATACCCATTCTTTCGGCTAGTCTGGGGTCAACTACCTTGCCTACCTCGGGTAAGGTCTTCTCCCTGACTGTGGTATTAATAACAGCGCTATTCTTAGCTAGCATGGGGTCAGCTACCTTGCCTACCTTGGGCAAGGTCTTCTCCTCAGCTAAATCCACTTGCGGAAAGGTAGCGAGTGGGTAGTTTTCCACCTGCAACTCCTTAGCCAGACCTTTCCGAAATTGTGGCCAATCTCGGCCTAAGACTACTTCGTGTGGAAGCCTTGGTACAATGGCCACTTGCATTTGTTTCTTGAGACCCACTCCCTCTATAACCACCGGGTGTATAGGGTAGGTAGAGGCTGCGCCATGGACGCACCGGATCCGAATATGATCCCCAGAGCTTGGCAGCGAGGGTTTTTCTTTTGCCTCTATCTGTTGCCAGAGCTTCCGGGAGATCATAGACTGATTCGCCCCTGAATCTAAGAGTGCCTCAGTTGGTATTCCTTCTACCTCCACCCTCAGTAGGAATCCCTCCCCTGTATCTCGGTGCTGGGTAGTGATTAAAGCCTTCCTGGCCTTGCAGTCCCTTTTCACGTGCCCCACTTCTCCACACGAAAAACACTTTCTTAACACATTTCTCTTATACAGTTTCACATTACTATCTGCAAATTCATCCAGCTTAGCTTTCCTTTCTAGTAACTCCACTTTGTTTTTAAAGATGCCTTCTTTCTCCAGGCTCAACTTTTTGGCCTCCAGAAAGCGGTCTGTTAAAGCAATTGCTTCTTGCGTGTTCTTACAGCTCTGGAGTACTAGAAAGGTATGCACGCTGCTCGGTACTGCTTCCATGAACTGTTCAAGAATTATTGTGTCTAAGATAGCCTCTATATCTCTACCTTCAGGCATCAACCATTTATAAGCCAAATTCTTTACGCGGTAATATAATGCCTGAGGTGTTTCCTCTGACCTCAATTTACATGACCGTAGCTGCCTACGGTAGACCGCTGGATTTAGACCCAAACGATCCTTTACCGCTTGTTTTACATCTTCATAGCTTGTAACTAAACTAGCAGGCATGGCACGGTAAGCTGCTAAGGCTTCGCCTGTAAGCGAGGCGGCAAATCTTAGCGCCCACTGTTCTTTAGGCCATTTTGCTAGAATAGCTATACGCTCAAAAGACTCAATGTAGTCGTCTACATCGTCATCCTTTGTTAGACGACCTCCCGCAAAAATCCCAGTCCCTGACCAGTCCCAGTCCCGACAATCTGCCCTTGCACCTGGCATAGTCCTGGCAGCATCGTCCTTTTTTTCTTGGGCCTCAAGCCAACTGGACATTGCTTGTATAACTGGTGCTTGTTGTGATTGGAACAGCGCCTTCGCCTGTTCCAGGCCCTTCGTGGACAACTCTTGATGTTGGGCTATCTGACCAGCCGCCCAGTCCAAGATGTCTCGAGACTCCATCTTCTTTCCTGTAAAAAAAAACAGAAACAAAGCACCAAGTGCGGAACCTTCCACTTCACCCTTGTCTTGGTGATTATCCCAACAGCCACCCTTTTACACCAGTGCTTATCCGGTCCAACCCTCCAGCCTACGGGTTACCTTATACTGGTGCAGAGTCTCACTTCATCAACTCCGTTGCCCTGGACTCGGGTTCCAGTGGTCACTCCGGGTTTCCTTCCGCTCCGCAGACCTTGGAAGTTGATACAGCTGCTCTAGGATTCTCTTTCCTGTGTTTGTAGATGACCTCTCCGTTGTCACGTGACTCCAAACGAAAAAATCCAACACACTACGCCACCTGTGACGCCTTCCACCGCTCTCACCGCACTGCCCCTAGGGGTGGCACGGCAGATTGTCTCTGTTTGATCACTTATAGTGCCATTTAGTATAGACACTTGCCTAATGAGAGACGGTGGATCACCTCCTTAATTGTAGTTGTGGTTTGCTTTTGTTAGCAGTCCGAATAGAAGGAGCACAGGACAATTTATAACATAAATTGCTTTTATTTTTATTTTCTGTAAGGAAATCATTCGTGGCAAAATTCCAGAAAGGGAAAACACATTCAACCAAAGTATAGGATTCTTCTCCAAAATGTGCAAGGTGAATTTCTTCCATAAACTTCTCAACCTTGATAGCAGTATTTTCTAGTATTTACAAACGCAGTAGAAATATCTTTGTGCATTACTCACAAACTTAGGCAATATGAAAACTTTACTTTCCTTGCTGACTTCAAGTTTAAAACCTCACTCAGAGTGCTACCTCTTAGCTTTTACCACTAGCTTTCTCAGCTGACGTTACAGCAGCAATAAAACTAGCTAGGCTTTCACATGAGGTTTCTCTTATCCACTTGTCTGCTTTCCAAGCATACAATGATATTTGACTCCTGACGTCTTCTTACTTGTTTCATACAGCATACAGGAAAAGCTTTATACATTAGACACACACAAACTGCAATCCATCGATTCAGCAGAGGACATTGATTTATCAGAGAGACAGTCCACGTCCATTTCAGTTGGGGAATTGTACGGCTCTGAACTTGGGGTAATCTCTGGTTTAACCTGTTGTATGTTCTTCAGAAGCTTACAAAGGTTTCTCCACTTTAGCTCACGGTTCCCCTCTGTAACTGGGTTTGAACCTTTTGCTTTTCTCCCCCTTAATAGTTTCTCATCAGGAAATGCAAAAGCTTCTTGACTAGCAGTAACTCTCCTCCTAACAGGCTTTCTATAATATCTGTGTGGAGGTTCAAGACTAGAACTGCTATATTCTGATTCAGAGGTACAATCCAGGCTTCTCTGCCGGTTCTTTCTATGCCCACACCCTTTGCACTTGCCTTGTAAGTAGTGGTCAGTCCTTCTGGGCTTAGCAGAATTAACAGCTTTTAAATCCTGCTTCCTTCCCTGGTTTACTGGCCTTTTCCTCTGGCTCCTAGCCTGCAACCGGTCCTGCCTTTGAACAGACCTTCTTTGCAGTCTTTCTGGTGTAAAAGCACATACCGTTTGATCAGTACCTGATTCCTCCTCCCACTCAGCTGATTCTTCAAAGAAACTTTGTCCTCGAGGTTTTGCTAGTTTCCCTTTAGCATTGCAATTTCCTTTGCACCGTCCTGTGCCTAGTCCTCGTGTGTGTGAAGCTCTGGAATCAACTCCCAACTGATTCTCCAGCTCCTGTTCATCTCTCCCCTCACTTCCTGTGTGACGCAGCTTATATGTTCTGTGAACTGTTTGCTTCTCTGACCCCACCCTCTCTCTGCTTGCAGCTGTCCTAGAGGTTGGGTGTGGCTTCAAGCTAACCCTGCTTCTATGTGCCTTAGTTTCATTCTCTCTGTGGGAAATGTGCTTCTGTGATCCCATCCCCCGCTTGTGGGAACAAATCTCAGAGTTTTTTCTACTTTTAAAGGGCTCTGCAGCCTTCACATCATCACAGTATGAGCGATGAGTCAAGGCAGAAATGTGTGTGTGGAAGTACAGGTCAGGATCTAACATTTATACCGAGGCAATGCAACGAAGATACTAGTGGGATTGGCGAATCAAGGAGAAGAGGGGCAAGTGTGGGACAGGGGTTACCAAAGTTGAACCGTATCACAGATGTCTTGGAAGGGTTGAGATGAAGGAGGCTCATGGTCAGCCAGCTAGCAACGAGTGATAAACAGGTATTGAGGGGTGAGAGATCCGGGTTAGTAGAAGAGGTATGAAAGAGAAGAATGATGTCATCGGCATAGTAATCTTATGTTCTTATGATGGTCAAAATTTTGGCAGATGGCTTGACAGTGGTCATTCCTAGATTAATTCAAGATGATAAAGTGGGCTTTGTTCAGGCAGATATGCTTTGTATAATGAGAGAAAAATTCCGATGTATATGGATAAATGTGGCTCATATGTATGGATCACATTAAAATCCTTCTATATTCAAAAAGATTTTTCCAATTATTATATATAGGGGCACAGACACATCACACAGAGCACATATATACATCTAGAAAATATGTGAAAGGGGTGTGTAGAACCAGCAGATATCACCTTGCATTCTTGCTCCCCGTTTTCAGTCATCAGTTCCTTAACACACCCAAACGTGACCAACACATTTTTTTAGATTATTACTTATGCTTTTTTTTGTTGCTGTTTTTGTCTTTAGTAATGTTAAGGAACTGAGGACTGAAAATGGGGAGCAAGAATGCAAGGTGATATCTTTACCTGCATGGCTCCATTCTGCTGGTTCCACATACCGTTTTCACACATTTTCTAGATGTATATACAGGGTGGCCCAAAAAAGTGAGAACATCTCGTAAATTAAAAGCTTAAATGGTTCACTTATTTTTACCTTTTTTAGCTATATAACGTCTTTATTTCGACAATTTCCGGTCGCCATCTTTGTTTTTTTAATTTGTCAATCATTTACATCTGTCTCTTTGAATTTTTTTTTCTTCAATTCTTTATTTATCAGGAAATCATTATACACATATACATCACTGTAGCAGTCTGATTCCTTAATAATTACCCCCCCTCCCCCTTTCCTAATTTACACAGTACAGAAGGTCATCACACTCCAAACATGAACGCATCCTTATGCCGAAGCTCTTTTTTTTTTTTAAACATAAACCAGAATCCACTTACCCCCTCTGCTCCATCTCCCCCAATACTGGCCTCTGCCTAAAAACACATTCAGGTGACAAACACTAAGCAGGTACAGCCAACACAATAAACGTACCCAAAGGCCCACAAGCTCTCCGCCTCACCCCCTATATCCCCCTCCACCCCCCCTGCGAGGCATCTGCCCCCCACTCAAAGATCCTCCCTCTCCTCACCTCTTCCCCTCTCCCTTTCCTCCCCCCCCCTTGGAAACCTCCATTGGAGGTACGGGCCCCAGGTGTTTCGAAAGCGCAATAAACAATTTTGATGCAGTGCCGCGAGGCGGTACATCAGAGACAAGTGCTCTACTCTCGCCTGGACTTCCCCAAGCGTGGGCACTGTGACTGATCTCCACCGCCGTGCTATTAATTGCCTTGTAGCGGTGCACACCACCCCACTCCATCCTCTACCTTCCTTCCACCGCCCCCCCCCCTCTTCCACATTGAGCAGGGCCCCACCCGTCCCTCCTCCCCGTACACCTCCGTCAGCCAATTCTCCACCCCTTGCCAAAGGGGGCCCAATAAGCGGCAGCCCCACCATATATGTAGGAAGGATCCCACTTGCCCACATCCTCTCCAGCACTCTGCCTTCCCCCCTGCCACTTCTGCAGCCTTTGAGGCGTCATATACCATCTATACAACATTTTATAATTATGCTCTATTATATTACTGGATATCACCCCTTTAAACAACCCTTTACATACTCTTTCCCACTGCGCTGCATCCCAACATCTGTTGAGATCTACCTCCCACGCTCTCCAGTGTGCCCACTCCCCCCCCCCTCTGTCCCCCCCATTGCTTTATATAGATGGGAAACGAGACCCTTAAGCTCTCCCTTGTCCAGAAGCCTATCTATATCTTCTCCTCTAGGCCCATTCCCTCTCCGCGCCACTTCTTTACTATAGTGTAACGCCTGCACAAATCGGAATCTATCAATCTCGGGCAATTGAAACTCCTCTTGGATCTCTTCAAATTCCATCCATTCACCATTCCTCTTAAACTGCCCCACCAAACACAACCCCCTCTCCGCCCACCGCCCAAAAGTTAGGTCCTCCCTCCCCAGCGGGAACTCCTGATTCCCCACCAGCGGAATAAACTTAGAAGCCCCCGCACTACCATACCATTTCCTTTGCCACTTCCGCCAGTACTGCAGGGTTAAGGCAACGAATGGATTCCCCTGTTGGCAGCTGAGGGACTTACCCCCCTTTATCCAGACCCTCCCTTTCAGATCCCCACCATTGTGCAGCCCTTCCCCTTCCATCCGCACCCATTCCACTGGGCCTCTTAGAACCCATTCAAACACCGCCCGCACTCTCGCAGCTTCAAAATATCTAATTAACATAGGGACCCCCATACCACCTTCCTCTTTGCTAGCACATAGTATACTCTGTGCCACTCTGGGCCGCCGACCCTTCCAAATGTACTTCATTACCCTAGCCTGCAGTTGCTGTAAATACCCCCTGGGACTGCCACCGGTAGGTTCATGAACAGATATAACAACCTAGGAAGTATTATCATCTTAACCAAGTCCCTTCGCCCCAACCAGGAGACCTCATAGGACCCCCATTCTTCGAGCGTCCTAAACATTTTTGCTTTTTCCGCCCCATAATTCTCTCAAAACAGCGCGTCGTGCTTGGAAGTAAGCTGCACTCCTAAATAACGGATACTGCCATGTGCCCATCTAAAGGGGAGATCCCGTCGCAGTCTACTCTCTTCCTCTTTGCCAACTGTCAGGTTCAATATCTCAGACTTAGTAGCATTCATACAGAAACCCGAGACTTCTCCATATTCCCTGAGCTCTTCCCGGATTGCTTCCAACGTCCGATGCGGGTCCATGATGAAAAACACCACATCATCCGCAAACAGGGAAATTTTATGATTGTCCCACCCTACTTCCCCCCTATCCCGAATTCGTTGCGCCATTGTTTCCATTGCCAAAATAAACAACAAGGGTGATAACGGGGGCAGCCCTGCCGTGTACCCCGAAACAATTCAAAGCCCTTAGATACAGCGCCATTCACCTTCAGGCAAGCCATGGGCGCTTGATATAGAGTCCGAACCCAGTTCAAAAACTTCCCCTCTATCCCTACCTTCTCGAGTACCTTAAATAGAAACCCCCAGTTAACCCTGTTGAAGGCCTTCTCGGCGTCTACCACTAGCAGGGCCATTTCCTCCCCCTGCTCCACTCCTCTCCACATCACATTCAGTGCTCTCTTAATATTATCAGACGTGTGCCTACCCTGAACGAACCCTGACTGATTAGGATGTATTAACTTCCCCAAAAGTGGTCCCAGGTGATTTGCTAGGACCCTAGTGAAGATTTTAAAATCCCCCCCTAACAGGGAGATGGGCTGATACGAACCACACTCAGCCGGATCCTTCCCCTCCTTATACAGTATGCTAATTCCTGCCAAACGCAGCGATGCTGGCATCGGCCTCACCGTACTAAAAGAATTAAACATGCGCGCTAACGGCCCAACCAGAACCGCAGCAAACACCTTGTAGAATTTATTCGAAAATCCATCTAAACCCGGCGCCTTATAACCCCGTAACCCTTTAATCATGGACAGTATCTCAGATTCCCTAATGGGTTCTGACAATTCCACACATTCTTCCCGCTTGAGGTGAGCCATCTTAACCTTATCCAGATAATCCTGTATTTTCTCCTCCTCCACTGCTTCCTCTGGGGTATATAACTTTTGTTAAAATTGTATAAATCTCTCCTCTATGTCACTCCCTGCCCAAAGATCCTTCCCCCTTTCATCCCTAACTCTTATTATCGTGTTCCGTGCTCTCAGTTTTTGTATTTTGCACGCTAACATCCTCCCAGCCTTGTTACTAAACTCAAAACTCTTCTGTTGCGACATGGAGAGCTTATACCGAATCTCCTGCATGTTTAATTCACTCAGTTCCCTCTTTAAGGTCCCTAGCTCCTTAATTATCTGCGTATCCTTCGGGTTCCTTTTTAATTTGCCCTCCACCTCCCTAATCCCTGCTAACAAACGGTTCTGTTGCTGCAACTTCACCTTTTTTCGATGCGTTCCCACCGCAATAAGTTTACCCCTCACTACCGCCTTCAGACAATCCCAGATTATCCCCGGCGTGCAATCCCCCGCTTCATTCAACAGCAGATATTCTGCTATGCATTCAGTAACCTGCTTCACCACTGCTTTATCCTCCAACAGGGATTCATTTAGCTTCCACCACCCTCTATTCCTCCCTGGGCTCCCCATGTAGATAGCACCGAGCACTGGAGCATGGTCTGCCACGTGCGTTCTTTAATCTCACACTTCCGCACTGCAGCAACCAAGGTACGATCCACCAATAGCATATCTATGCGGGAGTACACTCCATGCACCGCTGAGAAGAAAGAGTAGTCCCTTTGCCCACTATTTAATTCCCTCCACAGATCCAAGCCCGCCATTAGCTTTTTCAAACTCACCCTATGCTGTTTTGACAGCAAGGACGACCCCCTGGACGTGTCCACCCGTGGATCTAAGGTCACATTAAAGTCACCTCCCAGGATTATCCGTCCCTCTGCTAACACGATTAGCTTACTCTGAAGCTCCAGGAAGAAATGGCTTTGTTTAATATTCGGAGCATACACATTAACCAGAGTATATAGTTGCTGGTCCCAGTGCAATTGGACAACCACAAATCTTCCCATTTTATCCCTAAATACCTCCCCTACTTGCCCTTGGACTCGTGTCGATAGCAGGATCCCCACTCCTCCCTTCTTTTTCTCCACTCTATTGGAGGCAAAGAATTGCTGTGGATATTGGGGATGGTTCACCCGTCTCTCATCCTTAGGCAAAAGATGGGTCTCCTGTATAAAGACAATATCTCCATGAAGTATACTACACTCTTTCATTAGTAACTGACGCTTTGCAAAGGAATTGAGGCCTCTAACATTCATTGACATGATATTTATGTCCGGCATCTTGTTATCTGACACCTCCCGCTCTTCCCCATACCTTCCCTTACTCTTCGTCCCCCCTCCCCTAACCCTCCCTACCCCATGACCCCCTACCTGCTTTCCCCCAGCACTCCCCATTCCCTGCCCCCCACACCCCCCTCCCTCCCCCCCTCCCCCCATATCCTATAGCTCCTCTAGGAGCCCTTCCATCTGATCTCCCACCAACCACCCCTCCCTGCCTATTACCTCAAGTTGTTACCCCCCCACTCCTTCCCGGCCCTAGGGGGAAACACGAACATGACCCGCCTCCCTGTCCCCTCCCCCGGTCACCCCAAACCCATGCAGTAGCCAAGCCATACCTATCCCATCACTACCATACAACACAATTCCAGTCCCCCCTACCCCCATCCATCTACACCCAACATACAATCAGGCATAGCAAGGTCATCATTTTTGCAGTCTCTGGCGCCATAGACTTCTTGCTCCTCCAGGCACCCGACTCCATTGATGCTGCGCTTCTTGCACCTGGCCCCTCTTATCCGGCCGATCTGGACTCCCTGACACCATTGCGGGAATATCAGTCCACCCCACCTGCTTCAGGCCCGATATAGCTGCTTCCACCGAATGGGCTATCGTGGTTTTGGTATTAATTGTAAACTGTAGGCCCACTGGGAACAACCAACGGTACCTCACATTTTCATCTCTGTCTCTTGGTCACCGCTTGGTATTCCCTGCGTTTTTAATGGTGAAGCTAGAGATGTCAGCAAACACCTCCACCTCCGAACCCTACCACTTGATCTTGCCCAACTTCTGAGATGCTTTCATTACCAGCTCTTTGGATCTGAATTCATGCAAGCAGACGATCACATCCCGTGCTCTATTCTCTCTCCGTGGCCCCAGGGCTCTATGCACTCTGTCGACCATAAGACAAATGCCTTCCGCATCCATTTCAGCTGCTTTGAGGGCCGCCCCGCAAAATTCCTCTGCCAGAGCCACATAGTCCACCACCCCTTCACTCTCTGGCAGACCTCGTATCCGTATATTCGAGCGCCTTGACCTGTTCTCCAGGTCTTCTACTTTCTGCCACAGGTCCTCTTGTACTTCACTGAGAGCCTCCACTCAATGTTCATAGGGGGCCCATCTCCCTTTCTGCTCCTCCATTTTATTCTCCACCTCCTCCAGCCTGGTCCCCAGGGATGCCATTTCCCCCTCATCTCTTGCATCCAGCCATGTACCTCATTCTTCATTGCTCCCAGCTCTTGCCTCAGGGAGTCAAGCCACTCTTTTAAGTCGGATCTCAGTGCTTGGATTTCACTCGTTGGACCTCCTGCTGTTCCCCGCTCATCCTGGTCCTTTAGCTCTCCACTGGTTGTCGCCATTTTTTCCCCGGGGCCTTTAGCATTCCCTGTACTCTTAAAAGAATACGCTTTAAGGTCCATGGCAGATTTCCTTGCCACCATCTGCTGCCTCCCGATCTCTGAGAGCAATCTTGTGCCCAACACTGGTGGGGGGAGGGATTCTTCTCGGCCCTTCTGCCCCGCAGGGGGTCAGCTGTTTCCCTGCAAGCAGTAGCACTCACCCCAGTCTCACCTTCCTCCGATCCGTCGGGAAGAAATGCTGGCTTCTGCCTTACTCCCCCAGCCGAGGTAACTCTGGACCCCTGCTCAGCCACTAGCCAGGAACAATGGGCCTTCCTTCTCTGTCACCACGTGCTAGGCGTGCTGCTCCAAGCTCCGGTCTCTCTCACGCCGCTCAGTCTGAGCGGCTGCACTCCTCTTACCGCCGCTGCCGGCTTTCCACTCCTCCGCTCTGCTCTGCTCTGGTTGGAGCCCCACCAAGCTGCTTTATCACCACTGCCAGCGCAGGGTTTGAATTCCTGCGCTGGCCCCACTGCCGGCCCGCACTCCTCTACTTTCTCCGGCTCCACTTCTCCCCAGGGCACTGCCTCCTCTCTTCTCACTTCGTGGAGGGGGGGAGCATTCACCTAACTCCCCATGCACCCCTCCATGCTATTCATCCACTTCAGGGGGGTACCTTTTTTGCTGGGGAAGGGTGGTCACGGCAGAGCTTGATCAGCGCGCTGCCATTCCCTCAGCCAGCACCACCGGAAGTCATCTTTTTGAATTTTTAAATAACTTATATGCTACGAGATGTTCTCACTTTTTTTGGGCCACCCTGTATGCGCTCTATGTGATTTGTTTGTGCCTCTATATATAATAATTGGAAAAATCATTTTGAATATGGAAGAGAAGGATTTTTTTCTGGGAACAAGCAGAAAGTCTGTCCTCGCATATAGGTGACGTCTGTGCCGACGGAGCCGGCGCAGTAACCTCTCCCCAGCTTTCAAAGAAAGCCTTTGGGAGATTCACCATGCATGTATGGTTCCCTTCCCACCTAAGGGTGCCATCTTGCCTCAGTCTCATTTTTTCAGCGGAATTCATCTGTTTCCCCCCCCCCACCCCCCGAAAGATATTTTTTCTGCTCCTTTTTTTCTTCAGTTCTCTAATAAATTCCTTCTCGCCTCCTGGGTTTGCTCATCTCAGCATTGCAGTTTTTCTCTGGTTCCCTTTTTTCCCTCTGAGGTGTTTTTTTTTTTTTTTTTGGTGCGTGTGTTTGTGTGCCCTTTCTGGCCAGGCCAAGAGAGTTTGACCTCACAGAGGCCATATTCTCTGCCATGGCCTTGGTCAGTGGCTTCAAGCCTTGCGACCACTGTGAATATATGTCACATGGATCTGCATGATTGTTGCCTTCGGTGCCTTAGGCCAGATCATGATGCCTTGGCATGTGATCTCTGCCAGCAGATGACCCTCTAAGCCCTCTGAGGCTGTAGGAAACAGCACAAGTCAAATTTTCACAGCCTTGAATCGTCTGTGGGACTAGCGCCCTCGAGGGCCACCGCGGAGGATTCTGCCTCGCATGGCAACCACACTTCCTCTGAGCCTTGAGGTCACGGGGCATAGAGCTGGGGCTCCCTTGGGGAGGCAAGCCCCTCGAAGAACTGGACATCGTCAGCCTCATCAAGTGACTAGTCTGGGGCTGTGGGGAAATCCCATGGCCCCTAGCCTCAAAACCCTAGATGTGAGGCCAAGGGCAATGGCCAGGAGCATTCCTCAAAGCTGTCCCAGTGAGAGAAAATGTCATCAGTGTCTGGGGATCGGTCTCTGTCCTCTGAGGCCATCCTCACTTGAGGACACCCTATTGACTGTGCTGGACCCTGTGCCTGCACTGGTGATAGCAGACCTTCTGGCCTCGAGGTCAGGATGGTGGCCTTGGAATGCAGCTTGTCTGCCTTCATGGCCCAACAGTGAGCTCTGATGCCTGGTAGGGTCGTCATTCACGACCACCGGCCCCTCCACAGCAAGGGAGTTCCCAGACGTGGAGCTGATCCGTGACCACCACTAGCCTTGAGAGACACCTCTGCACCAGTCCTGGCTCAGAGCACAGAGGGGCATTGGGGCCCCAGGGCCATCCGGGCTGAGGCATGAACCCAAGGCCCAGAGGACCTTTGAGATCTCCTCCAATTCTGGGTTGGGCTGGGAAACAGAGGATGACGAGTCCCAGGACATTCAACTCTACAGGGATGTGCCCTTGGATCTTTCCCCTTCTGAAGCCCAGCGCCAGTCCCCAACCTGAGGATCTGGCCTTTGTCTAGGATATGGCAAAGGCTCTTGCTCTCACTACCGAGTCTAAGGAGGAGCCTGGGACAGAAGACCTTGAGATCCTCCGGTACGAGGCTCCCCCTAAGGTGGCTCTCATGGTGCCCATTCCCACCATCCTGGAGTGGCTGCTATTCCATATGTGGGAGACCCCGGCCTCACTGCCTATTGTGAGCAGGCGGCTGGACTCGATCTACTGAGCCTGCTGGAGCCCTGGCTTCCAAAAAGCTCAATCGCCTCACAACTTCATGGTGGTGGAGTTGGCCATGCATAAGCTCAAGGCCAGAAAACTCATTCCTCAGTGCCTCTGGGCAGGGAGGCCAGCACCATGGATGGCTTGGGCATGAAGTGCTCCCAGTGCTCAGTGCTCATCAGCCAGAACCAGCCTACCAGCTGTACATGGGCATGTACTTGTGGGACCTAGTGAACGAACTCGCCGGGTTCTCGGCTGGTATCTCTGAGGAACCTCTTCAGTGATTCTGGACTTTGACTTCCATGGTCAGAGTTCTTCAAATTTATGACTCGGATGGCCTATGATGGCTTTGAGACAGCAGCTAGAGTAGCCAAGTTGGGCATTACTGCCTGCTGTGAGGCCTGGCTACAGTCTTCCAACTTGGAGCAGTGGGTGCAGGACGAGTTGGTTAATGTTCCTTGCCAGGGAGAGAAACTCTAAGGCAAGTCCTTGACAAGGCTGCCAAGTTGGAGTCTAAGTTCATGATCAGGCTCTCCAAAAAGACCGCTGACCCTTCCCGAAGGAAGGCTTAGGATAAAAAGCCCCTATACCCAAAGAAGAGGAAGGCTTATGGAAACTACCCTCAGCACTTGGCCTTCCCAGTTCCCCGACAGGACCAGCAGGCCAAGGGATCCTCACATCCACCAGTCACCTAGATATCTACATGCCTAATGATTGAATCTCCAACTATAATGGTCATCCTAACCCTTCCCTCATGGCCAAATGGCCCTGGAGATACCTTCTTGGTGTGGGGGGTTTTACATCTCCTAGTGGACAGGTCCTAGCTACAGGATCACTTTCTGCCACTCCAACATGATGCTCTCCTTTTATGTGACCTCTTTCCTCCATGGCAACTGAGAGGCTGCCAGACTGGAGGTAGAATTTCGGTACTACATCCTTGTAGGTCTCTTCTGTATTCCTCTGTCTTCCTTATGTCTTTCAAGTCTGCTACTCTAGCCTCCAGAGATTGGACTTGTTCCACAAGGGCAAAGAGCTCCTTGCACCCAGTGCACACGTAAGACCCCTCATCAACTAGGAGAAAATCATGCATGTGACACTCAATGCAAAAGATTGGATAGCCCCCATCTCGCTACTGGACTGCTGTCTGCATCTTAGTTTTAAGGTTTTGTTTAGCTATTTAAGTTGTTTAAAGTTACTAGGGATACATGTACTGATACAACTATACTGAATAAGTATAAGGGACTTTGATCACCTCCAAATTAATTAATTAATTTCAGGGCCTTAATTAATCTATCCCTGGTGAGGATAACTAGCTGAACCTGAAAGTGCGTTTTACTATCTCTCTCCCTTTAATAGGTCTAAGAGCCTATAAAGCTAAGATTATGCCTGGGGTCGGTGGGAGGAAATTAACACTTAGAAAATTCTGGTTTGCTATACAGGTCCCAGATCTGTGCTTTTAAGGTAATCTTTTAACAATTTCCATGGGTGACTCGCACAGCCTTTGGTTTGATAGAGGGAACCTTTAAATTACTCCTTTGATCTGTCACTTGGCTTTAGCACCTATTTAAAACAAATTCACAGACCTCTTGCCTCCTAACTTGAAGGCCTCTTTGTAAAGGTCTCTAGAAACAATTTCTTCAACCTAAAGAATTCCCTTTCCCCCAAGATTTAGGGAATTTCCTAGATGTAAATACTTACAAATGCAGATTTCTTTCCAACAGTAGCAGTCCCTTTTGGTGGTCGAGTTCTTTTCTGCATTTGGCATGGCTGAACATGTGCGTATAAGTTGCAATATCTATGAGCAAAGGGTGTGCTAGTCTTTCTGCATCGGCCCATCAATAAGCCAAACTAACCACTAAAAAGCAGACTGCTAAAGTTAGTGAGGAGCACACAGGAAGCCACTTAAGTCTAGACTAAGACCCTATAGCATTATTTAAAATAAAAGGTTGATTCGTTCGTTTCATTTGGTCAGGAAGCCCATTATCTTGCATACAAAAAGGCAGCTTTCCTGACTGTTTCGCATCCAATGGTGCCGACTATTTACATTTTATTATTTATTTATTATTTATTTATTACAGGCTCTTATATACCGCTCTATTCAGCATCAGCGCGGTTCACAATATAACAACAGACCAGAACAACAAACTGTTTGGTTTTACAGAGAACAAGGTCAGAGAACTTGGATAAAACATGGGACGTCATTACTGCAACTATTTACATGAGTATTTACAAGTATACACAACAGGATTTGTTATTAGTTATAGGGTAAGGATTGAGATTGGTTAGCTGGTCAGGTAATATTGGGGGAAAAGGTGGGATTTGAGTGCCTTTCTAAAAAGGGATAGATCAGTGATAGCACGAATCTCTGGAGGTAGGGCGTTCCAGCACTTAGGGGCATAGAATCTGAAGGCCCTGTTAGATGTCGTTGATAGGCATTTTGTCGCTGCTTTAGGGATAACTAGTACATTTGTTGATATCGTTCTCCTGGATCTATTGGGTGGAACAGTCTGAACGAGGTCTATTAGAGAGGAAGAGGTGATGATTTTAGTGGCCTTGAAGGTTAGTAGTAATGTTTTGAACAATATTCTGCCATGTATGGGGAGCCAGTGGAGTTGCTCTAGGATGGGTGTTATATGGTCCCTTCTTGATGCTCCGTAGAGGACTCTAGCAGCGGTATTCATGGTGAGTTGCAATGGGTTTAATGTGGAGTGTGGGAGGCCTTGGAGAATGGCATTAGCATAGTCAAGGTGTGGTAGGGTTAAGGCTTGAAATATCGTCCGGAAGTCATCAGGATCAAGCAGGGGGCGAAGATGGCGGAGTGTCCGGATCTTGAGGTAGATGGCTCTGACTACGTTGGTTATATGTAGTTTCAAATCCATGCGCTGGTCCAAAGTGACCCCAAGGTAACGAATGGAAGGTTTGGATTGGAGCTCAGCTTCTTTCACCTTTATATGGGATGGGGGGGTGAAAAGTGGGTCCCTAGTGATGAAGAGAACCTCGGTCTTTTTGTGTTGAATTCGGAGGTTCTGGGATTGAAGCCATTCAGATACTGCATCAAAACATTTGGCTAGCGGGGAAAGGTCCATATGGACTGTGGAGAAAGGCATGTATAGAAGGATGTCGTCCGCGTATATTAAGCATTCAACATTGAAGGACCTGATGATATTGCAAACAGGCTGTATGTATATATTGAAAAAGAGTGAAGATAGGGATGATCCTTGTGGTACGCCTTGTTTTTGGTGGTAAGGTGCGGATGTTGCGGTTCCTGAGGTAACGTACTGCCATCTCTGATCAAGGTATGATTTACACCACTCCAGGGCAGTGTTATTGATGCCTTTTTCTTTTAGTCGCCCTATTAAAAGATCATGATGAACAGAGTCAAAAGCCGCGGCAATGTCTAAGAAGATAAGAGCAAAGCCTTGGCGGATGTTATCAATGCCTGTGATGATGTTGTTGCATAGAGTGGTTAGGAGGGTTTCAACACCGTGGAACTCTCTGAAGCCATGTTGGCATTGGTCAAGAGGGGAGGCAGTGTCGATGTGGTCCTGTATTTGTCTTTGAGCTTCCTTTTCAATTATTTTAGCTAGCAGGGGAATGCTAGCTATGGGTCTATAAGATTCAACCTTTTGTGGGTCGAGTTTGTGGTTTTTCAAGAGGGGTCTGATGGATGTTCTCTTGAGGACTGATGGGAAGGAACCAGTTGTAAAGGATAAATTCATCATTTTAGTGATGATGGGGCTGAGATCTTGGCGTAGTTCCTTTATCCAGTGGGCTGGGCAAGGGTCAGTTTGTGCGGTGGTAGTGTTAAGAGCAGCGATGGTGACTTCAACATGTTTTCTGGATGGTGTGGAGAACATAGATAAGTTTGATATATATACGGTGACTTGAGAAGGGATTGTTGCAATGTTGTTGGTTTGAAGCAGCTTGGATTGCAGGTAATCGGCGAACGCTTGGGGTTGAATGGGTTCCGGATGTTCTGGTGAAGGTTCTTTAGATAAGATTTTGACTAGATTGAAAAGATCACGTGGTTTATTTAGCGATCTTTTCAGCGTATCAGTATGGAATTGTCTCATCTTGGCCATGACTGACTCTCTGTACACAGATAGGTGTACTCTATAGGCTGCTTGGTCTTCAGAAGAGTGTGAGCGACGCCATCGTTTCTCCAATTTTCTTAGGTGTGTGAGGGAGGCTCGTAGGTCAGGGGAGAACCAAGGAGAGGATTTTCTTTTCTTTGGGTTGTTGTCCTGGACTGGTTGTAGTGCAATGGTACTGATAGTGCTGTTCCAGGATGCGATCAGATTTTCGAGATTGAGAGAGGTGTCATGTAGGAGAGGGAGGGTTTCTGTAATTATATGCTCTTTGTTGAAGGTTTTGAATTTCCGAGATGTTACTTTTGTTGAGTCAATGGAGTTTTTGTTGATGTATGATGACTGTTTGCCATTGATGAGGATGGGGAAGGTGATTAAATTGTGGTCTGACCAAGGTACTGGGGTTACAGAAGTGTCGAGTCTATTGTTGGAATCAAGGGCTGTCAGAGGAGCAAAAATCATGTCAAGGATGTTTCCTCTCTTGTGCGTGGGGGCTTCAACAATTTGTTTGTAGCCCAACTCATTGATTGCTTCAAGGAGGGCTGAGGCATGGCTAGGATGCAGTGTTGGGAGATTGAAGTCTCCTAATATCCAGTTGGGAATGTTGGGCTGGCGTGTGTTGGTTGCTAAGTCTAGAATGTTAGGAAGGTCATCCGTGGAGGGTGAGGGTGCTCTGTATATTAAATTGATGAAGCATTGCTCATTCGTGATGGTTAAGACGTCCATGCTGTTTGAGCTTGTGGAGTCCACAGTGTGGAAGTTTAGGTCATTCTTGGTAAGTATGAGAATGCCTCCACCTCTCTTGCTCTCTCTATGTTGGGAATGGACGGAGAAGTTGGGGGGTATGAGTTGGTTAAGGATCACATTATCTGTGTCGGATAACCAGGTTTCAGTTATCATGAGGATGTCTAGATTGTAGGAAGAGATTGTGTCAGTGATGACTGGCCATTTCTTGCGGATAGACCTTGCATTTATGAGGGCACAGTTTAAGCAAAAGGGTTGAAGGGGTTCCTTTTGTTTATTTTTCTTTGGTTGTTGAAGAGCTATATGTATTAGATGAGAGTGGCGTGTGGGGGCCTCTATTCTTGAGTTGGGATAGGGAGATTCAGCCCTTCTTTTTCCATGACTCCGAAGTATTGGAATTTGGTGAGCTGTGTGATATAGTGCAAGGGCTTCGTTGAGCAAACATAGAAGAAGGAAAAGGCAGATAGCTAGGGTATTGAATGGTAGTGCCATTGGGGTTTTTGTTGATGTGGATGAGGTAACTTCTGTGAGGGATTGGAGGGGATATTATGTTTGTTATTGTGGATATGCTATTGTCAAAGGAGTAATTGGCAATGGGCTTCTGACAGTGGTGTTGAGTAGCTATATATTATGGAGAGATAATGGGAGAGCAAGTGAGACACTTTGTGGGAGTGTTACTGGTAACTGGGATAATTGAGTGCTAACTGGCCACAGTAAAAAGTGAAAGCTACAGAACCAGTAATAATTGCATGCAATAGTGATAATTGAATGGTACTGACAACAGTAAAATAGGAAGCAACAATGATACATGGATACTACTGGCAACAGTAATAACTGGCTAAAAGGCTACTACTGGCAACAGTAATAAATGAATGCAAGTGAAATAGAATACAACAATGATACATGGATACCATTGGCAACAGTACATAAATGGCTAAAAGGCTACTACTGGCAACAGTAATAACTGGCTAAAAGGCTACTACTGGCAACAGTAATAAATGAATGCAAGTGAAATAGAATACAACAATGATACATGGATACCATTGGCAACAGTACATAAATGGCTAAAAGGCTACTACTGGCAACAGTAATAACTGGCTAAAAGGCTACTACTGGCAACAGTAATAAATGAATGCAAGTGAAATAGAATACAACAATGATACATGGATACCATTGGCAACAGTACATAAATGGCTAAAAGGCTACTACTGGCAACAGTAATAACTGGCTAAAAGGCTACTACTGGCAACAGTAATAAATGAATGCAAGTGAAATAGAATACAACAATGATACATGGATATTACTGGCAACAGTAATATATGGCTAAAAGGCTACTACTGGCAACAGTAATAAATGGCTAAAAGGCTACTACTGGAAACAGTAATAAATGAATGCAAGTACAATCAAATAAGTAGGCTGTGGAAGAAAAGTCAATTGAGTCATATGAGGCGCGTATACTTGCTGTGGTTGAGATTGTGTGGAGAGGGTAGGATAAGCTGGTTCAACCGTATTTGTATGTAGCTGTTGGACACATTTGTGTGGACGCTTGTCTTAAGCAGGCTGTTGCTTCGGCTGTCCAGGGCTCGGTGGAATGAGGAGATCAGCGGATTTCTGGTGATTTTCTCTCGGTCCCCGCCTAAGGGCCACGCCAAAGGGCCCTCAGGCGCGGGCGCGCCCGATGGCGCGAAGCTTTTTAATTGCAGGCCTCTGCCCCGATTGGACAGCGCTGTGCTGGTGCTCCTCCTGCCGCCGGAGGCTCAATCCCCGGGCTGGGGAGAGCTGTGGATGGCGGTGGGAGGCCAAAGGAAGGGCGCCCAATGGCGCGAAGCTTTTTAATTGCAGGCCTCTGCCCCGATTGGACAGCGCTGTGCTGGTGCTCCTCCTGCCGCCGGAGGCTCAATCCCCGGGCTGGGGAGAGCTGTGGATGGCGGTGGGAGGCCAAAGGAAGGGCGCCCGATGGCGCGAAGCTTTTTAATTGCAGGCCTCTGCCCCGATTGGACAGCGCTGTGCTGGTGCTCCTCCTGCCGCCGGAGGCTCAATCCCCGGGCTGGGGAGAGCTGTGGATGGCGGTGGGAGGCCAAAGGAAAGGCGCCCGATGGCGCGAAGCTTTTTAATTGCAGGCCTCTGCCCCGATTGGACAGCGCTGTGCTGGTGCACCTCCTGCCGCCGGAGGCTCAATCCCCGAGCTGGGGAGAGCTGTGGATGGCGGTGTGAGGCCAAAGGAAGGGTGCCCGATGGCGCGAAGCTTTTTAATTGCAGGCCTCTGCCCCGATTGGACAGCGCTGTGCTGGTGCTCCTCCTGCCGCCGGAGGCTCAATCCCCAGGCTGGGGAGAGCTGTGGATGGCGGTGGGAGGCCAAAGGAAGGGCGCCCGATGGCGCGAAGCTTTTTAATTGCAGGCCTCTGCCCCGATTGGACAGCGCTGTGCTGGTGCTCCTCCTGCCGCCGGAGGCTCAATCCCCGGGCTGGGGAGAGCTGTGGATGGCGGTGGGAGGCCAAAGGAAGGGCGCCCGATGGCGCGAAGCTTTTTAATTGCAGGCCTCTGCCCCGATTGGACAGCGCTGTGCTGGTGCTCCTCCTGCCGCCGGAGGCTCAATCCCTAAGATACACAAATCTATTACCAACCTATCAAGTCGTCCTATAGTTTCAGCTATAAGTTCCCTTTTGGAACCAGTTTCTCAGTTTTTAGATATTCTTTTGTGACCATTTGTAGTTGAAGCTTCCTCTTTCATCAGAGATTCTGCGCACATTATTAAACTCTTACAGGACTTTCAGGGATACAATGAAGGGTTGATTTTGGTTACTTTACATATAAAATCACTCTACACCAATATCCCAGAGAAGGAAGCCCTCAGGATAGTGGAACAAAATTTATTACTTAGGACAAATAAATGTTTACTTCTTTTTAACTCAACTAGCAAAGTTAGCTTTGGAGGAGAACTATTTTTGGTTTGACGCCCTGTTTTACAAGCAAATTAAAGGAGTGACCATGGGGTGTTCCATGGTCCCAGACATAGAAAATTTGTATGTCATTATTTATTATTTTATTTATTTAACATTTGCTTCTATACCGCGCTATTAAAATCAGCGCGGTGTACATCAAACAAGCATACTACAATGTATACAAACAACATTGAGTTTTACAAAGAACAGGAAATTGAACATTGGAAGGAAACCATTCATTTTGAAGACATTTTCTTCAGTCATGCTTTTAAACCCTATGTGAAACTCTGGCTGTGTTACATTGACAATATCTTCATCATTTAGGATGGTGCTCCACAACTCTTGGAAGAATTTTTTCATGGACCAATTCTTTAGATACTAATTTGAAGTTTACAGGGTAATTTGATCTTCCTGAGATCGCTTTTCTTGACATCAAGATTATTAAGGCTGACAATGGTTTCCATACAGATCTTTACAGAAAACTGACAGACCGTAATCATTATCTTGATTTACACAGCTTGTCACCCTTACACCCACTCCCTAACCTTGAGGGTTAAGGAGGGATGGGCCTTGTGTAGTTGTGGGGGCCAATTAAAGTCGGGAACAAGAAAATTTATATTCACAAGGATTTTATTTTCCCCGCTCCTTGGTGGTCAGGAACAGGTGAGAAGGTTAAGCAATCAGGAATTATACAAAACAAAGGCTTTCGATGCTGTGCTTCAACTTATGCTTCTCTGAGGAAACACATTACCTCATGTGTCTTCTCTGTGCTGTTTTCACAAAAATGCTTTGGTAAGAAATAATGTTGTTTCTCTTGCAATTAGGATACAGTCCAGCTTATTTCAAAGCTTCAATAAGCTTCCCTTTCAATTGCTCAAAAACAGTATTTCTTTTCATATGCTTTTCACATATTCTGGGTTAGCATAACCAGAATCAACTGTCAGGTATAAACATTCAAGCTTTGCATTTATCAGTTTTCTCAATTAGCCCAATTGAGCAGTCCATCGGCTGGTTAATTTTAAGCATGGGCCGTGGAGCTGATGTGGGAATTCCTATTCCAGGATTACTCCCTGCTTGAATGCTAGCCTCTTCTGAAACAGCTCTTTTATTCAAGAATTGTCTAAATTCACTCAGGAGTTGCTCTGCCTGTCTCCTAGCAGGACTATTGGGTAAATCTTCTCCTGGCTTGGGCAGGTAATTATCTGCTCCTGGTAAGCAAACACTGCTCTCCCTCTTTAGACACTCTGTGCCCGTGGTGGAGTTACCCCTCCCCAACTTATCTCCGTTAGTGAGTGGTGTAATCAGAGGTTCCTTTGCACAAGCTCTGCTTTTAAGAAAAGCTTCAAAGGTAGGACCTTCAGTATCAATATAGCCTAATCTCTTTGTAAACAATTTGGCTGGGTTTCTTTCGTCAGCTTGCTTGTTAAAAGCAGGAATTACTGGCTGAGAAAAGCTTGGCTTATTTAGAGAGCTTTCAGGCTGTAACCAACGTCTTTCACATTGCCTGGAACTATCCTGTACTCTAAAATCAGGATTCTCTCTTTCTGACTGGTAAAACTTATGAAAGGAATTAAGAGCAGCAGGTACCTTAGAATGAGACCAGTCAGAAAATGCCTTGCCAGCGTGCCTTTCTCTCCAAGGGTAAAAACTGTTTCCCCACAACGTAGGCTTTGTTCCTAGTTCTGGATCAGTTTCCCTTCTGTTGCAGCTGGGCAGTGTTTCTGTAGCAGGGTCAAAGGGTTCTGCAATCAAAAGAGCTTCTTGCCTTCCCAATGCCTTTTGCCTTCTCTCTTGTGGATTCAAACCACCTTTCCTTCTCAATCCATTTGTAGTGCTCACTTCTCCATTCCTTCTCATTCCCTTTCCTCTTCCTGTTCCAATTCTCCATCCATCTGTGTCTTCCCTCTCTCTACTTAACAAGGGGTCCCTGTTCTGGGAAGCCCGCCTCCTACTAGGGCGTGCCCAATCCACAGCTCTGCTTCTCTCCTCCCCTGAGGTGAGCTGATTGGTTGCCTGTAAGTTATGCTGAGAGTGGAAAACTCTGTCTTTTCTTGCAGTACCTGAACCAACCAGAGGGTCAGTATCAGTTTCCATGGCTTCTGCTGTTGCCACTGCGTCACAAGCTTCCATAATAGTTCCTTAAAAATGTTTCCATCAGCCAGTTCTTACACATCAGGAGAATCTGCTCTGATCAAACTAGCTTTGAAGACAATGCTTGCATTTTAGAGTCTAGATTTAGACAGAAGGGATATCCCTCTAAGCACATCAGGTTGGGGTTTTTTTTGTTGTTTTTTTGTGTGCCATCAAGTCAGTGTAGACTCATAGCGATCCAACTACCTCTGGGTTTTCTTGGCAATGTATCACTGGAAGTAGATTGGCGGCCTTTTCTTCCGTGGCAGTGGAGGATAAAGTGACTTGTCCCATGTCACAAGGAGTTCCAGTGGGAATCAAACCCTTGATCTTCTGGGTACTAGGTAGTTGCTCTGGGTACTAGGCTACTCCTCCACTCAAGCACATCAGTAAGGCCTACCAAAGTGCTGCCAACACAGATCAGCAGACACTGCTCCATAAGCAGGCTGAGCCTACACAAGGTAGAACGGTTTGTCCTCTCCTCTTTTCCACTCATTCCAAGAAAATCACAGATATTTTGAAGCATGAATGGCACATTATTCAAACTATTCCTGGTTTTGAAAAGCAGGAACTCACTATTGCTTTCAAAAGAAATCAGAATCTATCTAACATTTTAGTGCCCTCCGTGTTACTGTTGCCCAGAGGAAGCCACCCACAACAGGCCACTTTAAATGTGGGTCTTACTTGGTCTGCCCACTGGTTATGACTTCTAAGGATTCCTTTGTGTGGCCTAAGAATTCGAAAAAGATTACCCTGACTAGTTTTACCAATTGCAGTATAGAAAGTGTAATTTATCTTATACAATGCCCATGCGATCTGGTTTATGTTGTTAAAACCAGGCGTAGCATTGAGACAATCATTGAGCACCGAAGCACTATCCATTGCTGTGCTGTCCAAAAACCACTGGTTTCTCATTGGTTGGAAGCTTATCATTCATTAGGAGACCTTAAGTTTGTCGTCCTTAACATGTTAAGCCACATTGGCGAGGTGGAGATCTGCATAAAACTTTCCAGAGGTTGGAACAGAGAATGATTTTTGAACTGCATTCCGTCTATCCTGATGGATTGAATAAGGAGATTACCTCTCGGTCTTCCTATGATTCCTCTGTACGATACTTATATTTATTTATTTACATTTTCTTATATACCGTGCTATTCTGCATCAGTGCGGTTTACATTGAACAGGGCATTATAACTTGGAGATAACTATTTTACAGGGAACATGGGCTATGGAGGGTTAAGTGGCTTGCCCAAGACCACAAGGAGCACCTGTGGGACTAGAAACCCCAGTCCTTCCGGCCCAAGGTTGCTGTCCTCTAGTGGGATTTGAACCCCTGACCTTCCGGCCTGAAGTACCTCGCCCCAACCACTAGGCCACTCCTCCACTCCATATGTCTCCCATTGGCCTGTACTCCGTCCTGGATTTGGCTTTTGATACCTCAGTTTGTGTCAGTTTTTTATTTTATTTATTTATACATACTGTACATACATTATTTAGTCAAGCACTCTTTTTTAACCACTTCTTTATTCATTGGACAACTTAGCTTTACAGTTATTTATTGTAGTTATTTATTTTCTTCCTTTTTTACGTACGGCTGACTTATGCTTTTTATTACACTATCTTTTTCATGTGCAGTATTATGATCCAGTTGGTTTACCTCCTCCCTTACATACCCCCTTTATATTTCAAATATACTATTCGTCTGCACCACTGGACATGTCCCTTTTTTGCTTTCGTCTCTCCTAAATAGTTTTAAAATAGTTTCACTGTAGTTTAACCTTCCACATGCAGGTGCCTACCCTTACCCTCTAGCTGTCTTGTACCCGCTTTCCTCTGATATTGGTGGTCTAATCGGTAGTATATAGCTTTTTCTATTATCCATCAGTGTTATTTTATACACCCAGGGAAGTATTCATGGTTTTCGGGTAATTCCATTTTAAGCACCTTCTGTAGCATTTTAACTTTGTACACTTTTGCCTTGCGGATTCTCCCATCTGCTGCCCCCTGCCTTTTTTTAGCATTATCCTTTGTCTTATCACATTTTTATGGAGCCAAATGGTTGGAATGATTATTACATTTCACTTTTGTCAAGGCTGTGCCTTAGTTTTACTCTTCAATCTGCCTGTTTCAAAGTGATTACGTATATGAATAGTCTGCACTACTGGATGGTTTCCACTTTCGTATTGGTCTTTTAAGTACCTCCTTCCTCTCACAACCTTTACAACACAGTTTTATTGCATTTACGCTAATGTTTAGCTGGTTGGCACTCATGGTTTGTTCTGCCAATCTCCTGGTCTCTTTTATTTTAAATAGCTCCATTACATTGTTTCTCATGGAGCTGAATTTTTTGACTGATTATCTCCATTTTATATTTTAGTTAGCTTGTGCTTTGTTTTTATCTAATACAAAGTATATTGGTGCTGTATGTTTATTTATTTATTTTTATTTATTTATTTAGCTGTATTTATATCCCGCTTTTCACCGGGTCAAAGCGGTCAATTGGGGGATACATTTAACACGAGGGGATATGAGACACATATGCTAATACTTACAGGGAACATGGGCAATGGAGGATTAAGTGGCTTGCCCAAGACCACAAGGAGTGCCTGTAGGACTAGAAATCCCAGTCCCTCCGGCCTGAGATTGCTATCCCCAGGTGGGACTTGAACCCCCGGCCTGAAGTACCTTGCCCTAACCACTAGACCACTCCTCCCCCATGTATGTATGTGTGTGTGTGTATGCATATGTGTGTGTATATATATGTGTGTGTGTGTATATATATATATATACACACACACACACACACACATAATATATATATCGCGGTATAGAAAAGCTGTTAAATAAATAAATAAATATATAAATAAATATATAAAATATAGGTGCAACTGTGTCAATACAGTGTCACGAACAGCATAACTACACTCCCTGTATTTAAAAGCCTGCTCTCACAAGCCTCAATTTTCATTGGGCACTTCTGCTAACGTTTTTTTTGTTGTTGTGTTTTTTTTTTAACTTGTGTGCGCCTTTAGTGGTAAGTTCTCCCAATTTGGGTTTTAAATTGCCTTTTCCAGGTTCTCCCCAGCATAAACAATTATTTCTATCTATTAACTTTTGGTTGCATGATGTCTTTGTGTTTATTTTGGTGTGCTCAATGCATAGTAATTTTCATTGGGGTCCTGTCTCTGCTCCATGGTTTCTCCCCTTACTTTGCTGATAACTTATACTACAATTGACTAAGCGTTAAAGGTCTCTATTATCTCTGATGCCTCTCCATTTTGTATGTCCCTACAGGTTTTTGTAATTTGTATAATACACTAGTTGGTAAGTCAGGTCTTTTACATTGATGTACCATTGTACTGTTTGAGCATTTTTTTTTTATGTGATCATCCATATGTCTCTGTAAGTTCTTATGTTTTTGTGTTTCCTCATGTTAACATTTAGATTATTATTTACATTCATCTTTATAGATTTTTATAGAGCTTGTAACTGGTCATGTTTTATAGTTTTATTCATTGCATTATTACTACTTTTGTTTTTATCTTTTGGATGTATTTTTATCTTCTGGACTACTTATGATGCAATTTGGTTTCTTTTATTAATTATTGATGTTTTATGGTTTATGATTTACTTATCTATATATATTTTTTAATAGTTTTGTTAGCGGTTATTTGCTCCCCTGAAGAAGACCCCAGCTGAAACACGTGTCTGGCTAACCTCTCTGGTTATTATCAATAAAGTTACCTTTCCACAGTGTTCCACTTTCCTGCTCTGTGTTCCTTTTTTGGAAATCTGTAAGTACCTGTGAGCTAGATTGGCCACTGTTGGAAACAGGATACTGAGTTTGATGAACCTTGGTCTGACTCAGTATGGCATTTCTTATGTTCTTACGATTTTTGTTGTAGAATGGAATACTATACTTCCCAGCACTATTCTCTGATTTGCAGTGTTCCTCAGTTCTGTCCCATATATTTTATTATTTTTCTTGTCCCACTTTCCATCCTAATCCAAGATCATGGGGTCAGCAGATACAGTGGGAGTTAGCCTGCTCCTAAGCGCCAAATGCTTCATCCGTACCAGCGTCAGGTACGATTTCATCAAAATCTGATACTGGGTTTGTTGACACTGTACGTTATGCACACATCGATAGCCGTGCGGGTAAACCAGGCGTCATTCCTCAGGTGTAAGGGTGCACCCCAAAACCTTTTGCCACCTTTCGAAGTGTCTATCCCTCTCTGCACAATATAGCTCTTGCAAAGCACCATATACCCTTGAAAGCAACCCCTTCCACTGTGTCAACTTCTGAAAAGAACTTTCTCCAGGACAGTTGGTGCCCGAATAATGTGGGTCTTGTTATCCACTGCCATAACAAAATGACGGAGTTGAAAATATTGAAACCGGGTGACCTGGACTCCTCCCTTGTCATTCAGTTGTGCTAGACTCATACAAGAACCATCAGTCACTACATCTGAAAAACATTGAATCCCCCTCTGATGCCAGATTCTTTGGAGCAGAGCAAACTCAGGGCTGCTAAAGGGGTGAAAATCATCCAGCTGAGCTTTGGGGAACAACAATGCATTTGCCCCACTTTGATGACAAACCTTTGTCCACTCCTGGAGCAAAGGGGCTAGCAGGATATGACCTACTGCCTTCTCCCCTCCTCCCCCCTCTCCCTCAAACCGAAAAAGGCACCAGCCATGCCTGCTCCATGGCCATCCAGTGGACTGACATAGTGATATCGCAAGCAATGCAGGACGGCTGTCTTGTAATAAAGGGACAACCTCGGGCACCCTATCCCCTCCCCCCTCTACTGGGAGTACCAACCATTTCCATCCTATTCTGGCTTTCGGCTTCCCCAAACAAATCAGCTAAAATGCTTCTCTAACTTCCTAAAGAAGTGCGCAGGCACCCTGATGGGTAGTTGTATAAAAAGATAAATCAGTTTTGGTACTATAGAAATCTTCAGTGCCGCGATGCAACTCATCCAGCCTATCGTGAGACCCTCCCACCACTCTAATTCAGGCATTATAGTAGACAGCAATCTTGTGTAATTAAACTTATATGAATCAGTAAGGCATGACGAGATTTGAATCCCCAAATACTTAATATCCGATGAGGCAACACGGACAATTCTGTGGCAGCAAAGAGCCCTTCGCTCCTAAGCAAAAAACTTCAGTTTTATCGTAATTCACTTTTAAACCAGAGACTTCAGTGAATTCATCCAGGATCCAGAGCAAACCTGAAATAGAAACCTCCAGGTTCTCGAGGAAAACAAAGTTATCGTCTGCATATAGCGACACATGGTGTGGCACCCCATCCAAAATAACCAGTTGAATATCTGGAACCGTATGCAGCATGCAGGCTGTGGTTCTATTGCTAATGTGAGAAGCAATGGGGAAAGTGGGCACGTTCCTTGATATAAGGAGAAATTTTCCAATTGTAGGCCATTCATTACCACCCTTGCCATGGGTGCAGCATAAAGGGCTCGAACCCAGCCCACAAACCGTTCCCCCAAACCAAATCACTCCATGACTGCAAAGAGGTATGGTGACTCCACTCGGTTGAAGACATTTTCTGTATCCAATGACACACACCATGCAGATATAACCTGCTCTAATCGGTTAGCCAATACACGAGCAAAGATTTTAACATCGCTATTCAAAAGGGAAATTGGGTGATAATTCCCACATTCCAAGGGGGAATGCCCACCTTTGGGAATCAAGGAGATCTCGGCTTCATACATCATTGCTTGTGGGGTGTTTGCCCACAATGTTTCATTGAAAGTCTGCTGGAGGACAGGAGCAAGGGCCTCCTTCATTCCTTTATACCACTCAATTGGAAATCCATCTGTCCCCATGGCCTTTCCAGAGGCCAGTGATTCTACAGTGAGTTCAACCTTATTCACTGAGATCTCCCTATCTAAAACTTCTTGCTATTGCGGGGATAACATGGGTAATGGGACCCGATTGAGAAAGTTAACCAAATTCATCGGGGTGGCAGAGCACTTGGACTTATATAGTGCAGCATAAAAGATTTGGGAAAACCTTAACAATTTCACTATGAATTCGCTGCAGCCTGTGATGCTCATCATACATCTCTCCAATGAGTCAACTAGCTCTTCCCTTGCGAAGCTGCCACCTTAACAACTTACCTGCCTGCCACCCGAATTCCAGAAAATTATGACAAGTGAAATGCAACAAAAACAATGCACTCCACCTCTAATGCATCAAGGTGGCTCCTTATGTCTGTTATACGGTGATATACACGTTTACTACCAGTGCGCTTATGCTCGTTCTGTAAGGTGTTCAGCTGAGCTCGAAGTTGACATACCTCCGTTTCTTACAATAATTTTCCACACATGTATGTCTTGCCAGACTCCTGCAGAAGGCTAGCCAAAATCCCTTCCACATCATTTATAATCCAAAAATTCAGCCCACCATTGACCCATCATCTCTTGCATTTCTTCTTTCTGGAAAAGTCTTGTATTAGCCCACCATCTTCACATCCTAGAGCTGGCCGCAGGCCACCCCATGTCAAGCCTCTGGGTTCATAATACGGACAACCTTGACCTGACTCAACTCCGCCTCTAGGACACAAAAAAGGTCCAGTTGCAAGTACCCTCACGTCTTGGCCGAGCAGTGTGTGTAGTCCCTACTATCTGGGTGCATCGCCCACCAGACATCTATCCAATCCATCTTAAGCATTGCCTTACGTAACTCCCTGCTCTCGGGCAAGGGGCACGACTGCCAGACTATGCCAGATCTATCCGTTATATAGTGCACAATTCATATCTCCTCCCCCCCCCCCCCCACTCAGAGCAAGCCCATTGCTCACTGGGCAAAGGCTGCGAATGACTGCTGAAAGAAGCTTCCTTTTGGGCCATTAGGGGCATAAAGATTCAGAAAAGAGAACTCTTGGACCTCAACCCGTCCCACCGTCCATATCATTTGCCCATATGTTTCTCCCCCAGAATGTTCCACAACATAAGGAGTATTCTTACTGACCAAGATATCTACCCCTCTCTTCTTCAAATGGTAGGCCAAATAAAATATCTGTTCCCAGTAACCCCCCTGTAATTTCTCCATTTCCGCAGGGAGAAGCCTCACTCTCCCTCTGGAGATAGGAAAGCACTCTCTTCTGCTTAATTGGGCTAGTCAGGCCCCCCCCCCCCATTCAAAGTGGCTACCTTAAGAGCCATAGGTGCAAGAAAAGCCACCCATTACCCCAAAGCATCCCAACCAGACAGGGCCCCACCCTACTCACAGCCCCACCGCACATCAACCAACATATCTAAACAGAGAGAAAAAAAAACAGCAAACACAGTCACAAACATCCTTTTTTCCTCTAAAAACCATTCTTTGGCGGCTACCAGTGGCTTAAATCGCAGTTCACTGACAGTCCCTTCAACTCATCGTAATGTATAAGGCATCTTTGTTATTACACATCGCTATCAAACAACCGGTTGCCTCTCCTAGGATTCACCCCCCTTATGCAGGTTATCTCCGTTGAGTAGGCACTCATGCCCATGGCAGTGCCCACAGCAAACACATAGAGAGGCCCACTCTTACCAAGGCACTGCACTCCCAATCTTCAGCGGCTTGTTGGCTGGTACACCTCTCCTTTCCATCTATGCAGCGTTTATAACAATCCTCTTATAAACAAGCAGTAATCATATTGGTTCTGTTCATACTGCCATATAGGCCTCCTCACAGTGTAGCCGGGGATACCTCTGCCACAAACTGGCTGTCTCCGTCCGCCACTATAGGCTGTCCGTGAGGAGGTGATGCTTGCTCTTCAGCGCTGATACTGACATTCAGTTCAGGTGATCTTTGTCGCTCAATATTCATCTCGGCCCCCTAGTTGATCGACTCAACGCCTAAAGATGCGCTTTTGGATCTGTCTCTATGCACCCATTCTAGCAGATGCTCCACCACTTCTGGGGACCGGAGGAACATCCTTTCCCCTCTATGCACAACAGTAAGGTGGGCTGGGTACCAAATATTTGCTTTGAGTCCCGCCTTGGCTAAAGTGTCTCTGTATGGCATCAGTTCTTTTCATTTCCTAATTGTTTCACCACTAACATCCAGGAAAATTGAGACTTGCCAGGTTTTATACAAAACAGTTTGTCTTACGCGCTTCCACAATAATATGCTCTTTCTCCCGGTAGCGAAACATCCACGCGATTAAAGTTCTAGGTTTTTGACCCGCCTTAGGCTTCGGTTGCATCTCCCTATGCGATCTCTCAATTTCGTAGGCTGGGCTCGCCAGCTGAGTGGGAAAGCAGGTACTCAGAAGCTGCTACACAAAACTACATGCAGCCAGCGCCTCGACACCCTCTGGAACTCCGAAGATCCTAAGGTTCTGATGGCGGTCACAAATCTCTTGATCCTCCACCTTACTCTTCAGCCACCGCACTGCTTTAGACAGCTTATCTACATCTTTAGCCATCTGTAGTTTTCGATCCTCCACTTTCCCCACGCACTCTTCCACCTCTTGTACTCGCGCCAGCATGGCGTTGAAGCGTGCTGAGACAGCACTGATAATTTCTAGCTTGGAGGAGCGAATTTCCTGTAGTAGCGTCATTATGCTGTGATTGGCCTCACCTGGTGCAGAGCAGATTTGTTCGACGGCCGTCATTGGCGCCATGATGGCTCCCCTGCCTGTGGCGATTTTGCTGCTTTCTCCACATACAAGTCCTTGATAGACTTCTCCGAGCGCATCCAAAGTGCTTTGGGCATTCTCCCAGTTGAGGTAATTGATTTCTGTCCTTTACATTTTATAATGCCATACAGTTCTTAAACAGAATATCTGGAGCCACGGGATAGAGCAGCCTCTCACATCTCTACCGGAACTGGAACCCTGATTTGGGCATTTTTTATGCCCTAACATTTATGTTTGCCCCAAGCAGGTGTAAATATCAGAGGTTTGATCTAGTTGTTGTTTCTGCCAAATTATGTGCTAGTATTTTAAAAAGGATAAAACAAGGCACCTATGTGGCCTTAGCGCATTGACAACCTCTTATAAAACTGTCCTCCACAGATTACAGCTTGTTCAATACACAGCCATTAAAGTACTATGTGCATGTACAACTTGATCTGTTGGATGTCTGTGAACTGAAATGGACTGGCATCAGGCACTTTGCATCTGATGATAATAAAGTCTACTATGATGGAAATGAGACAAAGGTGGTGTTGCATTTATGATAAAGAAGAAACTTGCAAAAACTGTAATGAAATACAATGCAATCGGTGAATGCTTAATTTCTATTCTATGAGGGATGCCCATCAAGACAACTATAATGCCAACAATAGCTGCAGAAGACGTAGTTGGGTTCTATGAACAAGTATAAGCTGAAATAGACAGAACATGCAAACAGGATATCCTGATAGTCATGGGTGACTGGAATGCAAAAGTTGACAACAAAGAAGAAAGCAAAGTGGTTGAAAAATATGGTCTTGGCAAGAGAAATGAAGCTGGAGAAAGACTGATAGAAGTCTGCAAGACCAACAATCTGTTCATCTCAATCACCTTCTTCCAACAACACAAGTGCCGACTGTACACATGGAAATATTTTTTCACTGAAAGGGTGGTGGATGCTTGGAATGCCCTCCCGATGGAAGTGGTGGGGGCAAACATGGTGACGGAATTCAAAACGGCATGGGACAAACACAGTGGATCCCTTAACAGCAGCAGGATAAAAACAAAATAAACTGTACCATCTAACTTCTGAACCATCTAGTGTCTCAACAAATAGTGGAGTCCTACATGGAGTGGTGGGTTCACCCCTAAACAAAGACATGGGGAGGGGTGGCCTGCACAGAGCGACAGGTGCACCTACTCTTGCCATCTTGCTGGGCAGACTAGATGGACCATGCTGGTCTTTATCTGCCATCATTTACTATGTTACTATGACTGCACCCAATGGATTGTACAAAAATCAAATTGACTACATCGGTGGAAGTCAACAATGGAAAAGCTCTATATCATCAACAAAGGCAAAACCTGGAGCCAACTGTGGTACAGATCACCACTACTAGTATGCAAACTCGAGCTAAAGTTGAAAAATAGCAAGCCATTCATGAGTGTAGCAAAATATGACCTTGAGACTATACCACTGGAATTTAGACTGCCTGCAAAATTGATTTACTGCTTTAGATACAAATTACAGAGCTCCAGAAGAATTATGGGATGCTATCAAGAAGGTTGTGTTGGAAGAAAATGAGAAGTCTCTACAAAAGGTGAAAAAGCAAAACCGGACAAAATGGATGACCAAAGAAACTCAGAAAATTGCCCAGAGACACAGAAAAGCTAAAGGCAGAGAAGAAAGAGAGGCAATCACACCACTCAATAGAGATTTCCAACATGCAGCAAGACAAGACAAGATGAAGTACTATAATGACGCATACAATGAAATAGAAACTATTAGAAGAAGAACAAGATCTGCTTTCCTAAAGCTGTGAGCGTTAAAGAAAAAATTCCAGCCTTGTATTAGAATGCTACAAGATGCTCAAGAATCCATGTTGAATGATACTGAGAAGATCAGGAAAAGGGGGAAAGAATATACAGAGTCATTATGCCATAACGATCAAGAGGACCAACAACCATTTAAACTTGTACCTTATGATCAGGAACCATTAGTAATGAAAGGAGAAGTTGAAGCAGCACTGAAAGCCGTATCAAAGAACAAAGCTCCGGGCATTGATGGCATTCCCATTGCAGTATTACAGCAATCGGATGCGGCTGTTACCATACTTACAAGACTCTGCCAGGAAACCTGGAAGACAAATTCATTGCCAATTGACTGGAAAAAATCTGTGTTTATACCAATACTGATGAAAGGTGATCCGATGGACTGTGGAAATTATCGTACAATCGCTCTGATCCCACATGCCAGCAAGATTCTACACAAGATCATTCAGCAGAGACCAGAAATGTACCATCAACAAGAAGTGTCTGAAGTGCAAGCAGGGTTCAGGAAAGAGCAACGAACAAGAGACATCATCACAGATGTGAGGTGGATCCTTGAAAAGGCAAAAGCATGCCAAAAGGATATCTGTTTTATTGACTATAGCATGGCTTTTGACTGTGTAAACCATGAGACACTCTGGGCTACGTTAAGAAGTATGGGTATATCAGAACACCTTAACGAGTGAGGTAATCAAATTTGCAGATGAGACAAAATTATTCAATGTTGTTAAAACCCAAGAGGATTGTGAAAAATGTCAAGAGGACTTTGATAAACTGGAAGACTGGGCATCCAAATGACAGATTAAATTTCAAGCAGACAAGTGCAAAGTTTGCACCTAGGAAAGATCAACCCAAACTATGGTTACACTATGCAAAGATCGACATTAGGAACCACCACCCAGGAAAAAGATTTAGACATTGTCGTAGATAACATACTAAAACCCTCCACCCAGTGTGCAGCGGTGGCCAATAAAGCAAATAGAATGCTAGGAATCATAAGGAAAGGCATGGAGAATAAAACAAAAGATATTATAATGCCTTTGTATCGTTCCATGGGTTGACCGCACCTTGAATATTGTGTGCAGTTCTGGTCATCGAATCTTAAAAAGGATATAGCGTTACTAGAAAAGGTACAGAGAAGAGCCACCAAAATGGTAAAGGGGATGGAAGCATACACCTATGAAGAGAGACTAAAAAGGTTAGGATTTTTCAACCTGAAAAAGAGACTGCTGAGAGGAGATATGGAGTGGAACGGGTAAACAATTGTTTACACCTTCAAAATGGAGTGGAGGAGTGGCCTAGTGGTTGGGGAACGGTACCTCAGGCCAGAAGGTCGGGAGTTCAAGTCCCACTAGAGGACAGCAACCTTGGGCCAGAAGGACTGGAGTTTCTAGTCCCACAGGTGCGCCTTGTGGTCTTCGGCAAGCCACTTAACCCTCCATTGCCCATGTTCCCTGTAAAATAGTTATCTCCAAGTTATTATGCCCTGTTCAATGTAATTTCAGTTTGTTTCATGTAAACTGCCTTGATATCATGAAAGGTGGTATATAAGAAATGTTAAATAAAAATAAAAATATAGAAAGACTGGGGGACATGCAATGAAGCTACAGTGTAAACCAGAGGTTCCCAACTCCAGTCCTGGAGGGCCAAACACCATTCAGGTTTTCAGGCTGTCCCTAATGAATATGCATGAGATACACTTGAATACAATGGGGGCAGTGCATGCAAATACATCTCATGCATGTTTATTAGGGACAGCCTGAAAACCTGAATGGTGTTTGGCCCTCCAGGACTGGAGTTGGGAACCTCTGGCACCTATTTAAGAATAATAAGAGAAAATATTTTTTCACTCAAGGTGTAATCTAACACTGGAATTCATTACCAGAGTATGTAGTAAAAGCTGTTAGTGTAGCTGCATTTAAAAAAGGTTTGGATAAGCTCCTGGAGGAAAGGTACATATACCATTATTAAAGGGAATCCGGGAAATCCATTGCTTGCCCCAATACAAGCATTGTGAAACTTCTGTCTTTTGGGGAAACTGCTAGGTACTTGTCATCTAGTTTGGCCACTGTTGGAAACAGGATACTGGGCTTGATGGACCTTAGTCTGACCCAGTATGGCATTTTTTATGTTCTTTTGCACAACCTTTACATTGATCAAGAAGCAACAGTTCAGATGGAACAAAGAGAAACAGAATGGTTTAAAGTCAGCAAAGGTGTATGACAAGGGTACATACTTCCCCCTACCTGTTTAAATTATATGCAGAACAAATAATCAGAGAAGCAGGACTGTATGAAGACAAGAGGTGTGAAGCTTGGTGGAAGTGACAAGGAGGTGGCAAAAGCCAGGAGGATGTTGGGCTGCATACAAAAAGGGATTACCAGCAGAAAGGAAGAGGTACTTATGCCACTGTACAAGTCACTGGTGAGGCCTCGCTTGGAATACTGTGTTCAGTTTTGGAGACCATATCTTGCAAAAGATGTAAAAAGACTGGAAACTGTTCAGAGGAAGGCAACCAAAATGATTTGGAGCCTACGTCAGAAGCCTTATCAGAAGAGACTTGAAGACCTAAATATGTACACTTTGGAGGGAGAGGAGGGACAGGGGTAGATATGATTCAGACCTTTAAATACTTAAAGAGAAATTATGAACAAACAAACCTCTTCCAAAGACGGGGAAGCTGTAAAACTAGAGGGCATAGGTGTGAGGGGGCGATGTCGTTTAGGAGCTTGAAAGTTGTTAGGAGAATTTTGTATCTGATTCGGCTGTTTATAGGGAGCCAATGTAGTTCTAGGAGTATAGGGGTCACATGGTCTGTTAGACGAGCTTTAGTAATTACTTTTGCACAGATGTTCTGGGCTCTTTGTAATAGGTATGTGTTTTTTTGTGGTAGGCCAATTAGGAGACTATTGCAGTAATCAAAATGGGGTGTGATGAGTGTATTAACAACCGATCTAAAGTCATGTGTGTCAAGGAGGGGCCTTAGGTGTTGTATGGTTTTGAGTTTATGAGATATGGTTCTTACTGTCTTCTTTATGTGTGGTAGCATGGTGAGAGTATGGTCTATTATTACACCCAGGTATTTTACCTCTTTTTTAACAGGTATAGATGTATTGTTGATTGAGATTGTTGTTGGAAAAGTGTCATCGGTCACGGGTGTTCTTGTAACGAACATTGCTTCCGTTTTCTTGAGGTTAATGCTGAGGTAATTGGTTTCCATCCAAGAGGTGGTCTCAGCCATGCATTCAGATAGGGTGTCGTAAGTGGGGTTTTTGGTGGTTATGGGGATAGCGAGCATGATATCGTCAGCATAAATAAAGTGACTAATCCTGTGTTTTCTAAATATGTTTGTGATAGGTTGCAGGTGTAGATTGAAAAGGAGGGCAGAAAGGGCTGATCCCTGAGGTATTCCTTGTCCTTGGGGGAAGGTTTCTGATGCTTCTTGGTCTATTTGAACACGTATTAGTCTATGTGTGATGTAGGACTTGAACCATTTGAGAACAGTCCCACCTATTCCTAAATTTTCTAGTCTATTGATCAGAGTAAGGTGGTTGATGTTGTCCAAGGCAGCAGAGATGTCTATAAAGAGGAGTAGGAAGCCTTGATTGTTGACATCTGTGCCTTTGATGAGGTAGTCCATCAGTGTAATCAAGAGGGTTTCCACTCCGTGGAAGGGGCGGAAACCAAACTGGTGTGAGTCAAGGGGTTTGTGCTCATCAATATGCTCTTGTAATTGTAATTGAATTGTTTTTTCTATTATTTTAGCAATAAATGGAATGCTGGCTATCGGTCTGTATGAATTTGGGTCTTTTGAGTCAAGTTTATTGTTTTTTATTATTGGGCGAAGCGTTGTGAGCTTTAGGGCATCGGGCATGATGCCTTGAGAAAGGGACTGGTTAACCATATGTTGAATGTTTTCAGCGAGTTCTTCCTTTGTACATTTGATCCAAGACACAGGGCAAGGATCGAGTGGGGAGGTTGTTGTATTGATCATTGTTATGATTTTAAGGAGGTGTTTTTGGTCAACCTTGTGAAAAGTTGTCCAATTGTTATTAATTTCGAAGCTTGTAGGTAGTATTGCTGTTAGAGTATTGGGTTTAGACTTTAGTTTTTCTGCAAAGTGGGTTGCTAATGTTTGAATACTTATTGCTGGTTGTTTTGGCTCGGAGGTCTTTGCTTTAGTCAGTGTTTTTACAATTGCAAATAGTTCTCTAGGTCGGTTGATGGCCAGATTTATTACTTTAGAGTGGTAATCCCTTTTCGATTTGTTTATTGCGTTCTTGTATTCGTTAAGTGTGTTCATATATTGGGATTTGTTTTCGTCTGATTTAGTTTTCCTCCATCTCTTTTCTAGTTTCCTCAGTTGTTTTTTTAGTTTTGCTAGTTCTTTCGTGAACCATTTTTCTGTCTTTTTTGTTTGTCTATGCATAGTGCGTGTGGGGACAGCTGCTTCTTGTATTGTTCGGTTCCAATGATTTACAGTTGAATTGATGTCAGGGAAGTCTGTGTTGAGTAAGGGTAATACTTTGTCAAGGAAAGTATCTTTGTCAAAGTGTGCAAAGCGTGATATATGGGGTGAGGTGCTTGTTGTATTCAGTGTTGCTTGTGCTGGGAGGTGGAGTGTTATGAGGTGATGGTCGGACCATGGTACTTCTGTTGTAGTTGGAGGGGTAAGTTGTTGGTGGTTATTAAGGGAGGAAGGGAGGAAGATGAGATCTAAAGTGTTGCCTTTTATGTGTGTGGGGTATGAACTATCTGTGTGTATCCCATTTGGTTCATGACGTCCATGAAGTTATCTGATTGGGAATTATTTAGAGAGGGGAGGTTTAGATCACCTAGAATTACTAGTGGTTTGTTTTGTGATGCTGTGCATGCAAGTTCAAGGATGGGGGAGAGGTTTTTTTGATCAGCTGAAGGGGGTCTATGTATGAGGGAGAGTGCAAGGGTTCTGTTTTCTATATTGATAATGTCCATTCCATCTATATTATTTAAGCTTGTTAAGGTGTATTTTAGGACTTTTTTGGTGAGTATGAGAGCGCCACCTCCTCTTTTTGCTTCTCGATGGCAGCTGAATATATCATATTGATGTGTGGTTAGCTGGTTTAATAGTATGGTGTCCGTGGGTGAGAACCATGTCTCAGTGATGCAGATAATATCTGGATCTTTGTCTTTTATCATGTCATTGATTATTGGTATTTTGTTTCGTATGGATTTGATGTTTATTAAGAAGAGTTTAGTTTTATTGCCTATATTGGCTGTATTGTCATTTATACCGCTATGTGGTTGATGTTTTATTTGAATAAGTCTATGGAGGCGTCTGCCTGAGTCATGCCGAGAATAATGGTTGTGAGTGTGTGTGTATGTTGCGCTGTGTTGCGGGTTTTGGTAGAGGCTATGGGTAGTGGGGATGTTATTATATGGGTTTTGGTAATGGTTATGAATGATGGGGATGTTGTTGTAGGGGCTTTGATTGGTTTTGTACGTATAAATGTGTTGTTTTAGGAGTGTTATTAGGAGGAGAGTGAGAGGGAGGTTTGCACGTTTTTTTGGAGACATTATGTATTTTTTTTTTGAGGGGGGGAATTGAATGAGTGGGGATTTTGTGTATGGGGAGGATTAGCGGAAGAGTAAGGAGATTGAGGGTTACTGACGACAGTACAACAGTATATGAAAGCTACTGACAATGTTATATAGGTTACTGACAACAGTATATGAGGCTACTAACAATGTTATATAGGCTACTGACAACAGTATTTGAGGCTACTAACAATATTATATAGTCTACTGACAACAGTATATGAGGCTACTAATATTGTTATATAGTCTACTGACAACAGTATATGAGGCTACTAACAATCGGATATGTATGGTAATGAGTGATTACTGACAACGGTATAATTAGGTGTGCTAGAAGACTCAGCTATAGTCAATTCATTTAGAAGTGGTATACTTTCTGTGATCGATGGATGGTCTGAATTTTTTTGAGGTGGGAGCGAGCTCTACCAAAGGGGAGCTCCAGCTGGTTGGCTATATGGTTGGTATCACAGAGCCGTGGGTGAAGGATGGAAGTCTGTTTGGCGCGGGCGCGCCTGCCGGCGCGGTGAGAATTAACTGCTGCACGTGGCTGCCCCCAATTGGGTAGGGATCAGATGGCCACAGCTTCTCTCGGTGCAGGAGGCTCGATCCTCCTGAGAGGAGAGCTGATGATGGTGGCCTGGGGAGTTCTTGTGTGGAGCGCCTGCCAGCGCGGTGAAATTTAATTGCTGCACGTGGCTTGCAAAGACGTATTCGGTTGGTTGGACTTTTAAAGCAGCGCAGAGGATCAAAGCTACAGAAAGCTAAGAGGTTCCGTTGGCATTCACGGCAGGGGAGTAGCTGTTGCTGTCGGGTTACGTCTTCTGAAATCAGGTGTTGTTGGAGTCGTGTGTCCTTGCTTCTGGTCCACGCCTAAGGGCCACGCCAAAGGGCCCTCTGGCGAGGCCCTCAGGCGCGGGCCCGCCCGATCAGCGCGGCGCTTTTAAGTAGACGTCGGCTGCCCCGATTGGGCAGCTCCTCACGTGGTGGCTGTCTTCGCTGCTCCGGCCCGCTCTATCCCCGGCTGGGAGAGCTGCTGGTGGAGGGCCGGAGTGGTGAGGAAGAGGTCTGCGCCCGATCAGCGCGGCGCTTTTAAGTAGACATCGGCTGCCTCGATTGGGCAGCTCCTCACGTGGTGGCTGTCTTCGCTGCTCTGGCCCGCTCTATCCCCGGCTGGGAGAGCTGCTGGTGGAGGGCCGGAGTGGTGAGGAAGAGGCCTGCGCCCGATCAGCGCGGCGCTTTTAAGTAGACGTCGGCTGCCCCGATTGGGCAGCTCCTCGCGTGGTGGCTGTCTTCGCTGCTCCGGCCCGCTCTATCCCCGGCTGGGAGAGCTGCTGGTGGAGGGCCGGAGTGGTGAGGAAGAGGCCTGTGCCCGATCAGCGCGGCGCTTTTAAGTAGACGTCGGCTGCCCCGATTTGGCAGCTCCTCACGTGGTGGCTGTCTTCGCTGCTCAGGCCCGCTCTATCCCGGCTGGGAGAGCTGCTGGTGGAGGGCCGGAGTGGTGAGGAAGAGGCCTGCGCCTGATCAGCGCGGCGCTTTTAAGTAGACGTCGGCTGCCCCGATTGGGCAGCTCCTCACGTGGTGGCTGTCTTCGCTGCTCCGGCCCGCTCTATCCCCGGCTGGGAGAGCTGCTGGTGGAGGGCCGGAGTGGTGAGGAAGAGGCCTGTGCCCGATCAGCGCGGCGCTTTTAAGTAGACGTCGGCTGCCCCGATTTGGCAGCTCCTCACGTGGTGGCTGTCTTCGCTGCTCCGGCCCGCTCTATCCCCGGCTGGGAGAGCTGCTGGTGGAGGGCCGGAGTGGTGAGGAAGAGGCCTGCGCCTGATCAGCGCGGCGCTTTTAAGTAGACGTCGGCTGCCCCGATTGGGCAGCTCCTCACGTGGTGGCTGTCTTCGCTGCTCCGGCCCGCTCTATCCCCGGCTGGGAGAGCTGCTGGTGGAGGGCCGGAGTGGTGAGGAAGAGGCCTGCGCTATCTTGCTCAGTCTCCTTTTTTCTGCAGAGCCCAACAGACATGGTCCTCTACTCTCCCAGAAAAAGTTCTTTAATTCCTTCCTTTCTCCAGTTTGCATACTGGATCCATTCATGCCTCGAGTCGGTTTCCTTTTTTTTCTCATGTTTCCTCGAGGTTCCACCTCAACCGGCCTTTGCGCCATTTTTTCGCCCGTGGGTCCTCGACCCTGGCCGGGTGTGCTCTCAGACTATCTCAGTCACTGATACGACTGCTGCATCCGCTGCCTGGACCCAGATCATGACAGTTCCACCTGTGACCGGTGCCAGGCCATAACTCCTAAAACCAATAGGAGGCGTTCTGAGTTGCAGGGAAAGCTATTCCCAAAGTCTGACTGCCCCGGCTTCCCCATTGCTGAGCCCCAAAGCCAGCCCTCCGCGAGAGGTCCAGGCATCCTCTGAGTCCCGTGGTGGCGGCTCCTCCGGTGCGGCCCCAGATCCTCCTAAAAAGAAGAGGGAGGTCCCAAAGGAGGTGCCTCCGATCAAACCTGGCAAGGTCCCTCGACAGGACTCGGGCGACTCTGAGCAGCACCCTCAAAGTCTCGAGACAAGAGTCCTCGGCCAGCGGAGACCGCGCCAGGACCCATGAACCTATAGTCCTCCTTGAGGATGCACTCTCTGGAATGCCGGCGTCGGACCCGAGGCCTTCGGTGTTTACGCCAAGTTTTGCCCAGCTATTGGGCTTCGGGTCACGCATGGCGGCCATGGAACAGAGGCTCTCCTCCATCTTGGCCTTGCAGTGGGCATTTGTCGAGCCCCCCAGCATCATCGACCCTGACTCTGGGCCCTCTGGCCTCCGGGGAGCCTCTGGGTATCAAACTTGGCACCGAGCGCCACTGGCCTAGGGTAAGTCCTCAGCGTTGATCGAGGCCTCAATCACGCTTCTTGAGGTTCCAGTCCTCTCTGGTGAATCTCCAGGAGTTTGACCCAAGGCCCTCTGGAGGGGCCCAGTTCCTCAGAGCCACCCCCGGGGCTGACTCCTCGATGCCCTCGGGCTCCGACTGGGAGACTGAGGACAAGGCCACCCCGGAGACCTCCCAACACCGGAACATCCCCTCCGAGCCATCTCCCCCAGAGCCTCGGCACCACTCCCCACCTGAGGATGTGGCTTTTTATGACTTCGTGCATGACATGGCCCAGACTCTTGATCCAGACAGAATCGAAGGAGGACCCGCACACTGAGGAACTCTGGATCCTGCAATATGAGCCCCCTCCCAAGGATACTCTCTCACAGTGCCGGTTCCACCCATCCTCAAGAGATTGCTTCTCTGGATAAGGCAGTCCCCGGCATCAGTGCCAGTGGTCAGTCAGCGCGTGGACACCGTCTATCGCGTCTGCAAGGACCCCGGGTTCCATAAGCTGCAACTCCCCCACAACTCGATGGTAGTTGAGTCCTCAATGCAAAAACTAAGGAGTCAAAAGACCTACTCCTCAGGTCCCCCCTGGCAGGGAGGCCCAGACCCTCAACACCATGGGGCGCAAGTGCTACCAGGGCGCCATGCTCATGTGTTGAATACAGGCATATGAATTGTGCATTGGAATGTACCTTAAGTGCCAGATACAAGAGTTTGTGGGGTTCTTGGGGCGCTCACTGGGGAACCTCAGCAAAGGTTCCAGTCCCTGGCAGCAAGCATCTGGGACTGTTACAGATTTCTCTCACGGGCCACCTATGATGGATTAAAGTCTGTGGCCAGGATTGCAACTGCAGGCATCGGTACCTGGCAACAGGCATGGCTACAGACCTCTGACCTGGAGCAGTGGGTACAGGAAAAGCTCCTGGATGTCCCCTGCAATGGTGAGAACCTCTTCAGAAACTGATGTCTGATAAGGCTGTGGAAATTGAGGCCGAGGTAGTGACCCAGCAGAGTCTGTCCAAAAAGATCTTGGCTCTCCCAAGATAAAAATCCTCAGGGGAAAAAGCCCTTTTTCCTGAAGAGAAAGGGCTACTCCCAGGCTGGCCACAACCAGCCTTACTTGGGGCAGCCTCACCAGACCTGACAGCCAAAAGGTCAGGAACACGGGCCTAGGAAACACAAGACTTCCAAGCCCCAGACACCAGCTCCCACCCAGCCGGGGAGGAGCTTTTGACTTCCTAGACTGGGCCTCCCCCTCCCCCAGGAGTCCCACCTCAGCCCACAGGGGATCAACTGACCTCTTTCACCCACAGATGGGCCAGCATCACCACAGACTAGTGGATTCTGTGGGTGGTGCAGGAGGGGTACTTCCTCCATCTGCAGCAGAACCCTCCAGACTTCTCCCTAGGAGAGCCACCACAGCCTCTCCTCTACCAGGCCTTGTTTGCCACAGAACTTGCAGGTTTGCTCAAGAACAGGGCGGTGGAACATGTGCCCCATCGCCTCTGGGGTACGGGGTTCTACTCCAAGGTACTTCCTTGTCCCAAAAAGAACAGGGAGCCTTTGGCCCATCCTGGACCTGCGCAACTTGAACATGTGCCTGGTGAGGGAGAAGTTAAAGATGCTTTCCCTTGGGACATTGCTGCCCTACTTCTGCCAGAAAGACTGGCTTTGCTCCTTGGACCTCAAGGATTCTTACACCCACATCCTGATCCACCCCTCCCACAGGCATTGCCTGAGATTTGTGGTGGGGGGGGGGGCAGCATTACCAGTACAGGGTGCTGCCATTAGGCCTCGCCTCCTCTCCAAGGGTATTTACAAAATGCCTGGTGGTCATGGCCGCCCATGTGCGGCTCCACAGGGCCCACGTTTTTCCCTACTTGGACTGGCTCATCAGAGGCAGCACACCTCTCAAGGCCAGGCAGGCCACAAGGCTCACTATCCACACCCTGCAGCATTTCGGATTCATCATCAACTACCCCAAGTCCAGCATCTCCCCTGCCCAAGACCTGGGATTCATAGGGGCCCAGCTGGACACTCTGTGGAGAGAGCCCCCCGCCTGTTGCAGCTGGCAAGGGAGGTGCAGAACTCCAGTTCGGTACCAGCTCGTCTACTCCTCCGCCTGTTAGGCCACAAGGCCTCGACAGTTCAAGTTACACCTCTGGCCCGTCTGCATATGCAGGCAGCCCAGTGGTGCCTCTGTTCCCAGTGGACTCAGGCAACAGGCAGGCCAAGGGACAGAGTGAAGGTCACCCACCAGCTGGTGGCCTCCCTCACCTGGTGGCAGTCCCTCCATTGCCTCAGGGCAGGGATGCCCTTCCAGGCACTGACCCTTCAGAGGATCCTGATGACAGATGCCTCCCTTGTGGGCTGAGGTGCATATTGTGAGGGCCAGGGCACCTGGGCCTGGAGGAATCCCTCCTGCAAATCAATCTTCTTGAGCTCAGGGCCACCTCCTGAGCGACCTTCCGGTCCTCATACAGACAGATAATCAGGTTACCATGTTCTATGTGAACAAGCAGGGGGGTATGGGCTCCTACTCTCTCTGTCAGGAGGCAGTGGCCTGCCACTCCTTTGCAGTGGCAACAATACCCTTCTGAGGGTGGTGTACTTACCGGGCTAAGACAACTGCCTGGCAGACAACTTCAGCAGAGTCCTTTGGCCTCATGAGTGATTTCTGAACCCAAAAGTGATCCAGAGGCTTTTCCACCTCTGGGGAAGACCCTGGCTGGACTTGTTCACCTCCCCAGACAACTCACAGCTGCCCAAATTCTGCTCTCCTCAGCCACACCGCAAGAGGGTGGCAGCAGACGCCTTCCTGATCTCCTGGTCACAGGGCCTGCTTTAAGCATTCCCACCTACACCTCTGATAGCCAAGTGCCTTTTCAAGATCCAGAGCAAGCATGCCTCAGTGATCCTGATTGAGCTCAGGTAGCCCAGGTAGCCCTGATTCCCCCTGTTGTTCTCCCTAATGGTGGCACCCCCAGTACCACTGGGCTGGGACCTGGACCTCCTGTTCCAGGAGGGGGGCTCCCTGCTACACCCCAACCTGGGGTCCCTAATGCTGACAGTGTGACTGCTGAAAGGGTAGCACTGGCCCCATTCAACCTTCCAGGTGAGGTCGAGGAGATCCTCCTGGCCCTCCCGGAAGCCATCCACCAGAAGGACTTATGCTTTCAAGTGGAGGAGAGTCTCCGTCTGGTGTGCAGAGAGGAACGAGAAACCATTCCCCTGTCAGGTAAAGCTTGTGCTGCAGTACTTGCTGCATCTCTCGCATGCGGGCTTGAAATCAAACTCTGTGAGGGTGCAACCATCACCCTAGAGGGAAAGCCCCTCTCAGGTTTCCAGATTCCTCAGGGGCCTCCTGCTATCCAAGTCCCCTCTTTGCCCTCCGGCAGTGGAATGGGACCTCAATGTGGTGCTCTCCCAGCTCAATAGGCTGCCTTTCGAGCCCTTGGCCACCTGCCATCTGAGACACCTCTCCTGGAAGGTGGCCTTTTTGGTAGCGTTGATGTCCGCTCACAGAGTAAGTGAGCTGCAGGCTCTGGTGGTGGACCCACCCTATACCAGGTTCTAAAAGAAAAAGTGGTGCTGTGTACACAACCCAAATTCCTCCCAAAGGTGGTGTCTGCTTTTCACCTCAGTCAGGAGGTAGTTCTTCCCACCTTCTTCCCACGGCCGCACGCCGGCAGGGAGGAGGTCGTCTTGCATATCCTGGATTTCAAGAAGGCCCTGTCCTTTTATTTACAGAGGACCAAGGCCTATCGCAAAGCTCCTCAACTTTTTATCTCTTATGACCCCAGCAGATTAGGGCTACCGGTCACCAAGCGAACCCTGTCCACCTGGGTGGTGGACTGCATTGCCCTCGCTTATGAGCAAGCTGGCCTCTCTCTGGAGCGCTGGATCACTGCTCATCATGTGAGGGCTATAGCCACATTGGTGGCCAAACTACGTGCAGTGACAGTTCAAGAAATTTGTAAGGCCACCACGTGATCTTCAGGCCATACGTTCGTGACCCACTACTGCCTTGAGAGTGAGTCCCGCAGGGACAGTGCCTTTGGCCAGACAGTGATCAGAGGCATTCTCTGTGTATAGGCAACTCCTGCCTCCAACCCTTCAGTGTTCAGGATATCGGAGTTATGGTGATGCCGGACGCTGGGGTCTGCAGAGTCTCTCGGCAGGGACTCACTTTATGCAACTCACGACCTCCCTTGTGTCATGATTCGGACCCCAGCAGCCTGGAGCTAGGAAGTCCCATATGTGAGGACTGACTTCCTGCTTGTTCCTGGAGAAAGTGTAGTTACTCACCTGTAACAGGTGTTCTACAGAAACAGCAGGAATTAGTCCTCACAACCCTCCCTCCTCCCCTTGGAGTTGCCTCCTTTACCTTTTTGTCTTTTGCCTAAGCTATGTCTTCTGACTGAGCAAGATGGCACCCTTGGGTGGGAAGGGGACCACACATTCATGGTGGCTTTCCCAAAGGCTTTCTTTGAAAGCTGGGGAAATGCTCCACACGGGCTCAGTCGGTGCCAACATCACCCAGATGCAAGGACTGATTCCTGCTGTTCCTGGAGAACACCTGTTACAGGTGAATAACTACCCTGTCTCTGGGCTTCATCAGCACCCTAGGCAGTCTTGGGTAGATGCTCTTCAGATGGCACTGTTCAGCCTAGTTCCCATTCTGATGACATGACTGCAAGCTAGAAACAGTATGATAGCTTTGGAGAGCTTGTGCCGCTACAGGTTTAGTATTTTAGACAGATTTGCATACCACCTTATCCTACAATCAAAGTGGTCACATTACATTGGAGGGTATGGAGCATAGTGCCCCTGATGAAGTGTATTGCTGCTCCTAGGCCTGGGCCCATTTCATCTACTCTACATAATGAACCTGAATTCTTGTCTCCGAAAGCTAATGCTTCAATAAATTGATTGGTGTCTAAGGAGCCACCAGTCTTGTTTTTATATACATGGGAACTGATATTTGAAAGGCATTTACACGGTTTACAACCCAGTAAACCATGTAAATGCCTCTAATTGGTATATTTAATATCTGCAATTATCTCCCTTACACACACCAATGCTAACCATTTCCAGCGAGGAGCGAAGGTGGTGACAGTCCTTAACCAGGCAACAGCGATATTACATGCTGCCTGGTTAGGGACAAGCAGCTAAAGATAGGTGAGGAAAACATTTGCCTATCTTTAAGCCACAGGAGCTAACCGGGCAGCATACAATATTGCTGCTGCCCCGTTAGCTACTGCGGCTTCCGGGCATGTACAGAAAACCCAGATATTCATTGTCGGGGCCGCATATGACCCTGGCATAGCCTGCCCAAATGAATATCAGGCCCATGATGTTTAGCATAAATCACATAGTTATTACTATAGTTTGACTTCCTTAACTTCCTACTCTTGGCCAGTGGATTTGCACAGGTTACTCATGAGGCAGCAAAACTGTACTTTATCGCCTTCCATGTTGTGATCGTCATCATGATTATTAAGTAAGTTCAGACCCTCAGCACATCTGTCACTCATGCAGAGAAACAAAATGTAACATTTTCCCCAGGAAGACCAGCAGTAATTCTCCAAATGTTTGTCACTAAATAAAAAGGAAAATCTTATAGGCCTCTTTGGTCATTTTGGGAGCAGTCTGCAAAGGATCCACCTTGTGGAAAAAGTCCACAGATATTTTTAACCCATGCACTTTGAACTAATTTTGAAAAGCATGTACATATTTTCGCTTGTAGTTAGTACGTTAGTGCCCATTTTATCTGTAGGTAATTTTCCATTGAAAGTAACTCACACAGGAGGCCATTTCAGAAGGCTTGTGTGACATTTACACATGCACATTCCCTACAAGTGTAAATAGCGATTTTAGAAACATTTAAACATCTATGTTTCTATTTAAATCCAAAGCATGCACAATTTGGAAAGAGGCATGATTTGGGTAGCTCGGCAAAGTATGCAAAGATTTCTGATTTTACAATGGCAGTACAGGCATACTTTAAAAGAAACCTGCAGGTCAGTGTTTACACCTGTAACTATCAGCAAACAGCTCCTTTGCAACAGTGATTGAGGTCTGGGGTTGCCAAGGGCCAGCGCAGCCATTAGGCAAACATAACGGTCTAGTAGAGCGCCAGTGGTCAGGAGTGACCAATTGCCACCGCTGCCACCCCTCCCTGGGACGTACAGAGGTGGCAATGCTTTTAAAACAGCACTACAGAGCTTACTAACTCGGCAGGGCTGTCCAGTCATTGGTCTTGTAAAACGACCTTATCCATCTTTAATTTTCATTTTTCTTCAAATCCATTTGATTACCTTCCTGTGGTTAAAAACACTACCAAAATAATGGTGTAAATCCTTGTGCTGTGGCTTTTGAAAGACCAAAAATCAAAACAAAATCTTAGCTTGAAGATGCTACAGATCTCATGACATTGGCCAGTGTTTTGCCATGTAGCTGCTTCAGAAGCTCAGAAAAGTTCTAGAAGGCAAACATCGTCCATAGAATCCTTCATTTATTAGTTTATTTTGTTTAAATTGCATAAATATAATTGTTTTAAAAAAAGAATCCTTCATTTATATACTCCAAATTCTATTTACTATGCAATATTAACTTGCTCTTCAGAGTTCATAGTGGCTGATGCCTGCATATTTAAATACTGCAGTTATGTTTGACTTCTTTGACTTCTTTCTCAAAATACCCTACCCATAAAAGGCAATAAGAGTAGTTTTAAAATAGTACATGAACATTGGCATCTTATCAATAAATCCCTGTTTCACCAATAAATCTCTTAAGACTGCAGATGCTAGGGACAGGAATCCCAAGGAGTTGTATCTTTCAGCTTTACCAATATCTGTGGCTTCATCTAGACATCTGTTGCATGGAAATATTGTTGTTTAGGTTAAGTAGACAGATGTGTGCATCAAAAAAGACATCCAACAGTTTGACTATATTTTATAAAGTGTATAGAAGGGGCTGCACAATTCATAAAATGCGTGCGCCCCATGAAAATAAGTGCTGTCAGCTGAAAAATACCTATGTACTACTGCATGTGCACATTGTACATGCATACTTGGATGTGGGTGGACACTGGCAAAATGGCTCCCAGGGCATGCCAGCTACGTTTTGGTGTCAAGAACCACCCTGAGCCAGAAGAAGCAGCTTTTCCCCCAGCCAATAGTGAGGCATGATCAGAAAACAATGGCCCATGTCCAGAGTCCACCTCCAGAAGAAGTTTAACAGATTAGCATCTTGCTGAGAGGTAAGAGCTGATGCACGGCTGCATTTAGGCTTCACAGCATGGCCTCAGTACTGGGGATGGAGGAAGAAATGTAACCAGAAGGAACAGGCTTGATTGTAGGGTCTACATGCTGGTCTAGTAAGGCCCAGCAGGCCTTCTGTCATACACAGGCTGCCAGCTCACAAGTGAGTGCACTCTACCCGTGCTACCTTGCCTATAGCTGATAACAAGAACATGACTCCATAGAGAGGCAAGAGGTGCAGATAGCTGCACTCTAAAAGTACCTGGAAAAATTAGGATTTGCAGCCAAATGGTAATAAGGGGCTATATAGGTCTCCCTTGGTACATCCTGCTTCTTGACATGGCCATGTGACTCTCTGAAAGCTGCCCAAGAGTACATGACAGCCACACATATGTCTAGGGTATGCATGCCTGATAAGCTGTTGCCCCACTCAATGATCCCTCTCTCTTTTATTCACTGACTACTTTGATGATTTGAAGAAGAGGAACCAGTTTCTATGACCTGCATCACCAAGCATGGCTGCAGAAGGTGGCAGACAAGTTAGAATGGGAGGAAGGTGAGCACACCAACCACAGGCAGCATATTTCGTTACATTCTCTGAAATGACCATATGAAGGCTACAACTCTACAGATGCTATATTCTCTAGATCAATGTGCACTTATATAAATGATGCAGCTTAGAGAGCTGATCTCAACACACCATACAGAAGACTAACTGCAGTAGTTTGACTCTGTATGTAACCTAACACCTCTACCCACTGTCATGCAGACTCACTATACTTAGTCTTAATGCACATATGCCCCTCTTCCAAGGCCATATGAGCAGGGCTGGCTCAACCATTATGCAGCACTAGGCTGTCACCTAGGGCAGCAAAGAGCAGCAGCAGTCAAGCAAAAGACTAGATCCTGACAGCCACATAAACTCAAAGAGCCATTGACACATGTACGGCACCACAATCTATCTGATACATTATGGCATTTTATTTAAAAACTATTCCAATTTTGAGTAGAAGAGGAGATGACAAGCAATTAATTAATTTATTAATTAATTATTTGCTCGCTTTTATATACCGCGCTCTTTGGAATCAGTGTGGTTTACATATAACATGAACAACAAAACAGTTTACATTGAACTGGAAATAACAGGAACAATAAAACAATGGAACAGTTTAAATGAAACAGATTTGTAAAGAACAGTTTAAATTTAACTAAAAACAATGGACCAGTAAAAATACAAGTAATATGTGGCTATCTGATCTTAGGTGTTAATAGCTTATTATAGCTTATCTTAATAAGCTATGATTGGCACATTTAGAACAAAAGTAGATTTTCCATTTGGGGTCAGTGGAACCAAATGGATTACAATTCAGTAAGGACTATCTTTGTGAATGAAGTGCATTTCTTAGTTACTGGTTCTTTGTCATATGACCTGTAACCCATTTTGGATAGCTGCTCTTATGTGTCTTTTAGCCCTTTTCTGATTTGAGTATTTTGAAAGAGTAATCAAACAAAGGGAATATTTAAATCTAAACACCAAGTCATAATGTTGGAGCATTGGTGTGCATCAGCACCTATGAACTCTGAAGAGCAAGTTAATATTAATAAGTACCGTATTTTCCGGCATATAAGACGACCCCCTACTTTTCCTGTTAAAATATAGGGTTTGGCCTATACTCGCCATATAAGACTACCCCTCTTCCAGCGCACACCAAAAAAAATAAAAAAACATCAGATTTGATTTCAATATGGTAATTTTAATTCAAATGCTTATGACATGCAGGTACTTAGCAGGAAAACTGTCACTTATAAACATAAGGCTGTTTGTCATCAAACATGTAAACAAGGGAGTGGTACAGTATAATGGGCGAAGTACTTCTATGTACCATAGAAGAGCAAGACATGGAGGTGATTGTATTTGATGATCTTAAGTTACCAAATAGGTAGAAAAGCTGATAGCAAAACCCAGAAGTATGCTTAGGTACATAAGGGGGCCAGCAAGAAAAAGGGGTTGATAGTGCCTCTGTGTAAGTCTCTGGTGAGACCTCATTTGGAGCACTATGTACAATTCTGGAAACTGCACCTTAAGATAAAGATATAAACAGTGGAGTCGGTACAGAGGGTGGCTACTAAAATAGTCAGTGCTCTTTGTCAGAAAGCATATGGAGACAGACTTACAGATCTTCGTAGGTATACTTTAGAAGAAAGGCCAGAGAGGGAAGGGTATGATGGAGATATTCAAATACCTCCTTGGCATAAACGCACAAATGGCAGAGACAAGGACTGTATCTGAATTCAGGAACATACGATCTCTAAGGGCAAGGAAGGAATTGTAGAGATTAGTAATTGCTATGGATAAGCAGACTGGATAACCCCTAAGATCTTTATCTGCCCTCATTTCCTTTGTTTCTAAAATAAATTCATTAGTCAACAAAGCAAGAACAAAGTACTAATGATGAATTATCATTATCTCCGTTTGATACTGATAACCCGAACATGAATCTTATCACTCAGCCTTTGATGCCTTCTAATCACTCGAGTGCTGACCAAAGACCGAAGCTTGTTTTCTATGGTAAAATCTTGGAAAAACAAACAAACCATTAACTCATTAGGGACGAAGGAGCTCAGCAAGGGAAGCTTTGACTTGTTGAGCTTTCATTTCCAGCAGTTTGCACTTCCTTTTTGAGTGGATCTATAAGAGACTAAAGTATCAGATCCATACTGATCATCCCCTAAACTTTAAGCGTTTCTTTATTCTTGCAATTAATGGGAATGAAATTCTCCGGTGCCTCCAGGAATCTTGCACTATTCTCCGGAGGAAAATAACGGCGCAGAAATCAAACGCAAGGGGAAGGAATCTATCACTCACCTGGGTATAGTCTGTGTACAATTTAGTCATATTGGACAAATCGTGGTCCGCCATTGCATGGGATAGTGGAAGCGAATCCAAGTCTCTTCACATGCACTAAAAATCTCATCCGAGAGCTGCTCCTTACGCGGTTAGCAGTTGCTTCAAATAGAAATATAGGTCCCTCTGCAAGCTGCAGGACTTGAACCCTGGCTTTAGTGATTCCCTCGGGGATCTCCGAGAAGCAATGAGAAGATAGAGATCCTGGACCACCGAGGTGTCAGAAGGTGCAGGTGTCCGCGATTTGCGATCTGAAGGGTAGGTACAGATCTAAGGCGCGTTATCTCACTGTTCCTTCAAGCAATCACAGAACTCTGCGGGGCACTGGAGCGGCCTGAGAGTGGAGGAAGAGGCGATGACGTCCTGCGGTATTTAGTCACCCTCTTAAGAGCCAGAATGAAGCATACAAGCGAAAGTCCCTGTCCCGCCTTAATGCACTCGCTCGCCAGGGACGCGGACCTGCCTCTGGCCCCGCCCGTCCCCCTCGAGTCAGACCAGCCATGGTCCCATCTCCCCGGATACTTAAGCACCAACAATAAATACACTGTGTATGCAGCTTGCTAGCCTTACAATTAGCCGGGCAGCATCGAAGAGGCAGCCAGCATAGAGGAATGTCAATCGGTCCAACAAGTGCTTTGATCTTTTTATGTAAGAGACGGGTTCAGATCCTGTTGTGGTCGTCAGCTTCTGGGAAATGGTTCTTTTACCGGCATAGATTGCTCCTTTATAAGCTCTCCACGACAGACTGTACGCTCAAGTGGCTGCCTTTGCATACACAGTGCTCACTGCGGAGGGACTTTATGATCACACCGTATATCCTTAAACATGTACCGGCGTATAAGACGACCCCCGACTTTTGAGCATATTTTCATGGGTTAGAAAGTCGTCTTATACGCCGGAAAATATGGTATATATGATAACTTGGAGTATATAAATGAAGGATTCTTTAGAATAATGGATATATTTGGCTTTTAGAACTAATCTTCTGAGACTCTAAAGCAGTTACGTTTGACTTCTTTATCAAAATACAAGATCAAGGTCTGGCCAACTTCAACACCTTTGACAAGGTCCCTTATGAGAGACTTGGCAAAATTAAAAAGTCATGTGCTTGGAGGCAGTGTAGCACTGTGGATCAAAAACTGGTTAAAAGATAGAAGGCAGAGAGTAGGGCTAAATGGCCAATTTTCTCAATGGAGAAAAATAAATATTGGAGTGCCCCAGGGATCTGTGCTGGGCCTGCTGCTTTTTAGCATACTCATAAAGGACCTGGAAATGGGAATAATGAGTGAGGTGATCAAATTTGCAGATGACACAAAATTATCCAAAGTTGTTAAAAACCCAAGAGGATTGTAAAAAATTGCAAGAGGACCTTGATAAATTGGAAGACTGGGCGCCCAAATGGCAGATGAAATTTAATGTGAACAAGTTATGAACCTAGGAAAGAATAACCAAAATTTTGGTTACACGATGCAAGATACCAACTTAGAAATCACCACCCAGGAAAACGATTTAGGCGGTGTCATGGATAATACATTGAAACCCTCCACCCAGTGTACAGTGGCAGCCAAGAAAGCTAATAGAATGCTAGGTATCATAAGGAAAGGAATGGAGAATAAAACCAAGGATATTATAATGCCTCAGTATCGTTCCAGGGTTTGACTGCACCTTGAATATTGTGTACAATTCTGGCCATTGTATCTTTAAAAGGATGTAGTGGAATTAGAAAAAGGTACAGAGAAGAGCCACCAAAATGGTAAAGGGAATGGAAGGATACTCCTATGAGGAAAGGCTGAAAAGGTTAGGGCTCTTCAACTTGGAAAAGAGAATGCTGAAGGGAGATATGATAGAGGTCTATAAATTAATGAATGGAGTGGAATTGGGTTAAAGTAGATTGGTTGTTTGCACCATCAAAAAGTAAAAAGACTAGGGGACACCCAATGAAGCTACAATGTAACCCATTTAAGACTAATAAGAGAGAATATTTTTTCACTCAACGTGTAATCAAACTCTGGACTTCGTTACCAGAGGATGTAGTAAAAGCTGTTAGTGTAGCTTGGTTTAAAAAAGGTTTGGACAAGTTCCTGGAGGAAAGGTCCATAAACCATTATTAAAGAGGACCCAGGAAATCCACTGCTTACCCCAGGACAAGCATTGTGGAAACTGGGACCTGCCAGGTACTTGTGATCTGGATTGGCCACTGTTGGAAGCAGGATACTGGGCTTGATAGACCTTGGTCTGACCTAGTATGGCATTTGTTCTTATGTCTTGCTTTTTGAGATCTGCAGTATCTTTAAAATAAGTTTTTCTTTGGATTTGGTCTTTTGGAAATCATGGCCAGCTCTGGGATTTACATCATTATTTTGGAAGATCTTTTTAACAGTAGGAAGTTAATCGTGTGTATTCAATGCCAGAATCCTGATATCCTCCAGCACTGAATATCACATTTCAGCACCAAGTATCTGGGTAGTAATGATATTCAGCCATTGTCTGGCTAACCAGCTGCGTAAAGCTAGGCCTACCTTTTTGGAGCCTATCTTTATGCAGTTTCTTATCTGGTTAGCAGAATAAAAATCGTCACTAATCTGATAACACCAAGGGCCACCCTGACCCTCTCTGGACAGTGCCGCTGAATATCCCTCTCAACAGCACTTCTCCAGTTGTAGGTGCTGCTGCTGCCAGAGTGCCTTTGATTATCGAGCCCAGAGATTTTACAAAGGGGAAAGTACGTGTATATGTTGTCTTCTAAGATCAGCACTTAAGGCATGCAATCTGTTGTGGCAACTGTATGTATATATTCATGCCTGCTTCAAACCATATGTAAACAAATATTTCTTTGTCTATCAGGGTATGTGCACATGCTTTGCATTTTGCAAAGTATATGCACAAACCCCAAATTCTGTCCAGCTCTGTCCCCGGAATGCCTACGTTTTACACGTGCAATGGGTATATAGGATCACTCCTTTTGTATACTTCTGTGTGGCAGTGAATTTTGAAAACTTTCTAGGTTTAGTTTGTGAATAAGTTACTACAGTTTTCCATGAAGAGAGTCCGCTGGACCACTCCTCCCAATCCTCCCCACCAAACTGAATTGATTGTTCTCCAGGAACAAGCAGGAGTTCATTCCTCACAAATGGGTAACGGCGCCAACAGAGCCATTGCAGAAGCATCTCTCCAGTTTTCAAAGAAAGCCTTTGAAAGATGCCACCACACATGCTTGGTCCCCTTCCTGCCCAAAGGTGCCATCTTGCTTAGTCTCTCTTTTTCCACGGAGCCCTAAAGACGTTTGTCTTGACCCCCTCCCTGGAAAAAAGTTGATTTCCTTGTGCACTTCTGTGCCTTTTTCCAGCTAGCGCCAGTCCCTTTCCTGCCTTTTGAGCCCCGTTGCCCTGACATCAGGCATCGAAACCTCATCATTAGGTTCTTTTCCATCTTGGCACCTTTCGTGCCTTTTTCAACCGCTGGCGATGTCAAGGGTGTTCGACTTCGCTGCGGTCCTTTTTCCCCCAATGGCCACCGGATTCAAGAAATGTGATCGGTGCTCCAAAAATATGTGCCTCACTGACACACACGATTGTTGCCTCCAGTATCTGGGTGCTGGGAGTACTCCCTGTGTAAAAAGATGTCCACTAAAGTCATCCAAAGTTACCAGCAGAAGCAGGACGACATCTTCCACAGGGCAGATTCAACCCCGGTATCCCTGGTGGCCATGCATTCTAAGGCCCTGCACCGGATCCTCTGAGTTGTGCAAAGCCCCTGCGGTTCCAGGAGAGGGCACGCAGACACACCAAGCAAGGGTCCCCAGAGCGAGAGCATAAGAAGAAGACCTCAAGGGCCTTGTTCTGGGAGGTGGACAAGCATGGCAAGTCCCTTGCATGGTCCCTCAGCCCTCAAAGAGCTTCTGAAGAGTCTGAGCAGGAGTGACCAGCGAAGTTACCCAGGACTGATGTTGAGGCTTTTGGCGACGGATCTCGGACTCTCAAGGCCCATTCCATTGAGGACTCCCTCTCCTCCTTGACACCTGACCAGGTCACTCCAGCATCTGTGTCAAGGGCTGTGACCCCGAGGGGGTGCTCATGAGCCCAACAAATGGCCACAACTTGCTGAGGCTCCTTAGCCACATTTATTTACATTCTCTTATATACCGCGCTATTCTGCATCAGTGCGGTTTACATTCAACAAACTGAAATTACATTGAACAGGGCATTATAACTTGGAGATAACTATTTTACAGGGAACATGGGCTATGGAGGGTTAAGTGGCTTGCCCAAGACCACAAGGAGCACCTGTGGGACTAGAAACCCCAGTCCCTCCGGCCCAAGGTTGCTGTCCTCTAGTGGGATTTGAACCCCCGACCTTCCGGCCTGAAGTACCTTGCCCCAACCACTAGGCCACTCCTCCACTCCATTTCCCATCTTCGAGACTTTCTGCTGTTTTATCGGGTCCGTTTTACCTTTACCTTTGCCCCTCTGATTCATCTGACTCACCCGACCAGAGATATGGTTCCCAATCCAAAATCGGATATTTAAATAAGGCAATCTCCCCTCATACAAAGCCTGCGCATCTGAAGATCTCTAAAATGTCTAAATGTCAACGGAGGATATGAGAAGAGAGCAAGCATCTCCCCGTGCTGATGTCTACCGGGCAAATTAATATTAACATGCTTAATCTGTCAACACTGCTGTTTCATTCTCCAGGTGTTACTGCATCTCACATTCACATCCTGCACCATTTCCTTAATTACAGCAGATACGTGAGTAACAATTGTTTTCTACCTGTTGGCTTCTGTACCCCTGAGCTCCCAGTAAATAGTAAAGTTTTTCGTACCATTTCATGGCTCCATATGGTGCAAGGGTCATCCGAAACCGTCTGGTCCCTCCGGACTGATTTTGACATCTCTTCAGGTCTCCATTGTTGAAGGATTTCACTGACAAGCATGGTGGAACGCAGGAGTGTATAGTGCCATTGGCGGGAAAAGTCCAGAATGCATATTTGTGGAATGCATGTCTGCGCTGCTATCATGGCCATCACCTTTCTCGAGCTCCCAGCTGAAACGCAAGCTTGTCCCATCAAAATGGCTGCCGCCATCTGGAACGCATAGCTGGAATGCATGACTATCCCCCAAGATGGCCGCCGAATTGTGAATACTGAGCCTGAAGTACAAGAGTGCAGGAAAGTATCTGTGCCTCCATCGGTTTGATTTTAGATCTCTCTTCCTTCAGGCGCACTGCATCGGGAAGGCTAATTGAAACTGTGATGTTCTCTCCTTTATGATTGGCTCCCCTGAGAGCTTGAGTGTGGGTTTTTCATGTTCTCATCCTTTAACCAGGGACTTTTCTATATTTGGCAGCTGTCTTGCCTTAGCTTGGAGCTCTCTCGTGTGGCCATTCAGCAGATTACAAGTTTCTCTGTGTTTTTTTATTATTACCACTATAGTTTCTGTCATCCTCTCACTATGGCTAAAGTTAAGAACTACGCCTCGGCATTATCTAAATTCTCCAGATCTTCTGAGGACCCTCCAAAACTCGTGTCAGATGCGGAGCAACACCCTGCCCCCCAGAGTATTAGACGAAGCAATAATATCTACTTTGACAATGAAGCAAGATTTGGCTGAATTTCTACAGGAACTAAAACATTTTCGCACAGATTTCACCAAAGTTGTTGCTGGCATGTGCTCCAATATAAAAGCATTGGATGACCGAATATCTCATGCTGAACCCCTATTAGGAGAGCAAATGGATTCCTTGATTGCTTTTCAAACAAAATTGAGGAAAATAGATCAAACCACTAAAGATATGTTGGAGCGTCAAGAAGACCTTAAATTTCGGCAGAGGAGAAACAACATCCGCATCCTAGGAGTCCCGGAATGTCCCAGGAATACGGAGGACTCGAAAACACTAGTACAAGAGATTTGCATTTTGTGTCACTGCATCCACCCATCCAGTCAAATTAGAGACAGCGCACCATAGTCTGGGTCCTAAGAAAGATTCTAGTGCTCGTCCACATCCTATCATCGCCTGTTTCTCCTTCTTTGAAGATAAAGTGGCCCTACTGTGCAGCGTACAGGGCCAATGCTCTTTCCTCTACAAAGGTCAAGAGCTCCAGATTTTTCAGGACATCTCTCAGCGCACCTTGGAGTGGCGTAAGAGCTTCCGCCCCCTTACTCAGATGCTTCAGAAGTGTTCGGTCCAATATCACTGGGGTTTCCCTTTCTCCTTAAATTTTGAATGGAACAGCGTCAAACGATGCTTCTCAGAGCTCTCCAACTGCCTACAGTTTCTGGACACCCTTCAATTTGGAGAGCGATCCCTTACACAGCATACTCAGAAGGGTGATTGGGAAGTCTCTATGCCTAAACATCAGAAAGTTCCTAGATCCCGAAGGTTCTTCGAAAGCTGACCAAGACAGTTCCAGGAGTCATGGAATGGACACAGCTGCTCCATCCTGAGAAAAGGCTATTATTTCTTCTGATGATTTCAATTGGCTCTTATGCCTGTCTTTTCCTCTCTCCAGACTTGGGACTTTTGTAGAGGGGAAATGCTTGCATACTGGGGCAAGGACTCTCAATACACTTGGCAATGTCAGAGAGAGATTAGAATAACAAGAATGCATTCTTAATGTCTCAAATTACCTGTTATTATGTTAAGCACCATTTGTGTTTGAGTAAGGATAGCAAACAGTTCTATAGCAGGATTGCTCGGTTTTTTGTTTTTTTCAATTATTGCTAGGGAAATGTAGACTCAGGTGTGGTAACCTGACTACCCAAGTCCTTAGCGTCTCCCTGGGAGTGGGAAGATACCCCACCCACAGTAAGGGTTCTCTTTTGAGAAACGGATGTTTCTCTGTATTCAGGTTAATATTAGGAATGTTTTTTCTTGAAGGATTGGGGTTTGGAGGATGGGTTCGTGGGGGATGGATTTGGGAGGGATGGGAGGGGGTGGGGGGAGAGGGAGGAGGAAGGGAAGAGTGGTTGAAGCAGGGAAATGGAAGCTGGGATACATTTGTAGTCACACAGATACAGCGCACAAAGAGAGATGGAAAGACACCACATGGGGAGAAAAGGGAAGTTTGATGGCGCAGCGGAGGGGAGCTTTGGCGAGTGAACTTGTTACTGCTAGGCCTGTCTGAGAGAGTCCAGGCTCTGTTAAGGAGATTCTTCTTTCCTCCTAACGCAGTAGTTCAACTCTGAGATACTCTTTGGGATAATGGTTAGACTCATTTCTAGGAATGTTAGGGGCTTGCATCATCCCATTAAACAACGTAAAGTGCTTGAGCTTCTGCACAGAGAATGCGCAGATATTGTCTTCCTACAAGAATCTCATTTGGCTCCTGGAGCCCACTCATGTCTAATTTCCCGTAGATTTCCAACTGTTTACTCCTCTGGCTTTTCTACTCACAAAAAAGGGGTAGCCATAATGTTCACTCAGAAATGTTCCTTCCAGCTGTTACACCAAATTCAGGACCCTAAGGGTCACTTCTTAATTCTGACAGGTACCCTTAATGGAGCTAAGATCTCCTTGATTAATGTGTACATTCCTCCAATGGACGTTGCTGTATCTCTATTGAATCTTATGGAGATTTTGACTGCTCAGGTAACTGGAGACATAATTATCGGAGGAGACTTTAACTGCGTCTCCTCAGATTTGGATAGATCCTCTGGGCTCACATTATCGCAACGCCCGTCACAAACTCTATCCACATTCATTTCTACCTTTGCTTTAGAGGATGTGTGGCGTTCACACCATCCTAGAGAACGAGATTACACTTTTTTCTCCTCGGCTCATCGTACATATTCCCGTATTGATATGTGGATAATTTCCAAACAATTATCTCCGCAAGTTAGCAAGGTGATGATCGGAACGAGTGGCCCTTCTGACTATTTTACACTTTCTTTAGACTGTGATCTTAGTGATACAGAGATTCCTCTGTGCTCTTGGGCTTTCCCTCGGCACTTATTAAAGAATAATGTCTTTATGGAGCAGTTCAAGAGTGCTGGAGAGATTATCTCGCTCACAATGATCAGGAAGGAATTTCCCCATTTTTCTTATGGGGAGGCTGGGAAGGCCATTTTGAGAAGACAGGTTATCTCCCTATCGACCACTCACAAGCGTCAAAGCGAAATTATTCAGGCTGATCTCAGATCACAAATAGTGACTCTTGAGCGTCAGCACAAGCGTTGTCCGACATCCTCAATCTTCCGACAGCTCACTGCACTTTGAGGTAAGCTAGCAACCTTTGAAACGGTGGAGATTACTTCTTGCCTTCTAAAAACCCGTCGGCACTTCTTTGAACATGGAAACAAAGCCAGTAGATTACTTCTGTGGCAGCTGAAAAGGCAAAGATTAGCTCGTCTGGTTTCCACGGTTTTGGATGAACACAACCGTCCTCTTGTTAAGTCTAGGGACATTGCAAAATGGTTTGCCAGATTCTATAGATATCTATACTCCTCTCATCTTTCTGCAAATAGCGCAGCTATTCATAATTTTTTATCGGGTCTTCATTTGCCTCAATTGTTTGAGGCACGAACTGCTCTGGACAGAGAAATACAGCTTGTGGAGGTACAGTTGGCTTTGAAACGGCTAAAACCTGCCAAAGTGTCCGGCCCAGACATGTTTCTGGCAGAATTTTACAAGGAAACAGGAGAAAGAGGCCTTCCGCAGATTGGATTTGAAGGTACAGCGGAGGGCAGAAAGCACGGCCAGCCAGACGTTGAATAAACAAAACAACTTTATTGAAGACCCAACTCTAAACGTTTCAGCCAAAGGCCTTCATCAGGGGTCTAAAAAAGAACATATAAATTAAAAACAATCCATATACATTATCACAACAGAAAAATTATTGATATATATATATACATATCTACATTACCAAAAAAGTACATAGAAAGTGTATGGAACATGTCTATGAGGTGGAAAATACCACTCTTCCCAATCTAAGATGAATAAAAATTACAGACATTAAAATATATAAAAAATACATAACATTAATCAGAATACAATACAGTATAAAAGATAAAACTAGAAAAATATTACATATCCAGCAGAATTAAAGAAAGGTAGCTTAAACAACATATAAAAACAGAGAGAGGTGTGCATTGTATTAGTTCAACATAGTACATTGACAGAATGAATATTACGTTGAGTTGAAAACATGATGAGCAAACAAAATGAGCATTGGAAACACATAAAAAACCATCAAGAATGTGCCACAAAAGTTATAAAAGGGACTATCAAGATTGTGCTGCAAGAATTATAAGAGGAAAAATGCCTACAAAAAGCTGTAAGAAGTGAGACGCCATACGAGGAATTGAAAAAAAGAATTGAAGAATAAAGGAGCACCTCCTTCTCATGACAATTTATATACTTAGCATTTGTAGGGTGAAAAAATACACAAAATGTGAGCAAAAACAAAAATATGGTCTTAAAACTAAGATAAAAAGGTAAAACCTTAAGAAGCGGCTCAATGTAAGAAAGCACAAATACATTGTAGCAACACTTAAAAATAATAGAAGAGACCCGTGACTTTAAAATCACTGCTACACGTAAAATGACACATTATACAACAAAAGAACACACTCATGTCATCATAACATAAAAAGAGGGGGGGGGGAGTTAAGAAAGGCAAATTAGAAAAACATAGACGCGATGAATTAGATTATAAGAACGGTAACGTGTATTAGTGGTTGAAACTTTCTGTTCCTTTTAATAGTTCACGTCAAGTGAGTTTTAAAGAAGGAAATCCTAATATTCATAATTATGATAACTCTAGACAACATGATTATTCTGCACGCAGATATGACGATCCCTCCACATCAAATAAATTTAATTCTCCTGTGCGTAGGAATGCAGATATACAAAAAAAGAAGTTTTCCCCTAGATATGATGATACACATGAAAGGAGCAAGAAACGTATTAGAAGTGAATCAGAAGAACTTTTCGCATCTCCTGTCTCTACTCCACTTCCCATTTCTCCTGGTACTTCACAAGATTTTTTATTCGAGGATCTTTGGGAAAAGGAATCAGCACGGCGCCCCCCCCCCCAAGAAATCCTTCTCCCAATTTTAGAATTCAGAGAAAGAGGCAGAGGCAAGACATATCGGTCTTTTCACAACCGTTCCCACGATTCGTATTAGCTTGCGGTCTTGATAAATCAAACTGAAGTCCATCCTCACAATTTGATCTTCCTGTTTACAATTTATCCTCAATTGATATTACCAAATCTGAAATTGATCTTTTACAGAAAGGCCTTTCCTTCGTTCCCACTGCCCAATATGATGCCTTTCAAACTAGGATTGACCTTCACAAGTTGTCTTGTAAATTACAGATTAAAACGTTTTTTGCAGACAAACCTAGTGAATCTACAGATCCATCAGTCTCACATAAGAAGTCCTGCTGGTATCCACCTGGACCAACAGATACAATCTTTTATGGATTGTGTTCTTCGCGATGTGAAAATATTAGAAAATAATTCAAGATATAGATATAACAATCTCTCACACGATGAAAGATCAGCTTTATATACCCCTAGCAAACGGTCAGACATTATCATTAAACCTGCAGACAAAGGGGGGGGGGATAGTGATTCTAGATCTCTCCTATTACATAAATGAGCTCTCAAGCCAGCTTGAAGATAAAAACTTTTACCATGTTTTATCATGTGACCCAACATTAGCTATTAAACAAGATATTGATTCATTATTGCTTTATGGGTATAATGCAGGTTTTTTGACACAACGTGAATACTCTTTTTTACAAGTTTCACATCCTGTTATTCCAACAATATACACTATTCCTAAAATTCATAATAACCGAGGTATCCGGATGCCCGCTACCAGCGACTCCAGAACCTCCAACCTCGCCCCCCCCCCCCCCCCGCCCCAGGCTTGAGCTCCCGAACCTGCACTCCCCTGTACAGAGCACAAAGACACTGGCGTTTTGGTGAACTAGTGCTTCGTCGCAGCTTTATTAACAGTACAGAAACAGTATAGAAACACCGGCCCAACCGGGCCAACTCAACATTCGCAAATGCAATGAAGAAACCCCCCCCCCCCCATTGTTCCAGATGATGCCCCCCACCAGCCATTTATAGCAAGGTGGAGCATCATCCACCCCCCCATTCCCCTACCGCCCGCCTCACCATATTATTAGCAAAGGCTGGCTCAAGTTGCCTTCCACCGGGCAGAGACACCAGCCGTGATGTCTCTCCCAACCTAGGAGCACCGCCGCTCCCAAGCAAAGCGGCAACCGCCTCGATGCCCCGCCGGGTTGGCGAGCGCCCTGCTTGCTACCCTGCCACCGGCGCAAGGTAGACTACTAACCTTGCGCTGCCCCCAGCGAAAGCTGCGACCAGCACCACCCCTCCAGAGCTTTCTGCCAGTCATTAAGCAATAGATCCTGACCCACCGGGGCAAGGTGCACCCCGTCCAAGCGATACAGTCCCATACACTTGATCTCCGCCCAAGGGTGTAACACCTGCAACCCGCCCATCTGCTGAACCCAACGCCCGATTTGTCTGTTTATTTTGACCAGACCCTGAGACCAGCGCCGCTGGTCCCAGCAGGCAGGACGCGGGATAATGTCCGACCATATGATGGCCACGCCCAGAATTAACTCTCGAACCAGGGCGATGTCCCTCTGCATAGCCCGGATAATCTGCTGACAGGACCAGCTGTGCAAGTCGTTGCCGCCGAGATGAATTAGCAACCCGACTGGCCGCCGCCGCTGCCCGACCTGGACCCGGATAAAGGCCAAGAGCTGCCACCATCGCATGCCACGTTGACCCATCCAGCAGAGCCGCACTCCGGAATCAGCTAGCCCAAGGTGGATGCCCAGCGGCCGCACTGCCGCTCGCCTCTCCACCCAATAAACGAAGGAGTGGTCGATGATCCACCAGTCACCGGAGCACACGCCATCTGAAAAGGAGAGAATTGGACTGCCACCAGCCGGCAACTCTGCAATGGGAAGACAAAATGTTAGCGTACCCCCCCCCCCGCACCCTTGCTCCGTATGGAATGCCATAGCTCACCCCCAACACAACGAATCGACCCCACTAAGGGCGCACGTACCCTTCATACGCCCCCGAACGCCACCTACCGATCCGCTGAATAACCCGGGCATCCAGCTCTGCCGCAGCCACACTCATGGCCGCACCAATCCGAAAGGAATGCGAAGCGAAGCCCCTGTCATCATATCCCAAGAACCGCAACACCAAGCGCAACACCGCCGTAAACTGGAACTGAGTTATCAACCTGCCGTCCTCATGGGTAAAAAAGAACTTGCCCCGTCCCCCCCCCCCCCCGACCGCAACCGCTGGAAGGACCAGATGAACCGGGCAAGATAACAAGGGGAAGATAGCATGCAGGACCACCCAGCAACCCTTTCCCGCCTGGTCTGTTTTGGAATGCGGGATGTAAATACGCACCTGGGAAGCCTCTACCTGGACATGCTCACATTCGAGCCCCTCGAATGCACCCCGCCGCCCAGACCTGGGCACCAGCTCGCACACGCGAAAAGCCCCGAAAAAGGCTGTCGCAAATAACGCGTGGAACAAAGTCGACTCGAAACCCGATGCCGCGATGTGAGGTAACGCCTCGCATATTTGCAGTAACAGATCATGGGAAACCGGGAGCCGCCAATCCCATACTCTAGGATGCACCCTTGCCCATCCGGCCAAGAGGCGCTGAACCAAGAAGGATGCCCTGGGATTGCCCCACCCGGCTGCCTTACAAAAGAAGGAAAACCCGGCTAAGGCAGACACCACCGCTGACCGAGCCCGACCTTCCCCTTTTGCCCACAAAATAAATTGCCCCACCAGTCCGTCGGGCACATACCCCCCTGACCAACCCCTCGCACCCAGAAACGCACTCACCTGGGCATATCCCCGCAGATAGAGCGCCCAGATGCAATGCACCACAGACGCAGACAGCAGAGCCATCAAGTCGGGGTCCCAACTCTCCAGAGATACTCCGGGATCCGTGCAGCCACCTCTTCCGCCCCTGGAGCCAGCCACCGAAACTGCGCCCACTGAAAACGGGACAAAGCATCAGCAATGGTATTCTGGGAGCCCGGCACGTGACACGCCCTAGCAGTAACATTTAACCGCAAGCAAGCCAACACCAATACCCTCATCAAGGAAGCCACCCTGGGGCACTGTGGCACCTGCCGATTAATGACCTCAACCACCGCTGCATTGTCGCACCAGAACACCACCCTCCTATTGCGCAGACGCTCAGGCCAGACCCAAAAGGCAACCACTATAGGGAAAAGTTCCAGGAAGGTGATGTTATGGGTCAAACCGGACTGCACCCATTCACTCGGCCACAGTTCCACGCACCAAGCCCCTTGGCAGTAAACTCCGAAACCCGAACTACCCGCCGCATCCGTGAACAAATGCAGATCCCGATTCGAAATTTCCGGCTGCTGAAGCACCGAGCAGCCATTAAAACCCGTCAGGAAAGCATCCCACACCCGCAAATCCTCACGCATACCCACTGACACCCGGATCTGATGATGCGGATGGTGCACCCCCGCCATAGCCAGCGACAGTCACCGCGCGAAAGGACGCCCCATTGGAAAAACCCTGCAGGCGAAATTGAGGTGCCCCACCAATGACTGCAAGACCCGAAGGGTGGTCTTGGCAGACGACCCCACCGACTCCACCAATTCCCTGAGCCGCTCAATTTTTTGTACCGGCAAACACACGACCATAGCCTTGGTATCGATCTCAATACCCAAAAAGGTGAGACGTGTTACCGGCCCCACGGTCTTCCCTGCTGCTATGGGAATGCCGAAGTCACCCGCCACACTCAGGAAAGCCTCCAGCAAGGTGGCACAGGTTCGCCCCGACCAGGCCCAACAAACAAAAAATCATCTAAGTAATGCACTATATTACGAACGCCAGTTTTCTTTTTTTTTCTCCACAACCCAGTGCAGGAAGGTACTGAAGGCTTCAAAGTAGGAACAGGATATTGCACAGCCCATAGGCATACACTTGTCGAAATAAAACCTTGACTCAAAACAGAAGCCCAATAACGGAAACGCCGAAGGGTGAACAGGCAGCAAACGAAAAGCTGATTCGATGTCCACTTTTGCCATCAAGGCACTCGGTCCACACTGGCGCACCAATGCCACCGCCGCATCAAAGGAAGCATAGCATACCGAGCAAAGCTTCCGCGGAATGTGATCATTCACAGAATCCCCGGGCGGGCAAGATAGGTTATGAATCAACCTGAACTTGCCCGGCTCTTTTTTAGGAACCACAGCCAAAGGGGAAACCGTGAACGGAGAAAACGGGGGCTCCCGGAAAGGCCCCGCTACCCTGCCAAGCGCACTTTCCTCTGCAATTTTCCTCCGAACCACCTCTAACTGTGATCGCACTGAACCGGCATTTCGAGAACCACTCGCCGCCGGCGCACCCTGAAACGGAATCTGAAAACCCTCAGAAAAACCATTTAACAGCAAACCACCTGCCCCCCCCCCCACGGCGAGACCGCCTGTACAGTGCTAACCAAGGGCGCATCACTTCGACCCGACGGGTGTGGGAGCCAACCCCCCGCAAACTACCTCACTTGCCCCCGACTGGGGCTCCCGCCACCCCCTTGCGACTGCATTTGATGGCTGAGTGTCCACTTCCACACAGGTAACAGGCGTGCTTAAATTTACAATCAGGGATCGGGCAGGACGACTTGTTGAAACGCCAGCAGACGTCCCCCCCGCAGTACCCGTTTTTGATTGGGACGCCACAAGAGCTGGCCTTCAAAAGGACCGCACACCCAGCCCCCAGGTGACAGCCCAGCCTTGCTACTTGCGCCTCCCACTCCCCCTACCCGAGTCTTCGCGGACATCTGTGTTAGCCACAAATTGATGTCCTTCGTCCCCCACGATAACCATCCATTTTCTTCCATCAGGTCCCTGAACTCCTCATCATAATTCAGCCAGGCCCAACCGTCGTGAGCCTGCGACACAGCCAGAATCGCATCCGCATAGGCCAGTAGCGCCCCGTACTGATCGGGGAAATAATGTCGCCACACACTGGCCAAACGCAAAAAAGCACGAGTCCAATTGAGGGTATTACGGGAGGCCTTGCACACCCTGCCGGCTTTTTCATCCTCTTTGCGCTTTTTGCGGCTCTCACCGGACCGTTTCCTGCCATCGAGCAGGCGGAAAATGTCAATGTACTTGCGTCGCTTGATCCGGTGCCGAAGCTTCCGCGGCACCCCCTCCCATAATTCCATGCAATGGACCACGGTGGCCCCCCACCCTCCTCGTTGGGCCCCACCACCCACACCGAGCCACCCGAAGAAGACGTGCATGAGGACGTGGATGAGGATGAGGAAGACGCACGCCGGCAGCGTCGACCCCGCCTGCGCTTAGCTTTTGCTTTGTGTCCCGCGGCAATGCCCGCAGTTGAGTTCTGCGCACTACCCCCCCCCCCCCCTCCAATTTCCGAGACATACTCGCCATTCCCGGGTGGAGAGACCAGCTGAGTGCTCACGCATGGAACCCCAACCAATGGACTAGGCAACTCCTCCGTGGGACGTGCAGGACCTCCCGCCACAGCCCTGCTTGTGTCCGCCATGCTCGCCCTGGATGGTGCACTGCCCGGAGCCTGCAGGGAAAAAGGAGAGAAACCAGCAGCAACAGTCCCCGAAATGCCAGACGTCGCACCCAGCCCCCCACCCCCACCCCAAGCTGAGGAACCTAGTCCGCCGGCATCCCAAGCAGCAGCACCCCTGCCCCCAACATTCCCAACCCCTCCACCACCAGCCCCGAACCAGCCGCCCCAACTGCCACCTCAAGGCCCCAGGCCACCCCACAGACCAGGCCCGCCTGCCCACGGGCCCAAAGGCCCAACCATGCCCGGGTGCACAAAACATCCTTCCCCTGCTGGGGAAGAAGGAGGTGCCCCGATGGACGCCCCCACCACAGCTGCCGGGCGCGGACCTTCCACCTGTGCCACCGCCTGCTGGGCCGCCCCAGCACCAGTGGGGCCCGCGGCACCAACCCCGCCCGCTGCCAAATCAGCAGCCCTTCCTCCCCCCTCTCGCGACGGGAGCCCTGACTCCCCACCCCCCAGGCACTCCGGAGCCAACCCCCCAGGACCACCTCAAGGAACCCCCGTTGAGGCCCCCCTGCCACCAATCCCCCGCGATTTTCCCCTACCCTGCCCTTGCCTAGCACCCTGAGAAACCCCCGCCGCTGACGCTCCTCTATCAGCCCCCCCCGAACAGATGAAGAACGACCGTGCCACAGCGCGCTTTGTCCCCGAGCGGCCACCCCCACATCCCCTGCCCTCTTGGCAACCCCTCTCCCCCTAGGCCGGCGCGCCATACCGCCCCCCCCCCACCACCAGCGTGCCGCTATGCCCTATTCACCCAACACTGCCCTCTAACTAATTTCTATATTGTTGTTTTTTTTTTTTTATATAGGTTTTGTATACCCCCCGGCCTCAAATCTGCTGTGTATGCACTTACTACCCCCCTTTCCCCCCCCCCCCCTTTTTCTTTTGTCTTTTATTTATATTATTATTATTTTTTTTTTTTTTTTTGAAGGCCACAAGCCGGGACGCCCGGGCCTACCCCCGGCACGCACTCCTGAGACAGCACCCGATCCCTAAGGCTGCTCCCGATCCTGGGCCCCACCCGTGAAGGCCAAACACGTGGCGCAAACTCAAAGCCCACGCTGATGCCCCTTATTAATTGATTTAACTTCGATGAAGCACCATGAGAAGGACCCCCGACCAACTACCCGGGCCGCCTTCCGGCACCTTAACACCCCCCCCCCCCAGCAGTCTCCACAAAACGAAGGGGACCCGCACCACGAGGCGACAAACTCAACACACCTTTCTTGCAGGCGAGCCGGCAGGAAGAGAGGGATCCCACACCACAGATCTCCCTCTCCCACCGCCGGCCCGCCCACCCCAAGCCCCGGAGCCAATCCCCAGAGCCCATGTTGCAGACGCAGGGCTGCTGGGACCCCGACGCCGGCCCCCCTCCTCCCCCTGCCTATCCCGTCGCCAGAAGAAATTCGCCAGGTAGGCTGGGCCCTGGGGACCCGGTTACTGTACCGGCCTCGGGACCCTGCCCTGCGGCGCGGCGTAACATCTCTCACCTCTTCTCCTGTTAGACCTATAGTTTCAGGTATAGGGTCTGTTCTTGAGCCTCTTTCTCAATTTATTGATATTTTTTTACGGCCCTTTGTACCACATATTGCCACATATATTAGAGACTCAGCGGACGTTATCACATTTTTAGATGGTTTCAGTGGAAATCTTTCAGATATCATTCTGGTGTCACTCGACATAGAATCACTTTACATCAATATCCCACAAGAAGGTACTCTCGATGTTATCACCAAATATTTGAATCAGCGTATCTTGCCTGTTCATATACCAACTCATTTTTTGGTAGATCTAGCCCATATTGCCTTAACTAAAAACTATTTTTTGTTAATAATCGATTTTTCCAACAGATTAAAGGCACAGCAATGGGTGCCGCGATGGCACCAGATATAGCCAACCTTTATGTGGCACAATTTGAAGGCACATATTTGAGCTGTTCTCCCTTTTCATCTCTTGTTATCACATGGAAAAGGTACATAGACGACATTTTAATACTATGGAAGGGCACTGACAGTGAACTACAAGAATTTTATAATTGGCTCAATAATTTGGACCATAATCTTAAGTTCAAAATGCAGTTCAGTTCTACAGAACTTCCCTTTCTTGATATTCTCATCAAGAAGTCTTCAAATGGGTTTAAAACTACCATTTTTCGCAAACCTACAGACTGTAATCAATTACTTCAATTTGATAGTTTTCATAATACTCAATTAAAAAAGAACTTACCTATTTCACAGTTTTTACGCCTTCAGCGTTTATGCACTGATTATGATGATTTTGAGGAAAAATCCTCTAATATGGCAGAACGTTTCTCTGCCAGAGGCTATCCAAAAGAATGCATCAGAAAAGGTTTTGAATGTGCTTGGTTTACCTCTAGACAACACTTGTTCTTACCTAAGAGCAAATCATCTGATGGTAAATTTGTCTGTATTCTTCGTTTCTCACACTTCTCCTCTAAAATACAAAACATTTTGAGAACCCACTGGCATATTTTACAGACTCGCTCCTGCTTCTGTAACCAATGCCTCACTATTGCATATAATAGAGAACGCAACTTAGGTGATATGCTAGTCTCCTCTTATATGCCTTCAGGTCCTATTCCTTCACCTCTAAAGAAAGGACATTATAAATGCAATAAGTGCTCCATATGTAAACATGTTATTGTGCTCAAGGATTTTTTCATACACCCTTATACTAAGAAACAGTACTACTTGCACACCAATACTAATTGTCTTTCCACATTTGTTGTGTATGTTATAATTTGTCCATGTTCTCTTTTATATGTTGGTAAAACTATCCGAGCTGTAAAAACGCATATTCAGGAGCACAAGAGCTGTATTAAAAGGCAAATAACAACAGCCCCACTTGTAGAACACTGGATTCAATCTCAACATAAATTAGATGACCTTAAATTCTTTGTCATTAAGAAGCTACCCCCCCCCCCCTGTGGTGCAGATTTGAATCGCAGACTGATCCAAGAAGAGCAAAAGTTTATTTTTCAACTTAACACAGTCTTTCCAGAAGGATTAAATAAAGAAATTGAATATAATACATTTCTTTGACCTTTTTTCCTCCCAATATATGTATCTTTACAACATCCTTTTATTTCCCCCTTTTTTATATATTTTTATATTTCCTTATGTTTTATTTTAAGTTTTTACATAGCAATGTGCTTTTGCCTACAGTCTATTCAACATACTTTCTTTGCCTTCACTGTCCATCAATCATTACGTCATAAGTAGGTGGAGTTTCCCGGTCTTCAAAATTGTCATTCCTGCCCCTGCGTGGCATTTTCCTGCCTCTGACAGCTTCTGCAGGTTTTTTCTTCTTCAGTTTCTTATGTTGTTTTCATTTGTTTTCTGATTAACGTTGCATTTTAAGTCTGTTTTTCACGGCGGCTTTATTCAGTTTCTATTTTTTCCCCCGTTTCTGGCGCTGATTATGTTCTTTATCCTTTCTTACAGCTTATGATTTTCAACTTGTTTATTTTTTAAAACTACATATAAGTTATAGTTCAGTCTTTCTAGCACAGTTTTTTCTATTAGTTACACCACGTTAATACTATCGCATCTGTCGTTTAACAAAATAGTAGCTGTAACATAATCACTCCCTTGGTTTTTTTTTTATAGCTGCTCTAGTCTTTTGCACAACATGCTGTCTTTCAGACTTTTTAAAATTATAATCTATAACATTCATTTCTGCTGTATAACAAAGTTTTGGCAGGTTATAATTATATGCCCGATAATTTGTTTTACTTCCTTTTTTGAAAGACATACTATAGTTCTGTTGTATTAATCTGTTTGTGCAACACAAGTATAACAAGTCATTTTGTTTTACGTAGGATGTCTCTTATTTTTTGCATAATATGTTGTAATCTGTTCCATTATGAATTGTATTATCTTATGTGATTCGCTGACTCCAAAGCTATTTATTTATTTATTTATTTATTTCATTTAGACGTTTTAGATGTCGGCACAATGCATGTGAGCATTTTTATACCGAGCCACTGTTTTGCTTTTAATGTGCCTCTTTACTTATTTCATGATGAGATGCATGGTTTCTTTTATGATCCGTACCTTTTTATGTCAAGAGTTGATTTTGAAGCTATTTGTGTCTCTTATTGATTTTATATGCCGCTTTTATGCTATTTATATTTAGTCCCCCCCCCCCCTCTTTTTATGTTATGATGACATGAGTGTGTTCTTTTGTTGTATATTGTGTCATTTTATGTGTAGCGGTGATTTTAAAGTCACGGGTCTCTTCTATTATTTTTAAGTGTTGCTACAATGTATTTGTGCTTTCTTACACTGAGCTGCTACAATGTATTTGAGCTGTTTGTATCGAATCGTTGGTCTGTTTTTAATGCACACTCTCTCTATCTGTAATTCTTAAGGTTTTACCTTTTTATCTTAGTTTTAAGACCGTATTTTTGTTTTTGCTCACATTTTGTGTATTTTTTCACCCTACAAACGCTAAGTATATAAATTGTCATGAGAAGGGGTGCTCCTTTATTCTTCAGTTCTTTTTTTCAATTCCTCGTACAGCGTCTTTCACTTACAGCTTTTTGTAGGCATTTTTCCTCTTATAATTCTTGCGGCACAATCTTGATAGTCCCTTTTATAACTTTTGTGGCACATTCTTGATGGTTTTTTATGTGTTTCCAATGTTCAATTTGTTTGCTCATCATGTTTTCAACTCAACATAATATTCATTCTGTCAATGTACTATGTTGAACTAATACAATGCACACCTCTCTCTGTTTTTATATGTTGTTTAAGCTACCTTTCTTTAATTCTGCTGGATATGTAATATTTTTCTAGTTTTATCTTTTATACTGTATTGTATTCTGATTAATTTTATGTATTTTTTATATATTTTAATGTCTGTAATTTTTATCCATCTTAGATTGGGAAGAGTGGTATTTTCCACCTCATAGACATGTTCCATACACTTTCTATGTACTTTTTTGGTAATGTATATTGTGATAAGGAGAGTTGTGTGGAACGAATGGAATGGGAAGGAAATGAGGGATACACCTTTAAAAGTAAAGGCAAACAGGGTTCCCATGGAAACCACAAGCTTTCAGAGCATGTACTAGCTAGAGCTAAACCCTGCCCTAGCAGTGACGTAAGAGCTAGTTGGAGCCCTAACGAACTTCACATGTGCAGCAAGGAGGGAAGCCAAAAGAAGAAAGGAAGCCAGGAGAGAGGAAGCCAGGAGAGAAGAAGCCAGAAGAAGAAAGAAAGCCAGGAGAGAGGAACCCAGGAGAGAGGAAGCCAGGAGAAGGGAAATCACGGAACTCAGAACAAGCTAAGGAAGCTAAGGAGGATTCTGGAGAGGCTGTTGATCCCTATTCTCAAGGAGCGCTGAAAGCAAACCTGAAGCTTCTGCCAAAGCAACCCAGAGAGGAAGTAGAAAGGCTTACCTTTACCCGGGGAAAGAGCTCTGACTGTAGGAAAGCATTGCATGTTGGAAAGGTACGTGTGCTTCAGTCCCTAACAAGAGCTGTGCTGAGGATATTGTTAAGAAGCTAAGGTTCAGCGCTGAGCAAAGTCAGGACAGGAACGCAGTAAAACCAACTGCAGCCAGGAGTAAAAGTATTCCAAATAAGTGCCCTGAGACAGCTTCAGATTCTGTGTTCAAATTCTTACAAGAGAATCAAACTCCTTCCCTAAGCAGTGTATGTGAAAACCAGAGAGAACAGTTTATAGGACAACTGCAAGAGATTTTAAATAAGCTTCAGTTTAAACCTGATTATAAAAGTTCCTTAGAAGGAAATGCTAATGGAGCTTGTGAAGATATGATAATAGATGTTGATGAAGCACCTGTTGATACTGACGTATGTGAAATGGATTGCTTTTTATGTGAAGCAAACAGCTTGGACTTACGCTGAGTTACCTCTGCATGAGAGAAGTGCACAGCTGTTTCTAAACCTGAGAAAGAAAGACATTTTGTTGAAACTTTTAAGTTTGTCTGATCAGTTCTTCAGCCTTGGCTGTAGAAGCTGGTATTACAGAGAAGCCTGAGCAGAGCTGTGAATGAAACAGTATTATTGTCATTTGATTCTCAACTTTCAATTGTTCCTGTTATCCTATTATTTTGGAGAAATAATCCAAGCCATGTCTTGCGTTAAGAATTCTATGCGAGGGGGAAAACCCTGAATAAAATGTATTTGTTTGCCTTGAACCCCGTGTGGTCACAATACTTTGTTGGAGAGTAATTAAACTACAAGACCCAGCATCCATTGCTGGCACACTAAGCTTGAGACATTGCTCGAAAACAAATAAGGCAGCCCTTTTTGCCGTTCAGCCATTGGCCCCAGGCAAGGGGGTATGACAATATATATATATACATATCTATATATATATCTATATATATATATATATATACATATATATATATATATATATATATATATAATATTTATTTATTTATTTATCAATATTTTTTCTGTTGTGATAATGTATATAGATTGTTTTTTAGTTTATATGTTCTTTTTTAGACTCCTGATGAAGGCCTTTGGCCGAAACTTTTAGAGTTGGGTCTTCAATAAAGTTGTTTTGTTTATTCAACGTCTGGCTGGCCGTGGTTTCTGCCCTCCGCTGTACCTTCAGAATTTTACAAGGCCCTTTCAGACCCCCCCCCCCCTTCCCCTTTTCCCCCCCTTTCCCTCCCTCCTTTCCCCTCGCTCTCTCTCTCCCCCTTTCCATCCCCCCTCCCCCTTTTTATATATATTTATGCCGTTTGACACTGGTTTAAAATCGGTCCCCAGTTTTTTCCTTCAATTGTTAAGTGATTGGTCGGCGGCCCTCCAATCAGAACCTCTTGACTTTTTGTGCCATTTCCCCCCCCCCCCCCCTTTTTTCAACGCGCAAGTGCCGGCGTTCTTTACAATTTTTCATTGTACTGAAACTGTTTTGCGTCTGGTGCTGGAAGTATTCTAATATCCAAAACCGCATCCTATTTCACTTGCCTCTTTGTGACGTTGATTCGGTTGGATCGTGATCACAGGTCTGTCTACAATCGTTTTTTTGAGCGATTCACTTATTTATAAAATATTGGTCATAGATAAACCTTTTAAGAGTGGAAAGATACACATATATATGAGGCAGTTCATGATGTATATAGTTTATATTTATCGGCCCTTCAGTTTTTTCATATAATCTCTCGGTGTTCATACATTTATTAAGAGACTATTAAAACAATTTCTACTTATCAAGTTGTGCCATTGATAGTATTCCATTCTCCTCTGCAAAATTATGTTTATCACGTTATATTTTTAAAGTATTCATTGTATGATATATAATCTGTGTGCAAAAGGTTTTGCACATTTGATATTTTTGATACGTTTGATCAATTTTGCAGATAGTGCTCCGGTGTAGAGTATCTATCTGGGGGGGAGGGGGGGTTCTATCTCTCCTTCCCTTAAAACTTCAGGTTTACTCTGAATTCATGCAATCATGGGATAGGTTCCTTTGGCATATTCCCCTTGTATACACTTTATTTATAAAAGGTTTAAATTTAAGTGGCTGTTCCTTGTCACGTTCTGGCTTCACTCCTGCTTCGTTTATTCGTGTAGGCTTAGAAATTCTACTTTTCATTCTCTACTTTGTGTCCTCCCCTCTAGTAAGAAATGCATTAGACCATTTGTGAACTCACCAACAAGGTATGCTTTTTATGATAACAGTTTTAAACAATGGTCACACCTTTTCGTTTTTCACCTTACTTTTTATATTGTCCCTTCACATGTTGGTTTTTATAAATGTCTGACATTTGCTCTTATGCCAGCAAGTATGTTCTACATATATTTGTTTATGTTCGGCATTCCAACATTTTTATTATTTTCATTGTTTCTCATGGTTATTTATTCTGTATTTATTATTGTATTTGCAATAATTGGTTTTATAATTGTGTATTTTTCATGATTGTTTATTGTTTTTAATATTATTTTATCATGTTATTTATTGATGTAACAAGTTTTTTTTATTCATTGTTTGTTCATGTACCCATGGATATAGTGTGCCTGAGTCCCCCTGATGAAGGAAGGATTCGAAACATGGCCTGTGTCGGGCGTTTGGGCTTGAATTGTGAATAATAAAGTATCCTTCCTCCATACCACGAGTTAGTACTGGGTTACACTGCATCTTAGGCCATTTTTATCCAGATTTACGGTCTAAAACCCACACACTTATGGCTCAGTGCCTTCTTTTGGCTGCGCGTTCTGAAGTTAGTAGATTCTGGAAGAGATCGGCTGTACCTACATATGATGAGTGGTTGGTTAAGGTGTGGGATCTTTACCGTATGGAAAAGATGACGGCCGAACTACGAGGTAAGTGGAATACGTTGAATACTTTATGGAATCAAGTGTTACCTCTCTGATAGTAGAAGAATCTGACTTAAAATTGCCTAAACTCTTACTCCTCTCATCCTTAGGCCACTGCTAATACTTTCTGCCGCTCTATGACTGGGAGATCTAGGATATTTGAGTAATTCCAACTCCGGGAGAATTCAGGCTGCATTCTCTCCCCTTTCTCTCTCTTTTTTCTCTCTCTTTCACTTTCACTTTCTCTTCATCTCTTTTTGGTGGTAGTATCTCTCTGGTGCTAGTGTGTCTCGGAATTGACTTGGGGGTAGAGTGGGGGGAGGGGGGACAGGGATAGGGGGGAGGATGGGAGAGCAGGGGAGTGGGGTAGACTTTAGATAAAGTCTCACCTTTAGGTTCAAATTCTATCTTATGGGGCAGGTGCCCCCTTTAGGTGCTCAGAATATTCTTGTTATTACACTTAACTCCTTAACTGGCATTGGACTTGTTTGACTATGATAATTTTGATAGTTCATCAGTATGTATTCTTAGGTTTCAGTTTTTTATGTTTAAGAGATCCGAACATTTATTACTGTCTCCTCTAGGATGTGTTGGTTTAAGCCCTTTGCTTCTGTAATTGTACAGTTTAAAAATGGCTATATTCTGGTTTTGGTACTGAGTGTGTTCATGTACTAATACTTGTATTTGGTTTTTGTCAATGACTTTCAATAAAAATTCTGTACAAAAAAAAAAAAATAAAGGCTGTGACCCCCGAGTGGGAAACTAGGATGCTGGCATTGGAACGCAGTGTTTCTGCATTCCTTGCCTTTCAGCAGGCATCAATGCCCCAGCCCTGCTGGTGAAACCTCGAGACCACAGGGACCTCTATGTCGAGGAGTCCCCAGGTTGCCGAAGCAATCCCCGAGAGCTACTTGCCTTGTGCGGATTCTTGGCGAAGGTCTCAGTCCCGCTCCCAGTCCTCAGGAGCAAGGTCTTCACAGGCAAGTGCCTCTGGCTCCGGCCAAGCACCGGCCCTGAGGCACTGAAGATTGGAACCTCCAATGCCTCTGGAGCCATCAGGCCTCGAGTCCTTGGCTGACTACTCCGACTGGGCGTTCAACATTCCCAGAGACACTGACACACTGTAACCTCCCCTCGGACCTGTCTCCTCCAACCTCGAGGCGTAAGTCCCCACCCAAGGATACCTCATTCCTCGAGTTTGTCTGGGACATATCAAAGGCTCTCTCCATTGCCACGGAGACTCTGGAGGAACCTTGTACGGAGGAACTTGAAATCCTCCCAGTACGAGGCTCCACCTAAGGAGGCCCTCATAGTCCCCGTTCATACCATCCTCAGTGGACTCCTCCTCCAGATGTGGGAGACGCCGGAATCGGTGCCGATCATCAGCCGATGCCTTGACTCCATGTATCGGGTTCTGTGGGGACCGGGCTTCAGGAAGGCACAACTTCCCCACACCTCAATGGTAGTCGAGTCGGCCATGCGTCAACAAAAGAGCCTGAAGACCCACTCATTGGTGCCCCCGGGCAGAGAACCCATGCCCTCGATGCCCTCGGGCAGAAATGTTACCAGGACTCAATGCTGGCATGCCACATACAAACTTACCAACTGTACATTGGCATGTTTCTCCAAGACCTCACCAAGGGCTTCATGGCGGGCTCGATGGGGACCACCTCCAGTGCTTCCAGACCTTCACAAGGTCTGTTGAAGACTGCTCGAAGTACCTGTCTCAAACAGCCTATGACGGCTTCAAATCCAGCACAAGTGTAGCTGCCACAGGCATCTGTGCATGATGCCAGGCCTGGCTCCAGGCATCGAACCTCGAGCAATGGATCCAGGAGAAACTCCTTGATGTCCCTTGTTTCAGGGAAAACCTCTTTGGCAAGTTGATGGAGGACAAGGCAGCTGAGATCAAGACCGAGTATGTTACCAGGTCTCAGCTCTCGAGGAAGACCTCCACTCTTCCCAGGAAGGAACCACCCAGGAAGAGGCCTCCCTTCCACTGGAAAGGTCAGCCTTACGAGGCTATCCCCCATACCTGGCCTCCCATACTTCTCAGCAGGGGTCACTAAGGTAAGGGAACAGGCCAGAGCCTTCAAAGGTCCAAGGGCCCCAAGCCCCAAACACCAGCCCCAGCCCAGAGTGGGTCAGGATTTTGATTCCCAAGGCATAGCTTCTCTATCCATGGGGGATCAGCTGCCTGTCTCTCTTTGCCCACCGGTGGGCTGCCATCACCACCGACTCCTGGACACTCCAGGTGGTAAGGGAGGGTTACCTCCTCCATCTGTACCAGATGTCCCCCCCCCCCTTTTCCAGGAGAACCCCCTTGATCTCCCCTACACCAGGCCCTTTTACTGCAGGAACTCACAGGTCTTCTCAGGGACAAGGCTGTTGAGCCAGTACCACCCCACTCAAGGGGGAAGGAGTTCTACTCCAGGTACTTTTTAGTCCCAAAAAGAACAGGAGGCCTAAGGCCCATCTTGGACCTGAGAAACCTGAACAAATTCCTGGTCCAGGAGAAATTCAAAATGCTCTCCCTTGGAACTTTGCTGCCCTACCTCCAGCAGGGAGAATGGCTATGCTCCTTGGACCTAAAGAATGCTTATACCCATATCCTTATTCATCTCAGCCATAGGCAGTACCTGAGGTTCATGGTTGGGGGTGACCACTACCAGTACAGGGTACTTCCCTTTGGCCTATCCTTTGCCCCAAGAGTCTTCACCAAATGCCTGTCAGTGGTGGCCGCCTACCTCCGTCTTCAAGGGACCTTCGTCTTCCCATTCCTGGATGACTGACTAATAAAAGGAGACACTGCCTCAGAGGTGCAACAGGCCATGGCCCACACCATGCAGGTGCTGCAAAATTTGAGATTTGTGATAAACCACCCCAAATCCCACCTCACTCCAGCACAGGGCCTGGAGTTCATAGGGGCTCGCTTGGACACCCTCCAAACCAAGGCCTTCCTCCCCCAGGACAGGGTGGATCGCCTTCCACTTCAACCAACAGGTGGTACTCCCCACCTTCTTCCCACGGCCTTATGCTGACAAGGCAGCAGCCGTTCTTCATACTCTGGACTGCAAGAGGGCCCTGTCCTACCTACAGCATACTCAGGGCCACCGCAAAGCCTCACAGCTTTTAGTCTCTTATGACCCCTGTCAACTGGGGGAGGCTGTCGCCAAGCGGACTCTGTCCATCTGGGTGGCGGACTGTATGCCTTTGCCCAGGATCAGGCTGGGCTACCGTTGGCGTGCTGGGTCACTGCGCACAATGTCAGGTCTATGGCAACTTCAGTTGCAAGCCTATGCTCTGTCCCTATGGCGTATATCTGCCGAGCTGCCACCTGGTCTTCCGTTCACACTTTTGCAGCTCACTATTGCCTGGAGAGAGAGCCCCAACGAGACAGTTCCTTTAACCAGGTCATACTCTGTAATCTGTTCGGTGTTTAGGCAACTCCTGCCCTCCGACCCTTCTTGTTCAGGCTACCAGAGTCTAGTTTCTCCATGGACTCTGGGGTCCTCAGAGTCTGTCCTCAGATTCGCTTGCGGCTGCTCATGGCTGGGCTGTGTTTTGCCTTCTCTACAGGTCCTCGATAGCCTGTAGCTAGGGAGTCCCATATGTGAGGGCTGACTTCCTGCCTGTTCCTGGAAAAAGTGTAGTTACTTACCTGTAACAGGTGTTCTACAGGGACAGCAGGAATCGGTCCTCACAACTCTCCCTCCTCCCCTTGGAGTTACTGCAACTTTTTGGCCATCTTTTGTCGGCTCTAGCTATGGCATCTGATTGAGCAAGATGGCACCCTTGGGCGGGAAGGGGACCACACCTGCATGGTGGCATCTCCCAAAGGCTTTCTTTGAAAGCTGGGGAGATTCTTCCATGAGTGCTCTGTGCCAACATCACCCATATGTGAGGACTGATTCCTGCTGTCCCTGGAAAACACATGTTACAGGTGAGTAACTACGCTTTCACTACTAGCACTATAGAGACCAGGTATCATAGACTCACCCACCAGAAATTTGGTAGCATTAGTCCCCCACAGCCCCACCTTACTTCCCTCATATTAATAAAGTTTGCCTCCTTTGCTAGCCTCAATCTGATGTTTGAAGGCAAGCCCTTCTCGCACGCCCTGCTGCATGTTCAGATGCAAGATTGACGCCAGCAGAATGAGGCATACACAGGTAAAAAGAGTTGCTCTTCATGTGGGAGAGAATGGATGTTCATGCACGGAAGCCCTCATATGTCAGAGATGAAACTGTTTTATATGGAAGAATGAGCCAAAATTTCTCAAGGATGATAGAGACTAAGCAACAGTTACCGAAAATATTTAATTGAATTTATGGCTGCTCAGGGAAGTGCCACCATTTAATGAATGATAGGTTCACATACTTTTATTCACAGAAGGATACTTATTTTTCAATCTTTCTGTTGAATAATTAATTAAAATATATTCTTTTGTCTGAATTATTTGTTCAGTGGAGTTATCTTTGAGCACTTATCAGGATTTAATTAGCATCAAATGATCTTTTGAGCATAACTTGGGCTAACCTACAGATCATCCTAGTGAGTTTACAAACTTGCTTTCAAAGAGAAAATGCCTGCGTAGTTTCTCCTTGAAACATTAGCTAGGGTAAATTACATATGTACAATTTATGTGGGCAGCTGAACAGGGGAAAAGAACAGTATCCAAATTCAAGAAATGGTGGCACTACTACAGAATATCTCAGTGGGAGAGGAGGGGATTGTAGACCTTTGTAGTTCTCGTAACTGAGCAGACTGGATAGGCAGGATGGTCTTCATCTGCTGTCATTGTTTCTATGCTGGTTGGGGAAAATCGCCAGGCTTCAGCACCGATTAGGGAGTTCTCCAATCTATTTTCTGACTTGAGTAGAGAACATGATTCTGTCTGATTTAAAAAAAAAAAAAAAAGAAACATGGTAACATCTTTCATGAAATGGGATCATATCAGGAAGATGCATAACCTGGAAGGAAAGAGTAAGATGAGAAGCCTTGCGGGGAAGACAAACAGAAAAATACAACCAAGAGGTCTGTAAACTGTTTTGTGTGACTAACTGTTCTATAATTTCTCCAGCATTTTTGTAGCATTTATTTTGGAAGCTTTCTTTGTGGAATATTCGCTGGAAAAAAGTGAAGTTGAAACTGCTATTGAAAAGAAAATTCAGGAGCTTGGAGTGGGAATCCAGGAGTAAGTAACGGCAGAACACATTTGAAATAAGTGTATCTAAATTGTACTACTTTAGAAATAATGATGGTAGTTTTTGTTAGCTAAAAACAGTATTTCAGAGTACCCAGTGAAAGAAGAGCAAAGATGATAGGTACAAAATCTGAACATTCCCTTTATATGGGATGATTTTTACCTCTAGCTTTCTTTCACTGTTCTCACTTCAAAGAAAAATAATTAACTACAAAAAATCAAAGAAGTTTATCTGCTTGTACTTGTTTTTTCACATTTTTCTGAAAATTGAAGTGCCACTGTTTTGTGATGACATATCCAAACATGGAGACTGTGATCCAAGGCTAGAGGCTGGCTCAGAAAGAACATGTCGTGTCATTCTAACTGGAAGAGTTTAAGAAAAGTTTTACGAAACTGATTTTAAGTTAAATAAGGCTCGCTGTTTGTGTTTGGCCCCTGCTCGTCCCCTCCTAGATGAGACAGCAAAAGTGTGCAGTGGTGATAGCGCCCTTGCACATGTTCTATGCTGCTTTAGAATATTTTCTTTGGCCCTGTGAAAGAGAGGAGATAAGGCTCAAGCAGGGCCAGCACAACCCAATAGATGAACTAGGCAGTTGCCTAGAGCACCAACATACACAAGGTATCCATTACCGCTACCCACCCCTCTCTGTGACCTGCAGGAGCAGCAATGCAGTGCTCACCTGAACCCCCTGGCACTGCACTACTCTTCCTGCTCTCTGTAATCTGCAGCGTCTGTCCCGTCCAATGGAGACTCCCTGTCTGCATGGGGGTGGAAGTGCCCCTATACAAACAGGAAGTCTGCCTCGTCGGAGATGAAAGTGGCAGGTCCCAGAGAGGGGCAGCAGCAGCTATGAGCGGGAGTGGATGCAGGGGGGGAGGGTGGCAGGATTAAGGGCTCACCTAGGGTGCTTCATATCCTTGCATCAGCCCTGGGCGCAAAAGCACAGAACTTAAAGCATTGTGTTTGTAATATTAAGTGTCCATGTGTGTGTGTTTATAGAAATCCACCCAGAATGTTTTGGGACCCATTCTGTTCTCCATGTCACTTTCATCCTAGGAGGATGCAAACAAGCTTACCAGTAGGCACATCCGATAAGACCTAGGGGCATGTTTACTAAAGGTGCGGTAAGCAATTTTGCAGCTACCTCGAGGCATATGTAAAAATGCTGTGGGGTAGTTGCAAAATCTGTGTGGCATAATCAGGGAGAGGGCCCAGCAACAGCCCTGCAGATACCATGCAGGACTATTGATTACCCGATTACAGCACTGTCCTGTGTTCCCTGCATGTGGGTACTGTGGCAGGCTAAAGGGCGCCAAGTAGTTGCTCTGTCCTCCCTAATTGCAGTGAACATAAGAACATAAGATATGCCATACTGGGTCAGACCAAGGTCCATCAAGCCCAGTATTCTGTTTCCAACAGTGGCCAATCTAGGTTATATGTACCTAGCAGTTTCCCCAAGAGACACAAGTTCCACAATGTTTGTACTGGGTCAAGCATTGATATCTTCGGTCACTTCTTAATAATGGTTTATGGACCTTTCCTCCAGGAACTTGTCCAAACCTTTTTTAAACCCAGCTACACTAACAGCCTTTACTACATCCTCCGGTAACAAATTCCAGAGTTTGATTACACGTTGAGTGAAAAAATATTTTCTTTTATTAGTCTTAAATAGTTTACCCTGTAGCTTCATTGCATGTCCCCTAGTCTTTCTATATTCTGATAAGGTAAACAATCGATCTACGTTTACCCGTTCCACTCCGTTCATTAATTTATAGACTTCTATCATATCTCCCCTCAGCCGTCTCTTTTCCAGGTTAAAGAGCCCTATCCTTTTTAGCCTTTCTTAATAGGAGTATCCTTCCATCCCCTTTACCATTTTGGTGGCTCTTCTCTGTACCTTTTCTAAAATCGCTATATCCTTTTTAAGATACGGCGACCAGAATTGCACACAATATTCAAGGTGCGGTCTCACCATGGAACGATACAGAGGCATTATAATATCTTTTGTTTTATTTTCCATTCCTTTCCTTATCATACCTAGCATTCTATTTGCTCTCTTGGCCGCTGCTGCACACTGGGCCGAGGGTTTTAACATGGTATCCACAATGACGCCTAAATCTTTTTCCTGGGTGGTGGTTCCTAATGTGGAACCTTGCATCGTGTAACCATAGTTTGGGTTGCTCTTCCCTAGGTGCATAACCTTGCACTTGTCCACATTAAATTTCATCTGCCATTTTGATGCCCAGTCTTCCAATTTATCAAGATCCTCTTGCAATTTTTCACAATCCTCTTGGGTTTTAACAACTTTAAATAGTTTTGTGTCATCTGCAAATTTGATAACCTCACTCGTTATTCCATTTTCCAGGTCATTTATGAATATGTCAAAAAGCAGCGGACCCAGCACAGATCCCTGGGGTACACCACTATTCACCTTTCTCCATTGGGAAAATTGGCCATTTAGCCCTACCCTCTGCTTTCTATCTTTTAACCAGTTCCTGATCCACAATAGTACACTGCCTCCTATCCCATGACTCTTTAGTTTTGCCAAAAGTCTCTGATGAGGGACCTTGTCAAAAGCTTTCTGAAAGTCCAGATACACAATATCAACCGACTCACCTTTGTCCACCTGTTTATTCACTCCTTCAAAAAAACATAACAGATTAGTAAGACAAGATCTTCCTTGTCTAAAGCCATGTTGGCTGTCTCCCATTAGGTCGTGACTATCTACATGCTGAGTAATTTTATTCTTTATGATGGTTTCTACCATTTTTCCCGGTACTGACGTCAGGCTCACTGGCCTGTAGTTTCCCGGATCACCCCTGGAACCCTTTTTAAAAATTGGTGTTACATTGGCGATCTTCCAATCTTCAGGTATTAGAGATGATTTTAATGATAGTTCACAGATTACTGATAGCAGTTCTGCAATCTCATATTTCAGTTCTTTCAACACCCTTGGATGTATACCATCCGGCCCAGGTGATTTGCTACTCTTCAGTTTATCTAATAGTTGTAAGACATCTTCCCGATGTATCGATATTTCCTTCAATTCTTCCGCAACACGTTGACTCCCTCCCAGGGCTGGCTTAAGGGTTTCTGCCACGCCGCCCTCCCCCCACCCTCCCGAGTTGAGCCATACCCACTCCCCATGCTGAGCCACGTTACCACCGATTTGGGGAGTGGGGTTGAGGGGGAGTGTGTTTGATTCAGCAGCAGGCCATGTGTGCCAGGGCACACATGGCCTGCCGCTTCTGACCGCCCCTCCCTCCTACATATTTTGGGGGTTCAGAAGTGACAGGAAAGGTGTGCTGAAGCACATGGCTTGCCACTGAGCTAGCTGTCGTTTCTCCCACCCACTGCCATTGGAATCAGCAGCAGTGGAGGGCGGCAGCATGGCATGACTCAGCACAGGGTGGGGGAGGGTGACAGGCCATGTGTGCCAAAGCACATAGCCTGTCCCTCACAAAGATCTTTTGTCCTAGGCGACCACCTAGTGGACATGCCGGCCCTGTTCCCTCCCTACTCTGTGGCACCCCTTGGCCCCCCACCTTGTTAAAGGGTGCCAGTGCCACAGATCTGCCAATCCATGGCTCAAAAAACAGCTGTAGCCCCCTTCAGCACCCCTCATAGACAGCTCCCAACCCTTAAGGGAAACTGTCCAGAGGGGGGAGGTCTTGGGTCCCCCTAAAGTGAAAGAACCCGGCTAGTCATTCAGGTACATCTCCCTCCACCCCCCCCCCCTAAAGTGAAAGAGCCCAGCTAGCCATTTGGATACCCCCCTCCCCAAATTCAAAACTCCCAGCTAGCCAGAGTCTGATCACTAGTGGACAGCATTGTGAGACCAGCGCCATTTTGTATGACGGCAGAGACTGGGGCAGGAGCAGGGGGAAACCGTTCCTACCCCCTTCCGGCTGGACTACCAGGGATCCTAAAGGGTAAGGGCTAGGGCTGGCCCCACTGACTAGTGACATGTTTTGACTATGAGGGTTAGGGGGTACATGATTGACTAGCTGAGCTCTTTTACTTTAGGATGGGTGGCCCCCCCCAAGTCCCCCTGGACAGTTTTTCTTAGGGGTTGGAAGCTGTTTGGGGGTTGGTGCTGAAGAAGGGAGCCACAGTTGATATCGGTGCTGTGGATTGGCTGATCCATAGCTCCAGCACCTTTTAGAAAGGGGGCCCTGCCAGTTAGCTGCATACCACCACCACCACTTCAGGTGGTGTTAGCTGTAGCTGCAATCGTGGCAATTTAGGTAGCCATTGCACAACAATAATTCACACAATGGCAGCCTCTTCTCACCACCTCTCCCCTCCCTGATCCTGCCTCCTCTTCCTCTACCACACAAAATGCAGCTATTGAGGAAACTCACCTTGCTATAGCTGCATTTCAACCACGTTAGCTGTCACTGCGACACAATCTTTCTGGTTTTAGTGCCGCAATGACAGCTGATCCCCTTTAGTAAACATTCCCCCTAGAGTTCTTTTTCAATCAGTTTTTAAAAATATAAAATAAATTAATTTTTTTAAGTTAGTTTGCTATTTTGGGCATCTTTTTGCATTTCAAAGGTGGCAAAACATCCAAGACAAGGTTCTTTACGAAATTGAAATAAATAGGTTTTAGCCCTTTCAAGTTGATCAGCATGCACCACATTATTTTATTATGCCGTACATTTTGCAGTTAATGTAAAAGATATATTTGGCTTACAGTAAAATTTGGCACTGGCATTGTATTTGGGAGTTTCTCAGTATGGAAAATTTTAAAAGCAAGACTGCCTCACCTGATTGTCCTGATCCAAAGGCTGGTGGTCACCCCAAGGAAAAAGAATGATCCATTTTAGAAAAATCTCCTTCAGTGCAATTGACTGTTTGGATTCTAGGAGACAGTTTTTTTAAGGTCCTTGCCTAAGCATGAAATCTGAGGGTGCTTTGTTACATGCCATACCTTCTACTTAGTTTTCAAAGTAGGCTGAAAACTTACCTCTTCGCTGCCATTTTTGGATCTTGACTCACCTGGTCTCCTTTGTGTTTCCTTACCATTCCCCCTAGCTGTATCCCATGTCTAGAGCTACTGTGTTGTCTGTCTTGACTAGATTGTAAACTCTGATGGGGCAGGGACTGTCTTTTACATGTGTCTGTGCAGTGCTGTGTACATCTTGTAGCGCTATACAAATGTTCAGTAGTAGTAGTTTTCCTTTGAAAATTGTCCATGGCTACATAATGAGTGAGTTTCACTCCTTCTAGAGTAAGTGCAATTCAATGGAAAATGGTTCATGTATATTTGAAAATACATTCTATGGGCGTGATATTCAAAGGGATTAGCACAGTTAGCAGACCGCTGAATATCCGCTGCATGCCCCTATGCTTAACTGGTTAGTATTGGGGCATTCTGGGGTGGCACCCAGCCATAACCAGACAGTGACGATATTGAGCCGCTGCTCATTTATGGTAAAGTGGCAAAAGTAAGGCACAGCAAAGGCTAAGTTTTACTGCAGAAGCTAACCTGCAAGCAACCTGTATATTCAATACCAGGACAGGATATGACCCTGACATTGATTCTCCGGGAACAAGCAGAAAGTCAGCCCTCACATATGGGTGAGGTTGGCACCAATGGCGCCCTCACGGAAGCCTCCCACCAGCTTTTAAAGAAAGCCTTTGGGAGATGCTACCACGCATATGTGATCCCCTTCTTGCCCAGGGATGCCATCTTGCTCGGTCTCCTTTTTTTCTGCGGAGCCCTTCAGATGTCTATCTGCTCTCCCCCAGAAAAAGTTGATGTTCTTGACCTGAGTTTCATACTCTCCTCCAGTAGTGCACCAGTACTCTACCCACCACCCGAGCCTGCTGCCCCGGCATCGAGTCTCGGGTTTTTAATTTTTTCTTAGTTTTCTTTCTTCGCTTTTTGGCACCTTAGCACCTTTTTTCCAACTGGCAGCACCGCGGGTCTTAGACCTCGCTGGGATATTTTTTTCTCCCATGGCTACCAGTGGCTTTAAGAAGTGTAATCGGTGTGCCAAAATAATGTCCTTGACTGACACACGCGACTGCTACCTTCGTTGCCTGGGACCGGACCATGACCCCATGGCATGCGGCCTCTGTAAAAAGATATCCACCAAGGCCCTCAAGAGCTGTCAGCAGCAGCACAGCATGTTTTTCCCAGAGTCCCGGTATCTCCAAAGGCCAAGGCCTCCTCCAAAACCACGGAATCTCGGGGCAGCCTGATTGACCCCAACTGATGCTGGGGTTCCTCAGAAAGGGGGTCTCCCATGAGGGAACTCAAGAAGAAGAAGATGGCCTCGAAGCTGGCGTGTCTTGATGACTCCGACCAGCCGGGTAAGTCCCAAGTCAGGTCCCACAGTCCTAGATGCTCGTCCAAGGGATCGGAGAAGGAGTGGCCTGCAGAGGTCATTTGAAAGAACTTGACCTTGGATCGGCCTCAGTCGCCTGATACCATTCTCATCAAGGACTCCCCTTCAGGGGAACTGGCGTTGGGTCCAATTCCCTCGGTGCCCACACTGAATGCTGCAGAGCCTTCTGGCCTGGCGTCCAGAATGGTGACCCTGGAGCACAGTTTATCTGCTTTCAAGGACCAGCAGCAGGCACTGTTGTCTGGTACCAACGGTTCCTCCACCCAGACCACCGGGTCTTCGACATCAAGGATGTCCCCGGAGGCTGAGCCAATCCTTGAGATTTTGCAGCCTCGAGTCAATCCTTGGCCAAGGTCTCAATCCGGTTCCCTTTCCACTGGGCCACGATCTTCCCCAGCCAGTGTGCTTGGTGCCAGCTGCGGAGTCTCTGAGGGCTGTGGGCTGGGATCAGCCCCGGAGCCTGTGAGCCATCCTTCCCTCTAGTCCTCAACGGACTATTCCAAGTGGGAGATGGAGGATGAGGAGTCACTGGATACCTGTCGCCACCGCAACATCCCCTCGGACTCCCCTCCTTCGAAGCCCTAGCGTCGGTCCCCGCCTAAGGACATGGGATTCCTTGATTTCATCAGGGACATATCCAAGGCTCTAGTGTTCCCGACTGAATCGGAGGAGGATCCTCGGATGGAGGAGCTAGAAATCCTCCAATATGAGGCTCGTCTAAGGGAATCGCATTGCGGTGCCCATCCTTATGCTGCCCATCCCACCCATCCTGGAACAGTTAATGCTCCTTATGTGGGAGACACCAGCATTGGTGCCAATGGTGAGCAAGCGACTCGACTTGATGTATCGAGTCCACTGGAGCATGGGCATCCAGAGGTCACAGCTGCAGCACAACTCCATAGTGATGGTGTTGGCTATGCCTCATCTGAAGAGACAAAAGACGCACTCCTCGGTGCCCCCTAGCAGGGAGGCATGCACCTTGGACGCCCTCGGCAGAAAGTGCTACCAGGGCTTGATGCTTATCAGCCGGATCCAGGCATACCAGCTGTACATGGGCATGTACCTGAGAGACCTGGCGAAGAAACTTGCCGGGTTCTCAGCTGGTCTTTCTGAGGAACCCCTGCAGTGGTTCAAGAACCTGGCCAAGGTTGTCCGTGAGTGCTCCAAGTTTGTCTCGAGCAGCCTATGATGGCTTCGAGTTGGCGGCTCGAGTACCAATGGTGGGCATCAGTGCCCGATGCCAGGCTTGGCTATAGTTGTCTGACCTCAAGTAATGGGTTCAGGATAAGTTGGTCGATGTCCCATGCCAGGGAGAGAACCTCTTTGGCAAACCCATGATCGACAGGGCTGCCAAGCTGGAGACCGGGTTCATGATGAGGACCAGGCTCTCTAAGAAGACTGCTGCCCCTCCTCAATGGAAGGGCTCTGGTAAAAAGCCCTTCTACCCGGGAAAAGGGGCTGCTTACAGAAACTACCCATATTTTCAGGCCTCCCTGCGCCCCAGCAAGGGCAGCAGGCCAGAGGACATGGGCAAGGCCCTCCATAAGCAGAAGGTTCCCAAGTCCCAGGCATTGGCCCCAGCTCAGCCAGGAGGGGGCGGCTTTTGACTCCTTGTGCATAGCCTCCCCACCCCAAGGAGGTCAGCAACCCACAGGGGGACGTCTCATTCACTATGCCCAAAGGTGGCCAGCCAACACCAGTGACTCTTGGGCACTCCAGGTGGTCAAGGAGGGCTACCTCCTCCATCTGGCCCAGATACCTCCCCCTTTCTTCCTGGAAGAGCCCCCCAGATCTTCCCTTCACCGGGACCACCTGCTGAAGGAACTCACAGGTCTTCTTGAGGACAGTTCTCCGCCATCTCAAGGGCAAGGGGTTCTACTCCAGGTACTTCCTCATACCAAAAAGATAAGGGGGCCTAAGGCCTATCTTCATCCTGTGCAATTTGAACAGATTCCTGGTGAGGGAGAAGTTCAAGATGCTCTCCCTTGGAACATTGCTGTCTTACCTCCAGCAGAGAGAATGGCTATGCTCTTTGGATCTGAAGGATGCTTACATACACATCTTCATCCACCCCAACCAGAGTCAGTACCTGAGATTCATTGTGGGTGGGCAGCCATTACCAGTGCAGGGTGCTGCCCTTCTGCTTGGCTTCTGCCCCAAGAGTATTCACCAAGTGCCTGGCAGTCGTGGCCACCTTCCTCTGTCTCCAGGGGGTCTTTGTTTTCCCCTACCTGCCTCATAAAGGAAGGCATGGCCTCAGAGGTGCACGAGGCAACTGCACGTACCATCCAGGTTCTGCAGCATCTGGGGTTTGTAATAAACTACCCCAATTCCCACCTCCTCCCAACTCAGTGTAGAGTTCATAGGGGCAAGATTAGACACCCTCCAGGCAAAGGGCTTCCTTCCAGGGGACCAAGCTGACCGCCTCAGGGCGCAGACCCGGGACATACAACACCATGTCTTGGTGTCCGCTCAGCTTTCGCTGTGGCCTCCATGGTCCATGTCACCCCGGATGCCCGCCTCCATGAGGACCTGCACAATTGTGCCTTCGGGCCAGTGGACACAGGCCACAGGCAATCTCTGGGACAGTGTCTTAGTGACCTGCCAGTTGGTGGAATCCCTGACCTGGTGGCAAAACCCCCAGTACCTCAAGGTAGGGATACCTTCCAGACTCCATGCCCCTTAAGGGTTCTCATGATAGATGCCGCCAGGATGGGGTGGGGAGCCCACTGCGAGGAACTCTGCACCCAGGGCAGCTGGTCGCAGGGCGAGTGCATCCAGCAGATCAACTTCCTGGAATTGCAGGTGATACATCTAGCCCTCCGAGCCTTTTGCTTCTGCCTACGGAGCCAACCAGTGTTTGTCCAAACAGACAACCAGGTGACTTTGTTCTATGTGAACAAGCAAGGGGGCACGGGGTCCTGTGCCCTCTGCTGCAAGGCGATGGCCCTTTGCTCCTACGCAGTCCAGCAGGGCATACTTTTACAGGCAGTATACCTGCCAGGCTAGGACAACTCACTGGCTGACAGATTAAGCAGGGTCCTCCAACTAAAGAAGAGCGGGACCTAGGCGTAGTTGTGTCCGATGATCTTAAAGTAGCTAAACAGGTAGAAAAGGCGACGGCAAAAGCTAGAAGGATGCTTGGGTGCATACGGAGAGGAATGGCTAGCAGAAAAAAGGAGGTGATAATGCCTCTGTATAAGTCTTTGGTGCGACCTCATTTGGAGTATGGTGTGCAATTCTGGAGACCGCACCTTCAAAAGGATGTGAACAGGATGGAGTCGGTGCAGAGGGTTGCTACTAAGATGATTAGTGGTCTTCATTATAAAGCATATGAGGACAGACTTAAGGATCTTAATATGTACACCTTAGAGGAAAGGCGGGATAGAGGTGATATGATTGAGATGTTTAAATACCTCCGTGGCATAAATGTTCAGGGAGAGAGCCTCTTTCAATTGAAAGCAAGTTCTGCGACGAGGGGACATGGGATGAGGGTGAAGGGAGATAGATTCAGGAGTGATATGCGGAAATATTTCTTTCCGGAAAGAGTAGTGGATCCGTGGAATAGTCTCCCAGTGGAGGTGGTAGAGATGAGGACAGTAACTGAATTCAAAAAAGCATGGGACCAACACAGAGGATCTCTAAAGGTAAAAAGTGGACTGTTGTAGTTGTTGTTATGGAAGGACAGACTAGATGGGCCTTGTGGTCTTTTTCTGTCATCATGTTTCTATGTTTCTAACTGTATGAGTGGCAGCTGGACCCCAGAGTGGCTAGCCATCTTTCGCCTCTGGGGGGAACCATGGATAGACCTGTTTGCCAGCCCAGACAACTACCAGTTGCCCCGCTTCTACTCCCTGCAAGCCCACCCCTCCTGGTTGGCAGTAGATGCATTTCTTATCTCGTGGTCGAAAGGTCTCATGTATGTCTTCCCACCTACGCCACTAATAGCCAAAATATTATTCAGGACTCTCTGCGACAAGGCCTCGCTGATCCTGATAGCCCCTCGATGGCCCAGGCAGCCATGGTTTCCACTACTCCTCTGGCTGTCGGTGGAGACTCCCATCCCATTGGGGAGCTCCCCAGAGCCCCTGTCTCAGGAGGGGGGCTCTCTCTTGCACACCAACCTGGGGCCCCTGTCACTGACAGCATGGCTGCTGAAAGGGTGACCCTAGCCCCTTTCAACCTCTCGGGAGACGTGGAGGAGATCCTGCTGGCTTCCCTTAAGGACCTCTACCAGGAAAGCATATACGCCTTCAAGTGGCACAGATTTTCACTTTGGTGCATGTAGCCTGGGGTTAACCTATTCTGCCTGGTGCAACTAGTGCTGCAGTACCTTCGCCATCTCTCCCACTCCGGGCTCAAATCAAACTCTATCAGAGTGCATCTCAGTGCCCTGGCAGCGCATCACCACCCGGTGGATGGCAAACTGCTCTCTGCCCAGCCGCTGATGACCTACTTCATGAGGGGACTCCTTTTATCAACCCCCCCCCCGGTGCAGCCCCCCTTCCCAGGGACCAAGTGGGACCTCAATGTCGTACTGGCGCAGCCTACTCACCCACCTTTTGAGTCCTTGGCTACCTGTCCCTTGCGATACCTCTCGTGGAAGGTAGTATTCCTGGTTCTGCTCACCTCCCCTTGCAGGTTTAGCGACCTTCAAGCCTTAGTGGCAGAGATTGCTTTACACCAGGTTCTACAAAAACAGGATTGTGCTCTGCGCACACCCCAAATTCCTTCTGAAGGTGGTATTGCCCTTTCACCTCAACCAGGAGGTGGTGCTGCCCACCTTCTTCCCAAGGCCTCATGCCAGTAGAGCGGACACTGTCCTCCACACCTTGGACTGTAAGAGGGACCTATCCTTCTACATTCAGTATACCCAGGGCCACTGTAAAGGTTTTCAGCTTTTTGTCTCATATGACCCCAGTAGGCTGGGGGAGGCAGTGACCAAACGTACACTGTCTACCTGGTTGGCGGACTGTATCTCCCTCACCTGTGAGAAGGAGGGGCTTCCACTGGAAGGCCAGGTCATGGCACACCATATCAGGGCCATGGCAGCCTCTGTGGCAAACCTGCGCTCTGTCCCGATGGTGGACATTTGCTGGGCTACCACTTGGTCTTCAGTCCATACCTTTGCAGCTCATTACTGTCTGGAGAGGGAGTCCCAACGGGACAGTGCCTTCGGTCAGGCCGTGCTCCGTAATCTTTTCGGGGTCTAGGCAACTCCTCCCTCCGACCCTTCTGTATTCAGGCTACTGGAGCATTGCTTCCATCGGACACACAGGTCCTACTGCAATCTGCACCTGTGGACTCATTGCTGCTGCTTATGGCTTCCCCTGAGGGTAACTGTGGCTTTTCGCTATAGGCTTTCGGTAGCCTGTTGCTAGGGAGTCCCATATGTGAGGACTGACTTCCTGCTTGTTCCCGGAGAAAATGTAGGAATCAGTCCTCACAACCCTCCCTCCTCCCCTTAGTTGCTTCCTTCATTTTTGCTATCCTTGGCTATGTTATTGACTGAGCAAGATGGCACCCTTGGGCGGGAAGGGGACCACACATGCGTGGTGGCATCTCCCAAAGGCTTTCTTTGAAAGCTTGGGAGATGCTTCCACGAGGGATCCATCGGCGCCGACGTCACCCATATGTGAGGACTGATTTCTGCTGCCCTTGGAGAAAAACCTGTTACAGATGAGTAACTATGCTATATCTGGGTTTAAATTTTAGCAGCGGCAGCTAGCCATGTTAGAACAGCTAGTCACTGCTGCTAAGTATCCCCCCCCCCCCCACACACACACACATATATCAGTGCCTCCCCAGACTTTCAGATCTCTAGAGATGCCTCCTTGCAGTCCAGCTGAAAGTACATGTGTTATGGAAGACTTGCAAATTCTTTAACTGGATTTGGGATAGAGGAATTTTCAGACAGCCAGGTTGCTACTTACTGCTATTACTTACTTAAGTATGGTAAATTGTTTAGAAATTTGTTTCCACCTGCCTATTCCCCCCTCCCCCCCCCCATGCCCCAAGGCTAGTTTTGTCACATCATGTTGTTTATTCTGAATAGGGAAGATCTTCCAGGTGAACAACTACTGGACAACATGGAGACAAATGAAAATGATCAAAGTCCTATCGAAGAAGCAAAGAACAGCTGTAAACCACTGATGTTTCGAATTGCTTCCAAAAGTGAGTACATAAATTGTAGGCTTCGCTAATTACACAGTCATCAAATAGTCAAGCATGTTCGGCGCATTTAAGAAACAAAATTCACTAAAGCTGCTCTGAGGAAGAGAGTCTTGAGAAAGTGACCAAACGTTTGGAGAAATAAACTAACATGGAAAGACCAGTAGGTTTCTTTTTAACTTATTAAAATTAATCGATTGTCCATTATATTTTACTTAATTTTGAAAAAAATAAAAAGATCTATTCTAGAGCCATGCACATCAACAAAATGTTAGGTTACATAGGTCTGTTGACCTAGTGTTGCTGCTACCTATGAATGAAATGAACACCTAGGATCTGATTTACTAAAGCTTTTCTTCCATTCTCTGCCTGTGAAAAATAGCATGGCACTTAGAAAGCAATTTTCAAATGGAAGTTAATTTTGATAAGTACCAATTTAGGGGGCTAGATAACAAACTGTTGTAATTTTTTTTTTTTTTTGTATTTCACAGCAGCTTAATTTACTGCAGAAATCACCAACCTGCAGTAACTGAGTATTGCAGGCTTCTGAATCCCCCAACTTGTGATCATACTCTCAGCTGCATTTATTCTGCAGTCTGGGAGCATTGGGCAACTAACACATGGCCTGATGATCCTAGGGAGCTACCGGAAAGGGTCTGCTGATTGGAGCTATCACTGTAGACCCCCTCCTACCGTAGTCCAGATCAGACCCCCCCCCCCAAGCCATCCAAAAGTCTCCCCACCTTATATGGCAACTTGACCCCTAGAAGTAGTACTGTGAGACCACTAGTAGAGGACAAGCAGCACCATTTTGAAACACAGTACTAGAAGGGGCAGAGGTGAGTGGGGATCGCTCCTGCTCAATGACCCTAGACCACCAGGGATGTCATGCAATAGGCCTGGGGGGGAACCTACGTTGTGGTGGGGGTCTTCAGGGGTGCATTTTATTAGGGGGTGGCTCTTTTTTACAGGGGACGTGGGGAAGCTTCAGGGTTTTTTCCAGGAGGCTGGGGAGGAAAAAGAGTCTGTTTATGATGGTTCCAATCAGCAACCCCTTAAGATGGATCCCTGGGAGCTTCAGGCTGCATATTATTTATTTATTTTTATTTATTTGCAAAACTTTTAGATACCGCCAATTCCCAAGATCAGTGGCGGTTTACATCAAACAGTGTCAAAGTACATAGAACAATATGTAACTATATATCAGATACATGGAACATTAAGCAATTATATACAGGTAGGATATATTAGCAACTCGATGCTCCTGGGAGGAAAATAATGCCAGTTTTAAGCTAATGTGCTTTTTCCAGGAGAAACAGCTTGCAGTTTCAATGTAAGCTGCATTATTTGGCCTGCATACTAATGAGTTGCTTTGCATGCATTTTCAAGCTTTGCATTTCATTATTGTGCAATGCATATGGCAAACTAGCATATGTTAAGATAAAATAATACACAATTTTCTCTCTTAACGTGTTAAGAGGCAGAAATCTTGCACTATTACCCTAATGCACATTACTAACTACCCTCCTTACTTGGGTAAACTGGGTGTCTGAAAATTACCCAGCTCTTACCCAAATAAAAGCATGTGCAGGGATCACCAACATGAATGCTGCAGCCAGGCAAAAAGTAGGCTGACTAGAGGCAGTGTTTAGGTTTTGTGGGGGAGGGGGAGAAGAACAACACACACAATATTTTCAAATCTGTTTGTCTGTAATTTTTATGGAAAAGGATCTGTAGGAAAAGAAAGTGCAAATCTCTCTGAATGCGTTTTCCTGAGATAGTTTTGAAAACTTTGCCTTTGAAAACGGTACCCAATCATGGTGGGCCTATTTGAAAATTGCTCCTAGGGAGGGTAGTTTGATAACAGGATGCCTAAATTGTGTGACAAGAATGTGCATTAGGTGCACCAATTTTGAAAAGGAAAATATACACATTCTCCATGGGACATACATGCAGACTTTTCCACGTGCTCCAAGATATACACAGATTTGCCATTTTAGTTCACAAGTTTTGCCCACGTTTTATAAAATATGTGATCAGCAGTCAAACTCTGCAGTCTGCATTTTTTATGAAAGCAAAATATCAAGTTCTCTTGTTACCGCCTTTGACGACATATATGATTACAGCCTGGTTAGAGAGTTCCTCTACAGCAGGCATGTCCAACTTCAAACAGGACGTGATCTACATTTTCTGGCCAAAAGTGCCGGTGATCTACCATCATGAAAATTAAGTTTCAAATTAGTTTCAAATTAAATTTTAACCCAATAGAGTTGGAGGATTCCCCCCCCCCCCCCCATTTTTAATGAACCTTCTGTCATATACTTGGATGTGATCAGCTGTTAAGCAAATTAAGCAAAAACAAAACAGAGAGACAAAGATCCAGTAAGAATTGCGAGGGGAAATTGAAAGTACATTTTTTCTTAAAGTTTTATTGAGTAATAACTTTCTTTAACTGTCTTAATAACTTTCTTTAACTTTTATTGAGTAATTTGTGTTAAATTTAGGTCAAGTATTGATCCAGGTTGATCTTGCACAGTCTTTAATATTTCGCTCTTGCTCATTAGTGAGACGTCTGAGCCTGCATTTCGTCCACCAGCTTTTTGAAGTTGGGTAAATATTGCGTGAGGGCTAGTCTCAGGGAATTCTGGAGATGTTCATCTGTCATGTTGGAACGTTGTATACTCTTTGTCATTTTCAGATGGGAAAACGCAGATTCACACAAATAAGTTGAACCGAAACAGGAGTGTACAGCTTCACTGCATCTTCTCAAGTTGGGAAATTTGTCTCTAAGCACTAGCTTCTAAAACGATTCTTGCTCAGCACGGGTCTTGAGAAAAATGTCATTTTTAAGGGTTAATATTTTGTTTTCAAGAGATGGCTTGTTCAATGAGCAATTTTTACTGATAGCAGCTGTCGTTTCTTTAATGTCCACATCTACTCTGAATGGGTATGACAAGTACTCCACAACTGTTCCAATTTTTTGGAAGTCACAGAATCTATTTTTGAATTCCTAGATAACAACAGATTTCTGTCACATACTTCTCGTTCTGAAAAACAAAATTTGGATATTGTCCCAGATAGTCCTGCGTATTAGGAAGATGATCAAAAGTGTTGTTTGCAAGGTCAGTCATCATTAGCTCAAATGTGCTCTTGTAGGATGAAACTGTACTCATCATCTCGCCAATGCATTTGTTTTTACCTTGTAGTTCAAGGTTCATATCACTTAGTTTGCCTGTAAAGTCAGCGAGAAATGCCAGATCATATAACCACTCCTCATCTTCCAACTCTGCTTGGTCATCTCCCCTCTCCTTCCAAAAAACTTCTTATTTCATTCAGCAAATCGCGAAATCTTTGCAGACATTTGTGCCTACTTAGCCACCTTACATCTGTGTGCAAAATGATTTCCGCTGCCCCTTCATCAAGAGTAAGATTGAAAAGCCGTCTTTTAAGTGATCTTCCACGAACTGAATTTACAGTTTTGAAAGTGATGTCCATGACAGTCTTTATATTGAGTCTCTTGCTTGCCAAAACTTGCTGGTGAATGATGCATTGGTAAGAAAGGAAATCTTGGAAGTCGTCATGCTGTCTACAGAGGGCTATGAAACCGTTAACCTCACCTGTCATTGCTCTGGCTCCATCAGTAGTGATGGAAACAAGTCTATGCAATGGAAGATTACACTTTGTCACAAAAGAATGGAAAGAACTCAATATTTCCTGACTGGTAGTTCTCCCTTTTAAAGAAATCATTCCAAGTAGTTCTTCTTTAACACTGAAGTCTTCAAAAACCATCCGGATAAAGACTAGTAACTGGGCTATGTCTCTTATGTCTGTAGATTCATTCAGTTGGAGTGAGAAAGCAACACAATTTGAAACATCCTCCAACAATTGTTCAACTGTGTCTCCACACATCTTTTCTATTCGCCGCACAACGGTGTTTCTTGGCAATTGTACATCTTGAATAGCAGCTATGATCTCTTTCTTATTTTTAAATCATTCAAAAAGATTGTCAGCTGCTCCAAGAAAACAATCTTTTACAACTTCCCCTTCAGTGAAAGGTTTGCATTTCTTTGCGATCAGGTTGCAGATCTTGAAGGATACTATGGTTGCATTGACCGAATGTGACCTTGGCTTTGCCATCAACTGTTGCTGAGTAGCCAGTTTCGATTTAAGTTCTTTGAGCTTCAGTTTACGAATTTCACTTTTGGGTGGAAAATCAGCATCAAACTTACTGCTATGCAGAGCCTTATAATGACGTTCCAGATTACCCTTTTTGGGCAAGGATACTGGGACATTACAAATTAGGCAACAACACTTGTCTTTCACCATGATGAAGTAGTAGTCCATTTATTTTATTTATTTATTTATTTGTGTGCTTTTTTTATACCGCCCCTTCCAGAGATCCAGAGCGGTTTACAGAGAACATGTCAAAAATTAACATTAAGATTACATGGAACATTAACAGTGTAAAATTCGTTACATAGGAAACTAAAAATACAAATTGTAAACGTATTAACTATTTACATTGGCTGAGAGAGATTAATCATACTGAGGTATGTAATTCAACAGTAAAGAGATTATTTTACAACATTTCCCATTCATCATGAAAGTGGTAGGTTTTGCTCATCTTTGGAACACTCATCTTCGTTATACTGGGGTGGCTGGATGTAAGAAGGCTAAATCTGCTAAGTTAGTATAAAAACTGGCTGAATCTGGTCCAAAACTGTCACTGTCCCAAAGTATTAAAAATCAACAGGAACTGAAGACCTCTGGATGATGTGCAATACAAGGACTGGAGATGCCAAAACCACACTTGCAGTTCTAAAATTAAAAATAAGAATTCATCATACTGGCACCAATAATCAAATACCACCAAACAATCATCAAAAAACACAAACACCTGTCCAGCAAACCAGATAAAATCAAGTACCGCCAAACAAGTTCAAATACCACCACACGCAATTTAATAAATTCTGTACACAGTGTAGAATCAACACAAAGGCAAGGCAAAATAAAATTGCACTGTAGAATCAGCAAAATGTCCCTGGGCTCCACACCGAAAACAGGTGAAGGGGTCGTGGCTGGGGCCATGCCCTCACTTAGTAGGTGACTTTGGGCCAATATCCATTATGGCTTCCCCTTTTGTCCTGGGCTGATGAGTGACTACTTCACCTTCTCCACTTCAGTCGCTGGCTGGGCGTCTGGATACCCCTCAGCTATTTCCATTGCACTCTCCAGTGTAGGCTTGGGGTGCTGATATACTCACTGTTTCATCTGGGCAGTCAAGCCTTCCAAAAACTGCTTCAGTAGCACAATCTTTGCTGTCTTGGGCCTTGTCTTTCCTTCCGGTTGCTGCCATTTCCATACAAGATCCTTCAACCGATAGAGGAACCTTCAAAGTCTCTCTCTCTCTCTCTCTTTCATGTGGAGCCTCCCCGTTCTGAATCGCTGGTGGTAGGCCTTTGGGGTATAGTTAGTCCATTCCAGAATGGCGGCCTTGACAGCTGCAAATGTAGGTCGCCCATCTGGGTTGGCATCCTGGAATGCAGCCTGACTGCTGCCCATCAACAGATTCCTCAGATAGGTAGTTTTTTACCTCTGGCCATCTAGTCATGTGGGTGGTTCATTCACCAAAAAGTGGTTTGGTTCATCTTCTGCCATCATTTTAAGAATCTCTGCAGAACCTGGGTCAGCTGAGCTAGGGAATGCTTCTGTAGCTCCCCCTGTGCTCAAATAAGATCCTGTATAGTCTTCTGCTGCTGTTGCTGCCCTTCCAGCAGGGCTTGTTGAAACTGCTGGCATTGTTGCTGTTGCTGCTGACCTGCCAGAATTTGGAGGAGCTGCTCCATCCTGACTTGTCACTGTTCTCTTGCAACATAACCATGCAGTATTCTAGCTCCAACAAACTTTTAGCAGCCTTTAGTGGCCAAAACAAAGCCTGCCTGTCTGGCACTGACTATACCTTCTTCAAGCTCTCTAACTAGAGCGAGACTAACCCTCTTAGCCTATACAAACAAACAAATGAAAATTCATGCTGTGGAGGTCCAGCACTGGAGAGACATGGATTTGTCCTCAGTCACATGGCTAGAGGAAATCCACCACTGCCACCATATGTGGTAGTGTGACATGAGGTGGGAAGGGGTTTTCTGTACAACACAGGCCAGACAGCAGTTCATGGAAAATAAAAACAGCTTTACTTCTGTCCCAGCTTGTTAAACCTCCACAAGCTGGTTCCCCCAGCCCTTCCTCCAACCCCATTTGAAATTCCTACCTCCAGAACTCCTTTGCATGGCTTGCCTTGGAAGGACTTTTGGCTCCACTGGCCTCTCTCCCTCCTGCAGCCTGCTAGGTTCTTAACCCCTCTCCCTGTGAGCCACACCCTCCAAGCACTGAACACTGGGTAGCAGACTCTCTTAAAGGGGACTGTTGACAATCCCTTTGAAGAAGGATGAGTAACATTCTGTAGACCCCATCACAATCAGATATTTAAACACTGGGCCTTCAGTGAGGAACGGTAAGCTCTGCCCATATTGATATCATCACCAATGAAGGTCGTCATAATCCCTGCTGAAAAGAGACTGCCAAGTATAAAATCAGATCTGTTTTGCTGAAAACTGCTGTCTTGTGCACTTTAGTTTTGTTGCTGCTGCTTCTATCAGTGGGGTATGGCAAGCTCTGCCCCTCCTCCCCACCGATGTCATCACCAAGTCCCAATGGAGGTCATCAAAATCACTGCTGAAAAGAGACGGCCAAGTATAAAATCAGGTCTGTGGAGCACAAGCACACACACAATCCCCTGATGCTTACATGCACATACAAAAACACAGCCTCCTAATACAGACTTGTACATGCACGCAGAGTCCCCCTGATACAAACACAACCCCTTGAGGCAGACGCATGCACAAAGAGCCCCCCCTGATGCATAGACATGCATGCACGCACAGCCACCCAAGATAGACACCCACACACATGGTGCCCCAACACACACTGCCAACGCTAATACTGCCAGACACACACACACGCCACACACACATTCAATGCCCCAACACATACTGCCAACACTGAAACTCCCAGAGCATGTGCACACACACGGAGTGCCCCAACACACACTGCCAATACTGATACTCCCAGACACACACACATGTGCCCCAACACACACTGCCAATGCTAATACTCCCAGACACACACACGCAGTGCCCCAACACACACTGCCAACGCTGATACTCCCAGACACACACACGCAGTGCCCCAACACACACTGCCAATGCTGATACTCCCAGACACACACATGCAGTGCCCCAACACACACTGCCAACGCTGATACTCCCAGACACACACACGCAGTGCCCCAACACACACTGCCAATGCTGATACTCCCAGACACACACATGCAGTGCCCCAACACACACTGCCAACGCTGATACTCCCAGACCCGTGCATAGTATGCTACAGATCCCATTATTTGATATCCTTGATCTGTTCAATCTGATACTGCTCATTTAAGTATGTTATGTAAGTGGATATGATATGAAGTTGTACTTTGTCTTCTTTTTGTTTTTGGGGGGGTTGTCACTTCTCCCCCATTATTGTGGATTTGAAAATATACTCTCTTAATTTTTTGGATGCCCTGTCCTGTCTTTATTTTTTTTTCTTTTAGAAGACCTGTATTTCTTATACACAAGTTTGTAATCCTAGGGGGCACATTCAAAGCGATTAAGGCAGTTCGCAACCTGCTAACCATGTTAGTCACAGTGAGCAGGATATTCAGCGGCACATAACCAGTTTGTAGCACTGAATATCCCCCTCTAATGCCACTAGATTCTTTGATGCTAACCATGTAGCATCAAGGCATTCCAGGGGCAGAGCCGAAGATAACTGGTCAGCTACAATATCCGACGACTAGCCGGTTATCTTAAAGTGGCTGAAGTTAGCCAGAAAAATGTCTGTCCTACCTTCAACTGCTTTAGCTAACTGGGCAGCACTGAATATTACCACTGCCCAGATAGTGAAGTGCTAGCCGGCCAACCCGGCTATTCAATGCCAGTGTCCGATATGGACCCGACATTGAATATCTGGGGCAAATTTAAAGCAATGACAGCCAGCTGCTTTAAGTGTGCTGGCCCCCACCACTGAACATTGCCCCTCCCCCTAAATTTAAAACAAGTGAAAAGTTAATGTAGCTTTGTAAATAGGTCCCAGAAAGAAAAAAGGAGTTTGTTATTCCTACAAACCGCCATCATTTATATATACACTTAAGTGGTAATTTTTATAAAGTTATTAATCACATATGTGGCAATTTACCTGTATTAATTGCCTCTTTTATTTATTTATTTTTATTTATTTTATTGCTTTTATATACCGCGCTCTTTAAAATCAGTGTGATTTACAGATAACAGTTTTGTGCAGAACAAGAGAACTGTTATGCTCTTACATTGAAAGGGTGATACAACTTGGATTTCAACTGAGGAAACTATCTACAACTATCTACAATATAAACATGAGTTGTCTATCTAAACAAGAGTTGTCTGTAACTTACAATTGTCTAGCAGGGTGTATGGTGAGTGAAGTTGAGTTACTGGGTTGTGAGTAGGGTAGGAGAAAGAGGTGGTGCTTTAGTGCTTTTCTGAATTGGGCAAGATCCGTGATCGCTCGGATGGTGGTTGGGAGCGCATTCCAGCAGCTGGGAGCATAGAACTTGAAGGCTCGGTTCTTTGTTGCCTGGGTGCATTTTGTTATTTCATTAGGGGTCTGTAGGGTATTAGTGGTGAATGTTCTCCTTGCTCTGTTTGCTGGAGTGGGGTACAGTAGGTCCATTAGGGAGGCGGAGGATATTTTGTTGATGGCCTTGAAGGTCATCAGGACTACGTTATAGGTAAGCCGGCAGTAGATTGGTAGCCAGTGTAAGTCCTTTAGGATTGTGGTGATGTGATCTCTTCTAGAGGCTCCGTGTAGGAAGCGTACATCTGCGTTCATTGCCATCTGTAATGGGTTTAGCGTGTTTTTAGGTAGGCCATGCAGGATCACGTTGGCTTAGTCAAAGTGGGTGGTCACCAATGCCTGAAAAACCGTTCCGAAGTCATCTGGTTGCAGCAGGGGTTGGAGATGTCGCAATGTTTGTATTTTGTGGTTAATTTGCTTGATGGTGTTGTTGATGTGCGTTTTAAATTCGAGCTACTCTTATAACGTACAGATCAGCGTAACAGTATGTATGTTGGCATGAAGGTGGGTAGTTGACCGCTAGGTATATCCGAAGGGCACAGTCTGGGCCAAATGTGGGTGGAGTTTGCAAGAAGGCACATTGATTATAAAATACTTTAATTTACACACCTATTTTCATCTGCTAAATAATTTAAGGCACAATCTATGTCCCTTCCACTAGTATTGTATAAAGATGTGTAGGCACCAATTGCCTTTGTAAAATAATTGACTGCCTTAACCTAGGCACATTGCTATAAAATTACCTTCTTACTGTTTGCAGATTTTGACACTTTTATAGTAACAATGTAAATGTTATCCAAATAATGCTGCGCATGAAGTTTTGAAATATCAAAGGTCTTTTTATTTTTCCAGTATTTTGAAAGTATAGTTGCTACATGTTTAAATGTATCTTCTATTGCTAGCTTCACTCATTAATAGGGCAGAAGGTTAAATTGTTCTGTTTGTTGGCTTGGAGCTAAAGATCTGTAAAATGAGACCAATGTACTGTAGCAATGGTGTTATGATAAGCCAAAGCAGTTTTAGAAAATCATTTTCAAATATGTTCCTTTGCAGATATAGCTGAATTGATTTCAGGAACTTGGATGTACATATCCCAAAAGTAACACTTCTCACTTTTTTTCCCAGGGTACAGAACAGTGGATGCCTTGCTGCAGCGAATGTTTGAGGCAGAGATATCGCCAGGGGATGAAGGCCTTCCCATGGAGGAGATTTTAAATTTGTCGCCCAATGACCTGTATCCACAGAACCCTACCTTCAGGGATGTTGCATAGTGTTCTGAGCTTATTAAGGGAATTCTAACTGGAATTGTAATGTTTCAAACAATATTGCCCTTTTTTTCTTTTTGGCAGCCTAACAATTGGTTTCAAACTATTTCTAGAAAATCTCCACATACCCCTTCACCCCCCAATTTTTCTAGTTACAAGACAAAACATTTATTGGACTAATTGACTTTCACTTATTAAATAAAATATTTGCATTGGATAATATTTGAACTCTTAATGGCACTGGCATTTCTTTTTTTTTGTTTAGGATAAAGGAAAATGTTTAAACTTTTCAAAAAAGGGGGAGGATAGGTGATATTAAAAAAGGTAAAATTTACATAGCAGGAAAACTCTCTCTATTGTGCATAAAACCTGAAATACAATTTAAATTGTATTTTGAATCATGTTATGCATAGTACTGGTGATTTCTTGTACTGGATTTATTGTTAAGTGTAATAACTGATAAGCTTGTCACACAGCATGTTATGTTTTATAAACATTTTTGTAGCCATGAATGTATTAAAATAAACTGAATTTGCACCATGCCAACTTCAGGATCTGTCAGTTTTGTGGGCTGCTGAAGAGAAATTAGTGGGAACATATCAACCATGGGAACAGGTTTGGGTTTTTGTTTTTTTAGGTAGTCAAATCCATGCTGCCTCCTGGCAACCCAGAAGCCCCTGGGTTTTCTTGGCAAAGTGTGACCGGAAGTAGATTGCCAGGCCTTTTGTTCCAAGACAATGGAGGGTAAAGTGACTTTCCCAAGGTCACAAGGAGTGCCAGTGGGAATCACCCTGATCTCTGCTACTTTAACCACTAGGCCACTCCTCCACTCATGGAAACAGTATGCACCATTAATTGAGGAATCCTAGATGTCATAAGGGTAGTAACCCCAACACCAAAACCCTCAAACTAATAGCATAAAAAAGTTGCAGCAACTTCTTAATAATGAAGAGGGGCCTTCAAACCAATCAAATCTTGAGGCCCCCCTTGATGAGAGTGCTTTATTACAAGCATTTATAATCCTTGGTCCACCACCTTCCTTCCAATTCTATTTTTGTATTTTCCCTTTATGCAAGAGGGGCAGCCCGAATAGGTGGGCATCTGCTCTTTAACTAAATTGGTGAGCTTGATATCAGTGTTGGACAAAATTATAAAAACAACAAAAAACATTAATGAACTTATAAATAGTCATGATTTAATAGGATAAAGCCAATTAATTTAGCCAAGAGAAGCCTGTCTCACCATTCTGCTACATTTTTTGAAAGTGTGAATAAGCATGTGGCTATAATGTATCTGGATTTTCAGAAGGTGTTTCACAGAGTCCCTTATGAGAGACCCCAGATGAAATTAAAAAGTTGTGGGATATGAGGCAATGTCCTTTTGCGAAATGGGAGCTGGTTAAAAAATAGAGGGTAGGGCCAAATGGTCAAATTTCTCTATGGAGAAAGGTGACTGCTGAAGTATTTCAGGGATCTCTACTGAGACTGGTGCTTTTCAAATATTTTTATAAATGATCTGAAAATGTGAGCAATGAATGAGTGATAAAAATTTGTAGATGACACAAAGAGGATCATTTTAGAAGCTTTATTCATGATTTCTACATCTGAAATCACCCATTCAGATGTTGGAAGCACTGACACCAGGACCGTACCTAGCCCTGTGCGAGCGGTGTGGCCACACAGGGCACAAAGGCTTAAGGGGCGCATTTCAGCTGTCTGCTGTTGCCTGCCGCCACCACTTTTTCTTTTCTCAGCGGCGGTAGACAACAGCAGACAGCTGAAATGCGCCCCTTAAGCCTTCTCGCGGCAACTTGCACATCGGGCACGCCTCTTCTCTCCTGCCCCCTTAAAGTAGCTAGATGGAAGTGAAGGGGGGGGGCGCGCACAATGTGCAAGTCGCACAGGGCGCATTTCACAATCGGTACAGCCCTGACCTACACATACTAAGAACCATTTTAGAAAGCCCAGAGTTCCACATTTCTGGAGTAATCATGTCCATGTTGCATGGGGGCATGGTGGAGGCATGTCTGGGGGTGTTCCTTGAAAGATGTGTGCACCCATTTCACAACCAGCCTGCATTTCTCAGTCTACTGACAGTGACATTCATGTGTATTCCTGCTCTAGGACACAAATAGGCATCAGAAAAGTGCCTTGCTCTGGCACCCAAACACCTGCAGAGAGTACAGAAGATGGCACTCTCATGTCCCCAATATTTGTCACAACAGTAAAGAAACAAGGAGGCAAATGAATACACTCGTTTTGTGGCTGCTGTACGGCTGCACATCTCCACGTTATAAATGACATATCAGGGTGTGCTTTTGCATGAGATGTGAACGTTCTGGAATACCATTGCGAACACGTCTATTTAGCTTGGGATGCTAATATCCATATCGGACCATTCAAATTTCTAAAATTGGCCCAAAGCATCTATTTCCTCAGCCTTTTGTTTTGCACAGGGCCATTATTTATTTATTTATTTTTTTTAATTCTGGAGATGCGCATCTTTCAAGGAGATGGCACAATGATTTTAGAAGGCACTTTCACATGCCCACCTTCAGTGGTATTTGGGAAATTTTGGCCTGGGCATCCCAGATTATACCTAGATGACCTTTCTAAAAACGCCTTAAAATTATGAAAAGTTCTCAGATCATAAGAGTAGAGTTGTGAGAAATCACAGAAGGAGCTTGAGAGAATGTATATTCAAGTGGCAGATGAAATTTAATGTGGATAAATGCAGTGTTATGTACATAGGGAAGAGCAACCCAAACTATATTGACATTATGCTAGGTTCCACATTAGGATTCAGACCCAGGAAAAGGATCCTAAGCATTGTCATGGAAAGTACATTGAAATCCTTTAGTCACTTTGCATTGGCAGCCAAAACAACAAATAGAATGTTAGGAATTATTAGGAAAGGAATGAAAAAATATCATAATGCTTTTTTTATTGCTCCATGGTGTGACTGCATCTTGGGTATCTAGTGCAATTCTGGTCACCACATCGCAAAATAGAGCAGAATTAGAAAAGGTACAGAGAAGGGCAACCAAATTGATAAGACATGGGAGGAATCGCCAGTGAGGAAAGGTTAAGTAGTTAAGGCTCTTCATCTTGAAAAAAACAGATGGCTCAGAGGAGATATGATAGAGGTATAGAAAATGCTGAGTGGAGTGGAATAACACTGGTCAACAAATTTTTACAAAAGTCATGTTACTGAAATAAAAATAGTCATTTCTTATCAATTTTTATATGCTGAACACGAATATGACAGTGAAATTGCAAAGTTGGCTCTAGTTTTTTTGTAATCTACAAGAATTAATGTTTACATCACGAAATGCATGTCAATAGTAAATATAATAGGCCTTCGGTTAATACCTGTAAAAAACCAAGTCATAGACTACTTCTTAGATTTTTTCGCCTGTCTCTTGTACAGCTGTTCGGGAGCTTCTCTGGGGAGTGTCCAGCAGTAGTCAGCCAGCATTGTAGTGGACCATTTTCCCTGGTATCTTTGCTCCATCGTTGCGATATCCTGGTGAAAACATTCGCTCTGTTCATCACTAACCATACCACAGTTGTCAGGAAAGAAACTGAGATGGGAATCAAGGAAATGGATCTTTAGAGACATATTGCAGCCAAGTTTCTGATACTGCATCAGCATGTCTTCTACTAGTTCCTTGTAGTTTTCTGCCCTAACGTTCCCGAGAAAGTTTGCTGACACTAGGCGAAAAGCATTCCATGCTTGTTTCGCATCACCCTGCAGCAAGTTGTTGAACCGGTCATCTTTGAAGAGCTCTCGAATCTGAGGACCGCAAAAACTCCCTCTTTAATCTTTGCTTCGCTGAGTCGAGGGAATTTCTCATGCAGGTATCGGAAAGCTGGTGAAGTGTGGTTCATGGCTTTCACAAAGTTTTTCATCAAACCTAGTTTGATGTGAAGGGGTGGTAGCAGGATTTTGTGAGCCTCAACCAGAGCTGGGTGCTGGATATTCTTCTCTCCAACTGTTACATTTTGTCTGTGATTCCATTCCTTCTGCAAGTAGTGCCAATCCCTTGCTCGGCTATCCCACTCACATAAGAAACACATGTATTTTATACATCCCTGCTGCAGTCCCATTAAAAAGGCAACTACCTTCAAGTCACCACAGAGGTGCCAGCTGTACTTGTTATAGTTAATGGAAATCAGTAGATGCTTTAAGTTATCTTATGTCTCTTTCATGTGGACGGCATGCGCTACTGGAATAGATGGAAGACGGTTTCCATTGTTCAAAAGCACAGCCTTCAGACTCAGTTTCGAAGAGTCTATAAATAGTCTCCTGTCTTGTGGGTCATGAGTGATTTTTAAGGCATTCATGAGACTTTCAATATCGGAACAGAATACCAGATTACTTTCCTTTCTGAAGAAAGGCTCCAACTGCTGGTGGCGCTTTCGATATGAAGTAATGACATCTTCTTCTAGAAGATTCCATTGTTGGAGTCTTGATCCTAGCAATTCTGCCTTGTTCTTGGATAAGTCCAAATCACGAACCAGGTCATTTAGTTTTTCCTGTGTTGTTATGTGTGGAGTTGATAATGCATCTCTGTGAAAATCTGGGTCACTGCATGCTGACGGACCAGGAGAAGAACAGGTTGGCTCACCCTTGTCCTCATCAGATGAATCAAGAGAATATTCTGATGGCGGTTCTGGAATAGGAAGTCCCTCACCATGTGGAACTGGTCTCAATGCAGACGGAATGTTTGGGTAGACTATGCTTGACTTCTTTTGCTTCGTTATTCCGCTGGAAAGAAGAGGAACCAAGCAGAAGTAACAGTCATTTATGTGGTTGCTTGGCTCTCTCCACACCATGGGGACTGCAAACGGCATTGATGGTCTTTTGCAATTCAACCACTGTGAAAGCTGTGTTGTACATGTAGCGCAGCATATATGCGGGGCCCAAGGCTTGTCTTGGTCACCAATCTTGCATCCGAAGTAAAGATGATATGCCTTCTTCAGTTGAGAAGTGATACTTTTCTTCTGGTTGGCAAATGTCACTTCCCCACAAATGTAGCAGAAATTGTCAACGGTATTAACGCACTTTCGCAGCATTACTGTTCTGTATTGTACCTAAATGGCTAAAATTATATGATTAATAAAAGTTACATGTAACAGTAGCTTAAACTGTCTCGCACACAGTCTGAAATATTTTAAATGCTCAACCTTTCCGACTGCGTATAGTACACTGCTGACTTCAGATGGCTTCAGCTGCCCTGCCGTCTGGCAGTAGTAATGCATTGCATCAGAAAATGATGCAATCAACTCTGGATGATGTGTGCATGCTGGTATTATGCAATGTGATGCAATATTACATCATCCAAGGCTTATTTGGGATGTTGTTGATGTCCTAATGGATAAATTACACGGTGAAACGTCAAAAATGAACTACATGCAATATCTTCAAAACGAGAGCCAATAAAAAATTTTTAATGTTATATTCGTGTTCAGCTCACCAAGATACTACAGATTAGGGCCTTTTAAAGTCAGTAACGATTTCAATGTTGACCAGTGTAATCGGTTGTTTACTCTTTCAAAAAGTACAAAGACTAGGGGACATTATGAACTTACTAAGTAGTGCATTTAAAAACAAATCAGATAAAATATATTTTTTACTCGATGCATAATTAAGCTCTGGAATTTGTTGCCAGAGGATGTAGTAAAAGTTAGTGTAGCTTGGTTTAGAAAAGGTTTGGACAAGTTCCTAGACAGCTGAGGAAAAGTCCATAAAACAATAATGTAGACTTGGGGAAAGCCACTGTTTATCCTGGGGAGTAACCAGCATGGATCTGTCCACTTTTTGGCATCCTGATAAAAATTTGTAACCTGAATTGGCAACTGTTAGAAACGGGATACTGGGTTTCATGGACTTTTCACCTGGCTAAGTATGGCAGTTCTTATAAATTGCTGCATATTTGAATATATATGGACATCAGGGGTGGCTCAAGGCAATCTGCTGCCTGAGACAAAGAATGAAATGGCACCCCTCCCCCAACACACACACACACACACACACACCTCTTAGAGGGGGTGGGGCTTTTTCAGAAATCCAATCAGAGACTGAACCAAACCAAAAAGCCAATTAGATTATATGGAGGAAATGCAAGATGTTTGCACATAGGGCCATATCGAGCTGCCATCGTGCCCTGTGCGATTTGCAGCTCAAGTGCACCCCCCCCCCTCCTCCCCATACCTCTGTCCAGTGCTGCCTGCTCTTTCCCTGCTGCTGCCGCTGCCCTCTGCAAGTTAACCCCGGGCGAGACACCACAGGCATTATGCTATAGAATTAAAGCTTTAGTACACAAGTGGCTATCTCCACACAATAGGAGCATTGACACCATATTAGACGACATTGAGCTGGAGCAGTTCCTTGAAGCAGTGCCCCAGGAAGTACAGTCCTTCCTAATTCTGCAAGACTGTAGAAACACAAAGGATGCCATCTCGCTGGCCGACCGCTTCTTTGCGGCCGAAGCCATAGGACAGCGGGGGATGGGTGTTTCAGAGAGGTCAGTCTTGAGAACGCCAGGAACGAAGGGAAGAGTAATGGCGGGAGAGTACCCCTCTAAAAAAACCCTGTTCAAACCTGGGTGGGAGGAACGGAAGTGTTTTGCCTGTGGTCAAAAGGGACACCTGAAAAGGAATTGCAGGGCTAAGTTAGTATTGGTGACTACTCCTTCCCAGAAGGTGGGGGAGGGATTTTTATTAGTAGTCACAGTCGTCAATGTCCAGGTCGAAGCGCTATTAGATTCAGGCGCCGACCAATCAATGGTCTCCGAAAGATTTTGGGGAGAGATAGGAACCCAAAAGGAGTGCGCTAAGATACACCCTGATGGAAAGATAAAAATCCGCTGTGTACACGGTGCTGCCACGTCTTATCCGGTACACACAGTAACTGTAGAGGGACTGGGGGTAAAGAAGGACATCCCAGTAGCGGTGGTACCGAACTTGCCACACTCCATAGTTTTAGGTAGGGATTGGCCTCAATTCAGAAAGGGCCTAGCCCAAGGGTTAGCCGCCTCCACTGAAGCCAAAATTCCTACAAAAGGCCAGGATGTAATGCTCAGGAGGAAAAGTAAGGGGGACCAAGGCACATCTTCCTGTAAGGAGGAAGGGAGAATAGGTCTAGTGTCCACTCGGGCCCAAAGTAAGGCCAGTCAGGAGGGACAGAACACCGCAGCAGATCCCCTGGTAGAATTGCCCTCACACAGTGGTTTGGTAACTCCCTCTCGGGAGCGTGAAAAACCCAAGAAGGGGGAAAAACGCAAGGGAAAACAGTGCAGAACCCAGAACCGGACAGAATTAAGGGCAGGACAGGAGTTACCGTGGGCTCCTGCCGAGTTGGTAGAAAAATTCCCTTCATTTCCGGAGGAACAAAGGCACGATCCAGCTTTGACCCGTGCCTTTGATAGTGCTAATAAGGGAGCGGGGTCATTGCCCCATTTTTGTTTAGAGGGGAATATCTTATATAGGGAGAGCTCGGACCCCTGTTCAGACAGTATCCGGAGGCAATTAGTGGTGCCCAATACATTTAAAAATTTGGTCTTACGGTTAGCTCATGACCATCCTGTGGGGGGACACAAAGGAGCTCAAGGCACACTAGACCAAATTTTGAGTCGTTTCTATTGGCCCGGGGTTTACCACGAGACCGCAAAATTTTGTGAAGCGTGTCCTGCGTGCCAGAAGGTTACCCCCTATTTGCCAGGGAAAGTCCCTTTGATGCCTATGCCCCGTATATCCAGACCAGTAGAGCGGTTGGCCATGGATATGGTCGGACCCTTAATCCGGACTCCCAGGGGGTTCAAATATATGTTAGTTATCATGGATCATGCCACACGATTTCCCTGGGTGGTTCCCCTAAGGAATATGTCAGCACGCACGATCACCACGGAATTGTTGAAACTTTTCTGTGAGATAGGATTCCCAAAGGAAATTCTCACGGATCGGGGTACCAACTTCTTATCTCACTATCTGGCACAGGTCTGGGATGCCTTTGGCATCAGGCATATTAGGACGGCTGCCTATCATCCCCAGACAAATGGTCTGGTCGAACGCCAAAACCAAACCATTAAAAGTATGTTAAGGAGAAGCTTGGAAGGGGAGGTGGCTGAGTGGGATATGATGCTCCCCTTTATACTATATGCCTGCCAGGAGAGGAAACAGGTTTCCTTAGGTGTCTCCCCATATGAGCTTCTGTATGGGCGAGCACCCCGGGGGGTATTGGATATCTTACGAGATCAATGGGTGGAACCTACTACAGAAGAGGTAGAAATACCCAAGTTTCTAAAAGACTTAAGGGCCCGGTTGCAGCGTACGTCCCAGGTAGTAGGGGAAAATATGATCGCCAGTCAAGGGAGGCAGAAGGAATACTACGACCGCCACACCCAACCGCGGCATTTCGATGTTGGTGAGAAAGTCATAGTAATGGTGCCCGGTCACAAACCAAAATTTGAAAGTACCTGGAGAGGACCTTGCCGGGTTATAAACCAGATGGGGCCAGCCACATACACCGTGGAAACTAGGAGGGGGAAACGACAAAATTTCCATGTAAATGTTATACGGCGGTGGCGGGAACGGGTAGCTCTGGCTCATTTGGCTATAAAGAATGACAGTGAAATTAGCTACAGTCACCGGAGTAAGATTCTGGGCTGTTCTGAAAATGATCAGCCAGCTCGGAATATCTTAAATGGGGGGTTGTGTGACAAGGCAGAGGCTTTAGAGAGTAAGGAAAAGGGTTTTAAATACTCTTTGTCCTCTGAACCTGCCAGAAATACAGGGCAGGAAGGGGTTAAAACCTCAGCACACAAAGCTTCACTACACGAGAGAGTAGAAAGGGAGCCCCCCACCCTAGCCCCAGGCTAACCAGGAGAGCTATCCTATCAGGGAAAGGGGTGGACTCACGCCCGATTGGACAACTCAGTCCTCATAACCAGGAAGTAGTAGATTCAAGAAGAGGAGAGGGGGGAAAGCAGAGAGACGAGGAGGAAGCAGAAAGAGGAGGAGAATGGGAAAGGAGAAGGAAGGAGGAAGGAGCCCCACAGTGGACACAGGGGGGAGAAACTGACTCAAGGGAATTGGATGCAGCCTTGGAGTCAGAGCCTTTTTCCAGAGGGCTAGGAAAGTCAGGTCCAGGCAGAGACTTGAAGTCCCAAAGAGGCAGAGCTGGAAGCAAAGAGAGCCAGGTGGGAACCAAGTACTTGGAAGATTGCCAGCCACTTTTGACAGGAACAGCCACGTCTCGGGGGAGGCAGTTGAAAGTGCTTCCTGGAAGGAACAGCCCTCAGCCAAAGGAGAATCAGGTCAGAAACTCCTATAAACCTTTGAAGCAAAGATTAGAGTTCTTACCTAAGAGAGATAGAAGTAACTCCTCAGAGACTTTTCTTAGAACCAGATTGATAAGAGAAAAGCTGGGTAGAAGGGAAACCCCAGCTCATAAAGTACAAGTGTTTCCTTATAATAGAGAACGTGTCAGAAGCTGCAGTTCAGAGTGTAGCCCAGCTGCACGTCAGCAAGCTACTAATTGCCAGCAACGGGACACGGAGCTAGAGTCAGATTTTGAGGACCAGGCTGTATTAAAGGAACTTGTAAAGCAGTGTCAGAAGAGATATGTTCCACCCAACCAGAGAGTGATATCCGGGCGAGACAGGGAAGAGAGAAATCCTTTCTATGAACTGTTTAAGAGGGCCAATAAGCCTGAAACCCTGCAAGTGCCTAGGAGACGTAAGGATAGTAGATGGAAGCAGATACAGACTCTCCTTAAACACTTGAAGTCTGTGGATTCTTTTTATCCTTTTGTTCAAGAAACCCCAGATCTTGAGAGTGAGCAGATGCAGACAGACAATCCCTTATCTTCTAGTAGTGACTCGGAGATGGATTGTGGCATCTGTAAGAAAGAGTTCTAAGGTGCAGTTTAATTGTATCCTATGTATATAAGGGTGCTGTGGAAGCCTAATCGTTGTTAAGCACATGTGGAATAAAAACCACAACTCAGAGAAGTTTCTTTTTAGAAGTTTTATTAGGAAAGCCTTACTGGTGTTTGGAAGCAATGCTGTTATCCTGGAAAGTTGGAGGATATATAAGAAGCTGATTTTTGAGTTGCATCTGTACCCTGAGAAGTATCAGGAGGACTGTTTCATTTTGGACTTTATTTGTTACAAACACGTATCTTCTCTTTTGCTCTGTTTTGGGGGAAGAAACCCTGTGCGACAATAAATATATTGTTCACCTTAACCTAACTTTGGCTGTCATCACTGGGCTACAGCTACATAAGAATACCAGGCAAACAGCACAAACAAAGTAACTTTAACTGTGTCCCACTTTCTAACAGCCTTAATACTGGGGCTGAGTGGTAGGCGGTGTCACAGTGTCTACTCTATTGCAGATTTTGGTATCATCTGCAAAGAGGCAAACCTTACCCGACAGCCCTTCCACTATATCACTAACAAAGATGTTAAAAAGAATCGGACCAAGAACAGATCCCTGGGGCACACCACTGGTAACATCCTTCTCCTCAGAGTGAGCTCCATTTACTTGTACTCTTTGTCGCCTCCCACCCAACCAATTTCTAACCCAAGCAGTAACTTTAGGGTCCATCCCTAGGGTGCTCAGTTTGTTTATAAGTCGCCTGTGAGGAACAGTGTCAAAGGCTTTACTGAAATCTAAATACACCACATCTAGAGCTCTCTCTCGGTCCAACTCCCTGGTCACCCAGTCAAAGAAATCCATCAGATTTGTCTGACAAGACCTGCCTCTAGTAAATCCATGCTGCCTCGGATCCTGTAATCCGCTGGACTCCAGAAACCTTACTATTTTCTCTTTCAGCAGCATTTCCAATAATTTACTCACCACCGAAGTTAAACTAACCGGCCTGTAGTTTTCAACCACAGCATGGTTTATAAAACCAACAGCATGGTTTATAAAACTAAATTTTAACTCATTTTTATTTTGTTGTTATAAACTCTGTTATGGTTCTTGCTTTTTCAACATATATTTTGCATCCACAGTAGGTGCAGAGCAGAACCAGGACATTCACCCACAGAACTCAATATCTTTAAAAAAAAAAAAAAAAATCTGATTCTGATCATCTCACTAACAACCACTATTCTCCAGTACCAGGCATATTGCGAACTAATACAAAACTCTACAACAAAGAGCAAACCTACCATACCATACCATATCAGCACAAACTTCCAAAACTCACATAAGGAGCCCATCCAAAAAAAGCGTCCTGTAAATACTACAGTGGGCCCTGGAACATCCATGCACCTATTTAAAAAGCTGAACAAGTCAAATTACTACAGTACAGTATAGATCTTTATGTACAAACGCCATGTTAACAGAACACCTGACCTCAGTCACACACTCACAACATCGACCCTCACAAAGTCCAGAATAAGTAACTACAATCTAAAGTAAAAATAAAAATATGTAGACAAAATTTAAACTGAAACCCCAAGAAGCCAGAGTCCACACGTAGTGCAACATCAGATAAATAAGAGATGCAGTTCCCCAATACTGTGTAAAATATAAAAATAGCACAAAGTCCAATCACTAAAATTAAATACAATTATGTTTTCTACCTTTGTTGTCTGACCATTTTATTCTCTGATCATGCTGGTCCCAATCTGAGGCTTCTGTTTTCCTGTCTTCTCTTAGCTCTCTTGATCTATGGTCGATGGTCCATCTTGCCATTTCTTATCTCTTCTTTTGTTTTCTTCACTTCCTTCCATCAGCCCATTTCCAGTTCCAGTAACCCTCCCCAGTATCAGCCCCCTTTCCAGTCCTCCCCTCCCAGTACCTTCCAATGTCAACTGCCTTGTATTCCTATGACTGCCACTGGTGTCCATTCCCTTCCAGTCCTCCTCCTTCCCCACTGTCCAGCCCCTTCTAGTCCAAATACCATCCCAGGTATCAGCTCATGTCCACTCTGTGCCACCCCCCTCCCCAGTTAGCTCCCCTCCAGTCACCCTACCCTCTCTCCATCCCCCTTCCAGTGCCATTCGCATGTCAGCTCCCTTCCAGCTCCCCATTACCCAACCACCTACCACTCCCATCTCCAAGTGTCGGCTCCCTTCCAGTCCTCCTTCAGTACATCCCAGGTGTCAGCTCCTTTCCAGCCCCCTCCTTCCCCTGGCAAACCCTCTAAGTATCCATTCCCTTCCAGGCCTAGTCTACCATCCCACTGCATCAACCCATTTGTAGCCCTAGCCCCTAGTTTTCTTCCAGGACCAGCAGCATTCTCCTCCCCCATTAGCCCATTCCCAGTCCCAGCCCATTTCCAGTCCTATCCCCCTTATCAGCCCACTCCAGTTCTAGCCCTCCAATTAGCCCATTACCAGTCCTAGCTCATTTCCAATTCTAGCCCCCCATCTGCCCATTACCAGTCCTAGCCCCCCAATCAGCCCATTTCCTGTCCTAGCCTCTCTAATCAACCTATTTCCAGGCCTAACCCCACCAATCAGCACATTATCAGTCCTAGCTCCCCTCTCTTTCAGCCCATTTTCATTCTTAACCCCCCATCAGCCCATTTATAGTTCTAGCCCCCCCCCCCCCGATAGCCCATTACCAGTCCTAGCTCCCCTCCCGATCAGCCCATTTCCAATTCTAACCCCCCATCAGCCTATTTCCAGTCCTAGCCCCCCCTCATAGCCCATTACCAGTCCTAGCCCCCTCTCCTGATCAGCCCATTTCCAGTCCTAGATCCCCCCGATAGCCCATTACCAGTCCTACCTCCCCCATCAGCACATTTCAAGTTCTAGCCCCCCCCCCATCAGTCCATTTCCAGTCCTAGCCCTCCCCCCATCAGCCCATTAATATTTCCTATGCTACCACCCCCCAGCCCATGGAAATTGAAAGAAACAAACCAAAAAAAACCCCGGCTGAAAAAATGACTAAAAATAAGAACCATAAAATGAACATCAAACGTTATAACAATTATAATAAAACTTATAAAAACATGCATATATAAACAGTAGTATAATGTAAAAGCACCAAATATAATCAATACAGCTATTGTGTAAGTTGGAAAACTGAATAAATGTGTTAACATAAAAAACGTGATAAAACCATAATTAATACATATCAAATAACCAAACGTATAAATAAAAAATTAAGAGAGTAATATAAAATAATAACAAGAACATATACCTTTGTATTCACTCGTATACTCAATTCATTCTATATCATTGAGAGAAGAGGATGACATAGTATATGAAAACTCACTATGTAATCACTTGTTAATAACCCGAATAAAAACAACTCAAAGAAGGAATCAGTGGAACGCAAACATTGTTTTTCAGGACCTTGAGAGTAAATGAACTCTACCTATTTCAACCTCCCAATGGGAACCACTATTTAATTAATTCAACTAATGAATATCGACTAATGTGTAATACTAACGTGCACCATTGAAAGAGCTATGTCATATCTATTTTGACTATGGCCATGATATTATTTCTAAAGTGATTCATTATTACACACATGTATGTAAAACATCTAAAAGTTATGTAGGAACTGTTATATGGTAATTCTAAATTTGCTACATTCTAAGTTGTATTACAGTTACTATATGTAGTTGGTTTACTATACTAAAAGGATAACTAACTGTGAGGGTAAACACTGAAGCAACGGCTTCAAGAAAAAAGATTCAAAATATCCATACCTGTGTTATCCATATAAGGTAAATGATATAATGTATTTATCCCTTGATACTCTTGAAAGCGAATATGTTTCTAAAGAAACCGCTGCCGTATTGCACTATAAGGAAGATAAATATAACGGGAGAATAAACCGGCCATCACGATATAGCCTACATGTGCAAATTGCTCGAAAAATAATAAACATGCTACAGTTTTTCATTTTATTTCCTAACTAACCCTTGCCATATATATTTTTTTTCACTACTGATGCTCTTGAAAGCAAATATATTTCTAAAGGAACCGCCGCCGTATTGCACTATTAGGAAGATAAATTTAACGGGAGAATAAACCGGCCATCACAATAGAGCCTTCATGTACAAAATGCTCAAAAAATATTAAACATGCTACCGCTTTTCATTTCCTAAATAAACCTTTTTCATATATATATATTTTCACTACTGATCAAATCATATCAAATTGTGTAGGATCTGTTTTGTATTTATATTATATATGTTTTAATATATATTGCGATGACCGGTTATGATATAGATTATATCATTTACCTTGTATGGATAACGCAGTTATGGATATTTTAAATCTTTTTTCCTGAAGCCATTGCTTCAGTGTTTACCCTCACGGTTAGTTATCCTTTTAGTATAGTAAACCAACTACACGTAGTAACTGTAATACAACTTAGAATGTAGCAAATGTAGAATTGCCATATAACAGTTCCTACATAACTTTTAGATGTTTTACATACACGCGTGTAATAATGAATCACTTTAGAAGTAATATCATGGCCATAGTCAAAATAGATATGACATAGCTCTTTCAATGGTGCACGTTAGTATTACACCTTAGTCGATATTCTTTAGTTAAATTAATTAAATAGTGGTTCCCATTGGGAGGTTGAAATAGGTAGAGTTCATTTACTCTCAAGGTCAAAAACAATGTTTGCGTTCCACTGATTCCTCCTTTGAGTTGTTTCTTTTCTGGTTATTAACAAGTGATTACATAGTGAGTTTTTATATACTATGTCATCCTCTTCTCTCAATGATATAGAATGAATTGAGTATATGAGTGAATACAAAGGTATATCTTCTTGTTATTATTTTATATCACACTCTTGATTTTTTATTTATACATTTGGTTATTTGATATGTATTAATTATGGTTTTATCGCGTTTTTTATCTTAACACATTTACTCAGTTTTCCGACCTACACAATAGCTGTATTGATAATATTTGGTGCTTTTACATTATACTACTGTTTATATATGCATGTTTTTATAAGTTTTATTATTGCAATTGTTATAACGTTTGATGTTCATTTTATGGTTCTCGTTTTTAATCATTTTTTCATATTTATGTATTTTATTATTTATATTATTGTTTTTATATGTTTTTAGCCAAGCCAAGTAATCCCCTGATGAAGGCATAATGAAACATGGCCTGTGTCGGGCCATTGGCCTAAGTTATTCAATAAAATAATTTCTTCCTCTGCTATCCACGTTTTTGGACTGGGTCTATTAGTTGCAAGTGGATTCGTGCTTTTGTGTTGAACAGGTGTTCTCCGGGGACAGCAGGAATCAATCCTCATAACTTTCCCTCCTCCCTGTGGAGTTGCTTTTGTGTCATTTTTTTACCTTTGAGCTATATCATCATACTGAGGCAAGATTGCACCCTTGGGTGGAAAGGAGACCCACACATATGTGGTGCATCTCCCAAAGGCTTTCTTTGAAAGCTGAGGAGAAGCTTCCATATGTGAGGACTGATTCCTGCTGTTCCCAGAGAACACCTGTTATACGTGCATAACTATGCTACCTTCAACTCAAGAAGCCATAGACCTAGCAACCAGAGGAACTACATGGTTCAATCATTAGGTTACACAGCAAAATTTACAACAAGGAAAATTAAATGCACAACAGAATCAGTAAGAGCTATCTCACAATGGATAGGGGTTTGGTAACAGGGTTGTGTAATTAGGGAAAAAATTAAGAGTATGTCTCATGGAATAATTTCTAACTCCTGTGCGTGTGTTTGTTTTTTGTCTGTCTGTGTCCACGTGTGCATTAAATTGTCAAAGGTGTACAACCAGACTGCATGCTTTCCCCATACTTGTTCAATTTATATACGGAACAAATCATCAGAGAAGCAGGAATGCATAAAGAAAACAGAGGTGTGAAGATTGGTGGAAGACTTACCAACCGTCTTCGCTATGCTGATGATACCATGTTACTGACTGAAAGTGAAGACTCTCTGAAACATTGTTTATCGAGATCAAGGAACAGTATTAAAATGGGCCTGCACCTTTATGTGAAGAAGACCGATCCTGATAACTAGCAAAATCAATAATTTCATCCTTGATGGAGAAAAATAGAAATAGAACCTGCTTGGAACCATCAATAATGAAAAGACAAGCAGTTAGGAAATTGGCAGAAAGGCTATGAAGGACCTAGACAAGATTTTCAAGTGCAGAAATGTGTGTATGCATACACAGATTTGACTTGTCCAAGTCATGCTATTTTCAGTAGTGTCATAAAAGTTATAAATGTTGATCACTTAGAGTTTTAGCTTAGTCTGTGACTGCTGGAACCTTGCGGTCTCTGACTTCTCACAGAATGAAAGCCCTTGGTAAGTAATGACAAGGATTTGTTAGATGAATGTTCCAAATTGTTGCAAACAAATCCTGCAAAAGGGAACTAACTAGGTCCAGTTGTTCTAATGATAGGACTTGCTGTGCTTCTGTAACTCTTTCAAGGCTTAATTCACATGTTCCATTTGTCCTTTGGATTTGTGGATGGCAGGCTGAAAACAAGTGGATCTGAATGGTCATCACTTCTCTCCAGAATGATGCAGTGAACTGTGTACCTTGGTCAGAGATTAGGAACATAGAAAAATGATGACAGAAAAAGACCACATGGCCTATCTAGTCTGTCCTTCCATATCAACAACTCCAACAGTCCCCTTTTTTCCTTTAGAGATCCTTTGTGTTTGTCCCATGCTTTTTTTTAATTCAGTTACTGTCCTCATCTCTACCACCTTCACTAGGAGACTATTCCATGGATCCACCACTCTTTCCGTAAAGAAACATTTCCGCATATCACTCCTGAATCTATCCACTTTCACCCTCATCCCATGTCCCCTCATAGCAGAACTTGCTTTCAATCGAAAGAGGCTCTCCCCCTGTTCATTTATGCCATGGAGGTATTTAAACATCTCAATCATATCACCTCTATTTCGCCTTTCCTCTAAGGTGTACATATTACGATCCTTAAGTCTGTCCTCATATGCTTTATAATGAAGACTACTAACCATTTTAGTAGCCACCCTCTGCATCGACTCCATCCTGTTCACATCCTTTTGAAGGTGCGGTCTCCAGAATTGCACACAATATTCCAAATGACTTCGCACCAAAGACTTATACAGAGGCACTATCACCTCCTTTTTTCTGCTAGCCATTCCTCTCCCTATGCACCCAAGCATCCTTCTAGCTTGTGCTGTCACCTTTTCTACCTGTTTAGCTACTTTAAGATCATCAGACACAACCATACCAAGGTCCCACTCTTCTTCAGTGGACAAAAGTACTTCACCCCCTATACTATATTGCTCCCTCAGATTGCTGCAGCCCAAATGCATGACCTTGCATTTTTTAACATTAAATCCCAACTGCCAAATTCTAGACCATTCTTCAAGCTTAGCTAGATCCTTCCTCAAGTTATCTTCACCTTCCTGGGTGTCTACTTGATTGCAGATTTTGGTATCATCCGCAAAAAGGCAAACCTTACCCAACAGCCCTTCCGCTATATCACTAACAAAGATGTTAAAAAGAATTGGACCAAGGACAGATCCCTGGGGCACACCACTGGTAACTTCCTTCTCCTCAGCGTGGCTCCATTTACCTGTACCCTTTGTCGCCTCCCACTCAACCAATTTCTAACCCAAGCAGTAACTTTAGGGTCCATCCCTAGGGTGCTCAGTTTGTTTATAAGTCACCTGTGAGGAATGGTGTCAAAGGCTTTACTGAAATCTAAATACACTACATCTAGGGCTCTCCCTTGGTCCAACTCCTTGGTCACCCAGTCAAAGAAATCAATCAAATTTGTCTGACAAGACCTGCTTCTGGTGAATTCATGCTGCCTCGGATCCTGTAATCTGCTGGACTCCAGAAACCTCACTATTTTCTCTTTCAGCAGTGTTTCCAATAATTTACTCACCACCTATAGTTTTCAACCACATCCTTACTTCCACTTTTGTGTAAAGGGACCACACTGAGCCTCTTTCCAGTCCTTTGGCACCACTCCCGACTACAACGAGGCATTGAAAAGGTCAGTCAGTGGAAATGCTAGAAAGACCCCAAGTTCCCTCAGTATTCTAGGTATAACCCATCTGGTCCCATCGCTTTGTCTACTAAGTTTAGCTAGTTTCTCACGAATGCAGTCTTCTGAAAATTCTTCAAGATGCCTCTCGCTTCTGTTCCTGTTTGTGGGTGTTTTCTGAGGTCCTGTTCCTGGTTCTTCATCTGTGAACACAGAACGGAAATATTTGTTAAACAATTCCGCTTTATCCTCATCAGCTTCTACATATTCCTCCCCTTCATCCTTGAGTCTGACAATACCATATTTGCCCTTCCTCTTTTCACTAACATATCTGAAAAATGTCTTATCCCCCCATTTTATTGCATCAGCTATTTCCTCCTCTTTTTGAATCTTTGCTTTTCTGACTACTTTGCAAAGTTCTCTAAGTTTTTCCAGATATAGATGCCTGTCTTCCTCTCCCTCTGATCTCTTGTATTTCAAGAATGCATCTCCCTGGGGGGCAGAGCCAGCGAGGATACAAGATGGCTGCTTAGGAGCTTTGCTCCGGCAATCCCTGTTAAGAATCCTGCGAATTACCCACTAACGGTCAACGTCATATTCAGCACTGCCAGACGAAGTAAGAGCTATGTCAAGTGGAAAGCCCACGAAATTAGACTTTGGGGCAAGCACTAATTCGGGCTCCAAAAGAGCAAAGTCTGATCCCTTCTCCCCCCATAAGTTGGCCGCTCCGTGGGAATCGGAGGAGATGATATGAGAACTCTTGGGGGAAATCAGAACGGTAAAGGATTTGGTCTTAGCAAACGGAGACGCTCTGGAGTGGCTGCAAGCAGAAATGCTTGACATGAAGACACAAATGAAAGGACTCACAGGTCATATGGATAAGATGGGCACCATGGTTGCTGCGCATGAAGAACATCTCACCTCTCTCAGCAAGGCCCTTAAGAAAGTGGAGCGTTTGGAGTTGAACATAGAAGATATGAGTAATAAGAGTAGGAGAAATAACATCAGAGTTGTGGGCCTCCCAGAGGGTGCCGAAGGTACCGATATGATTTCATTCCTGGGGAAAACACTGCCCATGCTATCGTGATTGAATTTCTCCGGATCGCTGGAAATTGAAAGAGCTCACAGAGTACCAGCTCAGATGAATCCGAACACATGAAGACCGAGGCCAATAATATTCTGTCTCTTAAGACACCAGCATGCAATACAGATTTTGGCAGCTGCAAGAGCCCACACATCGCTAACCTTCGAGGGTTATAATGTCTCCTTTTTCCCTGATTTCTGCAAGACAACAGTAGAAAAAAGGAAGCAATTCTTAGCGTTGAGACCCCGGTTCCAACACCTGCAGGCCCGGTATGGGCTTTTCTATCCGGCGCAACTCAAAATAACTCTAAACAATCTGTCCAAATCATTTGAGGATCCCTCAGCAGCAACGCAATTTGTTGAAGAACAAGAGGCTTTGCAGATGCAATGAAGTGTACTGCTCATGCGAATTTGCTTGGATATAGGATACAAATGAAAGAGGATGGCAGACTTGTTGCTAAGTCTTCACTCAAAACGTACTGGTGGTGCAAGTGGTAATGGATAAATCAAGTGAGAAAGTAAATGACTGTTTAAATAGGTTGGGACAAAAAGTAATTACGCCCTGGTAATGGGTCAGCTGCATAAAAAATTATCTTTTGGAAATGAGTATAAGAATAAAAAGAAATTTTGGGAAAGGTTTTTCTAATGTCCCATGTCTAGAGAAAAAAACCTACTGTGTGAAATAGTTTTCATCTATGCATAATTGTTAGGAATGTATGTATCTATCAGGGGATTTGCTTTTGGATCTTTATTTTCAAGTTGTAGGACTAGAGGGAAGGGGAATAACTGCTTGTTATGTGTTTTTATAATCCAGATTCAGAGGCGACTGTACATAAGAGTAAGTAGATTAGTAGAGATGTTGAGTTCCGAGGGTATTTCGGTTTTTTTAGCCCATTCGTTTTCAATTGGGATGCTCAGCGGCCGTATTGCAGTTGTGTGCTAACTCACCCAATTAATTTTTTCCTCCTCATGGAGGCGTTTTGGACACCTTGTAAGCCTTACCCGTATAAGTTTCATATAACTGGCATTTGCTTTCAGGAGAATCTAGAGCAAAACATAGGATGTATCATGATCCTCAAAACCCATAATAATTATGAACCCTCTTAAAATACTGTCCCTGAATGTAAAGGGCATAAACCACCCTGTCAAGCGAAAGAAGATACTAACATACTGCCAAAAACAAAAAGCTGATGTAATAATGTTACAAGAAACCCACTTGTCCACTAAAGAGACATTGAAGTTAGCGGGGGGGTAAATATGGCTTAGCGACTCATGCACCTGCCTGTGGGAAGAAAAATGGCGTGGCAACCCTGGTCAGCAACACACTTAAAGCTCAGTTACTTTTTACTAGGGCTGATCCTGAGGGTAGATGGCCTGTGTACGCTTAACACTGGAGGAAAGACAGATGGTGTTAATCAACGTGTATGCACCAAACTGTGATAATCACAGTGAATTGGACCAGCACATTTTGAATATAATTAAAGAGATTTAACTGCTTTTTCTCTGAAAGGACAGCTGCGAAACCAGCTGGTACTTCGTAGATCTCTCTCTTTTGCTTTAACAGATACCTAAGCTCCACAAACAGAACAATGGCTGGGAAAAATCGTATTGCTAAAGCTGTTGCCCCCGTTACAGCTTCTGCCTCGGTCCAGACAGAGGCCCTATTGCCAGTTGAAGAACCGGTTCCATGTGCAGGGTGCCTGCATGCTGAAGCTCTGAGGAAACAAGTGGAGGAACTCAGAGAGGAGGTGGCGAGGCTGAGGAGCATTCAAGACAGTGAGAAGTACATTGATGAGATGCTGCTTGCAGCAACCAGACTCTCCAGCACAGGAGAAGATGGGTGTCAACAGAATGTCGATGGTTGGACAAAAGTCACCAGAGCCTGCAAAATTACCAATCCAACTTCTCCAGCCCTTGAAATGAAGAACCATTATGCAGCCCTGGAAGTGGAGGAGGTGAAAGCATCCCTGGAAAGGGAAGAACCAGAGTTCAAGTACCCCATAGTTGCAGAATCAGTGACCAGAAGGAAACGAAGGGTAGTGGTGGTTGGAGACTCTCTTCTGAGGGGTACTGAGGCATCCATCTGCCGACCAGACTTGATGTCCAGAGAGGTATGCTGTCTGCCTGGTGCCAAGATCCAAAATGTTACGGAGAGTTTGCCGAGACTCATCAAGCCCACTGACTATTACCCAATGTTGCTAATCCATGTTGGAACAAATGATACTGCCAGGTATACCTCGGAACGTATCAAAAGTGACTTCATGGCTCTGGGACAGAGGGTGAAGCAGGTAGGTGCACAGGTGGTGTTCTCTTCAATCCTCCCTGTTGAGGGTAAAGGCCAAGGCAGAGAGGCTCGCATCCTGGAGATTAATGCATGGCTGCGTGGATGGTGTCTTCGAGAGCGTTTTGGTTTCCTAGACCATGGGATGCTGTTCCAAGGGTTGCAGAGCAGAGATGGCATCCATCTGTCCAAGAAAGGTCAACACATCTTTGGTAGTAGACTGGCTAATCTACTGAAGAGGGCTTTAAACTAGATTCGTTGGGGATGGGTGAAGAAATCCCCCAGGTAAGTGAAAGCCCCCAGGTAAGTGATACATTAAATACCTTTATGGAAATGGGTAACAGGGGTAACATATGGAAAGCAGCGTGTATTAATGCCCGTAGCATGGGAAATAAGATCTCTGAAGTTGAAGCTTTGGTGGGAGTGGCTGACTTAGATTTAGTGGCAGTTACAGAAACATGGTTCACAGAAAACCATGACTGGGATGTAACTATACCTGGCTATACTTTATTCAGAAAGGACAGGGTAGGAAGAAGGGGAGGAGGAGTAGCACTATATGTAAAAACTACTATTAAAGCTTTGGAATTACAGAGCTTAAAAGGGAGAGAGGAGGCATTGTGGGTTAAACTAGAAGGAGGGAGGGAGAGGTCTGTTTGCATTGGTATGATATACAGACCTCCCTCACAAGAGGAAGAGGTGGACAGAGAGTTAATTGAAGACATACGCAGCATTGCTAGGAAAGGGGAAGTGCTACTGCTAGGAGATTTCAATATGCCAGATGTTGATTGGCACATTCCTGCTGCAGTATCATCTAGGAGTAAGGAGATCCTGGATTCTCTACAGGGTGAACTATTCAGGCAATTGGTAACAGACCCCACACGTGAAGGGGCCATACTAGACTTGGTGCTTACCAATGGTGAAAGTGTTTCTGATGTTGTAGTGGGAGATCATTTTGCATCCAGTGATCACCAGATGGTGTGGTTCAGTATTAGGACTAGGGCTGTTAGAATCCATTCCAAGGTGAAGATCTTAGACTTTAGGAAGACTAACTTTGTGAAGATGGGCCAATACCTCAGGGAGTCATTAGTGGGATGGGAACAGCTGGGGGATGTAGAACAACAGTGGGCAAAACTGAAAGGGGGTATTTTAAAGGCAACCAACCTTTTTGTTAAAATGGTAAATAAAGGCAAAAGGAACAGGAGACCGCTATGGTTTTCGAAGGAAGTAGCTGAAAAAGTGAAGAAAAAGAGGGAGGCCTTCATGAAATACAAGAGATCACAGAGAGGAAGACAGGCATCTGTATTTGGAAAAACTTAGAGAAGCTAGCAAAGTAGTCAAGAAGGCAAAGATTCAAAAGGAGGAGGAAATAGCCAATGCAATAAAATGGGGAGATAAGACATTTTTCAGATATATTAGTGAGAAGAGGAAGGGCAAAAGTGGTATTGTCAGACTCAAGGGTACAGGGGGGGAATATGTAGAAGCTGATAAGGATAAAGCGGAATTGCTTAACAAATATTTTTGTTCTGTGTTCACAGATGAAGAACCAGGAGCAGGACCTCAGAAAACACCCACAAATAAGAACAGAAGCGAGGGACATCTTGAACAATTTTCAGAAGACTGTGTTCGTGAGAAACTAGCTCAACTTAAAGTAGACAAAGCGATGGGACCGGATGGGATACACCCTAGAATACTGAGGGAACTTGGGGACGTTCTAGCAACTCCACTGACTGACCTTTTCAATGCCTTGTTGGAGTCGGGAGTGGTGCCAAAGGACTGGAGAGAGGCTCATGTGGTGCCTTTACAGAAAAGCGGAAGTAAGGATGTGGTTGAAAACTACAGACCGGTTAGTTTAACTTCAGTGGTGAGTAAATTAATGGAAACGCTGTTGAAAGAGAAAATAGTGAGGTTTCTGGAGTCCAGCGGATTACAGGATCCGAGGCAGCATGGATTCACCAGAGGCAGGTCTTGTCAGACAAATCTGATTGATTTCTTTGACTTGGTGACCAGGGTGTTGGACCGAAGGAGAGCTCTAGATGTGGTGTATTTAGATTTCAGTAAAGCCTTTGACACTGTTCCTCACAGGCGACTTATAAACAAACTGAGCACCCTAGGGATGGACCCTAAAGTTACTGCTTGGGTTAGAAATTGGTTGGGTGGGAGGCGACAAAGAGTACAAGTAAATGGAGCTCACTCTGAGGAGAAGGATGTTACCAGTGGTGTGCCCCAGGGATCTGTCCTTGGTCCGATTCTTTTTAACATCTTTGTTAGTGATATAGCGGAAGGGCTGTCGGGTAAGGTTTGCCTCTTTGCGGATGATACCAAAATCTGCAATAAAGTAGACACCCAGGAAGGTGTAGATAACATGAGGAGGGATCTAGCTAAGCTTGAAGAATGGTCTAGAATTTGGCAGCTGGGATTTAATGTTAAAAAATGTAAGGTCATGCATTTGGGCTGCAGCAATCCAAGGGAGCAATACAGCATAGGAGGTGAAGCACTTTTGTCCACTAAAGAAGAGCGGGACCTAGGCGTAGTTGTGTCCGATGATCTTAAAGTAGCTAAACAGGTAGAAAAGGCGACGGCAAAAGCTAGAAGGATGCTTGGGTGCATACGGAGAGGAATGGCTAGCAGAAAAAAGGAGGAGATAATGCCTCTGTATAAGTCTTTGGTGCGACCTCATTTGGAGTATGGTGTGCAATTCTGGAGACCGCACCTTCAAAAGGATGTGAACAGGATGGAGTCGGTGCAGAGGGTTGCTACTAAGATGATTAGTAGTCTTCATTATAAAGCATATGAGGACAGACTTAAGGATCTTAATATGTACACCTTAGAGGAAAGGCGGGATAGAGGTGATATGATTGAGATGTTTAAATACCTCCGTGGCATAAATGTTCAGGGAGAGAGCCTCTTTCAATTGAAAGCAAGTTCTGCGACGAGGGGACATGGGATGAGGGTGAAGGGAGATAGATTCAGGAGTGATATGCGGAAATATTTCTTTACGGAAAGAGTAGTGGATCCGTGGAATAGTCTCCCAGCGGAGGTGGTAGAGATGAGGACAGTAACTGAATTCAAAAAAGCATGGGACCAACACAGAGGATCTCTAAAGGTAAAAAGTGGACTGTTGTAGTTGTTGTTATGGAAGGACAGACTAGATGGGCCTTGTGGTCTTTTTCTGTCATCATGTTTCTATGTTTCTATGTAATCCCAGTTTCTTTCATTCTTTGGCAGATACAACCAACAAATTTTCCTCTTTTCCTATTTTAATAGGGGAAGACTTTAATATGGTCTTGGACCCGCTAATTGATTGACTTCCCAGCAGGCCGAACAAGAGAGGCAAAACTTTGGAAGTGCTGTGCTCCACTATGGAAAACATAGGTTTAGTAGATATATGGAGGGTACAACATCCAACTGAAAAGGATTTTACCACTTTCTCACACCCACATGGCTCCTGTTCGCGGATAGATTTTCTTTGGTGTCTAGAACCCTAGTTAAGGATGTCATTACTACTGATATCTTAAGTACTCATATCAGATCATGCAGCGATAGTATTAGACCTTGTTCAACTAGAGGAACAGGCCAATAAGTGTAGTTGGTCTTTTCCAGCATCCTTATTAGCAGAGGAACCTTTTAAACTTTGTCCAACAGGCCATTAAAGATTACTTTGATACTAATAACCCAGAAGACACATCTAGTTGGGCATGGTGGGAAGCATTCAAGACCTCAATAAGAGCGAAGATAACCAGTTATTCCATCGCTGCTAATAGAAAGGCGAAGAGTTCGCTCAAGACCCTGGATCAACAGATAAGGGCGGGGGAGAGAATTCTGCAAAGACAATTTAACTCCATGGCATTAACACACTTTCAAAAGTTAAGATATCAATATAATTCAATTCTTAGTAAAGAAGTGGAGCAGAACGTTTTTGAGCAACGAGCGCGGTATCACATAGAGATGAACAAGGCCGGTAAACTCCTAACCTCTAAACTAAAATCTCAACATGCTAAATCTCACATAGTGGTGATAAAGGATGAGCAAAACGGCCTTCTTTATAAGAATAGCGAAATAGCAGAGGCCTTCTGTAAGTTTTATACACAACTATATGCATCTGAAGTGGCAGCTGACGAATCCACTCTGAATAGCTTCCTGGAACAGATTGAGCACCCTAAACTGGGCCCTGATGAAATAACGTCTCTCAGCAAAGCTCTGGAACTTGAGGAATTGAAGGTAGCTCTTTCAGGAATGAAAAATGGGAAGGCAGCGGGTCCAGATGGAATTCCGATAGAATTCTACCAGATTTTTGAAAAGGACCTACACTCCTATTTGCTGATTTATTATCAGAATCTTCAGGAACAAGTTAATAATACTGGAGCCTTTGCTGATGCTACTATTGTAGTACTAGAAAAGCCAGGCAAGGACCCAGAGTGAGTAGGAAACTATAGACCTATATCTCTTTTAAATGCTGACTACAAACTGTACTCGTCTATTTTGGCTAATCGTCTCAAGAAGGTTCTCCACCTTCTGATCCATCCAGACCAGTGTGGCTTTGTCACAGGCAGGTCTACAACAGACAACGCTCGACTATTATCTAATCTGTTAGAAGTAGTAGAGCAGCATGACTCTGCTTACATTGGTTTCTCTTTGGATGCAGAAAAGGCCTTTGATAGACTAGAATGGCCTTTTCTACCAAAAACCTGCTACTCATACCAACAGCCAAAAGGTACTGTAAACAACTTACTAGCATTAGGGCCTTCTCCCTCTACGCCCCATCCTTATGGAACACCCTCCCCCCCCCCCAACTGCGCAACTGTGAGAGCCACCTTGAATTCCGCAAGAAACTAAAAACACACCTCTTCCTAGAATATTTTTCCCTCCCACCCTAACTCCTAACCATCATGATCTACCTTCCACCCAATTGTCCACACTTCTTTACAAAATTAACTGCAAGTATCTCTATCTAATGTATAAAGTTAACCTCGATCTTGATCTCCGATCATGGTAGTCAAGTGCCACAGTTATGCCTACTATTTGTATCATAGTTAATTGTTACTTGTTACCTAGTTATATTACTTATATTGTTTTCCTTGTTCCTTGTAAACAGTTGTAATATACTGTATTTTAATGTTTCATGTAAACCGTCTTGACTTGTAGAAAGACGGTATATAAAAAACTGTTAAATAAATAAATAAATAAGTGTTAGAGTGGTTTGGATTTCCTAAGAGGTTTGTGAACATGATCCAGGTGTTGTACTCCAATCCCAAAGCTAAGATCTTGGCTAAACGAGAGTTATCAAGTCCTTTTCCCCTGCATAGGGGCACTCGTCAAGGATGCCCGATATCCCCTCTATTGTTTAGCCTTGCGTTGGAAACACTAGTGCTTCTTATATGGCAAACAACTGAGATCAAGGGAATCAAAGTGGCAGATCTATGAATTAAATTGTCCACTTATGCATATGACCTGCTTTTTTTTCTCTCTCCAACTTCAGTTTCCCCTTTATTACAACTGATAGATAGCTACTCTTGTTTTTTCTGGATATAAAGTCAACTGGACGAAATCAGTAGCCTTCCCTCTTAAGAAGTACACCAATAGTACTATGGTGCAGCAATTTTTGTTTCAATGGGAGCCTTCTGTTATAAAATACTTGGGGGTCCAATATGGTGCCCTGCTGAAGTAATGCAAATAAACACGGAAAAGCTAAATGAGATCATACACTCCACACTGAAATGGTCTCCCTTACACCTCACTTGGTGGGGCTGATTAAAATCCATCAAGATGGTGCTGATGCCAAAGCTAAACTACATATTAGGGATGATTCCCATTTTGCTTCCAGCTTCTGTGTATAAGAGGATAGAACGTATCTTATGTACCTTTCTTTGGAATGGGAAGACATAGAAACATAGAAATATGATGACAGAAAAAGACCACATGCCCTATCTAGTCTGTCCTTCCATATCAACAACTACAACAGTCCCCTTTTAACCTTTAGAGATCCTCTGTGTTTGTCCCATGCTTTTTTGAATTCAGTTACTGTCCTCTCTACCACCTCCACTGGGAGACTATTCCACGGATCCACTACTCTTTCCATAAAGAAATATTTCCACATATCACTCCTGAATCTATCTCCCTTCGCTCTCATCCCATGTCCCCTTGTAGCAGAACTTGCTTTCAATTGAAAGAGGCTCTCTCCCTGAACATTTATGCCACGGAGGTATTTGAACATCTCAGTCATATCACCTCTATCTGCCTTTCCTCTAAGGTGTACATATTAAGATCCTTAAGTCTGTCCTCATATGCTTTATAATGAAGACCACTAATCATTTTAGTAGCCACCCTCTGCACTGACTCCATCCTGTTCACATCCTTTTGAAGGTGCGGTCTCCAGAATTGCACACTATACTCCAAATGAGGTCGCACCAAAGACTTATACAGAGGCATTATCACCTCCTTTTTTCTGCTAGCCATTCCTCTCCATATGCAACCAAGCATTTTTCTAGCTTTTGCCGTCGCCTTTTCTACCTGTTTAGCTACTTTAAGATCATCAGACACAACCACGCCTAGGTCCCGCTCTTCTTTAGTGGCCAAAAGCACTTCACCTCCTATACTATATTGTTCCCTTCGATTGTTGCAGCCCAAATGCATAACCTTGTATTTTTTAACATTAAATCCCAGCTGCCAAATTCTAGATCATTCTTCAAGCTTAGCTAGATCCCTCCTCATGTTATCTTCACCTTCCTGGGTGTCTACTCTATTACAGATTTTGGTATCATCCGCAAAGAGGCAAACCTTACCCGACAGCCCTTCCGCTATATCACTAACAAAGATGTTAAAAAGAATCGGACCAAGGACAGATCCCTGGGGCACACCACTGGTAACATTCTTCTCCTCAGAGTGAGCTCCATTTACTTGTACTCTTTGTCGCCTCCCACTCAACCAATTTCTAACCCAAGCAGTAACTTTAGGGTCCATCCCTAGGGTGCTCAGTTTGTTTATAAGTCGCCTGTGAGGAACAGTGTCAAAGGCTTTACTGAAATCTAAATATACTACATCTAGAGCTCTTCCTCGGTCCAACTCCCTGGTCACCCAGTCAAAGAAATCAATCAGATTTGTCTGATAAGACCTGCCTCTGGTGAATCCATGCTGCCTCGGATCCTGTAATCCACTGGACTCCAGAAACCTCACTATTTTCTCTTTCAGCAGTGTTTCCAATAATTTACTCACCACCGAAGTTAAACTAACCAGCCTGTAGTTTTCAACCACATCCTTACTTCCGCTTTTCTGTAAAGGCACCACATGAGCCTCTCTCCAGTCTTTTGGCACCACTCCCGACTCCAATGAGGCATTGAAAAGGTCAGTCAGTGCAGTTGCTAGAACGTCCCCAAGTTCCCTCAGTATTCTAGGGTGTATCCCATCCGGTCCCGTCACTTTGTCTACTTTAAGTTGAGCTAGTTTCTCATGAACACAATCTTCTGAAAATTGTTCAAGATGTCCCTCACTTCTGTTCCTATTTGTGGGTGTTTTCTGAGGTCCTGCTCCTGGTTTTCTATCTGTGAACACAGAACAAAAATATTTGTTAAGCAATTCCGCTTTATCCTTATCAGCTTCTACATATTCCTCCCCTGCACCCTTGAGTCTGACAATACCACTTTTGCCCTTCCTCTTCTCACTAATATTTATTTATTTATTCATTGAACGGTTTTATATACCGCCTTTCAGAAAAATCAAAGCGGTTTACATAGAACAAATCTTGAACATTACATTGAAACTATATCTGAAAAATGTCTTATCCCCCCATTTTATTGCACTGGCTATTTCCTCCTCCTTTTGAATCTTTGCCTTCTTGACTACTTTGCTAGCTTCTCTAAGTTTTTCCAAATACAGATGCCTGTCTTCCTCTCTCTGTGATCTCTTGTATTTCATGAAGGCCTCCCTCTTTTTCTTCACTTTTTCAGCTACTTCTTTCGAAAACCATAGCGGTCTCATTTTCCTTTTACCTTTATTTGCCATTTTAACAAAAAGGTTGGTTGCCCTTAAAATATCCCCTTTCAGTTTTGCCCACTGTTTTTCTACATCCCCCAGCTGTTGCCATCCCACTAACGACTCCCTGAGGTATTGGCCCATCTTCGCAAAGTTAGTCTTCCTAAAGTCTAAGATCCTCACCTTTGAATGGATTCTAACAGCCCTAGTCCTAATACCGAACCACACCATCTGGTGATCACTGGATGCAAAATGATCTCCAACTACAACATCAGAAACACTTTCACCATTGGTAAGCACCAAATCCAGTATGGCCCCTTCACATGTGGGGTCTGTTACCAATTGCCTGAATAGTTCTCCCTGTAGAGAATCCAGGATCTCCTTACTTCCAGATGATACTGCAGCAGGAATGTGCCAATCAACATCTGGCATATTGAAATCTATCAGTAGCACTTCCCCTTTCCTAGCAATGCTGCGTATGTCTTCAATTAACTCTCTGTCCACCTCTTCCTCTTGTGAGGGAGGTTTGTATATCACACCAATGCAAATAGATTTCTATTTCCCTCTTTCTAGTTTAACCCACAATGCCTCCTCTCTCCCTTTTAAGCTCTGTAATTCCAAAGCTTTAATAGTAGTTTTTACATATAGTGCCACTCCTCCTCCCCTTCTTCCCACCCTGTCCTTTCTGAATAAAGTATAGCCAGGTATAGTTACATCCCAATCATGGTTTTCTGTGAACCATGTTTCTGTAACTGCCACTAAATCTAAGTCAGTCACTCCCACCAAAGCTTCAACATCAGGGATCTTATTTCCCATGTTACGAGCATTTATACACACTGCTTTCCAAATGTTACCCCTGTTACCCATTTCCATAAAGGTATTTAATGTATCACCTATCTGGGGGCTTTCTTCACCCATCCCCAACGAATCTAGTTTAAAGCCCTCTTCAGTAGATTAGCCAGTCTACTACCGAAGATGCGTTGACCTTTCTTGGACAGATGGATGCCATCTCTGCTCTGCAACCCTTGGAACAGCATCCCATGGTCTAGGAAACCAAAACGCTCTCGATGACACCATCCACGCAGCCATGCATTCATCTCCAGGATGCGAGCCTCTCTGCCTTGGCCTTTACTCTCAACAGGGAGGATTGAAGAGAACACCACCTGTGCACCTAACTGCTTTATCCTCTGTCCCAGAGCCATGAAGTCACTTTTGATACGTTCCGAGGTATACCTGGCAGTATCATTTGTTCCAACATGGATTAGCAACATTGGGTAATAGTCAGTGGGCTTGATGAGTCTCGGCAAACTCTCTGTAACATCTTGGATTTTGGCACCAGGCAGACAGCATACCTCTCTGGACATCAAGTCTGGTTGGCAGATGGACGCCTCACTACCCCTCAGAAGAGAGTCTCCAACCACCACTACCCTTTGTTTCCTTCTGGTCACTGATTCTGCAACTTTGGGTTACTTGAGCTCTGGTTCTTCCCTTTCCAGGGATGCTTTCACCTCCTCCACTTCCAGGGCTGCATAATGGTTCTTCAATTCAAGGGCTGGAAAAGTTGGATTGGTGATTTTGCAGGCCCTGATGACTTGTGTCCAACCATCAACATTCTGTTGTCACCCATCTTCTCCTGTGCTGGAGAGCTTGGTTGCTGCAAGAAGCATCTCATCAATGTACTTCTCACTGTCTTGAATGCTCCTCAGCCTCGCCACCTCCTCTCTGAGTTACTCCACTTGTTTTCTCAGAGCTTCAGCATGCAGGCACCCTGCACATGGAACCGGTCCTTCAACTGGCATTAGGACCTCTGTCTGGACCGAGGCAGAAGCTGTAATGGGGGCAACAGCTTTAGCGATACGATTTTTCCCAGACATTGTCCTGTTCGTGGAGCTTAGGTATCTGTTAAAACAAAAGAGAGAGATCCAGCAAGTAGCAGCCATATTAAACCAGCTAGGGCATCCCGGTTACAACCTGATGCAGCCATATTAAACCAGCTAGGGCATCCCAGTTACAACCTGTATAACTGCCCACGAGCAAATAAAAGAGGCGGAGGAGTCCTCATAATAGCTAAAACCAACCTACAACTTGCCACAACGTACCTGGACTCAAACTCAGACGTTGACATGCTTAAAGTTGAGAACCTGGCTCTATCCATCTGCCTAGTTTACAAAGCCCCCTCAACAAACCAAGAAACTCTTGCCTCGGTACTAGAAAGCATCTCTTCAACACAACCAAAGAAATTCCAAGTGATTCTAGGAGACTTAAACCTTTCATCAACAGCGACCTCCCACGCAAAACATTTCTTGGAAGCCATGTCCCAACTGGGATTTCAACAACTAATAAACGAGCCCACTCATGACAAGGGTCACACACTCGACATGGTCTTCACTCCCATGGGTGACCAGTGTGCTATAGACAAGCCTTTGATAAAGATCAACCCAAAACCGTGGTCAGACCACCACCAAATCGATATACAGATGAAACTACCATATGTACCAAAGGACACAAAAACACGAAGAGTAATGCAACAACAAAGGAGATTCAACAAACTAAACTTGGAATACCTTATAAGTAACATTAAGACGCACATAGACCTTCAAAGCACGGATCTCGATGCGTTAACTGAAAGCTGGAGCACCGGAATACAGACCGCAGCAAACCCCAAATGGAGCAACACCCCGAACCTGACCAGACAGCAATCCGAACCCTGGTACACTCAAGCCCTAGCCAAAATGAAGAGAGAACTCAGAAAGCATGAAAACAAATGGAGACATACGAAATCTATCGAACATAGGGTGGAGTACCTCAACCTCCTCTCGAAGTACAAAGAAGAGATGAACGCTGCGAAAAGGATGCACCACACAAACCTATTAAACAAAGCAATCAACAAACCCAGGGAACTTTTCGAGCTAGTGAAATCCCTAACGAAAACATCACAACCTGACCACCAGGATAACTCTATCGATCCACAAACGCTGGCCAACCACTACGCGAGCAAGCTGACTGCAACCCTACCCGACCCCTACAGGGTGGAGGCAAACTGGGAAACCACTGTGGAACAAGAATTGACATGGAGAAATTTCCACAGGATCGATGAGCAACAAACAAGCAACATAATAACTAGCATCAATACCACCACCTCCCCGCTCGACCCCTGTCCCACTGCTTGGGTCAAGGCAGCAAAAAAAGACATAGTCCAACAAGTCTCACACATTGTAAACCAATCATTGCATCAAGGAATTATGCCCGACCAGCTCAAGAAATCGATAATAAGACCAGTACTAAAGAACAATAAACTCAACAAAACAGACCCAACATCTTACCGCCCCATCTCCAGCATATGCTTCTTAGCAAAAATCATCGAAAAAGCAGCCCTCATACAACTGCAAGAGCACCTGGATGAACACAACATACTTGACATGCAACAATACGGGTTCAGACGTAACCATGGGGTAGAAACACTTTTAATAGCTCTACTTAATAACCTCCACAAAGGCTTGGAAGACAGGAAGAAAATGTTCTTACTCATCTTCATTGACATCTCTGCCGCTTTCGATACTGTCCATCATGGTATCCTACTAAAAAAACTAGAATCAATAGGAATCTCGGGAACCACCCTTAAATGGTTCTCCTCCTATATAACAAACAGGAGTCCTCAGGTCCAATTCAATGGAGAAAAAGCAGAAGGGTTCACTCAAACGCAAGGCATACCCCAGGGATCGGCCCTCTCGGCACTCCTCTTCAACATCTACATGCAGCCCCTCTGTAGCATTTTCAAAAAACATAATATCAACTACCATATCTATGCAGATGATATTATGCTATACACTCAACTGGACACAACTGACCCAAAGTATACCCAGATTGAATCCTGCCTGTACGAGATGTTAGCATGGCTCCTACAAAACAACATGGCAATTAACCATAAGAAAACCGAAGTAATGTATATATCAAGTAAACCGAACTTTGAACCTCCTCCGACAGTCACCCTCTGTCACAACACTTACAACACAAAAAGTGAAATCAAATATCTGGGTGTCACACTCGACAGCAAACTACAAATGGAAAAACACCTGCGAAAAACCAACAAAGCCATCTTCCACAAGCTCAGAGTCCTACAACCACTGAGGAACTTAATCGAACCCTGTGATTTTCGGATGGTGGCGCAAGCACTCATTATGCCTCACTTAGACTACTGTAACGCCATATTACAGGGTCTGCCAAAGAAAACGCTAAATATTTTACAATTGGCCCAAAATGTGGCAGGCAAGGGTCATCACACGAACCAGCATTGCTCAACACATCACACCTGTATTGATCGAGCTACATTGGCTACCTGTTGAGGCCAGGATACAATATAAAACTTTGGTAACCACATTCAAGCTCATACATGACCTAGCGCCATCATTCCTCTCAACCCTGGTCAGCAAGCAACCAACTAACAGAGACAGGAGAACTGTCAACTCTGACAAACTTCAAGTTCCTAGTAACATCAGATCAGTAAAAGCCAGTACCAGCAATAAAGCTTTCTCATTCTCAGCCCCACGAACCTGGAATCAACTACCACACGAACTACGAGCTATAAAAGACATAAATGCTTTCAGAAAGAAACTAAAAACCCATCTCTTCAAATATCACTATAACCAGATGTAATCCAAAGTGGAATCATGTAGCTGATCTGTATAAATGTAAATATTGTTAAAGCTGTAAATATGTAAATATGTAAACACAACCTTGAAGTGCCTAACCCTGCGTGGTGTGACAGACCCTAAATCTATGTATATATTGTCACAATTGTTTCTGTCCTGATTTGACAACTCCCAAATTTGTAATCAAACCGCTACTGATCACTGGAAGTAGCGGTATATAAGTTTAAACTAAATAAATAAAATAAATAAATAAATAAGTACCAGCCGGTTTCCCAGCTGTCCTTTCAGAGAAAAAGTAGTTAAATCTCTTTAATTATATTCAAAATGTGCTGGTCCAATTCTCTGTGATTTGTTAAATGAGGAGGTGCCCTATAAAGCAAGACTGCTCACTAGGGGTGGGTGGGAGTCGGGGTGGGTAGGGAGGGAACTAACACCTGATTAGGTGTTAGCAGTTTCCAAAACTGAGGAGGTTACTAGAGTTCAGCAACCTACTGTGCTCAAGGAAAGTTCCACTAAAACACCAAAAAGAAAGTAACCTTGCTTTAAAAATATACAAAAAACCCTTTTAAGAGCTCCCAGAGAGCTAGCAATTTAATATAATAAAATAAACCATCAAATCCTTACTGTTGGTTGATCTGTAGAGCCCTTGTTAGGAAAGCCTCAACAGGGCAGGTCACTGGAGCCTTTTGCTGCTTAACTGTGAGTTCTGTCTGTCTGTTTGTCTCCACATATTTATCTATCTATTTGTCCTTATTGGTGGGTTCCCTTACCTACTCCATTGTGTATGCCCACAGTTCAGGAACAGCCTACTGGCCAGAGACACTTAGGTTCCCACCCACCCCAGGGGCTACATTGCCTATATAGTGGTTACATAGTGCCATCTATCATTCCTAACTTGGGTTAAAGCCCACATCATCTTCATCTTTTCTTCTTCTTCTTCTTCCTCTTCTGGGACTACTTAATCAATATGTCGTGTATTCAGTGCAATAACTCCGGTACTTTCATTCAAAGACGAATCATTTGGAGCCTAAGAGCTTGTCCTATATGCCTAAAGTCAGCTGCCATGCATGAAGAACTGACTCTACTAAGGAAATACCTAGCTGCCATGCATAAAGAAGTGTCTCTACTGAGGGAGGAACTGGCTGCAATGAAGCGCACCTCTTCTAGGATACAAACTGAACAAAGTCCACCACCACTCCCACAAAGAATCAAACACCCCAGGAACAAATGGATCACAGTGGGTTCTGGTAGATTGCGACCTGTAACGCAGAGACATCCTATACATCAAGAGATATCCCTGCACAATGCCTTCTCTGCCTTGGCTAATGAGGATACCCAATGCAAAGAAACTGACGGGCCCTTAAATGAGTCAGATAATGCCCAATCTCCTGCCAAAGCACCAAATATGAAGAAAACCTCACCAAACAGAAAACTACTACTACTTGGAGATTCCATCATCAGAGGCACCAACTTGGGAACACAGTTCAAAGGAGAGAAGATAGTCATGTGCCTACCAGGCTCTTCAGCCAGCAGGAATACAAACCAAGTTGTTGAAATACTTAGCGCAAAAAGTGAACACTCCAAACTTGATGATGTTATCCACTTGGGCACAAATGACCTGGCTAGAAACAGTGCCTCTACAGCCTAAAATGACTTCCAATCTCTGGGAGAGAAACTCAAGTCCATTGTTAACACTGTTGCATTCTCAGAAGTTCTACCTGTTCTTGGTAAGGGGACCAAAAGGCTGCATCACATTAACAGCTTTAATACATGGCTCCAGACCTGGTGCAAACAAGAAGGATTCAGATTTATTGGCAACTGGGGAAACAGATGGACCAACAAGAGACTATACTGTACTGATGGACTACATCTTTCTGTTGCAGGGAAAAGAATCCTAAGTGAAAAATTCAGGCAGTATGTGGATATGCATTTAAACTAGGAAAAGGGGGTGACGGATGTGGAAGGTCAACATCTGCATGCCACCCCCTGCAAAAGCAGAACAACATCAGAAACAGCCACACTTTTAAACCACACATCAAAAAGAAGTGGGCAGAACAAAATCAATGCAAAATACACAAGCCAGGTAAATGATGGAAAGCAATGAGCACAAATGCTCGAAGCTTAGCCAACAAAATTCCGGACCTGGAAGCCCTAATGGTGGAAACGGATTTGGACATTGTGGCCATTACAGAAACATGGTTTAATGAATCACATGATTGGGATATAGCCATAGCTGGCTATAATCTATTCAGAAGAGACAGAGAAAATGGAAAAGGAGGAGGAGTAGCCTTGTATGTCAAAAAGCATTATTAAAGCTACTGAAATGCAGGGGACATGGGGAAAAGAAGAAGCGCTCTGGATTGTGTTGGAAAGAGGAGATGGCACTGTCATCCATATTGCTGTAGTCTACAGACCTCCGACTCAAATTGACGAGAGAGATAACGAATTGATTATAGATATTGCCAAGATAGCAACAAAGGGGGAAGCAATCATATTGGGTGACTTTAATCTACCTGATGTGGATTGGATTACTCCTTCTGCACATCTGGAAAGAAGCAAAAAAATTGTGGATACTCTCTAAGATGCATTGCTTAGACAAATGGTGATGGAACCAACCAGGGAAAGCTCAACGCTGGATGTAGTGCTCACCAACGGTGATAGCATGTCGAATGTCTGCGTGAGTGCCCCTGTGATCAACAGCAACCATCACATGGTGTGATTTGAGATAAAAGTCATGGTACAGGCCAATCATAGCAAGCTCAAAGTCCTAAACTTCAAAAACACTGACTTCATTAAAATGGCCAAGTACTTAAAGGAGGAGATGACGGGGTGGAAGGAGATAAGGGAAATGGAATTGCAATGGGCTAAACTAAAGGTGGCAATAAAAGGGACAACAGATAAATATGTAAGAAAAGTAAAGAAGAACAAGAGGAGAAGGAAACCTATTTGGTTTTCCAAAGAGGTGGCTGCTCAAATAAAGGCAAAAAACACAGCTTTCGCAAAATTCAAAAGCTTGCAAACAGAAGAACACAGAAATGAATACAGGATCAAGCTCAAAGAGTCTAAAAGAAAAATATGGATAGCAAAATCAAAGGCAGAGGAAAAGATGGCTAAAGATGTTAAGGGTGGCGACAAAACTTTCTTCAGGTATATTCAGGAAAGGAAGAAGATCAGAGTTGGAATTGCAGGACTCAGAAGTGCTGGGAAAGGACTCGTGGAAAGTGACACTGAAAAAGCGAAATTGCTAAACAAATACTTCTGCTCTGTTTTTACTAAAGAAGATCCTGGAGATGGACCAGCTGTGACTCCCAAATAAAAAATGGGAATGAAGTAGATACCACACCATTCACAGAAGATGAGGTGTTAGAACAACTTGCTAAACTAAAAGTGGACAAAGCCATGGGACCGGATGGGATACATCCCAGGATACTGAAAGAGCTCAGAGAGGTTCTTGCAGGACCGTTAAAGGATGTCTTCAACAGATCCTTGGAAACAGGAGAGGTTCCTCAGGACTAGATAATGGCTGATGTTGTACCTCTACACAAAAGTGGTGACAGGGAAGAAGTGTCAAACTACAGGCCTATGAGCCTTACCTCGGTGGCGGGAAAAGTAATGGAGGTGCTCCTGAAAGAGCGAATAGTGAACTTTCTCAAAACCAAAGGGTTGCAAGATCCAAGGCAACATGGTTTTACCGAAGGATGGTCTTGCCAAACAAATCTGATTGAGTTTTTTGACTGGGTGACCAAGGAACCAGACAGGGGCATGCAGTGGATGTCATCTACCTGGATTTCAGCAAAGCCTTTGATACTGTTCCTCATAGGAGGTTTGTCAATAAACTCAGTAGCTTGGGGATGGGTTCCAAGATGGTAAACTGGATTAGAAATTGGTTGACTGACAGACAACAGAAGGTGATGGTACATGGAGCTCACTCGGATGAGAGGAAGGTGATTAGCGGGGTGCCCCAGGGTTCAGTCCTGGGCCCGGCACCGTTCAATGTATTTGTGAGTGATATTGTTGAAGGACTGAATAGAAAAGTCTGTCTTTTTGCAGATGACACAAAAGTTTGCAACAGAGTGGACTCCCCCGAGGGAGTGGTTAACATGAGGAAAGATCTACAAAAGCTGGAAGACTGGTCTAACACTTGGCAACTATGATCTAATGCAAAAAAGTGCAGTGACATGCATTTGGGTAGCAGAAATCCAAGGGAAATGTACACCATAGGGGGCGAGAGGTTGGTATGCACGGTTCAGGAGAAAGACCTTGGTGTGATTATCTCTGATGATCTCAATGTGGCAAAACAGTGCGACAAGGCAGTGGCAAAAGCCAGGAGGATGCTGGGCTGCATACAAAGAGGGATTACCAGCAGAAAGGAAGAGGTACTTATGCCACTGTACAAGTCACTGGTGAGGCCTCACTTGGAATACTGTGTTCAGTTTTGGAGACCATATCTTGCAAAAGATGTAAAAAGACTGAAAACTGTTCAGAGGAAGGCGACCAAAACGATTTGGAGCCTGCGTCAGAAGCCTTATGAGAAGAGACTTGAAGACCTAAATATGTACACTTTGGAGGAGAGGAGGGACAGTGGAGATATGATTCAGACCTTTAAATACTTAAAGAGAAATGATGAACAAACCTCTTCCAAAGACGGGGAAGCTGTAAAACTAGAGGGCATAACATGAAACTGCAAGGTGGTAAATTGAAAGGCAATGTCAGAAAATATTGCTTCACTGAAAGGGTGGTGGATGCTTGGAATGCCCTCCCGATGGAAGTGGTGGGGGCAAACACGGTGACGGAATTCAAAACGGCATGGGACAAACACAGTGGATCCCTTTACAGCAACAGGATAAAAACAAAATAAACAGCACCATCTAACTTCTGAACCATCTAACGTCTCAACAAACAGGGGTGTCCTACATGGAGTGGTGGGTTCACCACTAAACAAACACATGGGGAGGGGTGGCCTGCACTGAGCAACAGGTGCACCTACTCTTGCCATCTTGATGGGCAGACTAGATGGACCATGCTGGTCTTTATCTGCCGTCATTTACTATGTTACTATGTAAAGCCATGGGTCCGGATAGACTATATCTAAGAATACTGAGAGAATTTGGGAACGTTCTAGCGGCTCCACTGTCTGACCTTTTGAATGCCTCTTTGGAGTCTGGAGTGGTGCCAGAGGACTAGAGAAAGGCACATGTGGTCCCTTTGCACAAAAACGGATGTAAGAATAAGAACTACAGGCCAGTTAGTCTAACCTCTGTGGTTAGTAAATAATTGGAAAGGCTGCTAAAGGAGAGAATAGTGAGGTTTCTGGAGTCCAATGGATTGCAGGATCCTAGGCAGTATGGATTCACCAGAGGCAGGTCGTCAGGCAAATCTGATAGATTTCCTTGACTGGGTGACCAGGAAGTTGGACTGAGGGAGAGCCCTAGATGTGGTGTATTTAGATTTCAATAAAGCCTTTGACACCGTTCCACACAGGCGACTTATAAACAAACTGAGCATCCTAGGGATGGGCTCTAAAGTTACTGATTGGGTTATAAATTGGTTGAGTGGGAGGTGACAGAAGGTACAGGTAAATGGAGCTCACTGTGAGGAAAAGGAGGTTACCAATGGTATGCTGCAGGGATCTATCCTTGGTCCGATTATGTTTAGCATCTTTGTTAGTGATATTGTGGAAGGACTATCTGGTAAGGTTTGCTTGTTTGCGGGTGATACCAAAATCTGCAAGAGAGTAGATACACAGGAAATAGTCGATAACATGAAGAGGAATATAGCTAAACTTGAAGAATTGTCTAGAATATGGCAACTGAAATATAATGCTAAAAAATGCAGGGTCATGCATTTAGGCTGCAAAACTCCAAAGGAGCTGTACAGTGTAGGGGATAAGGTACTTCTGTCCACAAAAGAAGAGTGGGACCTTGGTGCAATTGGGTCTGATGATCTTAAAGTAGCTAAACAGGTAGAAAAGGCAACTGCAAAAGCCAGAAGAATACTTGGGTGTATAGGGAGAGGAATTGCCAGCAGAAAAAAGGAAGTGATAATGCCTCTGTATAAGTTTCTGGTGCAACCTCATTTGGAGTATTGTGTGCAATTCTGGAGACCGCACCTTCTAAAGGATATAAGCAGGTTGGAGTCAGTGCAGAGGGTAGCTACTAAAATAGTTAGAGGTCTTTGTTATGAAACATACGAGGACAGACTTAAAGATCTTAATATGTATACTTTTAGAGGAAAGGCAGGATAGGGCGATATGATAGAGACCTTTAAATACCTTCATGGCATAAATGCACAGGAGAGTCTCTTTCAACTGAAGGCAAGCTCTGCTAGAAGGGGACAGAATGAGGGTGAAAGGGGATAGACTCAGGAGTAATATGCGGAAATATTTCTTTACGGAAAGAATGGTAGATGCGTGGAATAGTCTCCCAGTGGAGATGGTGGACACAAAGACAGTATCTGAATTCAAAAAAGCATGGGACAAACACAGAGGATCTGTAAAGGTAAAAAGAGGACTATAGTAGTTGATATGGAAGGGCAGACTAGATAGGCCATGTGGTCTTTTTTTGTCGTCGTGTTTCTATGTTCTATGTTTCTACCTAGCTCCTGGATGTGGGCTGGTTCAAACGATTAGGGCCTAGGCTAGGCTCAGGGCAAGGAGGAGTAGTGCAGATGTGAAGCAGTAACCAAGCATGGAATAGTAGGTGGATGTAGCAGAGGAAAAACTGTCGATCTGGATAGCAGTAGACGAAGGTCACGCCTAACAAAAACTGTTGAATCAGCAAGGGTGTGTCTGGCTAAGCTTCCTTATATATGGAGGCTCACAAGATACACGTCTTGCTGGTTCAATGGGCTCCTTCAGGAAAGAAGGGGGCAGGTTTTCTCTTCTGCCACATGTTTTTTTTTCTGGACTTGATTCTGTACTTCAGTGGCCTTAGTGAGTCAATGATCTGTGACTGACCTTTGGTTTTTAGGGTCACAAGTTCAAATCCCAGCAGACCCATATCTGGATACAAGACTGGAAAGAGGCGTTGGAAAATATCCCCAAGATATATTAATGTACTATGCACCTAAAAACACAATATTCCAGTGCAGTGTTATATTATGAAACCGGAGCTTCCGGACACATGCTGGAGGGTACAGGGAGAAAGAAACATTTTGACCTTCTGGGATGGAATGATTGGAACAAGTTACTGGATTACAAAGAGGAGAGTTAAAAAGATTGTCTTAATGTTACTGGGCTTTGGAAAAAGGCCACAAAGGGAAAAGCTAGATAAGAGTGACCTTGTAAGTTACTTATTACTGGCTGGACAGCTTGTGATTGCAGTCAAATGAAAACAGTCAAATCCCCCTTCACTGGTAGACTGTACGAGAAGATAGAGAAGATTATGGAACAGAAGCAGTTTGTAGCAGCGATGGGGGGAGCTTGGAAAGTTTAATGTTTTTCATGGGCACCTATAAAGGGAGGGGGGAGGGGTGATGGGCATTGAATCATTTCTTGTAACAGGCTTTGTTAATAATAGTAGTACAATAGTAGTACAGCCTCATGAGAAGCAGCTAGTAGGGGGTACTGCTGGGAAACTGAGGTATGGGCGGTGGTTCTGCAGTCTTTTTTCTGGCTGGGATAGTTTGGAAAATGGCAGGTGTATCAGTAACTGGTGCATAAACATTGATTGTTACCAGGGCTTAATTTGTGCCGGAACAGGGTGGAATGGCATTCTGGCACTTCTTGAGGAGGCGGAAGTAATTCACATTCCATCTCCCATCCCCTTGCCCTGCTCTGCACTGTTGCGGCCGTCTTAACACCTAACACAGCCGTGGGAGCATTTTCCTTTCCTCCCCTGGCTGTGCTGTACTGGAAATAGGCTGATGGTGGTAGAGAGGGCTGGGACTGGAAGAGGGCCAATGCTGGGAGGGAGCTGAGACTGGGAATGAGCTGATACTGAGGTTGGGGGAAGTCTGGAACTGGAAATGGGCTGATACTGGGGCTACGTGGGGAAGGAGATTGAGACAATGTGGTGTCTGATACTGGGGCTGCAGGGTAGGGGAAAAGGAGGAGATGCTGGGAGAGTGAGAAGGGAGAGGAGGATAGGTACTGTGGAGGTTGGGGAAGAAGTAAAGTCATAACCAAGGGAAGGTTGAGAGGGCAGGCTAGAACATCAGATGCTGGGATAAGAAGGAGAAAAGGGTTAAAAAGTATTTGAGACAGAGATAGAAGGGTAGACACTAGGGACATGAGGATGTGGGAGCACAGCCTTAGGTGGAAAATTTAAGATTGGGTGAGAAAACAGGCTGGGTATTAGGCGTGTAAGTGGGGACTCAGGGCTTGGGTAATATTGTGAGCAAGGACTCAGGGACTGGAAACAGTGGACAAGTAGGGACTTGAGGTTGCCTGGGGGGGGATAATGGAGACTGACCAGAGATTGAGGACAAGATGAGGGGTGCAAATGGGGCTGTGAAACCAAGTGCAGAAATATGGGTAGGGGTGAGAGTTAGAAACAATTCCGGCCCTGGCCTCACCCCCACAAGTCACTTCCAGCCTTTGCCCCACTCACAGTTTCACTTCTTTTTTGTCTACAAATTAAGCCCTGATTGTTACTCAGATGCTATCACTCTTCAGCCCCTATTTAGTAAGCTGTATTAAAACAATAATATGCATAATCTGCCAATAATACATTGCTCAGTTTATGGTTTAATACTACAAGGCTCATGTTAAATTATAATGAGTTGCACAGTATGCAAATCAATGCAAAGAGTTTATTATGTAATATGAATAATGCAACTTATTTATTTATTAATTTACATTCTCTTATATACTGTGCTATTCTGCATCAGTGCGGTTTACATTGAACAAACTGAAATTACATTGAACAGGGCATTATAACTTGGAGATAACTATTTTACAGGGAACATGGGCTATGGATGCAGGGTGGTTACCCAGTGGCGGACTACATTTTGGGGCCCTGAAGCTTGAACTGTTATGGCGGCCCCTTTGCAACCAGCAATGAGGTCTGGGCAACCACTGTTACCTCCTTCAATGAGGTTGTTCCACAACAGATCACCACAAATTTTTTAAAAATGTAACCACTACATCTCAGAATGTTTTTTCGTTTACGGCTAACCTACATGATACAAAATAATAGTTAAAATAAAAATGAAAAAGTTATTAAAGTATTGAATTACACTATTTTTTTAAACCCTTTTCATACAGTAGACCCAAAATTTTTAAGCAAGGTGGACTAGGGGCTCTGAAGCTTAAGTTTCATTCGTTTCACAGTAGATCCGCCCCTGCCCTTACCCCAGGTTCCAGATCATCTCGCACGCACACAAGCTCATTACGCCTAAGTCCTATCCCAAACATCACTCAACCATCAATAACATATTCTAACCTCTTTTTATTTTGAAAAAAAACTCATACCAGTGGCTTCACATCTTGTTCCGGCCTCACAACTGTCCCCCCCCCCCTCCCCCACCAAAACTATCCCCAACATTTCCAGTCCCCCTCATGCACATCTCCCATAATTGCAGTTTGCAGTCTTGCCACAAACATTCTTTCGCTTCTCCCAAGCATCACCCAACAGATTCCCCCTCACACGCATACTTCCCCATAACACTCAGCACACTTTCCTTTTTGCCGCTCTCCCCTCTACACATACGCGCCCAACCGCACATCAGTAAAGAAAAAGACAAGCCTGAAAAAGGGCGAACTCCTGTAAAAATTAAGTAGTGAAGTCTCAAACTTTGTCTCAGGCCGCCAGTCCCGCAGGGCCAGGGGACTCGACATAACAACCAGCACCACCTCTGCAGCTTTCATCGCGAACTCTCATGCTTTTCTTCTTCACATTCATGGATTCAGCACCGGCATTAACAATCTGATATGTCTGATTGTCCTCAACAATCTGTCCCTTATCAACTTCTCTATATTCACCTGCAACTCACTTCCATCCATTGAATCCGCAATAGCCTTGTTAGAGCATGGTGATTTTCTCCTGGCAAAACAAAGGACTCAGGCTGGTTTCTGCACTCAGCAGCTTGTTCCACTGACCCAGACACAGTCAGCCGGTTCTGTGCTTTCAATAGCTGCTCTACCTCTACAGGGGAGTGAAGGAACTTACACTCTCTGCAATCCAGTACTGTAAGATGAGCCGGGAACCATATACTCGCTTTCAAACCTGCTTTTACCAGACCATCTCTCTACTTGATAAGCGTTTTCTTATAGTCTCGGCACTTGAGTCCATGTATAGATCATAACTTTGCAGTTCTTGTACTCAACTTGTTTAGTTTTGCATGTCTGCTGAATGCCATATTCATTTTCTTGAAAACAAAGCAGCTGCACAATTATGATCTGCGGCCACTTTCCAAGCCCCAGATTAGGCTGGTTTCTCAAAGTGCCCGCTCAATTTCATAACCAGGACGCGCTAGGGTGGAGAGAAGGCACATGCTCAGCTGCTTCCACATGAATTAATTCTGCTTCTGAATTACCTAAAATAAAGAAGTTTGATTGTTGTGTTAGTCCACTATAATGGTAGTTAAACAAAAAAGGAAAATAAGGTGATACCTAGGCTTGCGAAGGTTAAAGCCTTATTCATCAGGTCTGAGCAGTAGGTTTTAACCTTTGAAAGCTAGTCTACAAAGGTATAAAGTTAGTCCAATAAAAAGGTATCACTTTATTTTCCTTTGTGTTTCTCTTTTTATTTCACCAACAAAACCTCTGAGATTAGCAAGCCGATCCTGGTTCTCTGACTTCCCCTTTAGCCAACACAGCATTTTCAGGAGCTTAACATGCTCATTGATACCATTCATCTTATTCTGAGTTGTTAAAGCAATTTTAAATATCATATTTCAGTCTTTGGTAGCATTCTTTGCCGATCATTTCTCGATTTGTGCTGGATTGTTACACCTTCTTCTCTATATGCTTTCCCGCTCAAGCTTTTTCATAGTAGTCTTCTGTTAGGGAGAGGTTTTCAGGTTGCCTTTGCAGATTCTGATGCCATCTGAGAAAGCTCTTCACTACTCGGAAATTTTCCATCAAAGAGTGATCACAGTTATGATGTTAGGTGAGGGTCTAGGATTAAAGCTAAATCCATAACCCAATGAGCTAATAAGGGCACTTATTATATGTAAAAGTTGTTTAATTTTTACCTGAACAATTGTTCTGCATTTTTTAAGGTAAAAATTAAACAACTCTGGAAATCCATCTATTTGGTCATTCAGACCTTCTATTTTTTCTTCAGAGGTCAATCAAGTAGATTGATTCTGATCACAAACATTGTCACTGCAGCATTTTTTTTTTTTTTTTTACATAGCCAATCTAGCAATGTTTTTCCACAGGAATTAAGCTGCCATAAGCTGGTTATTCTAGTATTAAGAATAGTCAGGAGCCAGCTGCCAGTTTCTTCAAAGCGTTTCTCAATCACACCAAAATCATCATTGAATTCCAAACTAATTTTTTCTTCCCCTATCAAGGTTCCCAGCAAACCTACCCTCCCATCTCTACCTCCTCTGTTGTTTTTTTTCTCTTTCCTATCATTTCAAAGGAGTTCTTTTCTTTTTCCGCGTTCTTCTAAATAATGCAAACCACTTTGCAGCAATGTAAAGCAGTATATGAAATTAAAGCATGAACAGGAGTGCAGAAAGAGAATTTCCCTGAAATATTCCTCGCTGCATCTTGATGTTAGAATGACAAGCTGACTTCTCTGTAATTCAGATGGTGTATAATGTGCCACATTTTCATGGTAAGCTTGATTGTACTCGATCAATTCAAGGTTTACTTTGTCCTTTCAAGGCAATGTATTATTCAAAAGACACTGATCCTAACACAAGCTTTATCATTGTCAACTCATGTAGTTTCTACTTTTCTCACAGCTAGTCATAATAGCTTTATTTAATATCAGCTGGTCTTGGTTCTATATGCTCCTCTCTTATTGTCCTTCTATTATACTGATATAAAATTAGATTCTGTGTGATCATATGTCCTATTGCAGTGAGTAATTGTAACTTGTGGATAAACAGCTTAAGGAGCAGTAGTTCTTGGGAATGTTGGTTGGGTCTCCTTTTGAAAGAAGAAGCATTGTTTCTATAATTAATCACTGTGGTGTTAATTTTGGCTGTATGAAGAATTTGATTTTGCAGTTTGTCAAATATTGGTGGAAGGATGTTAAATGTTTGAGTAAAATGTGGGCACATCCATAGGGCCAGGGCTCTTCCCAATTCATTAGTAGTTGCTTCAGGACATTCCATAATACTGATGCTTGCTTTTTCCAATCCCTGCTCTGTGCTTCTGCTGTGCTCTACAGGATCCTCAGATAAGTTTCTACAGAACTGTAATTCTACTTGTTACTTTCAGTGTCTGCAATTATTGTGTATCTAATATCAACTCCTGTTTCAGCTTTCTGATACTCCCATGAGCCATAGACTCTGCTTGCTATGCCCCTGTGTTTAAATTGGGCTTACAGTATTTAAGCTTCATTTGGCTGCGACGCACATCACAGACATGTGCCTAAGCAGTTGTACAAGAGGCAGATGTCACCATTGTACACACCTTCACTTCCACCTCTTATATTATGCTACACTAATGTTCCCTCACAAATTCTGACCCCTCCCCCCCCACCCCACCTCTCCACTTAAATGCATGTCTATTTTCTGCTTCTAAGCATGTCCACTATCTCTACTAGTTCTGTTTCCAGAGTCGGAGAAAGATCTTCAGTACTCTTCTTCTGTGGGTACCGCCCTGCTCCCCCAGACTGAGGTGCCTTGTTCCTATACACTGCATTCCTGCTAAAAATTCTTTAAGGCAACTACCATATTTTCCCGATGCCACACTGACCACTGTTGAGGAAGGTTTTCTAAATGTTCATTTCTTAAAAATTGAGCACTTTTTAATTTACTTGCATCACCAAAACCTAGCTTATAGATGGAGAAGTGGCTTGACTTATACCTATCCACCTGATTACTCCTTCCTTGCAACTTAATAGGCAACATAAGCAAGAAAGTGGAGTGCCGTTAATTTTTTCAGAACAGCTTGGATGCAAAGAACCTAGTACCCTCTCTTAAATCATCCCAAAATTCTGTTTATTCATCTCTCAGATCTTTCTTACCTGAACTTGTGCCTGGTTTATTACCCCCTACCCCTTCAGCACTGCATCATTCATTGGATGAATTAGCCCTTGCTATTTCTGGCTCTCTCCTTTGGTTAGATGATTTTAATATACATATGGATAATCCCTCATGCCCCTTATGCAAAACTTCCTCATGCTTAGCAATTTAGACTTATCCTTCATTTCTTCACCTTCTGTGTATCAATTGACCATGGTATTGATCAGATTTTTATTTCACAACCAGGGGTCATCAACACTGAATCAACCACTCCTACCCTGCTGTCCTGGTCAGACCATTTTCATAATAACCTTTGGTAGGAGCTCTCCTACGAATAATGATAACATTCTAAACGATATTCCACGAAACTGCATGAATTAAATACTGAGGCCTTGGTAGTTGAGTGTTATTCCTTCCTGTGCAGTCTCTTCTTGCTTCCATTGATGACCATGCCGCAATGTGAAATTCTAGTCTCACTGAGGCACTGCTTAAGGGGGCCCCATTAAAAGAGTATATTATTTTTCTCCAACACGACCATCTATCATCACTTGGAACTACAGAAACAAAGAAATAAAATGCCATGCTGACAGACCATTGGCACAAAATAAAACGCTGACTAATCACAACCTTTGCTAAAATAAATAAATAACTTACATATAAAAGATGGTGTTTCTTCATGCAAAAAAAAATCAGTTTTCTTATTACATTCATAACTATGGAAATGTAACATGTCAGCTCTTCAAAGTAGTGTCAAGAGTGACTACTATTAATGAGGCTTTTTTAAAATTAGCATGTTCTTAATAAACAATAGAACAATAACACGTTTTCTATCGCTCCTCATCCTATGTCAGCTAATATCAGAGAACTATTTTCCATCTTGAACACAGAACACCAACTTGTGCTTTTCTCTTTTACGTAACGGAGCCCCTCTCACCCCAACCCCAATGCCAGCTTCTGCTCATTGCACTTCTAGGCAAGAGACCACACACTACCCTGTCTCTATAAGGAAAGGCTGCATGCAAATTCCCTGATCCGTAAGCATTTTATAACCCATCATTTTGAATCTCAACCCTATTTTGTCCAATTTAAGGGCTGTCAAGTCTGACATCAAATACATATACCTCATCTTCTTTTGGACCTCCTCTATTAAAAGGAATTCTAATTTCTTCCGGGCCCTTGCCTCCATTAATCTCATGGAGATCATTCTAAATGCTATACCTCTCTATTGACATTGAGATGTTCCGTTTAGCAAGGCCACCTCTGCTTGCCCTATGACCTTCTCAATTGCAAAATGTGCCTTTGAGTCAATGCTGACTCCTGGCAACCCAGCAGCTCCAGGGTTTTCTTTGTAGGAGACTGGAAGTAGATTGCCAGGCCTTTCTTCTGAGGTAATAGAGAGTTAAGTGACTTGCCCAAGGCCACAAGGAGTGCTAGTGGGAATGAAACCCTGATCCTCTTGATTACCGAGCCAGTGCTCTAAACATTACACTACTCCTCCACTCCACCTTCTCAATTAAAAAAAAACTAAAAATCTGAAATACCCCCCTCCCCACACACACACACAAAAAACCCCTGCAATTTACATGAACCCACCATAAATGAATAAATGCTCCCTATGGTCCACATTTCCTCCAACACACCTCCTATCATGTCCTGCTGTGTATAATTCTATCCATTTGAACTAAGGTTTAATACCATCTGTAAAACATCTTATAATTATTCTTGATTATACTGCTTACAATAACTCCCCTATATAGCCATTCAAAAACTATCTTCCACTGTTTTTAATCTCTACTTACTTCCAAATCCTTTTCCCAATCCATAAACTGTCTAGGCCTCTCCCCGTCCCACCCCCACAGATCATCCATAATCTTATAAAATTCAGAAATTCACTCTTTCAGCATATTCAAATGAAAATTCACTCTATTCACTCTACTACACCAAAAAGAGCAAGAAGATCCACGACCATCAACTCCCTAAAGCTCCCAAAGGCCCTTACAAGCTGCTCTTCGTCTACAGCCAACAGAGCCTTTATCCTCTGTGCCCCTAGGTGTTGGAATGCACTATCCCCTGGCATCCGGGCTATCAACAGCTTAACGCAATTTAGGAAAGCCTTCAAATTCCATCTCTTCAACAAGTACCTTATAGAGTCAACGACATCCATTGACCTCAGTGTTTCCACCCAGTTATTCAATTCCTCGGTGTCTCAATAACACGCCAAGGCTGACTCTCTATAATTATTAATATATTCTTATCAACTGTTCCTCCTAACATGTACCTATGCAGTAGTTTTACCCCTGTAAATAGATTGTAAATAGTTTCCCTTGTTATCCAAGTTCCTTCCCTTGTTATCTGTAAACTCATGCATGTTGACTGTACTGAGATTTTTGTTCTATGTGAACCGCGCTGATGCTGAATAGTGCGGTATATAAGAGAATATAAATAAATAAATAAATAAAAATCAGATCTATAGGTTAATGTTTGGTTCCAAATGCCTAACCTGGTGCTAATGATAAGTTTCTTGATTCAATCTGGTGATATCCTCTCAGGTCATCAAAACTAATCTAGCCATAAAATCTTCCAGCAATTGGCCCACAGATGAGAGTTCCAACCTCTCACAACGTGATAAAACATTATCATCCAGACCTGGAGGAAAGTCAGCATAATACTTTAAGGGAGTAAATCTAGAATAACTCTTTTTTTTCCACAAATTTTTTTTTTGTTGGGGGGGGGGGGGAGATATTAAGTAGCAGCCAGCACTGTTAAAAGTGGCTGGCCATCGTGGCTTTAATGTATAACCGGATATTCAGGGTTGGGCCATATCCAGCAATCAACCCTGAATATCTGGTTTGCCCAGGCAACAGTTTTAGTTAGCTGGTCAGCAGTGATATTGAGTTGCTAACTGGCTAGCTAAAACACCTAAATTTAGGACAACCTTTTACCTGACTTAACTTTACTGTAGGAATTTTAGCTAGCTAGTTAGCAGCTCAATATTGCTGATGACCAGCTAACTAAAAGGACCATCCCTACTCTGCTCCAAGCGCCCCATTGCTAACCGGTTAGCATCAGGACATTTAACTGGGATAGGAGGGGATATTCAGCAGCACTAAAGAGTCAAAGCTATGAAGTGATAGGGTATCTTACCTGATCCTATGTCTAAGTAGGAGATTGCCCAGATCATTCTGTTCCAGTTCAATCCACTCCTTGTTTCCTTTCCCCTTCCATTCAAACACTGCCTTTAGTTGTGCCTCTAGAAATATAGGTCATATGGTCTATTTCTGCTGTCATATTTCTATCTACTCTGCCCTTCCATATCAACTACTATAGACTCTTTCTTTCCTTTAGAGATCTTTTGTGTTTGTCCCATGCTTTCATGAATTCAGATACTGTCCTTGTTTCTACTACATTCATTGAGAGACTATTCCATGCATCTACCACTCTTTCTGTAAAGAAATGTTTCCGCATATTACTCCTGAGTATATCCCCTTTCGCCCTCGTCCTATGTCCCTTCATTGCAGAGCTTGCATTCAATTGAAAGAGACTCGCCTCATGCGCATTTATGCCACGGAGGTATTTAAACATCTCTATCATATATTCTCTATCCTGCCTTTCCTCCCGGAGTATACATATTGAGAGCTTTAAGTCTGTCTCTATATGGTTTATAATGAAGACCACTGGCCATTTTGGTAGCCACCCTCTGCACCGACTCTATCATGTTTATGTTTTTTTGCTCCAGAATTGCACACAATACAAATGAGGTTTCTCCAAAGACTTATACAGAGGCACTATCACCTCCTTTTTTCTGCTGGCCATTCCTCTCCCTATACACTCAAGCATCCTTCTGGCTTTTGCTGTCACCTTTTTTATCTGTTTAGCCACTTTAAGATCATCGGAAACAATCACATCCAGGCCCCCCTCTTCTTTCATGGACAGAGGTACTTCATCCCCTATACTATATAGCTTCTTTGGATTTTTGCAGCCCAAATATATGACCCTGCATTTTTTAGTATTAAATCTCTGCTGACGAATTCTCAACATTTCTTCAAGCTTAGCTATATCCCTCCTCATGTTATCTACTCCTTTCTGGGTGTCTACTCTATTTCAGATTTTGATATCATCTGCAACAAGGCAAACCTTACCCGACAGCCCTTTCACAATATCACTGACAAAAATGTTAAAAAGAATTGGACCAAGGACAGATCCCTGCGGCACACTACTGGTAACCTCCTCCTCCTCAGAGTGAGCTCCATTTACCTTTGTTGCCTCTCACTCTGTCGCCTCTCACTCAACCAATTTCTAATCCTATCAGTCAATTTAGGGTCCATCCCTAGGGTGCTTAATTTATTTATAAGTTACCTGTGCAGAACAGTGTCAAAGACTTTACTGAATTCTAAGTACACCACATCCAGGGCTTTCTTTCGGTCCAACTCTCTGGTCATCCAGTCAAAGAAATCAATCAGATTTGTCTGACAAGACCTTCTTCTGGTGAATCCATGCTGCCTAGGATCAAGCCATCCACTAGACTCCAGAAACCTCACTATCCTCTGTTTTAGCAGCGTTTCCATTAATTTACTCACCACAGAGGTCAAACTAACTGTCCTGTAGTTCTTAACCTCATCCTTACTTCCGCTTTTGTGTTAAGGGATCACATGCACCTTTCTCAAGTCCTCTGAGACCACTCCTGACTCTAAAAGAAGCACTGAAAAGGTCAGACACTATTGCTGCTAGATAATTCTCCAATTTCCTTCAGTACTCTCGGATGTATCCCATCCAGCCCCATCGCTTTGTCTACTTTTAGTTTAGCTAGTTCCTTACAAACACAGTCTTCTGAAAATCGTTCACAATCACCTTCACTTCTGTTCTTATTTGTGGGTGTTTTTCTGAGGTCCTGCTCCATACCCTTCATATGTCAACACAAACAAAAATATTTCTTAATCACTTCTGTTTTATCCTCATCAGTTTCTACATATTCTTCCCCTTCACCCTTGAGTCTGACAATACCACTTTTGCACTTCCTCCTCTCGCTAATATATCTGAAAAATGTCTTATCCCCCATTTTATTGCATTGGCTGTTTCTTCTTCTTTTTGTATCTTTGCTTTCCTAACTACTTTCCTAGCTTCTCTGTTTATCCAAATATTGATGCTTGTCTTCCTCTTTCTGTGATCTCTTGTATGTTCACCTTTCTTCACCTTTTTAGATACTTCTTTTGAGAACCATAGTGGCCTCCTTTTCCTTTTACATTTATTTACCTTTTTAACAAAAAGGTTTGTTGCCCTTAAAAAAATCCCCTTTCAGTTTTGCTTTTCTACATCCCGCTAATGACTCCTTGAAGTATTGTCCCATCTTGGCAAATTAGCTTTCCTAAAGTCTAAGACCCTCGCTTTTGAATGGACTTTCAGTCCTAGTTCTAATGCTGAACCAAACCATCTGGTGATTACTGGATGTGAGATGATCTCTCACTATAATATCAGAAACCATTTCCCAATTGGTAAGCACCAGCTCCAGTATGGCCCCTTCACATGTGGGTTCTGTTACCAGTTGCCTGAATAGTTATCTCCAAGTTATAATGTCCTGTTCAATGTAATTTCAGTTTGTTCAATGTAAACCGCACTGATGCAGAATAGCACAGTATATAAGAGAATGTAAATAAATAAATAAATAAATCTAGTTTAAATTCTCTTTAGCCAGTCTGCTGTGGAAGACGCTTTGATCCTTCTTGGATAAGTGGACGCCATCTCTGCTCTGCAGCCCTTGGAAAATCACCTCATAGTCCAGGAAACCAAGATGCTCTCAATGACACCATCCATGCATTCATCTCCAGGATGCGAGCTTCCTGCCTCATCTACTTTGTAGGGCTGGTACCTTGGGCCTGTTCTGAACTAAAGCCTGAACCATGCAACATGGCTTCCTGTTAGAAGAGGGAACTCTTTTCTGCTGTGCCAGCATTAAACCTGCAGATCAAGCAATTCTGCAAATTTATGTACCATACAGCAGAGTTATTGGTTATGACTACGTGCAAGAGAACTCAGTGCTGAGGCCCTCTCAACAATGTATGAACTTGCATACCAGCACCTTTCTCTCACCATGGATCTTTGTTTGGAGATGGATCATGTGACAACCGTTACCTGGTTCTCTGAAGATGACATACAGGATCTGGGACCAGCCAATGACTGTGCCGTGTGAGGAAGTCAGGAGGAAGAATTATACGCTGGACACAGAGAGACGCAGGGCATACTTTTTGACAACTTTGAGAGACACTTTTTTCAGACAATTTGAGAGACGCTTTTGGACTTTCTACTTTTTGCCACATACTGCCATTCTACATTCTCTATCCCTACTGCCTGTCTTTCCCCAGCTAGAAAGTCAAACAGTGTGCAAGATCAAGGACTAATCTCAGGAAGGAGTGAATCTCTCCCACAGAACTGAAGCTCACCTGGACTGCCTGCAGCCTGAGTTGGACCACTGCCATGCTTTGGACTTTGTGACATTCCGGAGATGACTTCTTGGACACAGCCACAATCGTCCTTCTGGCAAAAGCTAAGGTACTGGTCTGAATTCTCCCAGGGGTGGGCCTACCCAGACAGCTAATTTTATATATGTCTGAGTACAGAGCAAATCAATGATGATGGTTGTGAAAACAGTGATTTATTATTTTAGTAATTGCATAGGGCTACATAACTTGCTTCGTCAGAAAACTAATTTATTCTATATCTGCATTATTTTTCTATCAGCAATAAAATATAATTTATATACAAACATAGGGTTGGTTCCCTTTATCTCATGTGGTTAATTTGCCAAATAGACCTACCAAATCTTGGGAAAAGAGGGATGTAGCATTTACCCCTGGACCTACTGAGTATATATATATATATTCATATGCTACTGATGATAACCCTCACAACTCTCAACAGGGAGGATTGAAGAAAACAACACCTGTGCGCCTGTCTGCTTCACCCTCACTCCCAGAGTCATGAAGTATTTCTTGATAGGCTTGGAAGGATAACTAGCAGTATCATTTGTGCCGACATGGATGAACACCATCAGATAATAGTCAGTAGACTTGATGAGTCCTGGCAAACTGTCTTAATATCTTGGCTTTTGGCACCTGACAGACAGCACACCTCCCTGGACATCAAGTCTGGTTGGCAGATGGACACCTCAGTACCCCTCAGAAGACAGTCACCAATCACCACTACCTTTTTGCTTCCTTGTGGTAAAAGATTCTGCAACTTTGGAGTGCTTGAGCTCTGGTTCTTCCCTTTCCTGGAATGCTTTTCAATATCTCCATTTCCAGGGTTGCATACTGGTTCTTCAATTTGAGGGCTGGAGAAGTTGGATTGTTGATTCTGCAGGTTCTGGTGGCTCATGTCCAACATAGTAACATACCATAACATAGTATATGACAGCAGATAAAGACCAGTATGGGACATCTACTTTGCCCAGCAAGCTGGCAACAGTAGGTGCACCTGCTGCTCTGTGCAGGTCACCTCTCCCCATGCCTTTGTTTAGGAGTCTACCCACTGCTCCGTGTAGGTCATCACTATTTGTTGAGATATAAGAGATAGTTATGTTTATTTTTATTTTATCCTGTTTCTATAAAGGGATCCACTATGTCAATCCCATGCCATTTTGAATTCTGTCACTGTATTTGCCCCCACCACTTCCATCGGGAGGGCATTCCAAGCATCCACCACCCTTTCAGTGAAAAAGTATTTCCTGACATTACCTTTCAGTTTACCCCCTTGCAGCTTCATGTTATGCCCTCTAGTTTTACAGTTTCCCCGTCTTTGTAAGAGGTTTATTTGTTCATTAATACTCTTTAAGTATTTAAAGGTCTGAATCATATCTCCCCTCTCCCTCCTATCCTCCAGAGTGTACATATTTAAGTCTTCAAGTCTCTTCTCATAAGTCTTCTGATGCAGACTTCAAATCATTTTGGTCGCCTTCCTCTGAAACCTTTCCAGTCTTTTTATACTTTGTGAGATATGGACTCCAAAATGGATCACAATATTCCAAGTGAGGCCTCACCAGCAACTTGTACAGTGGCATTAGTACCGCTTCCTTTCTGTTGATAATCTCTCTTTGAATGCACCCCAGCATCCTTCTGGCTTTTGCCACAGACTTGCCACACTGTTTCACTACCTTGAGATCCTCAGAAACAATCACTCCGAGGTCCTCCTCCTAGTCCATGCACACCAACCTCTCGCCCCCTATTGCATAAAATTCCCTTGGATTTTTGCATCCCGAGTGCATGGCACTGCACTTCTTCACATTAAATCTTAACTGCCAAGCATTAGACCATTCTTCCAGCTTTTGTAGATCTTTCTTCCTGTTATCCACTCCCTCAGGGGAGTCAACTCTCTTCATTCTGTAGCATACCATCTTCACCTCTGCTGGAGAGCTTGGATGCTTCAAGAAGTGTCTCATCTATGTACTACTTGCTGTCTTGAATGCTACTCAGTCTCACCACATCTTCTCTAAGTTCCTCTACTTGTTTTATAAGGGCTTTAACTTGCAAGCATCTTGCACATGGAACCAGTCCTTCGACTGGCTGTCTGAACAGAGGCAGAAGCTGTAATGGGGGCAACAGCTTTGGCAATATGATTTTTCCCAACCATCAATCAGTTGGTAGAGCTTTGGTACCTGTTGAAGTAAACGAGAGAGACTTACCCAAATCCCTAAATTTTCCTCAGCTGTCCTTTAAGAGAAACAGCAGCTAACCTACATACCAACATAAGAACATAAGATAATCCATACTAGGTCAGACCAAGGTCCATCAAGCGCAGCATCCTGTTTCCAACAGTGGCCAATCTAGGTCATAAGTACCTAGAGGTTTTCCCAAAATACACAGGTTCCACAATGTTTGCATTGGGTCAAGCATTGATATCCTGGGTCCCTTCTTAATAATGGTTTATGGACCTTTCCTCCAGGAACTTGTCCAAACCTTTTTTAAACCCAGCTACATAAACAGCTTTTACTACATCCTCCAGTAACAAATTCCAGAGTTTGATTACACGTTGAGTGAAAAAATGTTTTCTCTTATTAGTCTTAAATAGGTTACCCTGTAGCTTTATTGCATGTCCCCTAGTTTTTCTATATTCTGATGATGTAAACAATCGATCTATGTTTACCCGTTCCACTCCATTCATTAATTTATAGACATCTATCATATCTTTCCTAGGTTGAAGAGCCCTAACCTTTTTAGCCTCTCTTCATAGGGGTTTCCTTCCATCCTCTTTATCATTTTGGTGGCTCTTCTCTGTACCTTTTCTAATAACACTATATCCTTTTTAAGATATGGCGACCAGAATTCCACACAATATTCAAGGTGTGGTCACACCATGGAACGATACAGAGGCATTACAATATCCTTTGATTTATTTTCCATTTCTTTCCTTATGATACCTAGCATTCTATTTGCTGTCTTGGCCACTGCTGCATACTGGGCAGAGGGTTTTAACATGTTATCCACAATGATGCCTAAATCTTTTTCCTGGGTGGTGGTTCCCAATGTGGATCCTTGCATCGTGTAACCATAGTTTGGGTTGTTCTTTCCTAGGTGCATAACTTTGCACTTGTACATATTCAATTTCATCTGCCATTTGGATACCCAGTCTTCCAATTTATCAAGATCCTCTTGCAATTTTCCACAATACTGATGGAATTTAAATGGTTTTGTGTTGTCTGCCAACTTGATAACCTCACTCATTATTCCCATTTCCAGGTCATTTATGAATATGTTAAAATGCAGCGGACCCAGCACAGATCCCTGGGGTACTCTACTATTCACCTTTCTCCATTGGGAAAATTGGCCATTTAGCTGTACCCTCTGCTTTCTATCTTTTAACCAGTTCCTGATCCACAATAGTACACTGCCTTCTATCCCATGACTCTTTAGTTTTGCCAAAGGTCTCTGATGAGGGACCTTGTCAAAGGCTTTCTGAAAGTCCAGATTCACTGCATCAACTGACTCACCTTTGTCTACCTGTTTATTCACACCTTCAAAAAAACATAACAGATTAGTAAGACAAGATCTTCCTTGTCTAAAGCCCATGTTGGCTGTCTCCCATTAAGCCATGACTATCTGCATGTTCAGTAATTTTATTCTTTATGATGGTTTCTACCATTTTTCCCGGTATTGACATCAGGCTCACTGTTCTGTAGTTTCCCGGATCACCCCTGGAACCCTTTTTAAAAATTGATGTTATATTGGCCATCTTCCAATCTTCAGGTATTACAGATGATTTTAATGATAGTTCACAGATTAATAATAGCAGGTCTGCAATCTCATATTTCAGTTCTTTCAACACCCTTGGATGTATACCATCCGGCCCAGGTGATTTGCTACTCTTCAATTTATCAAATAGTTGCAATACATCTTCCCGGTGTATCGATATTTCTTTCAGTTCTTCCACAGTATCACCTTTAAATACCATTTCAGTCATGGGTAACATCCCTACATCTTCCTCAGTAAAGACTGAAGCAAAGAATTCATTAACTCTCCGCTATGGTCTTGTCTCCTCTTAGTGCCCCTTTTACCCCTCTATCATCTAATAGTTCAACTGACTCGCTCACAGGTTTTTTGCTACAAATGTACTTGAAAAGGTTTTTATTACGCATTTTTGCTTCCACAGCAAGCTTCTTCTCAAATTCTCTCTTTGCCTGCCTTTTCAATGCCGTGCATCTTACTTGCCAGTACTTGTGCTGTTCCAGTTTTTGTCATTTGGCTCTTTTTACCATTTCCTGAAAAATGCTTTTTTGGCAACAACAGCCCCTCTGGTCTCACCTTTAAACCATACTGGTAGTTATTTGGACTTCCTTCCACTTATCTTAAAGCATGGAATACAGCTGGTCTGGGCTTCCAAGATAGTATTTTTAAACAACACCCAAAGCTTGAAGTAAGTCTTTAACCTTTTCAAATGCTCCTTTTAGCTTTTTCTTAACTATTTTCCTCATTTTATCATAGTCTCCCTTTCGAAAGTTAAAAGGTAGTACTGTGGATTTCCTTACCGTTCTTCTTTCATTTATTAAATCAAATGCAATCATGCTATGATCACTATTGCCAAGTGGCCTCAACACCCTTATCTCTTGCACCAGATCTTGTGTTCCACTAAGGACTAGGTCCAAAATGGCTTCCCCTCTGATCTGTTCATGAACCAGCTGCTCCAAGAAGCAGTCGTTTATTTCATCTAGAAACTTTATCTCCCTAGCATGACACTGACCCAGTCAATACCGGGGTAATTGAAATCACCCATTAATATTACCGTGCTGTAACTTTTGTTAGCTTCCCTGATTTCTTTTAGCATTTCACCATCCATTTATTCATTCTGGCCAGGCAGTCGATAATACAATCCCACTGCCATCGCCTTCCCCTTTTTACATGGAATTTCATTCCATAGAGATTCTACAGCAAATTTTGTTTCCTGCAAAACTTTAATCCTTTGTGACTCAATGGCCTCTCTAATATAGAGCATAACCCCCTCCACCAATTTGATCAACTCTATCATTATGATTTAGTTTGTACTCAGGTATCACAGTGCCCCACTGTTTGTCCTCCTCCCACCATGTTTCTGAGATATCAATCATATCTAACCTCTAATTTAGTGCTATATATTCTAACTGTCCCATCTTATTTTTCAGACCTCTAGTATTTGCATACAAGCATTTTAAAGATTATATTTTATTCATGTTAATCTAGCTATCAATAGGCAGGGGTAATTTGGAATCTTTAAGCTCTGTCTGCTCTGTACTCAAGGGCATTTGGGCTACTTTGTCTTTGTTGAACCCTCTCTGCTGATATGCCCTAACTTCATTCTTTTGGTTGTATCCTTCAAATATACATGGCTCCGAACCATGCACTCTTGGGCGACTGTCAGCTCTCGTCTATTATCTAGTTTAAAAGCTGCTCTATCTCCTTTTTAAAGGTTAATGCCAGCAGCCTGGTTCCATCCTGGTTAAGGTGAAGCCCATCCCTTCGAAAGAGCCCCTCCTTTCCCCAGAATGTTTCCCAGTACCTAACTAATCTAATACCCTCATCCATGCACCATCGTCTCATCCATGCATTGAGACTCTGGAGCTCTGCCTGGCTTTTGGGTCCTGTGCGTGGAATAGGAAGCATTTCTGAGAATGCTACCCTGGAAGTTCTGGATTTCAACTTCCTACCTAAAAACCTAAATTTAGCCGCCAGAACCTCCCTACCATATTTTCCTATGGCATTGGTACCGACATGTACCAAGACAGCAGACTCCTACCCAGCACTATTTAAGACCTTGTTTAGGTGTGCATGAGGTCCACTAACTTCGCACCAGGCAGACATGTTACCAGGTGATCCTCACATCCACCAGCCACCCAGCTATCTACATGCCTAATGATCAAATCATCAACTATAATGGCTGTCCTAACCCTTCCCTCATGGGCACATGGCCCTGGAGAAACTTCCTTGGAGTGAGAGGGTTTTATATCACCTGGAGGATAGGTCCCAGCTACAGGATCACATCCTGCCACATCAGGGTGATTCTGTCTTGTCACGTGACCTCTCTCCTCCATGACAACAGGGATGCTGCCAGACTGGATGTTGAACTTCAGTAATATATCCCTGTAAGTCTCGTCTATGTACCTCTCTGTCTTCCTTATGTCCTCCAAGTCCGCTACTCTAGCCTCCAGAGATTGGACTCGTTCCCTGAGATCAAAGAGCTCCTTGCACCTAGTGCACATGTAAGACCCCTCACCAACTGGGAGAAAATCATACATGTGACACACAATGCAAAAGACTGGAAAACCCCTATCTTGCTTCTTGACTGCTGTCTGCATCTTAGTTTTAAGGTTCTTTACCTACTAAGGTTTGATGGGGATACTTATACTAATAAAACTACACCTAATACGTTTAATGTACTTTGTTCACCTGAAGCTTAATTAATCTCAGGTCCTTAATGTATGCCTGATGAGGACAAACAGCTGCACCTGAGAATGAATATGGTACCTCCTTTCCTTTGAGAGGTTTATGCACCTATAAAGCTACAATTATCCCAAGGGTGGGTGGGTTAGGGGAGGTAGGGAGGGGAAAAGACTTATTAAAAGCTGGCTGCTACACAGTACCCTGTCCTGTGCTTCTAAGGTAATCTGTGACCAATTTCCAGGGGGAGTCCCACAGCCCTTGCTTGGATAGAGGGAGTCTTGGGGTCTAAATTTAACCAGAAAGCTCTCTGCTCTGTTTTAAACTTAAACTGAAAGCTATTTGCTGCTACTAGGCCATGACTGATTTAACAATACACTGGGTTCACAGATTAATCAGCTTTAATCTAAAGAATTCCTTTTCCCCAAGATTTAAAAAAATTCCTAGAAGTAAATACTTACAATTGCAGATCTCTGTCCAGATGTAGCCGTCCCCTTTTGTAGTGTGTTCTAACAGCCCTGCTTTCTTGCTAAAGAGCTATTACTTTACACTAGAAAATTTTGATATTATGTGTCTTAATGTGTTCCCATTCTAAAATGACCTAATCAAAGTCCCTTCAAGCATAGCAAATTGTTTACTTTTAGTAGATATCTAAATGTGGAACTATTTGCTTCCTAGATTTTCCCTACCAAGCAATAAAAACCTTATCTTTTGTCAACAAGCTAATTGGAGAGTTGCCCTATATAGCAAGAATTCTTAAATGGAATGGATGAGAGCTAAATGGGTAGGGAGGAATGTAACACCTGAGGAGGTCAGTGACTTCAAAGAGCTTGCCTACCTCTTTGGAGGGCTAGAGGAAAAGAAAAAGAACTCTAGCAGCAGAAAAAAAAAAAGCTTTACCCAAGTACACAAAAGAATTCCCCTTTTGCAATACAGCTAGAACTTACTAGGCAATGCAGCAGAAAAAAAAATAGCTATTAGAAATGGGGGGGAAAAAACCCTTAAGAGCTGTCGGGCAAAGAGTTTGTATTCAAGAGCTACATGGTATTACCTTGCTTGCAATGGAGACCCTCATCTTTTGCTCTATATATTTACCCTGCAGGAAACTTGGAGGCTATCTCTTCCAAATAAATTTTAAAAATTCTACCTTGACCTTTTTTTTAATAATTTTTTGGCACCTCTTTTGGAAGTGTACTAAACAAATACATAAACATAAACGTAGACAATACCATCATCTTCACTCTTAGTCGTCTTCCCAACCATGATGCACTAAATTTTGATCATTGATCCAAACATATTATTTTATTAAAGAGGGACATATAATTTATACCAGGGTACCTTTCTAATTTATGAGCAAGATTTATCTAGTAGTGGTCTAGTGGTTAGGCCAGCAGCCTAGAACCAGAAAGACCAGGATTTGAATCCCACTGGTATGCCTTGTGGGCAGCTTTCAGCAAGCCACTTAACCCTCCATTGCCTCAGGTACAAACTTAGATTGTGAGCCCTTTGGAGTCAGGGAAATGTGTACTGTACCTGAATGTAACTTGCCTTGATCTTCTCCTGGAAAGGTATAAGCTAAATACTAATTAATAGTAATAATATCCCCAAATATCTGCTTTGTTCATTAGCCCATTTAAAGGGGAATCTGCCCTTTTAGCACTATCACTACCTTTTGCAAAACTGTAATGTTTAGGTCTTCATATTTTGCAATATTGACTTCAAAACCAGATACTCCGCCAAAGGAGCTTATCCCCTTTATAAGATATACAAAGAGCTAACTGGATTCATTACCATAAATAAAATATTATCTGCAAAGAGGGAAACCTTGTGCTGTTCCCTCCCTGATTTCACACCTTCTACAGTCAAATTTCTTCTAACACATTGTGCCAAAGGTTCCACAGCTAGATCAAGTAAGATAAGTGATAGGAGGCAACCCTTTCTAGTCTCCCTTTTTAAATTTAAAAGTATTTGGGTAACTGTAATTAATTTTTCAGACAATACAGGATCTTAATTTAATTTAGCTAGTACCTTTCCAGTAGCAGTTGAAAGTGAGTTACTTTCAGGTACAGCAGGTCCTGTCCTTGAAGGACTGAGGCCATGGATGGTTAAGTGACTTGCTGAAAGCTGCCCATAAGGAATGCCAGTGGGATTTGAACCCTGGTCTCTTTGGGCAAGAGGTTGTTGCTCTGAACACTAGGTTATTCTTCCAATCACTCATTGCAGAATATTCCCTTCCATCCCCGTTTTCTCTAGCACCTGAAATATAAAAGGCCAATGGACCCTATCGAAGGCCTTTTCTGCATCTATCAATAGCAACAACATCGGAATTGTAGTGTCCATATTAAGTTTAAGACTTTCCTTTGATAATCCAGAGTTTGGTGGCCAGGGACAAACCCTGATTGATTAGAATGCACTAATTGAGAAAGCAATGGTGGTAATCTGTACCAAGATTTTAGTAAAGTCCACTTCTAATAAGAAGACTGGCCTATAGCAGGCATCTCCAACTTCGAACAGGTCATGATCTACTTTCTCCGGCCAAAAGGGCCGGTGATCTACCGCCATGAAAATTAAGTTTCAAATTAGTTTCAAATTAGTTTCAAATTAAAATTTAACCCAATAAAGTTGGAGGTTTCCCCCCCTCCCCCCCCCCCCATTTTTAATGAACCTTCTGTCATTTACTTGGATGTGATCAACTGTTAAGCAAATTAAGCAAAAACAAAACAGAGATGAAGATCCAGTAAGAATTGCGAGGGGAAATGGAAAGTACATTTTTTCTTAAGGTTTATTGAGTAATAACTTTCTTTAACTGTCTTAATAACGTTCTTTAACTTTTATTGAGTAATTTGTGTTAAATTTAGGTTGAGTATTGATCCAGGCTGATCTTGCAAAGCTTTAATATTTCGCTCTTGCTCATTAGTAAGACATCTGAGCCTGCATTTCATCCACCAGCTTTTTGAAGTTGGGTGAATATTGTGTGAAGGCCAGTCTCAGGGAATCTTGGAGATGTTCATCTGTCATGTTGGAACGTTGTGTACTCTGTCATTTTCAGATGGGAAAATACAGATTCACACAATTAAGTTGAACTGAAACACGAGTGTACAGCTTCACTGTATCTTCTCAAGTTGGGAAATTTGTCTCTAGGCACTAGCTGCCAAAATGATTCTTGCTCAGCACGGGTCTTGAGAAAAATGTCATTTTTAAAGGTTAATATTTCGTTTTCAAGAGATGGCTTGTTCAATGAGTAATTTTTACTGATAGCAGATGCAGTTTCTTTAATGTCCACATCTACTTTGAATGGGTAAGACAAGTACTCCACAACTGTTCCAATTTTTTGGAAGTCACAGAACCTATTTTTGAATTCTGGGATAACAGAACAGATTTCTGTCACATTCTTCTCATTCTGAAAAACAAAATTTGTATATTGTCGCAGATGGTCCTGCGTATTAGGAAAATGATCAAAAGTGTTGTTTGTAAGGTCATCATTAGTTCAAATTTGAGTTAATGATGACTGACCTTGCAAACAACACTTTTGATCATTTTCCTAATACGCAGGACCATCTGCGACAATATACAAATTTTGTAGGATGAAACTGTACTCATCATTTCGCCAACGCATTTGTTTTTACCTTGTAGTTCAAGGTTCATATCACTTAGTTTGCCTGTAAATTCAGCGAGAAATGCCAGATCACATAACCACTCCTCATCTTCCAACTCTGCTTACTCATCTCCCCTCTCCTTCAAAAAACGTCTTATTTCATTCAGCAAATCACGAAATCTTTGCAGAAATTTGTGCCTACTTAGCAACTTTACATCTGTGTGCAAAATGGTTTCCGCTGTCCCTTCATCAAGAGTAAGATTGAAAAGCCGTCTTTGAAGTGATCTTCCACGAACTGAATTTACAATTTTGAAAGTGATGTCCATGACAGTCTTTGTATTGAGTCTCTCGCTTGCCAAAACTTGCTGGTGAATGGTGCAGTGGTAAGAAGGGAAATCTGGGAAGTCGTCATGCTGTCTACAGAGGGCTATGAAACCGTTAACCTCACCTGTCATTGCTCTTGCTCCATCAGTAGTGATGGAAACAAGTCTATGCAATGGAAGATTGCACTTTGTCTCAAAAGAATGGAAAGAACTGAATATTTCCTGACTGGTAGTTCTCCCTTTTAAAGAAATCATTCCAAGTAGTTCTTTAACACTGAAGTCTTCAAAAACCATCCGGATAAAGACTAGTAACTGGGCTATGTCTCTTATGTCTGTAGATTCATCAAGTTGGAGTGAGAAAGCAACACAATTTGAAACATCCTCCAACAATTGTTCAGTTGTGTCTCCACACATCTTTTCTATTCGCGGCACGATGGTGTTTCTTGACAATTGTACATCTTGAATAGCAGCTATGATCTCTTTCTTATTTTTAAATCCTTCAAAAAGATTGTCAGCTGCTTCAAGAAAACAATCTTTTACAAATTCCCCTTCAGTGAAAGGTTTGTATTTCTTTGCGATCAGGTTGCAGACCTTGAAGGATGCTATGGTTGCATTAACAGAATGTGACCTTGGCTTTGCCATCAACTGTTGCTGAGTAGCCAATTTTGATTTAAGTTCTTTGAGCTTCAGTTTATGAATTTCACTTTTGGGTGGAAAATCAGCATTAAACGTATTGCTATGCAGAGCCTTATAATGACATTCCAGATTACCCTTTTTGGGCAAGGATACTGGGGTGTTACAAATTAGACAACACCACTTGTCTTTCACCATGAAGAAGTAGTCCATTTCCCATTCGTCATGAAAGTGGTAGGTTTTGCTCTTCTTTGGAACACTCATCTTCGTTATACTAGGGTGGCTGGATGTAAGAAGGCCAAATCTGCTAAGTTAGTATAAACACTGGTTGAATCTGGTCCAAAAGTGTCACTGTCCCAAAGTATTAAAGATCAACAGGAACCGAAGACCTCTGGATGATGTGCAATATAAGGACTGGAGGTGCCAAAACCACACATGCAGTTCTAAAAGTAAAAATAAGAATTCATCATACTGGCACCAATAATCAAATACCACCAAACAATCATCAAAAAACTCAAACACCTGTCCAGCAAACTAGATAAAATCAAATACCGCCAAACAAGTTCAAATACCACAACACGTGATTTAATAAATTCTGCACAGTGTAGAATCAACACAAAGGCAAGGGGAAATAAAATTGCGGTGTAGAATCAACGCAAAGGCTAGGCAAAATAAAATTGCAGAGGCAAGCAAAGGTCACAGTGGTTTAAACCAATTCGAAGGCAAAGCATAGGCAAGTTTGAATAAAATTGGAAAAGCCCGCTAAAGTCACCAAATTCTTGACACTTTGTTGTGTCTGCCCTAAAACGTTTAATGAAAGCGAACTATAAAGCGACCAACGACCAGCACACGACACAACTAATAAGGTAAGTGTATTTAGGTAAAGCCCAGACGAATGGATATTGCCCGGTATATAACACACTTCTAAGGGGTGTTGGGCGGGGGCAGGAATGGATGATTCTGAGAGGCAGGAGACCAGGTATGATGCCGGGCCTGTGGTGTCTCGTCACGGGGCGCGGGCGGCAGCCTCCTGGGGTACCCACAAACTATTGGCATGAAAACAACAAGCGCCCCCAATATACCCACAGACAAGATTCCCGCGGGCAGGGAAAAAAAAGACAGGGAAAGGATCAGCAGTGGCGGCAAGCCCTCGGCAGATGACCTACCAGTACGAGCTCTCTCCTAGCGACGGGGCGAGCTGCTGGAGAGATGGAACCTAGTGGGGCTGGCAATCTACCTCTGAGCCCTCCGCGATCTACAGGTAGATTGCGATCTACCTGTTGGACATGCCATGTTGTGGGATCTTTACCCTCCTTAGGAATTATAGCAACCCCTGCCACCCTTGTTGAGTAAAGCATTGTAGGCTCTTGCATTAGCCTGAAAAGCAATCCATTCAATCATTTTGAAACAGTTTGTAAAATGTAGTTATAAATTCCTCCACTTCTGGTGCCTTTCCCATGGACAAGGATTTTATTGTCACAGATGCCTCATGGGAAAATTGCATTTTTCCCCCATCCTAGGTAGCTCTGTTTTTTTCCAAATACTCCCTTATATCTGTCTCAGATGCTGGACTCTCAGGGGTATATAACTCTTTATAACATTCAACAAAATGTTGTCTTATCTGTTCAACACCTCTAAGATCTGTACCATGTTTATCTATGATGCTTAGTATCTGATTTCTACATTAGGTAGCCGCTTTACTCTGCCTAATGATAGAGCTGCACCTGATGATCAGGAGAGGAAATGAGAGGGGAGGGCTGTTTGGCAGGTGCAATCCTTTTATTACTACTACAGTGAATCCTTTTATTACTACTACAGTGATACCACATTACTGGCTGAAAGTGAAGATGATCTGAAACATTTGCTTCTCACAATCAAAGAACATAGTCTCAAAATGGGCCTGCACCTTAATGTAAAGAAGACAAAGATCATGACAACTGGCATAATCAACAGGTTCATCGTTGAAGGAGAAGAAATTGAAATCGTGAACAACTTTAACCTACTTGGATCAACTATCAATAAAGAAGCAACAAGCAGTCAAGAAATCAGACGACGCATTGCTCTTGGCAGAATGGCTATGAAAGACCTAGATAAGATTCTCAAGAGCAGAGATGTCTCTCTCCATACAAAGATTCGACTTGTTCAAGCCATGGTATTTTCAATAACATCATATGGATGTGAAAGCTGGACAGTGAAAAAGACAGACAGGAAGAAAATTGATGCCTTTGAATTATGGTGCTGGCGGCGAATACTGTGTATACCATGGACTGCCCGAAGAACAAACCAGTCGGTACTAGAAGAGATCAAACCTAAGCTTTCTTTAGAAGCTCAGATGACAAGACTTCGACTTTCATACTTCGGACACATCATGCGAAGAGAGAGATCATTAGAGAAAGACATCATGCTTGGCAAGATAGAAGGTCAACGCAAAAGAGGAAGGCCAGCAATGAGATGGATTGCTACAATAACAGCAGCTACAGGTACCAGTCTGTCAACAATGAGCTGCCTGACTGAAGACCGAACACAATTTAGGATAGCTATCCAGAGGGTCGCCATGAGTCGACTCCGACTCGACGGCACTTAACAACAACAACAGTGAATCAGCGACTGTATGCTGCAGCTGTTTGAATAGTTTTTCCTATAGAAATGCATTGATGCATTTTTTAGGGGGTGGGGGCTTAATTTCTTTTCAATCTCCCACCATAAGCAGAAACTTAACTTTTACAGCAGAGGAACTTCCACTAGCTCATCTGCTCACTTCTTGTGACTAGAGCAGCATTCCGGTGCTCCTCCCTCACAGTCTTCCCATTGGCTAGATCCTATCCACATTCTCGGTTGCTAATTACATTCTTTATTTTTATCTCTATTGCAATGCTTGATATACCGCCCAAGCTGAGTGTCAGGGCGGTGTACAATCAATGTGGGCTGCGAGTGACAATAAAGCGAGAAAGGAACGCCATTGTTTAGACAGGAAAACAGCAGGTGGAGAGACAGACAGAAAGTGAAGGGATAGATATGTCAGATACACATTGGGGGGGGGGGGGTAGGGGATCGCCACCGAGGAGGGGAGGAAAACTTAGGGGTCGGGGAGGGAAGGTCAAAGGTGAGGTGGAAGAGATGGGTTTTTAGCATGGCCTTGAATCGAGAAAATGACACCTCGGTGCGGAGAGCATATTGTAGTGAGTTCCAAAGTGCGGGGCCTAGGAAAAAGAACACAGAGTGACGGATAAGTATGAGGTGGGCCTGGGCGGGGGAGGGGAGGAAGAGACGGTTCCCATGAGCGGACCAGAGAGGGCAGGGGGAGGGCTGCTGAGGGATAAGGTCTGTTAGGTATTCGAAGCAAGAAGGGCAGGGCTATTCATAGGGCATGTTAGCAATCCTCCTAGTTTCTACATGTTAATATAAAAATCAGTAGAATCCTGAAAAACGCCAACCAGACGTCAATCCCAATGTCCTAAATACAGAGCACACCTGGACAGAACCCCCCCCCAACACTGAATTCAAGGTATGTTCCTAGCTTGCCAGTGTCTTAATCTAACTCTGCCCATAGCTTTAGAAATTTGTTGTCAGTATACGTGGAGGTCTATTCTAATGTGTACATGATTCTGATCCTGCGGGACACATCTAGCCCCCGCGGGATCAGAACATACAGGCTGGGACCCGATTCCGGTTGGCCTGCACATACAGGCTCCTGCCCAGCCAACTCAGTCAGGCTCCTGAATGGAGCTGTGGCACCGTGGAGTCCAGTTGCCATGGCACCGCGGCTCCATTCAGGAGCCATGATCCCCGGCTGATAATAACTTTCTTCATTTCCTGCAGCCCAACCCACAATCTGGCCTCCCATGGCCAGGGTCAGGCTTCAGGGAATCTCCTGCACCCCCTCCACCATTTGCCACTGCCCGGGCCTCCTGTCCCCCAACATCTATGGGGACTTATTCTACCTCAGGGGTGGAATAAGTCCCCCGTCTAATCTGCTGGCCCCGGACGTACAGGGCTGACATCAGAATCGGCCCTGTACGCCCAGGGCTGTGGACTGCCCGCCCTAACTCCACCCCCTTCCCGCTCCCATCTAGCCTCCCCATACAAACTCCTTGTTCATACGGAGATGGTAGGGGGGTGAATAGTGGGGGTGGAAGTCCCAATGGGATGTCCATCCCCACTATTCGTGGTTCAGAATAGACCCCATAGCAACCAATAAGAAAGCAGTACCATTCAGTCGGAAGCTTTCACAGTAGAAATGACAATAAAGAAAATGAAATAAGCTAAAAAGCAATACATTACAGGTAGGGAATTATTTGTAATCCCTGTGTCTCTGTGTTTCTAGCAATCATGGTGTTTTGTGTGTGTAAATGTATCTCTGTTGTGGATTGTGTGTGTGTTGTGTCTGTTGGGGGGGAGGTGGTAGCTGGGGTTTGGTGTCTATGGGAGGGGCATTTCCAAGAGAAGTAGTATGGAGGGGGTTGGAAGAGAGGCAGGTAGGTTGTGGGTGGGGTTAATTGCAAGGTGATGGAACAATTGCAGTGGGTAGTTTTTGGAAGTGGGGGAGTTGCATGGGGGAGTTTTAGGGGTGGGACACTTACGAGGGCATATTTTTGGGGGAGGAGCAGTTTGCAGTGTGGTGGGGCAGTTGCTGGGAGTGAGGTTTTGGGGTAGTGTGGAGGAGATGCAGGAGGCATTCAGTGAGGTGATGGACAGTTGCGTGAGATAGTTTATAAGGGGAGAGCAGGTTACAGGCTGTTGAAGGCAGTTGTGGAGGTATTTTTTTCTAAATGTGGCAGTTTGCAGGATGGTAGAGCAGTTGTGAGGAGAGTAGTTTGCAGGATGGTAGAGCAGTTGTGAGGGAGTATCTTTAGCTAAGAGCAGTTTGTAGGACAATGGGAAGGGCATTTTTGGAAGTGGAGCAGTTTGCGGGGTAGTGGGGCAGTTGAAGTGGGTGTTGTTTTTAGGGGTAGGGTAGTGAGGCAATTGTGTGGTGGTATTTTTTTCAGAGGGCAATTGAGAGGAATATTTATGGGTGTGGGAGCCATGTGGAAGGTAGTAGGGCAATTGTGGGGGTGCATATTTTAGGGCATGGGGAATTTGGGGGGTTGAGAGAGTAGAGAACAGGAAGAGAGAGTTTAAAAGGAGGAATTCCCTAACTGCAACAGTTCACTGTATGTAATTTTCTGTGCAATATAATCCAAAACATCTTTTCCCATATAAATACATCAGGCCTTTTTTTAGGGGGGGGTGGGGGGTATTATTTCTCTGGAAACATCTAGAGTGAGGGGAGAGCGTGAGGAGGCCATCCCATTGCAGAGCATCCTAAATCTCTGCTGAAACTGTGCCACTTCAACCCTTGCCGAATATGCTCTCCATTTAAACGAGGTCCATTGACAAGGACAGAAGTGACGCTTGTTTTCAGCAGAGATTTAAGTTCCTCTGCTTTGTGGTAAACCCCATTTTACTTTCGTGTTGTGTCAGATTACCTTTAAAAATAATTGTGCCACATGAAAACAATATACAGATGTAAATATTGAGGATGATTTTATAAAGCATTTTCAACTGTAATGTGTATCCGTGGGTACATACAGATGTACAAGTATGTGTACGTAGACATTTCCAGTTGGGTGCAGTAGGAGTGGAGTTATCATGTACGTCACAAAATTCATGTGTACATGCATAGAATAGCCTAATGGTTAAAGCAGCGGGCAGGAAGCCAGGGTTCAAATCCCACTCCAAGTCATCTTGGACAAGTCACTTAACCCTTCATTGCCTCAGGTAAAAGCTTAGATTGTAAACCCTTCAAGGACAGGAAAATACCTAATGTAATTCACCTTCAACTTCTGAGAAAAGGCATGAGCTACATCCAATTCCCCACCTGCCTCGAAGAAAGTGTAAATTTGTGTGTGAGCGTTTGTGCATTAACTGTCTTTACTGTTGGAGACTATTTTATAAAGGCACATAAGCACTTGCAATGCCTCTATCAAATAGGCACCTTCTTGAGAATTTTTATAGGCACCCTGTCATAAAATTATCTAATTTTAAACAAAACCTTCCTCCTTTGAATCTATTAAACTCACAGCCATCGCTCCCCTGTCTTGCCAGCCTTCTTGGGCATAGTAGCAGGTGTCAATGAAAACTAGAGAAAACATTCTGCATTACAAACTGAGGGAGGAGCCTGGGGGTGGGAGCCCTGCAGAAAGGGCAGCCTACTGGTATGTGTCCTGTCTTGAAATTAAACACCAGTTGTGTTGCCTTCCTTAACTGTGGCCTCTACCATGCTTTGAAATTAGCTTCGGGGCTGTAGAAGTATGAAGCACGCTTTCAGAGCACTTTGCACATTGCCCTGAGTGAACCAATGAGCGGTAGGAGGTGGAAAAAATAAATATGCTGTAGCACATTCAGAAATGGCACGTTATGCTTCTGTAGCCTTTTCTATCTGTAGCTCTGTGGCTGATTTCAAAGCCTGATGCATGGTCATAAATAAGAAGGGAAATGAGTTGACATTTAATTTCAGGATGGATGCACACCAGGCTGCCCTGTCATTAGAGGCTATCGCCCATGTTCTCCCTTCGCTTTGGGCTGCCAATCGATGTTCATTTACACAACATTTGTTTTTATATTTGTGTTATACTGATCCCCTGTGACTTTGCTGCCCAGATTAACTCTGGTATCTGCAAGGGTCATGTAACTTTTGATCTTATGGGTCACAAATTCTGCATGTAACTCATTCCTCTAGTTCCATTAGAAGCTCTCTCACATTCCCTATCTCAGAATGTCCCTACAGACCTTTAGGGCACTTTTTACTGAAGCCCTTTAGCTGGTTAATGGGCATTTTAATGTGTGGCAACTGGCAGTCAGGAATACTAATGCACAATTGTATATGCCACTGCATGTTAAAACACATGCTAATCAGCAAATCATGAGATGGGGCAGGGAACGGGCAGTGCATGGATATGGAAAGCACATTAGCATGAGAGCCCAGGCTATTGCTCTGCACTCAGAAGCAACGCATCTCCTAACATGGGTTCACATCACGACATCTCTATAGGCATCCCTAAGTGACCCTGCAGTTGTGGAATGCCTGTTGGGCAAACCCTTCATGCATTTGCTGCCAGGGACATATTGGACACGCCCCCAACAGCTACCATGTGGCCTTTGCAATTAATGCATGAGAGATCAGCGTGTTAATGGTAAATCCCTAGTGGGCTTTAGTAAAAGGGGCCCTTGTCATAACAGGCAAGCTATTGCTCCTTCTCAGCCCGCAATCTCCATTTGGGACATAGAGGCCGCAAGATGGCTCATTGTATCATATTTCGCTGTTTCTCACCTATATTAAATTTAAATATTTATATTTATTTATTTGTTTTAAAAGATTTTAATCCCACATCATACCTCTAGCGACTCCGAATCTGTGCAGCACTTTTAATTTTGACTATCTATAGTAAGATTTTTGTTTATTTAATTGTAATTAAATTGTTAGAAATTAAGAAAGTACGTCTTCTCATTTGGAAGTTGATTGAGTTTAGCTTACTGTCTAGTTGTACAGCCAATATGTGTGGCAAGGGCAAGATACTCAATGATAGTCTATAATTGTGGTACTGCCAGCGGCCACAGGGTCCCTCTTTCTGTATAGACACCAGTACAGCTGCCCCTCTTCACCCCTGTTTCATTAAAATTGATAATGGTAGCCCAGAATTGGAGAGTAGTCAATGTATTGCCAATTCTGAAAAAGTATAAACCATTCAGAAAGAAACAAAGGGGTCAAAATGCAAAATGATCTAACTGGTTGGCAGATCTGCTAACCAGGTCAATCATGGTGAGAGAGAGAGATTCAGTGGTACATAGCTGACTTTTGCCAGGGAATATCCCCCCCATACTCCACTGCATGTGCTGATATGCTACCCGCGTAGCATTGCGGCATTCTAGGAGCAGCGCTGTGGTTAACCGGCCAGCGGCAATATTCAGTCACTGGCCAGTTACATAAACTGGTTAAGGTTAGGAAAAATAAAAGCAGTCCTCCTAACCTTAGCTGGTTTAGATAACCGGGCAGCAACTGAATATCACCACTGCCCACGGGATATTCAATGCCGATGGCTGGATATGAGCCAGCATGGAATATCGAGGTCTAGTTTAAAGCAGCGGCAGTCTGCATCTTTAAGTGTGCTGGCCACTGCCACCAAATATATGGACAGGCATGGTTTAATCGGGCAGAGCCAACATGGATTTTGCCAAGGGAAGTCTTGCGTTGCCTTCCTAATCTGTTAGATCTTTTTCTGAAGGGGTTAATAAGCATGAGGAGGAGTGGCTCAGTGGTTACCTGAGGCTGGAGGGCCAGGGGTTCAATTCCCACATAGGGACAAGTAACCTCAGGCTGGAGGGATTGGGGTCTCTAGTCCCATGGCCACTCCTTGTGGCCTTGGGCAAGCCACTTAACCCTCCATTACCTCAGATATGCTTAGATTGTGAACCCTTCAGGGACAAAGGAATAAAAACTGCCTGTTAGAATATAATCTGTAAACCTCTATGATACACACGGTAAAGGGCAGTATATCAAGTGCCTAAAACCATATATAAATAAGGCTGAGATGATTGACATAGTTTATCTGGATTTACAGAAGGTGTTCGATAGTTCCCTCATCAGAGACTCCTTGGAAAAAGTCATGGTCATGCATCTTACTATGGACCAGAAACTTATGAAAAGACAGAGTAGGGCTAACTGGTCAATGATCAATTTATAAATGATCTGGCAAAGGGAACAATGATTGAAGTGATCAAAATTGCAGATGACACAAATTATTTGAAGTTATCAAATCACAAGCTGATTGTGAAAATTCATAGGAGAATCTTGCCAAGACTAAGAGGATGGACATCCACATAGCTGACGATATTGAATGTGGGCAAAAGCAAAATCATGCACATAGGGAAAAATAATCCAAACTGTAGTTATGTGGATGCTAGGTTCCAAATTAGGAGCCATCACACAGGAAAAGGATCTAGGTGGCATCATCATTATATTTAAATTCTTGTCTCTGTGTATGGCAGCAGTCAAAAAAGCAAACGGAATGTTAGGAATTATTAAGAAAGGAATGGGGAATAAAATGGGGAACATCATAATGCCTCTGCATCATTCCATGGTGCGACAGGACCTCAGGTATTATGCAAGGGTGTGAGCCAATCAGCTAAAGTTTTACTGGAATGTCAACTCTGTTAGAGCCAAAGGACACAAAGAGCTGTGTAGAATTTCATATGTTTTATTCTTTCCAACCCAATAGAAGTTAGAATGAATTGTACAAAATAGAGGCATAGCCAAGGGGGGGCCTGGTCCCTTCCACTTCTGGCTCAGGCCTCTCCAGTCACTAAGACCACATAATTGTAGGACTGCAGCTTCAATGTCATGGCAGAAATGGAAAACCTGTAGCTCAGCAGGCAGCTAAAACAAAATGGAAGCTCAAGGTTTCTCTGCTCCAATGAGAGCTGAAGATTTGCCGCATCCCCACTCACTCTGATTTCCTGATATGGAGTGGGCAGGGATGTGGCAAGTCCTTTCTGCATCCTGCTATGAAGGCGCCATGTTGTTGTTTTTTTTAGTTGCTGGCTTGCCTGATGAGCTGCTGGTGTTCCACCCGTGCCAACATTGCAGTTGCAGTGACGAGATGAGGCAGCAGAAAGAAAAATGCTGGACCGCTGGATAGGTTGGGGGAGGGGGAAGAGGTCAAGAGATACTGAATTATGGGAGAAATGCTGGACTGCTGGAGCAGAAGGAAAGGAGGGGAAGATGCTTGAGAGGGAGATACTGGACTTTTGGGGAAGGGAAGGATAAGGGAGAGAGAGAGAAGGGAGGTGCTGGAGCATGGAGGGTGGGCAGGAAAGACGATAGCAGAGGGATGCTGAACTGTGTGGGGAGCGAGAGAAAGGGATCAGGGAGATCCTAGACTTCAGAGCATGGGATAGGGATCAGAGAGATGCTCTAGCTTGGAGGGTGGGAGGGTATGGCAGCAGAGATGGGAAGTTGTTGGCCTAGAAAGTGGGGGTAGAGAGAGAGGGAGATGCTAGACTATGGGGTAGGGAGAAAAAGAGGAGAGATGCTGGATTTTGCTTAGAACAAACAAACACATTTCTGTTTCTATTTCTCCAGTATTGCATTGCACTCAGAGTCTGACATCGTGGGATTTAAAGTTTACTTTCTGTCTTCATATCTCAGTTACTAATTTGTGGTCTCGTCCCATATTTATTGAGAGTCTGTCTGTTTTGTGTATGTGACTGAGGGACTGTCTGTGTTTTACATGTGTGATCAAGGTGCAGTATTCTGTTAGCAGGTAATTTCTTTGTAGAGAACTGTTGCGGTCCCACTTGATACGTTTTCTCAGTGGGTGGGTTATTGGTATTTTAGGGCCCTGCACAATATTTGCAGTTTCCTTTTCATAAATGAGGTTGCTGCTGTTTAAGTCCTGGGAGTTAGTAGTTTATGGCATAGTAAGGTTCCGAGTGTCGTCTTGCAGGATTTTGTTTTACTGTAACGTGGGACTGAGATGGTCAAACCTCTAGTATAATTTTTTTTGTATGTCGAGTTGTGAAGTGAAACATCCCAGGAGCCCTGATTCTACTGTGTTCTTTGATCTCTGGAGGAGAAATCTTCTATCCCTATTGTGCTCTGTTCCTACCTTGGGGTGCCAGTATCTTAAATCTGGCCATGGAACTGGGAGAGGTGCAGGTATTGTAAAAATGAAGTTTCTGCATGGGGGGGGAGGGATAAATTACCTCCACCCCCACCCAAAAAATGCCCCAGTACATTTCTATGGGAGAAGCAGTTACAGCAACTGCAGCATATATAAACTGATTGACCGTAACACAGTGATTAAGGCCCTTCCCTCTCAGCAAACACAGAGAAAGCACACACAGACACAGATACACACAAACATACCAATACACATGCAGAGATGCATACAAACATGCACAAACATACAACAAAACAGAGATACACAAACACACACATGCCACATGTAAAATATAGACAAAACAAACACATACGCAGATGTGTGAGCCCACAGACACACACGCATGCATAGAAGTGTTGGAAAGGGACCATGGTCTGAATGATTTCCCTACTTGTTTAGTTCAAACACAAGTTATTCATAGAGAAGAGGAAAAACTAATATCTCAAAATGAACAAATCCAATGAGAACAGAGAAGAAAGGGAATATGCATTATTCACAGCAGAAAGCCAGATCAATATCAAAATGCAGACAATTTCTCGAATATCGATGGGTAACAGTTTATGCCAAATACTATTAAATTGTCTCCTACATATGGGAAACATGGAAGAATCTGTTTGATTTCTCAACTGCTTTAATTCATATTTACATGTTTGGCAGACCATGTTTCACCAAAAACTCACATTTAACATTGCAGCATTTTTCCAATTAGTAAATATCATGTGTCTTGATAATGATATTAAAAAATCAAACACCTTCTTATGTTAATACATTGTCTAATTGCAACAATCAAAATACAAACATATCCAACAAGAGCCCCTGATTTAAGTGCAAATACATAATTGCCTCTTCCTCTTTCAATGATGGCTTTCTGTCCCTGTATGTATGAAGCTCAAGATCCAATTCCTGGGTCGTTGTGCTCTTCATACTGATACCGCTTCCTACCTTTCCTGCTCCTCAAAGGCATCCCTCCTTACCTTGCCATCTTCCTCCCATCTCTGTCTGAAGGGCTGCTATGGGTCAGGTTTTTCCTACCTAGGTCTATCCCTCCGGAAATCTCTTCCAGTTTGCAATGCTCTTGAAACTTCCTGTGTCAAATTTAAGAAGGCATTTAAGACATGACTGTTTCACTAACTTCTTACAGGGATTCTAACACTGTCAGATTATATTTTCTTTTTACCTCTTCCATTCTTTCCCTTTCGTTCCCTCTTTTCAGATCATGACTTCCCCATTAATAATATTGATTATTGTCTGCCTATACTGTATGTTGAATTTCCTGCGACTTTTAGCTTGTAAACTGCTTTAATATACCTTTGTGTCTGAAAGGTGGCATAGCAAATGTTTGAAAATAAATACATAAATTGGATGTGTTACTGCACCTTCTTCCAAAATACCTGAATATAAGAGCATTCATGTGTCATTAACATGCCCAGAACATTAGCACGATGCCAGCAACTATTAGAGTTAAGAAAGCCAGTTTTCCAAATTTTCCACGGGCCCAATGTGCAAAGAAATGCAAGGATTGTATCAGATTAAGCAATAGGCAGGGATTATTAACCTTGACCCAAAATACCTTCCATGGTATAAGACCTTAATGCATTATGTCCCACACTTTTTGCAAACCAGTGTTGGATTTGATGGTGTATAGACATTCTGATGAATTCCACTTTTAAGATAGCGAGAACCCATTTACAGGCCAGAGTGTGGAAGAACGTTTCCTATGGATTTAGACATAATGTAGGAAGCATTTTTTTCTCATTATGTGGAACGGAGTTACTATCTTGAGAAAGAATTTGGGATTAGTTCAAAGAATTACTTTGTAATTCAATCGAGTGTTCAATTCATAGGTAACTACGACTTGAGGTTCACATATTCCTCTAGTCAAGGCCATGATTACTAGAAAGAGCACTTTACAGGTAACATACTTAAATGAGGCAGATTCCATTGGCTCAAATGGTGACATCATAACAGAGGTAAGGATGACAATATGATCCCAAGGCACAGAAGGCTTCTTCAGGAGTGGTTTGACATGAAGAAGCTCTTTTATGAAATGAGAAATGATAGAACATTAGGAAGCTGGAAATCTATCAACCAGAGGATGATAGGCCAAGAGAGTACTGAGATGCACAGTGATGGAGAACATAACATAAGATATGCCATACTGGGTCAGACCAAGGTCCATCAAGCCCAGTATCCTGTTTCCAATAGTGGCCAATCTAGGTCATACGTACCTAGCAGTTTCCCCAAGGGACACAGGTTCCACAATGCTTATACTAGGTCAAGCATTGATATCCTGGGTCCCTTCTTAATAATGGTTTATAGACCTTTCCTCCAGGAACTTGTCCAAACCTTTTTTAAACCCAGCTACACTAACAGCCTTTACTACATCCTCCGGTAACAAATTCCAGAGTTTGATTACACGTTGAGTGAAAAAATATTTTCTTTTATTAGTCTTAAATAGTTTACCCTACGTCTGGAGCCCTAGATAGTAGAGCTCACATAAGTGGTACAATGTGGGGTCAGGAGAACAGTAAATGGGGTCCTCACCATTTGTGAAGCACCAGATAAAAAATTCTCTTCCACTTACAGGTATAGATACATCTGGGCAAAGCCCCGACCTCCCGCCCCTCCCCTCTTTTTAAATTTGAGCTCACATTTGTTGTGAGGGCAGTGGCTTCCAGGTTTGCATGGAACAACAGCACTGGTTCTCCTAAAAACCTGCTGGGGCCAAATAATGTCAGTCAAGGTGGAGATGAGGAGGCTATCGGGCCAGAGATATCTCTAGACAAAAATATTTGGAATGGCAAGAGGGGAAACTAGGTATTGAAGGGGGCAAGCCAAAAGTGACATTTTTACACATTGCATCCACAGCCACATCACATCCCTTTGCCTGCCTTTAAATTAGCTGTAAAAGACACTGCAATAAAAAGTCCCAAAGGCTTTCTTTTCAAAAAGAAAACCCCAGCCATTATCGGCCAGCCAGTAAAACTACTAGTATAATTGATAGAATCATTCAACTGATCCTTCTACATGGAAGTGAAGTCTATATAGGCATTGTTTTAAAAGGATTATTAGGGTTTTTGAAGTATGTCATTAGGCGTTTCTCTAATTAGTTTCATTTAGATTTACCAAAGGGAAGGAATGAGATGATGTATATGGTCTGATGTAATGTTATCTTTGTGTTGATTCATGGTAAGGCACATAATCAAGTCTAGTGAAATACATAAATAAAATAAAACCTGTACCTCCAGTTCTGTAACACAGTCCACATTCCTCAGCAGTGGAACTAAGACCATTTCTTCTTACAACTCACCATACAAAAGAAAGTTTGATATTCAGCCCACGACAATCTGTGTTTTTCTAAATGCTGGTTGCAGTGGGTGGAATGAAACCAGATATTCAACGGACATGCCCAGAGAGTGGCTTTTGCTGAATATCTGGTTTCAGCAGAAGTGCCCGGGTAGCGGCTTTCATTAAGTATCTGGTTTCAGCAGTGACCCCTGCTGGCTATCCAGATAGCAGAAATATTCAGCCGCTATCCAGATAACCAAACTGCATAAAGTTAAGCCTGCATTTTTTGGCCTAACTTTATGGGGTTTCTGATCCTGAAAATTGCTGCTAACTGAATAAAGCATTGTACTGTCCTCACTCTGTCCACAGACCATCCTGGTACTATCCAGATAATGCTACAATGGTTAGAGGAAATAATCTGGGGCTCAGCCAGGTTTACCTGGTCAGCAAGTTCTGCTAAACAGATAAACCCTTCTGAATATCAGCCCCAAAATATTCTAATTTTTGTGTCATCTCAATAACAGTAGCATTACTCTATTTCCACTCCCAGATATTTGCAAAATAACACACAACCCTACAAGAAGAGAGTCAAAATTATATTGAGTTATACAGACCACTGTATATTCAGCAGCATGGTTTTAGGAAATGTCATGGCATAGAGACTTTGATGATGATTACCTATGCATGGTTTGGAACCTGTGGGTTCTGGTTTTATCATGCTATTTTGGATGTAAGTGCTTTATTTGATTCAGTTTACAGTAGACTAAAATAACTGCCAAAAAAGGAAAAGAACGCCATAGTCAACAGGAAAGAAGAGATAGGAAAGAGAGGAGAAGAAAGAAAAGGAACTAAGGGGTGAAAGAAGGGGGAAGGAACCTCAGCTAGGAGCAGCAGGAACAGGGAGGTTGAAGGCGGAGCAAAAGAGATGTTTCTTGAGAAGAGATTTAAACCTGTTGAAGGAGAGTTCCAGCCGGTGATCTGGGGAGAGAGAATTCCAGTGTTTAGGGCCTTGCTTCTTGATAGATGATGAGATTTTGGAATAGATGATGGGCTGTTAGATTGATTTGGTTCTTATTTGACTGATCATATGTAGAAAATTAGGACTGGAGTGAGTACATCTATCAGGACAGCCAAGCAGTCTAAGGCACTGCATTAAGGTTGCAGCCTTCCTGAGAGGTGTGGTTCAAATCCCACTCCTGACAGGGCTGAACTCTTCCCTTTCTAGTCCCAGGAGACTTGGTAAGGACCAGTCTTCATGTGGGAAGCCATTTCTGATTGGAGCAGGGTGTTGGATACATGCCTGGGCTTGTTTCTTGAGTCCGAAGGACTACCAAAAGAGACTGCTACTGCTGGAAAGAAATTTGCACTTGTAAGTATTTACTTCTGGGAACTTATCTAAATCTTGGGGGAAAGGGAATTCTGTGAGTTAAAACTGATCTGTGTATTTTAGAGTCCATTGTATTTGTTAACTTAGTCAGGGCTTAGCAGCACCAGAGAGCTTTTAATTTAAATTTAATCTGAGTCAGGGCTTAACATAGAAGGAAAAATAGGGTAAATATGTTTTGAGTAAAAATTGTTTCTAGAGAGCTTTCATTTAAATTAAAACTCGGTCAGCGCTTAGCAGCACCACAGAGCTTTTAATTTAAATTTAAACTCAGTCAGGGTTTAGCATAAAATGAAGAATAAGCTAAATATCCTTTGAGTAGAAAGAAAGAAATTGTTTCTAGAAACCTTTACAAATAAGCCTTCTACTTAAGAGGCAAGAGACCTGTGAAATTGTTTTAAATAGGCGTTAAAGCCAAGTAACAGATCAAAGAGGAAATTTGAAAGGCTCCCTCTTTCAAATCAAGGGATGTGTGAATCACACAGGAAGTTGCTAAGAAATTACATTAGAAGCACAGGTAAGAGCACTGTAGCCAGCCAGCTTTTACTAAGTGTCCCTCCTACCCACCCCGACTCTCACCCGCTCCAGACATAATCTTAACTTTATAGGCTCTTAAATCTATTAAAGGGGAAGAGGTGGTCAAATTCACTTTCAGGTACAGGTGGTTATCCTCACCAGGAATAGATTAATTAAGGCCCTGAAATTAATTAATCTTGAGGTAAACAAAGTCCCTTAAACTTATTAGGTACAGTTGCATTGGTACAAGTATCCCTAGCATCTTTAAGTAAAGAAAAACAAACAAACTATGTTACCAATGTAAATAATGTATTCAACATGTATGCAATGTTTCTACTATGCAAATAGTAAACTCTTCAATATATGTTACATAGGATTGTGGATCCCATTATTGTTAAAATGTTACCTGTTTTATATACTAGTTAATGGTTCTATGTAATATATAATCATTTTATGTAAACCACCTTGATTTATTGACAGGGTGGTATATAAAACAAACAAATAAATAAACTACTTAAATAGCTAAACAAAACCTTAAAAATAAAGTGCAGACAGCAGTCCAGAAGTGAGGTGGGTCTATCCAGTCTTTTGCATTGAGTGTCACATGTACAATTTTCTCCCAGTTGGTTAGGGGTCTTACACATCTGCACTAGATGCAAGGAGCTCTTTGCACTCAGGGAATGACTCCAATCTCTGGAGGCTAGAATAGCAGACTTGGAGGACATAAGAAAGACAGAGAGGTATATAGACAAGATCTACAGGAATATAGAACTGAAGTCCCACCTCCAGTCTGGCAGCCTCTCAGTTGCCATGGAAAGCACAGCATAACCTTGGTGTGGCAGAAAGTGATCTTGTAGCATGGACCTGTCCATCATGTGATGTAAAACCCTCTCACATTAAGGAGGTTTCTCCAGGGACATGTGCTCTTGAGGGAAGGGTTAGAATGGCTGTCATAGCTGGTGGTTTGATCATTAAGCATATAGATAGCTGGGTGGCTGGTGGACATGCCCTCCTGGTGCGAAGGTAGCATCACGCAGACAGGGTTTTAGATAGTGCTGAGGAGGAGTCTGCTGTCTTGGTACATGTTGGTTCCGATGACAAAGGAGAGTGTAGGAGGGAAGTTGTGAAGGCCAAATTTAGGTTTTTATGTAGGAAGTTAAAATCCAGAACTTCCAAGGTAGCATTTTCTGAAATACTTCCTGTTTCAAGTGCAGGACCCAAAAGACAGGCAGAGCTCTGAAGTCTTAATGCATGGATGAGACAATGGTGGAAAGAAGAGAGTTTTGGATTCCTTAGGAACTGGGCAAAATTCTAGGGAAGGGAAGGGCTTTTCTGAAAGGATGGGTTTTAGCTTAAGGCTGCTGGCATTAACCTTTGAAAAGGAGACAGAGCAACTTTTAAACTAGATAATAAGAGAAAGCCAACAGTCACTCAGGAGCGCATGAGGATATCAGCAAGAGAGGAAAGTTAGGGCATCCTTATAGAGAGGTTCCAATAAAGATAAACGTAATCCAGATGCCCTTAAGTATAGAGCTGAAAGATTCCAAATTACCCCATTAATTGATAACCAGATTAATAAAAATACAATACAACCTCTAAAATGCCTGTATGCAAATGCTAGAAGTCTAAAAAATAACATAGGAGAGTTAGAATATATAGCATAGAATGGAAGGTTAGATATGATTGACATCTCAGAGACCAGGTGGAAGGAGGACAATGGGACACTGTGATACCTGGGTACAAACTATATCACAATGATAGGGTAGATCAAATTGGTGGAGGGGTTGCATTTTATGTTAGAGAGGACACTGTGTCACGTAGGATTAAAGGTTTGCAGGAAACAAAATATGTTGTAGAATCTCTATGGATAGAAATTACACATTAAAAGGGGAAGGCGATGGCAGTGGAGGTGTACTACCGACTGCCTGGCCAGAATAAATAGATGGATGATGAAAAGCTACAAGAAATCAGGGAAGCTAACAAAGGTTACAACACAGTAATAATGAGTGATTTCAATTACCCCGGTATCAACTAGGGAGATAAAGTTTCTAGATGAAATAAATGACTGCTTCTTGGAACAGCTGGTTCATGAACCAATAAGAGGGGAAGCTATTTTGGATCTAGTCCTTAATGGAACACAGGATCTGGTGCAAGAGAAAAGGATGTTGGAGCCACTTGTCAATAGTGATCATAGCATGATCACATTTGATTTAATAAATCGAGGAAGGACAGCAAGGAAGTCCACAGTACTACCTTTTAACTTTCAAAAGGGAAACTATAATAAAATGAGGAAAATAGTTATGAAAAAAACTAAAAGGAGCAGCTGCAAAGGTTAAAGATTTACATCAAGCAAACAATACCATCTTGGAATCGCAGACCAGATGTATTCCATGCTTTAAGAAAAGCGGACGGAAGGCCAAAAAATGGTTAGCATGGTTTAAAGGTGAGGTCAGAGGGGCTTTTGTAGCCAAAAAAGCATCTTTCAGGAAATAGATCAAGGAGCCAAATGACGAAATGGGAAGTAGCATATGTATATGTTTATTGCACTTGATATACCACACCTTGGAACATCAGGGCAGTGTATAGTCCAAACATAATCACTGGCAAGTTTGATGCAAGGCATTGAAAAGGCAGGCAGACGGAGTTTGAAAAAAAAACTTGCATGGAAGCAAAAACATAAAAAAAACTTTTTCAAGTATGTTTGTAGCAAAAACACTTTGAGTCAGTTGGACAACTGAATGATAGAGGGGTAAAAGGGGTGCTAAGGGAGGACAAGGTATATCAGAGAGACTGAATGAATTCTTTACTTCGGTCTTTACTTAAGAAGATATAGGCAAGTTACCCATGCCTAAAATGGTATTTAAAGGTGATATATTGGAAGAATTGAAAGAAATATCAATAAACGAGGAAGATGTATTACAATTATTTTATAAACTGAAGGGTAGCAAATCAACCGGACCAGATGGTATGCATCCAAGGGTGTTGAAAGAACTGAAATATGAGATTGCAGACCCACTATTAGTACTCTGTGAACTATCATTAAAATCATCTGCAGTAACTTAAGACTGGAGAATGGCCAATGTAATGCCAATTTTTAAAAAGGGCTCCAGGGGTGATCTGGGAAACTACAGATCAGTGAGCCTAATGTCAGTACCGGGCAAAATGGTAGAAACCATTATAAAGAATAAAATTACTGAACATGTAGATAGTTCTATAGTTTAATGGGACAAAGCCAACATGGATTTAGCCAAGGAAAGACTTGTGTCACTAATCTGTTATATTTTTTGAAGGTGTGAATAAATGGGTATTTATTTATTTATTTGCTTTTATATACCGCACTATTTAATATTAGCGCTGTTTACATAGAACATGAACAGTCAAGCAACTTTATATAGAAGAGGCATTTAACATAGACTCTAGTTTACATAGAACATGTAATGAATAGAAACAAGTGATTACGTTAACATTCCATGGGGATATGAACTTGGATGGGGTAGGGTAAATAAGGGAGGGATGGGAGAACTAATTACAAGTTATGCGGCCAAGTCTCAAGGTGTAGGTTATATAAATGAGGAAGCCCGCACTATGCAAGTCCTTAATTAAGGTGTGTGGTCATAAGCTAGCTGGAACAGGTAAGTCTTTAAGGCCTTTCTAAAGGTTCAATGATGGTTCAGATCGAAGCAGGAAGGGCATTCCAAATGGTTGGTGCATATAAGGAAAAGGCGCGATTCCTGATGGCCTGGGTGCAAGTCCTTATTGCTGAAGGTGTAACCAGAGTGTTTACCATGTTCGATCTTCTCATTCTATTGTCTGGGGTATGTTGTATCATTGATGTCAGGGAGGATGCAGATAAGTCGTGAAGAAGGACTTTGTAGATCAGTTGGCTTGTTATGGGGAGCCAGTGTAGCTGCATCAAGATGGGCGAGATGTGCTCGAATCTGGACACACCTTGGAGCGATCGGGCAGCTGTGTTCATGGCCAATTGGAGTGGTTGGAGGGTGTGTTTTGGGAGGCCATGAAGAATAATATTGGCGAAGTCAAAGTGCGGGAAGATGAGAGCTTGGAAGACTGTACGAAAATCAGAGAGGTCTAGGAGCAGGCGTAGATGATGGAGGGTCCTTATCTTATGGTAGACTGCCTTGATAATATTATGCACTTGTGCAACCATACTCAGCCATTGGTCCAGGATTACTCCCAGATAGCGTACCTCCTGCTTGGTCATGAGCTCTACATCTCTCAACCGCAGGGAAGTTGGCGGGGTAAATGTTTGGTCTCTGGTTATAAATAATACTTCCGTCTTCCTGCAGTTAACCATCAGGTTGTGTGCAGAGAGCCAATCCAAAACCATATTGAAGCATTCTATAATGATGGAAAGGTCAGGGCAGTCAATGGAGAATGGGGTATAGAGTAGAACATCATCTGCATAAATGTGGTAGAAGATGTTGAAGGACTGTATTATTGCACAGATTGGCTGTATATAAATGTTGAATAGCAGGGCTGAGAAAGATGAACCCTGTGGGACTCCATGAGTTTGCTAAAAAGTGCTTGAAGACTGCGTTCCTATGCATACCTGTTGCTGGCGACCAGTCAAGTAGGATCTACCCCAATTGAGGGCAGTGTTCCAAATCCCCTTTTGCTGTAAGCGATCGAGACAAAGCCTATGACTGATGGTGTTGAAGGTAAAGGCAATGTCCATGAAGATTAGGATGAATCTGTGCCTCTTCTTATCTAAGCCGTTGCAGAGTCTACCTAAGAGAGTCACTAGAAGGGTTTCAATCCCATGCTGCTGGCGGAACCAATGCTGTTGTGGGTCAAGAGGGACGTGGGAGTTAATATGGTCCTGGATTTGTTGCTGGACAACCTTTTCTAATATCTTGGCCAGGAAGGGGAGGCTGGATATGAGCTGATGTCTGAGGGTTTAATTTGTTGTTTTTTAGCAATGGTCTGATGGAGGCAGTTTTCAGGGGGAGTGGGAGAGAACCTGTAGACAAGGAAAGGTGTATGATTCTGGCAATAGTTGCGCTTAGGTTGGTTCTTGCTTGCTTTATCCAGAATACTGGGCAAGGATCAGCTGGGGAAATGGTGGAATGCATCAAGGGTGGGTATAAGTGCATCTCCTGTGGGGGGTAGTTCAAGAGAGGAATTTTCATCATCAGGCTTCTCTGAGAGAGAACTGATCAAATTTGTTTTACTCTGGAAGTGTAAGGCAAAGTCATCCAGGCTGGGGGGTATTTGTCGGTAGGTTCTTGGATGCGTCATTCGTAAGGGATCTAACGAGACTGAAGAGTTCTCGGGTCTTGTTTAGAGAGTGCATATGGGAGTTGGTATGGTATTCCTTTCTTTTGCGATTGACTGTTCTTTGGTGTTCCTGTAGTTTATTCAGGTAGGCAACACTGTCGAGGTTGGGCCTAGAGTGCTGCCAGCATCGCTCAAGCTTTCTGAGGAGTAATAAGGATTCCCGAAGATCGGAAGTAAACCATATAGAAACATAGAATCATGATAACAGAAAAAGATCACATGGCCTATCTAGTCGTCATTTCAAAAGAACCACTACAACAGTCCCCTTTTTTCCTTTAGAGATCCTCTGTATTTGTCCCATGCTTCTTTGAATTCAGAAACCGTCCTCATCTCTACCACCTCCACTGGAAGATTATTCCACGGATCCACCACTCTTTCCGGAAAGAAATATTTCCGCATATCACTCCTGAATCTATCCCTTTTCACCCTCATCCCATGTCCCCTCACAGCAAAGCTTGCTTTCAATCAAAAGAGGCTCGCCTTCTGTGCATTTATTCCACTGAGGTATTCAAATGTCTCAATCATATCACCTCTATCCCGCCTTTCCTCTAAGGTGTACATATTAAGATATAGCTGTGTGCTTCCACCCGGTGGGCTTAGTGGAGGGTGGAAGGAGTGAAGCTTTAGCTAGGGTGTTGTTCCATATGTCTATTAGCTTAACCAGATCATTGGTGTCAGAGCTGAGATAATCAAGAAGGTCACTGAGGAATGTTTCCTTGTCAAACTATATGAAGCGACACCTGGGGGCTAGAGGATTGGATTTGGAGGGCAGCTGTTTTCCTTCAGAATCTGTAGGAATATGGAAAAGTATGGCATTATGATCAGACCAGGGGACAGGAAGGACAAGTGGTGGGTCCTGTCTGCTCGAACTGGGGGGGGAGGGGGGTGATGGGTAGACCAAAGTGAGCCAGTTGATATAGAGTATCTGGATTTTCAGAAAGATTTTGACAAGATCCCTTATGAGAGAGACTTGGCAAAATTTAAAAGTCATGGGATTGGAGGCAGTATACTATTGTTGATCAGGAACTGGTTAAAAGATAGAAAGCAGAAAGTAGGACTAAATGGCCAATTTTCTCAATGGAGAAAGATGAATAGTGCAATACCCAAGAATTCTGTGCTTGGCCTGCTGCTTTTTAACATATTCATAAATGATCTGGAAATGGGGATAATGAGTGAGGTTTACAAATTTGCAGATGAGACAAAATTATTCAAAGTTGTTAAAACATAAGAGGATTATGAAAAATTGCAAGAGGACCTTGATAAATTGGAAAACTGGACCTCCAAATGGCAGATGAATTTTAATGTGGACAAGTGCAAAGTTATGCACCTAGGAAAGAGCAATCCAAACTCTGGTTGCACGAAGCAAGGTTCCATATTAGGAACCACCACCCAGGAAAAAAATGTAGGTGTCATCGTGGATAACTCATTGAAACCCTCTACCCAGAGCGCAACGGCAGCCATGAAAGCAAATAGAATGCTAGGAATCATAAGGAAAGGAATGGAGAATAAATCAAATGATATTATAATGCCTCTGTGTCATTCCATGGTGTGACCACACCCTGAATATTGTGTGCAATTCTGGTCACTGTTTCTAAAAAAGGATATAGTGGTATTAGAAAAGTTACAGAGAAGAACCACCAAAATGGTAAAGGGGATGGGATGGAAGGATGCCCCTTTGAGGAAAGGTTTAAAAGATTAGGTCTCTTCGACTTGGAAAAGAGATGGCTGAGGGGAGATATGATAGAGGTCTATAAATTAATGAATAGAGTGGAACATTTAAACATAGATTGGTTGTTCACACCATCAAAAAGTAGAAAAACTAGGGGACACGCAATGAAGCTACAATGTAGCCCATTTAAGACTAACAAGAGAAAATATTTTTTCACTTAACACATGATCAAACTCTGAAATTCATTATCAGAGGATGCAGTAAAAGCTGTTAGTGTAGCTGGGTTTAAGAAAGGTTTGGACATGTTCCTGTTGGAAAGGTCCATAAACTATTATTAATGTTTACCTGGGATATCACTGCTTACCCCAGGACAAGCACTGTGGAACCTATGTACCTTTTTGGGAACCTGCAGGTACTTGTGACCTGGATTGTCCACTGCTGGAAACAGAATACTGGACTTGATGGACCTTGTTATGACCTAGTATGGCATTTCTTATGTTCTTATGCCTGGTATAAAGTTATTTGGGGATCTGCATAGGTTGACACTATCATCATTGTTATTTAATTTGTATTTACAGCCCCTCTGTAATATTATTCGCTCTTACAATATTGATTTTAATCTTTATGCCAATGATCTTTTCAACTTGGGGTTATCATTCTGATTTTCTGGATGGGTGTTTTAGGGCTATGATTCAGTGGCTTTCTTCATATAACCTGATTCTTAACTATGCTAAATCTGAGATTCTGTTTGTAACTCGAAACATGATAGTTGTTCCACTATAGTCTTTGTGTTGGAGGAAAGGATTTTTTTTTTGGTTAGGGCTGAGATCCAGTATTTGGGTACAATCTTTGATCAACATTTGACTTTTAGGTCACAAATTGATAAAGTTATCAGATCAGCTTTTCATAAAATGCAGGTGGTGTGTTGTTTACAGCCTTTATTGACAGATAATGATTTACATACAGCTTTTGAAGCACTAATTAATCCAAATTTGTATTATTGTAATGTTATATAAAGGGCATTACCTGTAGCCTCTATTAGAGTTTTGCAACTTGTGTAGAATTCTGTGGTGAAGATGTTGTGTAAGAAGTCTAGATTTAAGCATATAATGCTACTGCTCTGTCAGCTCCACTGGCTTCCAATTGAGCAGAGAATCTTATCTAAAGTCATGGTTACAATTTATAAAATTGTGCAGGCAAATTGGGGGGCAGAACCAAGATGGCAGCAGGGTGGTGAGATGTGTTCGGAGCTACTCCTTTTGATTATCTTATAGTTTTTTTCCCTTGTCAAATATGCCGCCTAAGAAGGTGAAAAAGATGGCAGCCAAGAGTCCCAAAGTCGCAGCATTCTTCAATCCAGGGACCACTCATGAGGTTAAAGAACTCTACTCTGTCTATAGCCCAGAAGCCGAGGAATCCCATCCTTGATACATAGAGAGAGATGGAGGGAACTTGCCGAGAGGAAGGAATAACAAAGAGACCGAGACTGGCTAAAGGGAGATAGAGACTAGTAGAAACAGCAAAGGAAGGAAGATAAAGAGGGCTCGTTGGGACAGGCTTGATGCTAAGAAGAGGCGGTCCATGAAGAGTAGTGGGGATGATCTTGACCTTTATGGAGATTGATAAGAGGTCTACACAGCCAAAAAGGCTGGGAAGCCCTGCCTTAGTTCCTTTTCTGTGTATGGAACCCACTCTATTGTATTGGACGGTAAAGGGAGACTGATTTCTTCCTGAACTGGGAATGAGACCATGGTAGAGGTTAATTTATTTAAGAGTTTTCTATACTGCCTCTTCAAGAAGTCAAAGTGGTTTACAATGAACAAAATCAAACAAGTACATGAAACAATTGGGTAACATAGTAAATAATTCAAAGGTTGATCTAGTGGCAGAGTTAGAAAATTTAGGTGGCATCCTGACTTTATATTACTGAGAACCCATGCATTGGTGCTGATCTATTCCCATTGGTTAAGAACGAATGTAGGGCAGGGTCTATAATCTGAAGAGATACTGGCGGAGGATGTAAGAGACAGCCAAAAAGTAGATGATTGTTTAGGTTGAGGAGGCATGGTCTGCTTTGTATGACCTCACTCTTGCTGATGGGGTTGGAAAAAAAGTATGTTGAGGAATTTGTTGAGGCTGCTTTGGAAAAGGAACAAAGGTTCTCTTATGATTGTAGTAAATCCTTTGGTATTACAGTGTTCTTATACCCCCCTGCTCATCTAATACAAACTTACTCATATCCCTGCCCCAATCATTTATTTATTTATTTATTTGCATTCTCTTATATACCGCGCTATTCTGCATCAGTGCGGTTTACATTGAACAAACTGAAATTACATTGAACAGGGCATTATAACTTGGAGATAACTATTTTACAGGGAACATGGGCTATGGAGGGTTAAGTGGCTTGCCCAAGACCACAAGGAGCACCTGTGGGACTAGAAACCCCAGTCCTTCCGGCCCAAGGTTGCTGTCCTCTAGTGGGATTTGAACCCCCGACCTTCCGGCCTGAAGTACCTTGCCCCAACCACTAGGCCACTCCTCCACTCCAGTTTCATAGGACCCCCAATTCTTTCTTTAGTGTAAGTCCCTATTTTCTCTCTAATTCCAATCTCTATTATCCCCCACTCTCCCAGACAATCCCTGATTTATCCCAAACCCCTCAAGTTCCCCTACTCTACTTAATCCCCATTTCTTCCCCATTATAGTTATGCTCTCTCCTTAATCATCATTCATCCTACCCAATCTCACTTTCTCTACTTGACTTTAGGCCTCTAATACTCCTTAGGTTATATATTTCTTAAGTTAGTCGGGAACTGAAGCTAAATGGTGGATCCTCCTTGAAGAAGTGTGGTACCTTTTAAAATAGGATTGGTGGGGCTGCTCAGAGCAAGGGGAGAAAAAAGGAAGTAGCTCACAATGGGAGAGCAATCTAAGTAAGTGACCTACATAATAGTGCTTCCTCCCTTGTCCACATGCCTCCTGATGGGAATGAACCTGAGCTGTCGAAGGTGGACCAAAGCTGCACACCATAGGTTGCTCATTTGGTGAACTTGGATGCAGGCAGATAGCATTGTCCCTTGTAATATGTTCTTGCCCAAATAGCCCAAGAGCTGGGTCTTTACCAGGGGGAATGTTTAAAAATGCTGCAGTTTTTTGCCTTCTTCATGGCTGGCTTGACTAGAATAGAGGAGGATGAGAAAAGTACTTTATTGACACCCACAGCTAATTGGGCCTTATATTTCACATCCATCTGTTTAGAATAAGGCTGAATATTAAGTGGGGTCTGCCACATATGAAGCTCTGTTTCTGTAGTAGGCGGTAAAGTGGCATGACATAAATGGCCTTTGAGGCCTCTGTAAAGTTAAGGAGCTCAAAGACATCTGCCTTTGGCTCTGCTTCCTGCTCAAACGGGAACCGTACATCTCTTGCCATGAACTGAGAGACATGTGTAAGAAGTTGTGCTACGAAGTGGCATGGGGTTTAGCACATGATTTGAGTGCTGCACTAAAATGTAGTGTGGGCCCAAGAGCTAAAGACTCCATGCTACCCTGGTAGTACATGTTGGGGTGGGGACTAGGCAGATAGCTGGCGGTGCCAGTGTGTAACAGTTGTGGGTGGTAGTGGCTCGCGCTTGATGCCGATAGTGTGGGTCCAACTATTGCCAATTTGGTGGGTGGCATTAGTTGTGCCTGTGTGTTGGCTTGCATGGGGCCATGGCCTGGACCTGCACTAACTACACCCCTTGCACTGGAAATGTTGAGAGAATGCACCATGGGGTTGAAACCCTCATCATAGCCCTCTTCAATAATTTGATTAAAGGAATCAAAGCCCCTAAAAAGCATTCATATTGATATTCCTTGACATTATGTCAGCGTTCGACTCGATCAGCCACAATATACTGTTAACAAGATTGCAACAAATTGGAGTTTGCATAGCTGCATTGAGCTGGTTCATATCATACTTGCAGGACTGCACACAACAGGTAAAAATTGGCCAAGCCACGTCAGATGCATTCAGGCAAAATCAGGGAATTCCTCAAGGCTCCACTCTATCAGCCTTATTGTTCAACATACACCTCCAACCAATCTGCAACATTTTCTAGAAGTATAAAGTGAATTATCACATTCATGCTGACAATATAATGATTTATCTACCACTTAGTACTGCAAAATCTAATCTCAAACAAATTGTAACATGCTTCGATGAAGCCTCTCAGTGGCTCTCATTGAACAATCTGAAGGTAAATTTCAATAAAAGAAGCAATTTTCATTATCAGGGACAAAGAATCCCCCCCCCCCCACACACACATTCAGCTTAGAGAAGCCACAATAGGAGTAAAAGATGAGGTAAAATATCTTGGTATTATCCTAGACAAAACCCTGAGCCTCCCACATAAAAAGGTCTACACAACAGATTTCAGATCGGTCATACAGGTGATGATTAACCCTCACATAGACTACTGTAATAGCATATTGCAGGGTCTATCCAAACAGGAATTATCACAGTTGCGATTGGCACAACATAGAGCAGCTCGGGTAATCATGCGAGCATCGAGATCGGAACACATCACTCCTATCCTACACAAATTACACTGACTTCCTAACCCCAGTAGGAGCAAATACAAAAGCCTAGTCATTATCTTCAAGTTACTCCACAACATATTACCCTCTCACTTTACCACACTAATAAACAGAATACCAAACACTAGCCAGAGAAGGGTATGCACCAAAACTCCTTATCCATCTCAGCTAACTTCCGCAAGACCAACAAATCAACGAGCAACAGAGCCTTCTCATGTTATGCCCTGATCTTATGGAACTCCCACCAAAAATAAGGGATATAAAAGACCTTGTGGACTTCAGAAAAAGAATCAAGACACTACTCTTTATGGAGCAGTATGGGACACATCAAGCAGACTCAAATGGACACCGATCATAAACATACCATGCACTCAGTACATCCAATGTGCTTGCTAATGGCATTGTAGCTATCTGCCATCACCCTTATTGTAAATGTATTTTTTATTTATTTAAAGGGTATTTATATCCCACCTTATCCTTCAATCAAGGCAGTGTACACAGCAAACAATCAATTTCAATTGGCATTTGTGTTCTCATGTATTCTTAAATTGTACAGTGAATGTGTATGAGTGTATGTAGATTGATTGGGGTGTGCTATTAACAGCATGAGCTTTTATACAGTGTTATGTACAATGAGCATGCGGGTAAGTCATTAGTCCGGGCTGGTGATCCCATTATGTGCTCAGGCTGTAGTGCTCCAAGAAGAGCAAAGTCTTTAGTTGCTTTCGAATGTCCTTGGTGTCATCTATTGATCGAAGTTCATAAGGGAGTGCGTTCCACATTATAGGTGCCACCATTGATAGTGCTCTTCGTGCGGTAGACTTGCGCGCCTTTGTGTAGTCTTTTGGCGTGTTGATTGTGTCCGATGTGGCTCTCCTCCTAGGTCTTGTGCTGATGTTGGGTTGAATGAGAGGTTGAAGGCTGAGTGCTGAGTTCCTGTGTTTGATTCTGAATATGTTTAGGATTGTCTTGTATTTGATACGGGAGCTGATTGGGAGCCAGTGGAGGTCTTTTAGTATGGGGGTGATGTGGTCTTGTTTTGATAATCCGGATATTATTCGTGCCGCCGTGTTTTGGGCCATTTGTAATGGTCTGAGTGATTGTTTAGGCATGCCGATATAGATTGGTTTGCAGCATAACTAACTAGTTGCATTTACAGTGCAACTAGTCACATTTATTAACCTTCAATGTAAATAGTCATTGAAGGTTAATGAATGCAACTAGCTATGCTGTATATAGTTAATTACTGTTCTGATGTAGAAAGTTAATCCTGTTATGATGTAATTGTTAAAGTTATGTTTCTTGTAAACTGCTTTGATTGCCTAATAAGGTGGTATAAAAAAACTTTTAAATAAATAAATAAAATGGATAATAGAGGAAAGAAACTTAGAAAATCCATGGGGAAATATATGAAAAAAGATAAAATGAATTAATAAAGAAAGATAAAAATAAATTGAATAAATAATAACAATGAAACATAAAGAAAGCTGATAAAAATAGAGTAATAAATATAATGGCAGAAATGCTAAGGGTGGACCATCACTTCAGTGAGTGAGATTGAAGTCCAACCGCATATCAACAAGATATCTAGAACAGCCTTCTTCAAACTCACAACACTCTGGAGACTAAAACCCCATCCTCAATAAAGAACATTTCCGTACAGTATGCCAGGCCATCATTACACCACTGCTGGACTACTGTAATATACTATTCCAAGGTCTACCTAAACAAACCACCCACCCACCCCCTACAAATAGTCCAGAACACTGCTGCCCGCATTATCACTAGCGCTTCAATACAAGACCATATAACTCCAATACTACAAGATCTACACTGGCTACCAATCTCCTCACAGGCAAAATATAAATCATCGCTCACCATCTTCAAAATTAAAAACATCTCAGCAGGAATACTACAGGAACTCATTGGAACCAAAACAAGCAAAAGACCAGACAGAAAAAGCACCAAAAACAATATACCAACTCTATTCACAAGAACAAACAAATCCACAGCCATGGGAGCCTTCTATCTTGCTGCTCCTGCTATCTGGAATGTCCTCCCAGATAACCTAAAGTCAAACAACAGATATAAAGGATTTCCAGAAGTTACTCAAAACCACCCTATTCATTGAACAATTCAATGAAGACCACCAATCCACCCCAACCACACCACAAAACGAGTTACACAAGAAATGACATCCACAACATCAATACATCCTATTACTCTCAGTAAATTGTATATAGCCCAGTGTAGATAGCTCAACCTGTATATATTGCACACCAAATCAATAATTACCTATCCACACACTCATGAACACTAAATTCACAGCCACTGCATGCCGATACCCCTGCATTACCCGACTTGATTGGTTTGCAGTGAAATCCGCTTCGATTCAAGGATAAAGCGAGATATAAATACTTTTAAATAAATAAATTAAATAAATATTTTCATATGGTTGCATCTAGAAAAATTTAAATATAGAATTGCTTTACAAATAAAAAAAGTTGATTAAAACAATATTTGCTCTTCTTTGGAGCCCTTAAAATAAGGGGATTAGTGAGTGTGACATACTCCTGTCCTGATGAATGAGTTTTGGCATCTCGCCAAAATATTGATTGAAAAATATTTTATTATGTTAGCCTGCTGCAGTTACAGCAGAACGCGGGTGCAACGCGGTGGGGGGGGGGGGGGGGGGAGACAAAACGATTCCAATTTAAGGAGGGGAAGGAGAGAAAATTCAATTGATCCCTTGCCTTCCCCTCTCCTCCCACCGCCCCTTCCCCCGACCAGGAAAATCGTTTGACAAGTTGGCAATTGGCAATCTGACATGTCAGTATATATGACCGTGAGCTGTCATCCTTGTTTCTGAAAATCATCTGTACTAGTAATAAGCGGGTGGCAAGATATGCACAGTTGAGAACTGACAGTGGTACTCTGCAAGGATTAACCTGTTCGACCTGCCGCACAACTCCTAGGTCCCAACCTGGATCCTAACCATCTCCATTCAGAGGCAGCGCGAGACAGACCGCAGCGAGCAGTCAGACAGGCGAGACGAGTGCCCGGCGAAGTAGCAGCGCATGCGCAGCCTCTCGGTCGGCCTGGGGGCGGGGTGAGGGAGAGGGCGTGTCCAGCGTAGGGAACCCGGACCGGTGCGAGAGAGCAGGCAGGAAAGCTGGGAACATCGGCTTGGGGATCGCGGGCAGGAATTGTACTTCCCCGGGGGAGGATTTTTAGGAAGCGAAACGGGGCGAGAGCGTAGGCCGAGGCGTCTGCCGGCTCCCGAGGAGAAGGCTGAAGTTCCACAGCGCGGAGGAAGGGGGGCGGTCGCCTGAAGCCGGCTCCCTCTCTGCCGCAGCCGTCGTCTGGCTCTCTCCGTTCTTCGGGAAGCATGGCGGGGAGCCGCGAGGAGGAGCGGCGCAAGTTGGCTGATATCATTAACCACTGGAATGCCAACCGGCTCGACCTGTTCGAGATCAGCCAGCCCACTGAGGTGAGTCTCCCCGCTGTGCGGGCCGTCGAGGGATGCGGGGAGTGAGGTGCCGGGGCTTTCCTGTGGGAAAGGTGTTCGCCGCCGACGGAAGGTCGCTCTGTCTCCCCCCGCTGCCTGTTACTCTTCGCCTATCCCGCTGCGCTCGAGAGGGATCCTCGAGCCGGGGCTGCGCGCGAGGAGCGCTGGGCGTGTGCGTGTTCCTGGGACTGGAGTCGGGCGGGCCCCGGCCAGCGTCGGGATCATCCTTCGATGCTCACCACGGCTAGGCCCTCCCTTAACAACCTGCTGGGTGGATGATCGTCTTGAGCACTTTGCTTTCCTTGTGCTCCATTTTAGCAAAAACAAAACAAAGAAAAAACACCCTGCAAACAAACCTGAGGACTTAATAAAGACTGAAAAAATTGCAAACAGCAAATTAAAAAAAAAGAGAGGGGGTGGGCTTTAATGAGGTGTAATAATTTTTGTTGTTTTTGTCGCATCTTAATTAGAAACTTTGAGGCTGGTTGTCTAGCAGCGTAACTGGGATCTGTGGTTCCGGGTTGTAAATCTTTGGGCAGGGAACTAAGTTACCTGATTGTAACTCCTATTGAGCTCCGATTTGGAAAGGCGAGTAATTTTGCAATCTAAATCCGTGGGGTGGGTGTGGGACTAAACTGCTTCAGTGGTCGGGATTAGCTCTTTCTCGGGATCCATGGGGCGTAGGCTGATCATGTTTAGGTTCCCAAAGAAAAGTAGGAAATTAACGCTTGTTTTTTGGCCCGGCCCTAACTGCGGGTTGTTTATTAACCAAGCTTACGGAAAGATTCATAGCCTGTTGTTTTTTTTTGTTTTTGTTTAGTATTGAAATTGCAGCCAACAAATAATCTATGGGAGAAAATTTAATACCTGACTGGTACGATCGTGCTAAAATTAGTAATTCTGGAAATATACTGCAAGATGATATTTGACCATAAGTTGTGCGAACAACTAGTTTATTTGAACTAAACATATTAGGAATTTTAAAAATTCTCCAAAGGATACAAAATGGAAGAAACCCTTTATGGAACAGGCCTCAAAAATTAACTTTGTATTTGTTCAACGTTATGTTAAAACTGTTTTCCCAGACTACACAGTCCACCAAAGAAGTGTACAAAACACATTTATAAAAATAACCATTAAGTATCACAAGCTAAATTAACATCACACAAGAACTTATCTATCCAGTCAATCAAAGTAGCTCTGTATCTGAAGTAATAAAATTAATGTTATAAAACAAAAATCTATTTTTTTAAGGTTACAATATCAGATGTAATAATACATTCTGTGAGAACTACATCTGCACATAGGCAGCACAAAATAGAGTAACAGCATGTTTCTTGCTTTGTAAAAATGGGAGGTACAGTGTATTCACTGAAAGATGGTATATCACTTTTTTAATAAATTAGCAAAGCAAGGTGGTTTGTTATATACAGAAAAGAACAGGTGATACAAGGGTGTAGGTCAGCACAAAAGAAGAGTGGCAGTGATGAAATAAGCTTGATGAAATAATAGCTCAGTAATTAGCCACCTCACTGAAGACTGAACACAGTTTAAGATAACTATCCATAGGGTTGCCATGAGTTGATTTGTTGTATTGACTTTGTTAAATACTGCTGTCAACACAAGAAGAGAAAATTGTATAATTCCGGTAGCAGCCTATCAACCATAAAGCCAAAACACTACTTTTATGGAAAATGTTGAGTTAAGAGAAGATTTTAGACTAATCTTAAATTTTAACAAAGGCCCCCAGTCGAAATTGGTGTTCTTATGTTCTTATAATCCCACAATAGAGGAGCTAAAAAAAAAAGAGATCTGTGCGTACTAGCCAATGGAGCCTCCACTATAGAAGGAACTTGTAAATTTTTGGTTTTGTGAATGTAAAATATGATGAGAATAAGGAATGAGAACATTTGATGTAAGTAGATGGTATATTAATATCAACTTTTTGAATTTAATCCGTGTTTCCATTGGTGATGCAGCATTTTGCATCAGTGAGGCTTTTCTAAGATCAAGTAATGGTAGGGAAGAGTGGAGTTAATTCATTCCTCTAAAGAATATTTGTTGTTTCAAGTTGTAGTTTGTTTTTATTCTAAATGGGGGGGGGGGAGGTGCTTTTGTTAAAAAGGCCTTTTGCAATTAAGTGTTTGGACTTCTATCAGAATTGTGTGTGTATATATATGTGTGTGTGTGTATATGTGTATGTATATATCTTTGAATTGGTCTTGAATGTTACATTTGAGGAACAGAAGAGTATTTTGTGTATGGTAAATACCTAGAAATATTCAAAATGTATGCTGAATGAATAATTTATTACAGCAAGAGTCATATTTGCTAAAGGGTAGCAAATATGACTCCATGTCCAGTAACTTGGATAAAAAACACACTTCCAATACTATTATCTTACATTCTCCCCATAGTCGACCTTTCGCTACTTCAAGGTTACTTACCACCGGCACTTAAACATGCACAAATCCGCCCAATACTAAAAAACTGCAAACTCGATAAAACATCCCCAGGATCATACAGACCCATCTCAAGTATACCATTTTTGGCCAAAATAATTGAAAAAGTTGTACAAATACAGACACAAGAATACTTAGGGGTATGTTTACTAAGCCGGGCTAACGGTTAACCTGTGCTATCTGCAACTAGGTCCCATGTTATTCAATGGGACCTAGTTGCAGATAGCCCGGGTTAACTGTTAACCTGGCTTAGTAAGCATACCCCTTAGACTTATCCTACCCTCTTGATGAACAACAATATGGATTTCGGCCCCACCATGGAGTTGAAACACTCCTAACAGTGTTTACTGATGCTCTTTTAAGAGGGATTGACCAACCATAAACAAGCATTCATCCTCCTATTTATTGATATATCAGCAGCTTTTGATAGCGTACACCACACCATAATGCTTAATAACCTGAGACAAATAGGCATAAACTCTACGGTACATAAATGGTTCACTTCTTATTTAAATAGAACACAAAATGTAAGAATAGGCTATCAAACCTCCACCACATATAAGCAAGAAATTGGCTTACCACAAGGCTCAGCGTTATCAGCCCTCCTATTTAATATTTACATAAAGCCGGTCTGCAATATCTTTAAAAAATTTGGAGTACACTATCATTTATACGCGGATGACATCATGATGTACATCCCATTCACGATCCCTAATCTACCGCTACAACTCCTATCTGACTGCTTTAATGAAGTCACAAATTGGCTAAAAGCACAAAACCTCCATATAAACCATTCTAAAACTGAAGTTCTAATAGTAACAAAAAATCAATCATATACTATACCAACCCACATAACACTACAAAACCAAGAAATTAAAATAAAAACAAAGTAAGATATCTAGGTGTTATTCTAGACACACACCTTACAATGGATACTCACATCAGAAACACCATAAAGAAAATTTATTTCAAGCTCAAAATTCTTAAACAACTACGCCCTCTAGTATTCTTACAAGACTTTATTAATATAATCCAGTCCACCATAACTCCTCACCTCAATTTTGCCAACCTAATACTAATAGGTATATCAAAGCAAAACATTAAAAGAATCCGGCTAGCACAAAATGCAGCAGCTAGAATCATAATGAAAGCACATGCACTCCAACATATAACTCCAGTACTGGCATCCCTTCACTGGTTACCAATACAAAGTAGGCTAATATATAAAACAATGATAACCACATTCAAAGCTTTAAATGACATGGCTCCTGCCACACTATGTAAACTACTCTGTAAAGAATCTTCAAAACCCACTCACAGAAAAGGACAGTTAAACAAACTAAAGACTCGAAAGATTTCATAAAAGCAAATAAATTAACAAATAACAGAGCCTTTTCACATGCAGCCCCAACCATATGGAATTCCCTCCCAGAGGATCTACGTACTCTATCCGAGATAATGGAATTCCGTAAAAAATTGAAAACCTATCTATTTACCAAGCACTACAACATCATAGATAACCCCTCACTCGATCTAGATAAAGGCTAACTAGTTAAGTGATCGAGTCAAACAAAAAGCCCACTCAATTAGATAACATACATAGATGAAAATACATGATGATCCAATCTCTAATGACCGCATACTTGTAAATAAATGTATATGGTTTACTCTGTTCTGTATTGGCATACACTGTTTGGATAATGCCCACATACTTGTACCTGTACATAGTTTATTCTGTTCTGTATTTGCATACACTGTTTGGCTTATACTATGTTTATTGATATAAGATATTCCATGTAAAACAAACCCTGATTTGTTGTTTGTTTACTGTAAACCACATCTGATCTCTGGAAGATGCGGTATATAAATGAGTGTTAAATAAATGGGGTTAGTGTGTGCTTTCAGCATAGTACTGGAAAGTAGCTTAGTGCCCTGTGCTACCCTTGTACCACTTGCTTGGGTGGCAACTGGGCAGGATGGTGGTGTCCCTCCATGGCACAGCTAGTACGGGCATCTGTGCTACCTGCACTTCGTGCAGCTAACACCACCTCAGTTGGTGGTGTTGCTCCCATGGCTGGTTTGCTACATTGAAGCGTGGTAACCAAAGAGGTCTGATGTACCTGCCAACCTGCAATTAGTCCGATCCATGCTAGTAACGACCCACATGTGCGTTACTAGCGTGGGGCTTAGTAAACATGCCACCCAATGTCTTGTCAAATCTTTTTATGTTTTGTGAAATGAAGCAGATTTCTGGTTTGTAAATAAAATACTAGAGATTTTCTTTAAACATCAGTGCAGGATGCTTCAGTGTGACTTTATTGTGGTTCCAGAAAGCTTGTTTTTGCCTTCTTATTTCAGAGAGAGAATATTGCTATTTATGACATGTTGTTAAGGGGTCCACTGAATCCAGAAAATAGTCTGACTAGCTGAAAAACAAGTGCAATCTTTGGCAGTGGGTTATTCATTTCATCAGGTATCTTGTAATCTAAAGCTTTTGGAGCAAACTCTTTTAGGGTCACAGATTTTGAGATACCACTAGCCCATTGGGGAGACTTATCTGCTGCTGGGTTGAGCTGATATGGAAAAAAACATCTTTAAATACAGCACAGTAAATAGGTACTCTGATATATACAATATCTGTGGCACAGTTTTCAACCAGATTGTAACTTTAAGTGTTCCCTATGCTTTTCTATCTCCTATGCACCCTTTCATTTTCTCCCAGCGTTGCAACTAACCTTCATAATTTTGTGCTACCACAGAATTGATATAGATACAATAAAGGACTGAGCATAAAGAAATCAAACTTGTTGCCCTTTGTGGCAACAATATCCTGTATGGTTCTCAGGATTGCTGAAATGCTTGTCAGCAACGCAGAAATAGTTGACCAACAAAATTTAGTCGTCGTATCATGTTTGGGGTTCATGAAGTCTCTAAAGGTGTATTTCCTCAGCTCTTGGTAAGTAAGACCCTAATAAGTCTGCTCTTTGCTTTTGTGCCAAGGCCTTTCTGCTCTAGACCCGTTCTTCAATATCTGGTTTCTCTCTTGAAGCAGTTCTCACTTCACATTCCCATTTCCCCAGGCGGTAAGTTAGTCACATATTTCAATTTATCTTAATTCTAGATCTGTTAGGACCGAATCTTTCTTGATTTATGATTTGATATTAGTGGACCATTTGAAAACTATTTTGTAGCAGAGACATAGATAAGGGAAGGTGAGACGACATATATCTTCTGCAGTATTGTCTACATTATTCATGTTTGAAAATAGGCCAATGGAGGGGGAGGCCAACGGCGGCAGCAGCAGCAAAGGAATGGCACTTTTCTTTACCAAAGTCTATCTGTATCACAACTTTGGTTGAAGCATCCTTCAAGGCACTTGTGGATCATATCAGCTAGGTGCTCCCTTGCATTTACTATTGCTTTTATTTTCCTCCTGGTGACCTAGGTGTATGGAAACCATGCTGCTTCTGATTTCTGAGATTTCTATGTAATTTTAAGATACACGCAGAGGTTCCCACAAGGTCTTTTGAGAGAGCTACTCCTGCTTATCTATGTTTTAGGAAAGATTCTCAACCCTAGTCAGTTTAGGTTTTCAGGATATCGATAATGAATATGCATAAGAGATTTGCATGCAGAGGCAGCTCATGCATATTCATTGTGGGATATCATGACAACTTGACTGGCTAGAGTACATCAGGACAGAATTTATTTAGACTATACTCATTACAGTGGTCAACTTTTGGATTTGGCTTTCCTCTCTAATGGGACTTCGTCAGCTATAGGCAATACTTTCTTGATGCTTATGGTATGGATTTTTTTTTTTTTTTTGCCCGACTGTTCTCTGATTATCTTCAACCTTCTCGCGTCTATTCCATCTTGGTCATCTTTAGATCACATTGTATGGCAATCTAGGGCTCTTAATTATATCGAACCTTGTGATCTGGGTACTATTTGTTTAGCCTTTCATTTTAAATTTGTGAGCATGCATGTAGCTAATTGGGCTGTCCTTTGTAACAAGGTCTTGTACTGAGCCTTGGCTAAGGTTGCCCTTATTTGGAAGTTTAGTTTTCCTGCTAATCATGCTCATCCTTGTATCATTGCTTACATATTTGGAAATGTCAGGCATGAACATTGAAAGAATCTGGTGAAAAAGAAGTCCTTGTCTAACCGTGCCCTGGTGCAAAGAGTCTCATGACTTTTTATTGGGACAGAGTTGGCAGTCTGAGAGCTTTATTGTACCAGACAGATTTGGTCCTGTAATATCTGACTGAAGAAACCTTTTAACCTTATGTCCCACCTAGTAAAACCACTCTGTCCATCTTGTCTAAATTGCACTATGGTGCACAGACCTGACTTTCGCAGTGTTTTTCTTATCAAAAATTGCCGACCTTGTTTCCTGATGTGGCCAGGACTACATAGAAGAGGTGGAAGCAATTCCTGTTGCTGAGATCTCAAGATTTACACTTAAAGACTGAAAAGTTGCACCTTACCTCTGTAAGTATTTGGTGTATCAAAGTAATAGCTTTGATACAGCTGTGTGGCTAAGCTCTGCCTCCTGAAATGTCAAGGTAATGTTTACAGCAATTTGAATTTGCTGCTTAAGCAGCATGCAGCTGAAGAGTGCTCTGCACAATATATTTGGTGTGTTTTTGTGTTTTGTTCTATACTGTTTTAAGTTGATTTTACTGTTTGTTTTTATTTATTATTGTGCTCGGGCTATATTTATGAATGACCTGGATGCTCTCTGCCTCATGGAGACCTGGCTCTGTGAGTGCGATGAACCTTATCTTTACCATTGTTTACCACCAGGCTGCTTAGCTCTTTCTGCTCCATGCACTTTCATTTGATGTATTGGTTCAGCTTTCCTGTACAGTAATGTTGTTCCAGTCACCAAATTGACTACGCCTATGCAAGCTGGTCCTGAATCCCTTCTGGTAAAGCTTGAGATGCCTTTCAACTTTATCTGTTACTACTGTACTACTCGCCTTCATTGGCCTCTTCCTGGGAAGCAACTCTGCAATCCATTCTCCAACTTGCAATTTCCTTTCCACAACTCTTTGCTCTTGGAGACTTTAATACACACTATGATATCCC